>CM051517.1:46269034-47469034 GCA_028015205.1 Mytilisepta virgata
TCGGGCTTGTAAAGGAAGTATCTTACAAACCATATGTAGTTAACCCATTATCCGTTTCAGTCAATTCTAGAGGTAAAGAAAGACTAATTTTAGATCTTAGACACGTAAACAAACATGTTGTTTTAAACAAAATCAAATTTGAAGATTGGCGCACAGTGTCACAATATATTAGTTCAGATTGTTATGGATTTATTTTTGACCTAAAATCTGGTTACCATCACCTTGATATTTTCCACACCTTTCAACAGTATTTAGGTTTTTCATGGGTTAAAGATAATGTAGTTAAATTTTACATGTTTACTGTATTGCCTTTTGGATTAAGTGTTAGTGGATATATTTTTACTAAGGTAGTACGCCAACTTGTAAAACATTGGCGTTTAAACAATATTAAAATCGTGGTCTACCTAGATGATGGTTTCGGAGTGGCAGAAAATTTTGAATTATGTTCAAAACATGCTGAGAAAGTAAAATCAGATCTTGTAGCTTCAGGTTTTGTGCCAAACAAAGACAAGTGTGTCTGGAATCCAGTACAAGTCTTGGTGTGGTTAGGTTTTGTGTGGAATTTGGTAAATATCCATAAATTACTTCCGTTTTGCCTGCAAATGAACTTTATGTGAGTCTTTACCTTCAGAACTTAATTCAAACCAAACAACATTACAGTACCATTGAAGCCGCATTTTATGGAATAAAGTGGGCTCATAAACTAGCTGCGGTATCTGATCCGTGTGAATCTCCGGTTGTACAAAGTTTGGTTGACTCTGCTAAGCGGCTTTTAAATAGACCAGTTAAGAAAAAAGTGGCTGTTCAACCAGACGTTTTGATTACACTTTTTAATTCATTTTATGGAGATGGCTGTAATTTGAAAAATTTACGTTTACTGGCTATGTGTTTCTTATCTTATTTTGGTTTTTTGAGATACGACGAACTTTGTCATTTACAAGCTGTGAATCTCATTTTTAAAGAGAATTATTTAGATGTTTATGTTGTAAAAAGTAAGACAGATTGTTACCGTAAAGGGAATCATATTCTTATTTCAAAATTAGAGAGTAATATTTGCCCTGTCAAAATTTTGTCTAGATATTTAGAGTTAGCAAATATCGATTTATCATCAGATATGTACATTTTCAGACCTTTGACTTATTGTAAAAGTTCAGATAAGTACATTTTGAGAAAGAAAAATATTTGCCTGTCATATACACGTTCAAGAGAAATTGTTAGAGATGCTTTAGAATTTATAGGTCTAGACTCTACTAAATTTGGCACCCACAGTTTTAGAGCGGGCGGAGCTACAGCTGCCGCCAATAATAATGTATCAGATAGACTTTTTAAGATACATGGTAGATGGAAATCGGAATTGGCAAAGGATGGATATGTTTCAGAAAATTTAAAAAAGAGATTATCAGTTTCTAAAAACTTGGGTATTATATAATTCTTTCTTTGTTCTTTCGATTTTGGTCAACGCACCTGTCAGAATCTAACATAATGATTTTGTTGATTCTTTCTGGCCTAAACAATAATGTTCCACTAATTGTGTTGGTGTAAGTTCTAATGTGAAATACTGGAGCTTGGGTACATAAATATTTTATGTTCGGTTGAACTTGGTGAATTAGAAAATAAATATATTTATGTACTATTAGCGGAAGGATTTCATATTATTATAATAACAATAGAAAACAACCGGTTTTGTGATAAGGACAGTATAAATTGACAGGTGAACTATTTTAAGTATCGAGAAGGGCGGTGACCACATTTGAGAGGACGTCTCGTTTGGTACTTCAGAAGTTAAATTTAGAAGCATATATGCTATTGTACTTTTTGTCGTGTGTTTATATGAAATAATTTTTGTATTTATGATTCTATTGTTTTTTGTAGATTGGTATTAATTTTGTCAGTGTTCGTTATGAGTGTAGTGGACATTATTATGAACTGGTGAGATGTTGAGAAGTGAGATTATTATTGAATATTGTTTGTATTTGAATAATAAATGAAGTTTTGATTTTGGTCACCGCACCTGTCAGAATTTTGGTCAACGCACCTGTCAGAATCTAACATAATGATTTTGTTGATTCTTTCTGGCCTAAACAATAATGTTCCACTAATTGTGTTGGTGTAAGTTCTAATGTGAAATACTGGAGCTTGGGTACATAAATATTTTATGTTCGGTTGAACTTGGTGAATTAGAAAATAATCAAAAATAAAAACAATGACACCCTGAACAGGCAGACTGAAATGTTTTTTTTTTTCATAAATTCACCAACAATTTAATAGACTGTTATCTCAGGATCTGTTAGTTGTTTTATCAGACTTCTTGGTTTTCCATCCAACTAATTTTTGCCATATTTGTCTACATTCATAACAAGGATTTCTATTTGTAATTTTAGATTCCTGTACAAGCTGATCTACCTGTTGGGGAAAATTTACAAGATCATATTTTTATTTCTGTTGGTATAAAAACAAATGTTTCATATGCTATAGACTTTGAAAGAGCATCTAGCATAAGATCATTATTAGAGTATTTTATTTTGGGAAAAGGTAACTATGTTTTTCAGTTTTTGCCTGTCATTCAGTTTTACATGATTCAGGGTCATTACTTAACACTATTTAGATAAAAATCTTTAATATCTTATGCAAGTTGAATATATGGATGATTTGACAAATTTGGCTACAAAAGATAAAAATATTTATTTTCTCATACAAGTTGAAAATTTGGATGATTTGACCAAATTAGCGAAAGGAGATAAAAATATTTAATTTCTTATACAAGTTAAATATGTGTATATGGATAATTTGACCAAAGGCTACAATTAAAATTTAATCTATGTGCAAAAGGAGCAGCTGAGTCATTCTTATTGGTGGGTAGCAAGGAAGGAATTAGGGAAATTTTTGGGATTAGTTATTCCTTTTATAACATTGTCTAAATAAGATTAATAAGAAACTATTTGGGGATTATGTTTTGATGTGACTGGACACCTACATTTGTAAATCAAAGATGTTGTTGACATCTTTTGTTCTAGTGTTACGTCACTTTCTTGAGGAAAATAACAGCATTTATTTCACGTTGCCATATCAGTTTTTTTTTTAACTTGAACATCATGTTATTTAACCACTTTAAATGTAATAATTGACTATAATTTAGTTTTCAGACTATTTGAAATAACCTTAGTGCACATGGTGAATTTTCACTTTTATACCCAATATTTGTTCGAAGCACATTTTGCAAGCATAATTGTGTGTATCTAAATGGGGTAAAAAACACACTTCACACAGAAACTATTTCATTGAATCACATTCCTAAAATTTGAAATTACCCAGCATATTGTAAAAATTTAACCACAACTAGACTTTGTAAGAGTTAAAGAGAGAAGTGGGCATGAACTATAGACACTTCTTATAAATGTTTGAATAGATGATTTTCTCACATCAGTTTACGAATAAACTGCACCAGACGACCTATGATCAGTTGGTACAAATGTTAAAGGTTGTTTTTTCAGGGATGTTTCATATGACTTTTAATAACATTTTGACTATAACATAGGAGCCAGTTCTTATTGGTAGTAGAAGCTAAAATATCTTGGAAGAACCAACATTCAGCATGAACACTGGCAACCATTGTCATTTAAGGTTGGAGAAGAACACACCTCACAAGTAGTTAGTAGATATATACAGTAAAACCAGAAAACCGGTACCCCTAAAAATCGGTTCTCACTACATATTGGCCAATTTCTGAAGTCCCTGACAATTTGTAAACAAATATACATAAGTTAAACCTTAAGTAACTGGCCACCCCTTCAAACTGGACATCAACCGGTATTTCTTTATTTCTTTAGTTAGAATAAACAAAAATTTGCACCCAAGAAACCAGCCGCACCAATTAAATCAACCAAAGCTTACAGGTTTCTGTTATGTAAACAATGAAGGTAATCCGGCCAATTGGACACTAAAGTTATACAGTGAACAAGCTAGTGCCATCAATAATTTAAGCAAATGTGATTAACAATAGTTTTTTGAGGTACATCAATAAAAACAGCTTTCATGCCAGGTGAGTGATATGGGCCAAAGGCCATGTGAGCTTTTGTCATCACTTGGAGTCCGTCATCCGTCCACTGGGCCAAATGAAATTAAATTTGGCAGGAAGCATCTATGTAAGGTCCTAAATAAAGTTTCATCTCGATCGTACAACAAACATGGCCGCCATGGGCAATTGTTGATTTTGATTGGCTGAGTTTTCAAAAATCTTCTCCTCTGAAATTGCAAGGCCAAATGGAACAAAACTTGACAGGAAGCATATATGGGAGGTTCTTTATAAAGTTTCCTTATTTCGTCCAATTGGACTACAAATATGGCAGCCATGGGCAGTTCTTGTTTCTGATTGGCTAATATAAAAAAATCTTCTCCTCTGAAATTGCTTGGCCAAATGGAACTAAACTTAACAGGAAGCATATATAAGAGGTTGTTTACAAAGTTTCCTCATTTCGTCCCCATCGGACAACAAACATGGCCGTCATGGGCAATTCTTGTTTCTCATTGGTTGATTAAAACATTTTTTTTTTCTGGAACTGCTTGACCAAATGGAATGAAACCTGACAGGAAGCATCTATGGGAGGTTCTGTACAAAGTCTCCTCATTTTGTCCTGTTCAGACTACAAATATGGCGACCATGGGCAGTTCTTGTTTCTGATTGGCTGATATAAAAAAATCTTCTTCTCTGAAATCACAGGGCCAAATGGAACAAAACGTGACAAGAAGAATATATGGGAGGTCTTTTATAAAATCTCATTTCATCCTGATTGGACTGCAAATGTGGACGCCATGGGCAGTTCTTTTTTTGATTGGTTAATATAAAATAATCTTCTCCTTTGAAGTCACTTGGCCAAATAGAACAAAACTTGACAGGAATCATCTATTGGAGGTTGTTTACAAAGTTTCCTCATTTTGTCCCGATCAGGCAACAAACATGGCCTCCATGGGCAATTCTCATTGGTTGATTTAAAAAAAAAATTTCTGGAACTACTTGGCCAAAACTGTCAGCCAAACTTGACAGGAAGCATCTATGGAAAGTCTTTTATGAAATGACTTTTTTTCATCCTGATTGGATGACAAGCATGGCTGCGATCGGCAATTCTTGTTTCTGATAGGCTGATATAAAGAAATCTTCTTATCTGAAACCGCTTCGCCAAATGAAACGATACTTGACTAGAAGCATCTGTTGGAGGTTTTTTACAAAGTTTTCTAATTTTGTCCAGATCATGCGACGACCATGGCCACAATGGGCAATTCGTGTTTCGGGCAATTCGTGTTTCTGCCAAGTGAGCGATACAGGCTCAGCCCTCTGAGCCTCTCGTTTGCCATAGCCATTCAAATTTGCTTTTTCATTAAAGAGATATTCATATTTCAAATATACTCTTAATTTCCATTGCTTTAACAGGTTACTTGACAACTACTGCATTAGAAGCCACACTGTATGCTCATTCCTCAAAGGGAGACAAATCTTCATATCCAGACATACAGTTGCATTATATCAGTATCGAGTTTGATAAAGAAATGGCAAAAAAATTTAACCCAAGTAATTTGGACAAAGAGGTAAAAAAATTATCCCATTTTATATATGTAATTTGCGATTTTTTAACATTATTTTCCAAGGCAAAAATATGTTAATTGGTTCGACAATCTGTGGCCGGTGAGCAGGGATGAAGGAAAATCTGGTCTGCTTTCAACTTTACAGCCCATTTTTTGTTATGATTTGTAATGTACTGGTATTTCAAAACATGAAATTCAAAGCAATTAATGGTATTCAATATTTGAAGCAATGAAAAAAAAATTTTTTCATGATTTTTGGAGTCGCAGCAATAAAAATATTGTTTGTTTCCCCTCACCCGATCGACTCAGTGAAAACCCCGCTGACTCATAAGTTTTTATTTCGTTTTTTTTTGTAACATTTTTTTTTTATTTCCGGATCAATTTCGGAGTCAATTCCGGATGAGATTTGCGCTTTATTTTGACCTCAAGTTTTTTATTTTTCATTGGATTCAATCTAAAATCAAAAAAGTTTCATGGTGCAGAGGTTCTTGGACAGTCATTTTACAGACTATTTATTGTATCTGATAGTGGACATATATGTACAAAGATACTACGTCTTTTATCAATACAATTGAATACCTGACACTGCCTAAAGATATTATTTTAGCATCGTTAGACATTACTAGTACTAGTAGTAGTATGAAACACGTGGAAATCACAAGTGCTTTTGACAGAGCATGGCCTAGATTAATGAAACATAGATTCGAAATAGATTTACCACCTAAGAAAATTATGCTCGACATAATTAATTTTCTTCTTCAGAACAACGAATTCGAATTCAATAGTAGAATGTATAGACAAAAAATATGCCGGGGTACCAATGGTTGCTCCAATCCCTGGGCTCCAATCTCTCCCAGTCTTACTGATTTACGTATGTTTGAAATAATAACATTTATAATTGAACTCTACATACATTTAGACAAAATAACCTTGCTGTACATGTATTGAGATGACAGTTTCATTATTTTTAATGGTAATAGAGGAATTACGTTAATTTTTTGAAATAGCAAATACTGTTCATTCATTACTAGGTTTACATGTAAAATATCAGACCATAGCTTGGAATTCATAGATTTAACTGTATTTAAAGGATATAGGTTTCTATATGATAAAGACATAATCTTTCAATCAGTTTGAGGTCTGGAGCTTGCATGTCAGTAACTGCTAGTAGTCCTTTGTTAATATATATTGATCATTTTCATTTTGCTTAGTTTCTTCCGTTACCTCTTTTTTAACATCGGACTCGGACATCTTTTGAACTGAGTTTTACTGTGTGTATCGCTGTGTTTGTTTATTCCACATTGGCTAGAGGTAAAGGGGAAGGGTTTAAGTCTCACAAAACATATTTAACCTTGCCGCATTTTTGCCTTTGTTAGTCTTGTGTGTTTTTTAAAAATTTTGGTTCATTTGTATGTTTCAGAGTTTGCTGAACTAGTATGCATTAATGTTTAGGGGCCAGCTGAAGCCTGCCTCCGTGTTCGGGATTTTCTCGCTGCGTTGAAGACCCATTGTTAGCCTTGAGCTGTTTTCTGCTCTTTAGTCGGGTTGTTGTGTCTTTGACCCATTCCGTTTCTGCATTCTTTTTTCTATTCAAGATACACATACTTTATATTTAACGTTATGTAGAAAACCTATGGAAAACTTTCAGTACTTACATAGATCATCAGCACACCCCTCTTCTGTGTTTAAAGGATTTATATTGGGAGATATAACTAGATTTATTAGACTTACCAACAAAAAGTCCCCATATCTCAAGTTGAAATATTTATTATAAATCTAATCAAAAGGGGTTATAAACAATGCAAAATTGAACCTTTAATAACGCGAAAAACTTAACCTTGCCAGAGAAAGAACAATTCAATACATAAAACAAATGCAAGATAAACACCCCACTTGTATTTACAGCAAAATATAACCTGACTCTTTAAGAAACATTGGTATTATATCCAAAATGATGAAGAGAGCAACAGAATCTTTAAAAGACTGCTTATTATTGCATATAAAATACATAAAAATATAAAAGATTATCTCACATCAGCTACACTTAAATAAAAAATCTATATAAAAGTAAAATTCTTTTAAATAAAATAAATGCAAGACCCTTTTTAATGGAATGAGACCACCAGTATTGTACCCCATTCCTCTTCAATTAAAATATATGTTTTGTGTTTGGCAGGAACACGTTTTCATGTCGTCTTTATAAACAAAAGGCTAGAGGTGCCTGATTAGGATAGGCCTTTGTTCATAAAACCTAAGCCGAAACACTGAACAACTACAAGATGATTTTCTCGACTAGTAGTTTTGGAATTATAAATTATAAATGATACAATTGGTAATTGATTTAGAAATTATCTGTGAACTTAATGGTGAACTTAATTGGATATTTGTTTGGATTGGTAGTGGACATGTATTTAACTAACAATTTTGATGTCATGCCTGACAAAGTAGGGAATTAAACCTTATAGCATTAGGTCTTGTTTATGGTCTTGGAAATTAAAAATAATATAAAATTCTGTTGAACAAAAAAAAAAACATTCGACCTACCTACCTACCCTCCTCTGAAATGTAGGGTCGGGAGAGGGGAAACAAACATATTTTTAAATGTGGCCTAGAACTTAAATAAAATCAGATGTGAACTTTAAGCTCATGGTTGAATTCTTTACTGTGATTGTTCATTTGCTTATAGTAATTTGTTCCGTGTTGCATGGGTTAATTTCTCATGTCCATTAACCAGAAATTTAATTTTTTACATGTATATTTTTCAGTGAGGTGAAAGGGAAAAGCATTCATCAAAATTTTGAGCCGTTATTTTTCAGTTAGAAGAAATTCACCATGTATTGCATTGAAATTAGGAACAAAATTATTCCTTGAATTTAATATCTGTCCTTTATATATTTCAGTCATGCATATTTCTCTGCTTTTTTAGCTCACCTGACCCAAAGGGCCATGTCAGCTATTTCCTCACTTGGCATATATCGTCCATGCGGCATCTGTTGTCATCGTCGTGAATCGTCATTACCTTTCCTTTAAAGATGTTCTCCTCTGAAATCAGTAGGCCAATTGAAACAAAAGTTTGCAGCAATGGTCCTTAGGTGGTCTTCTTTCAGAAATATTACGATGACCCTGCTTGCCATCCAAGATGGCCACCACAGCCGTACAAAGTTTAACATAGGATCCTATTGGAAAATTCATTTAAAAATCTTGTCTGAAACCAGTTAACCAATTGGAATACAATTTGGCAGCAATGGTCCTAAGAAGGTCCTTTATCAGAATTGCATCTTGACCTGGACTGCTATACAAGATGGCGACCACAGGCAAACTCAGTTTAATATAGGACCAAATGGGAAATTCACTTAAAATCTTGCCTGAAATCACAAAGCCAGATGGAATTAAACTTGGCAGCAATGGTTGTGAGGTCCACCTCTTTCATAATTATATCTGATGACCTGCGTCTACATCCAGAATGGCAGCCGTAAGCAAACGTAGTTTAACATAGGATCATGGTAAAATTCACTTAAATTTCTTGTCTGAAACCACTTAGCCAATTGGAACTAAACTTGGCAGCAATGGTCCATATTTGCCCTCTTTCAGAAATTTTTCCTTTTAACATAAAGTGCTCTATTGGAAAATTCACTTAAAAATATTCTTGACTAAAACCAGTGAGCAATTTGGAACCCAATTTGGCAAGAACAGTAAGCCAATTGATACCCAACTTTACAGCAATGTTACAGACTACTAACCAAAATAGACATAGTCAATCAATTTATTCTGCTTTAAGTAAGCAAATGATATCCAGGTGAGTGGAGTGATACAGCCTCCTGGTCACCTCTAGTTTTTTTTAATGTACAACCCTTGTAATGAAGTTGGTTAAATTAGATATTTAATTCAGGTAATAGCAGAGGTTCTGAAGACTAAGGCAGAAATCTCCCTTATGATATATCCTACGTTAATTCATCCTAAGAGTCGTGGAACAATTCACTTGAAAACTACTGATCCATTTGATTATCCTGCTATAGATCCACAGTACTTGGAAAAGAAGGAAGATGTTGAAGTTTTAATAGAATGTAAGTATCTACAGAGAGGTCTAGAACAAATAATAGTTGGCATAAAAAATTGTGTATACTGTGCTGTGTATACTGTGGGTTTATTATATTTTGTTGAATACCACTTTATGGGTGCAGTGGAACCATGAATTTGAATATTTCAATAAAATATATCTTTCATTCAGCATTTTTTACAAGAAAATCATGAAATCACGAAATTATTGTGTGAATATAATATTGCAAATCTAAGAGATTTTGCAGTAATTTGAGAGACATAAATACTGTTCTTGCACAAGGTGTAATATAATATCAGTAGGGAAAAATAATGATATTAGTTTTTAAGCTCACCTGACCCACAGTGTCATGAAAGCTTTTGCCATTTCTTGGCATCCGTCATCTTAAACTTTTTTTTTAACAGATTTTCCATAAAAACAAATTTACCGTATATGTCACATAATGTGGGGCACACAGTTGTATTTTTATTTTGAACATTTTAGGACAGCCAATGATTCTTCATCAAGAAATCAGTTTATAAGCAATTCTATAATAAAGAAATTTTGTAATATCACTTTTAGAATTATTAATTACCTGTGCATCTTGACTCAATTTATTTTCCCACCATTTTTAGCTCGCCTGTCCTGAAAGGCCATGTGAGCTTTTGCCATCACTTTGCATCCGTCCGTCCCTTCATCCGTCGTCCATCTGTCGTCTGTCCATATTTCCAAATGTAACCAAACTTGGCAGGTATGTTAATTGGATGGTTCTGTACAAACGTTCTGTTTTTTTTATGCCGATTTGATATTCAACATGACTACAAGGGGCAGATAATTCGTTCTGATTGGAATTATCTGTAAAGCTCTTCTTGTGAGAAACTACCAAGCCAATTGAATGGATTTGTTGGATGAACCTCTACAAATGTATGTTTTATGTGCCGATTAGAAATTCAAGATGGTTGCCAAAGCTGGACTTAGTTTAACATTGGATCCTATGGTGAAATTTTGTACAAAGGTCTTCTTGTCAGAAACTAATGAGCCAATTGAAATGTTTTTATGTATGAACAAGCATTGGATAAACCTCTACAAAATTTATATTTTTTTGTGCTGATCGGAAATTCAATATGGCCGCCACAGACAGACTTAGTTTAACATTTGAACCCTGTTGGAAATTTGTACAAAGGTCTTCTTGTCAGAAACCACCAAGCCAATTGAAATATTTTTATGTATGAACAAGCATTGAATAAACCTCTACAAAAGTTATGTTTGTTTATGCCTATCTGAAATTCAAGATGGTTGCCACAGCCGGACTTAATTTAACATTGGACCGTATGGGGAAATTTGTACAAAGGTATTCTTGTCAGAAAATACTAAGGCAATCAAAATTGCATAAAGATCCTTGGATTAATGTCTTATACAAAAGTTTTGTTTTCCTGCTGATCGGAATCCAAGCTAGCTGCCACAGCTGGACTTAGTTTAATATTTTTAACATTGAACACTGGAAGAATTCTTTAAAAATCTTATCGAGAAGTGCTGGACACTGTAGAACAACTCCTTGCAGATCTTATCTAGAAGCGCTTTGTCAGTTGTGGTCACCTACAATCCAGGTGAACTATTCAGGTTCCATGGAGCCTCTGGTTTAAATTGACATTCACATCAAGTAATCTTAGTGTGTGTCTTTTTTGAAACTGCAAGTGGTTTTTCCAGAATATCTCAAATGTTTCATTAAAATAAAAGTTAAAAGTATTACACTACTTTTTGTTTTCAATAGTCCTAATGGATTATTGTCATTTCCATTGCTCAAATTCCCAAATATTTTACGGGAGCTAATTTTCCAATTTTCGTGTGCAATTCATCTGTTCTTTTGCATCAGATATGATGTCACCGCAAATAAATTATGTGGAAGTTTAATTCATATTGACTTTTAAGACATATACTCAATTGTTATTTTTAAACTTACAGAACTTTAAGACACACTTGTTATATGCAGTTTCAATGTCAATACTTACTGATTGTTGGCATAATGTAAATACAGAATGGAAACGGCACTTTATGTCTGTGAAGCATTGTTTATGCTGCAGTATGACACTCATTGATGCAGTTGTATAATTTGTTCACATTTATTTCCTATGATACTGAATATACAGATAATGCATCATATGGTTTTTTGTGATCTAAATGATCAATGATATAACTAACAGACTGTGTGAAATTTGACCAAGCATCACAGATAATTTATCGCTTAAAAGATTGTTGGTTACTGATAAAAATATATCATAAGAAAAATTATCATTTTATTGTCGAGCCTCCGACTTAAGTCGCGGAAAGCTCAACATAGGGATAGTGATCCGTCGGCAGCGGTGTTAACTAACTTCTTAAAAGCTTTATAGTTTAGAAGATGGAAGACCTGGATGCTTTATACTTTGTATTTAGATGCCTTATCTTACGAAGTTTCCGTCTGTCATATGTACATTGTCCTTGACCTCATTTTCATGGTTGAGTAACTACTTGAAAAAAAAGTTAAGATTTTTTGTGATGTTAATTTCTCTCTTATTATGAGTAATAGGATAACTATATTTGGTATGTGCATACCTTACAAGGTCCTCATCCCCGTCAGACAGTTTTCAATTGACCTCATCCCCATTTCAAGGATCAGTGAACAAGGTTAAGTTTTGGTGGTCAAATCCATATCTCAGATACTATAAGCAATAGGTCATATTTGGTGTATGGAAGGATTGTAAGGTGTGCATGTCCAACTGGCAGGTGTCATCTGACCTTGACATCATTTTCATGGTTCAGTGGTTATAGTTAAGTTTTTGTGTTTTGGCCTGTTTTTCGAATACTGTATGCAATAGGTCTACTATATTTGGTGTATGGAAGGATTGTAAGGTGTACATGTCCAGCTGGCAGGTGTCATCTGACCTTGACCTCATTTTCATGGTTCAGTGGTTATAGTTAAGTTTTTGTGTTTTGGCCTGTTTTTCGAATACTGTATGCAATATGTCTAATAGCATTTACTTTCATTAGAAATACATGACAGGCGAGACATTTTTGTGTGTCCACTCTTGTTATATACATGTACTATAATATTAAAAAGGTTTGACAAATGTTTTTCTTATGTTTTATTTAATCTTTATACTTAGCTATACGACTGGTTCAACAGATGTCTAAAACTGAGGTTTTCCAGAGATTAGGAGCAAAACTTGTAAATCCAGATGAGCTGGCAGCAAAATGTACACATCTTAAATATGACAGTGATGAATTCTGGGAGTGCCAGATACGTAATTTTGCCCAGACAGTTTACCATCCTACATCAACCTGCAGAATGGGAGCTGTTAATGACCCCAGGGCTGTTGTAGATCCTCAGCTTAGGTATATAGCATAATTGAGATTTAGACAATTTTAAATGTTAGATTTTCATTCAAGTCTGCAAAATTTTTCTATGCCTCTTTTGTTGGGAATTGTGCCATTGTCAGGAATACACATGTACTGGTAGGTGTTATTTATCCCTGAATTGGGTTTCCATTGTAAAAGTTGTCATAACTTTTATCAAAATCAGTTGAAATTTTGAATTATTTTGAATGTTTGAATTAATGCACAGATCTGTTTCAATTGTTTTTATTTTTATTTTTAAGTTGTACAATTACTGGAATGTCTGTCTGTTTCACTTTAAGTTGTCAGATTTTCATGTACATTACAGGTATCTCTGACTTTTTGATGGAAGAATTGAAATAAAAGTACTATCCAATTCCTTGAACCTTTTTCACATACACAATGGGATTTAGTAGTGTGAACCATTTTCCATATATTAATCTATTTCTCCTGTGAATTATTAATGTCTTAATGTAACTTATGAGTAGCTTCTTTGAAGCTTCTAACAGATTATCTAAATACAATTATATTTGACACAAAAATGTAATTAACTGTTAAGGACAGCTTTACAACAGCACATTCAAGCTAACTGACATTAAGTGGCACAAGATTGGTATGAAGGCTACAAATAGTGGTTTTGGTCTTTTTTATGCCCCTGCCCCAAAGCAAAGGGGGCCTTAACTGTTACCTTTGACCGTCCTTCCATCCATCCGATTTTAGTTTCCGCACTCTAACTTTAGTTTGTCTCATCCAAATTTAATGAAACTCATACACAATGCTAAGAACCACAACACGCAGACAAAGTTCGAATGTGGGCAGTGAGTCATTTACCATTCTAGAGTTATGCCCCTTTATAACTTGGAAAATTGCAGCATTTTCAAGTATTATAAGCCGGCTTGAGCGGGGGCATTCGTTTCATCAGACACATTCTTTTATTTCTCTTATGAACTGTTTTCGAGTTCCAAGATATGCATCTAACCTAATGTTTCACTAATGCCATAAAATCATATCATTTAGTAGACAAATTTACAACCATATCTCTAACTGCATTATTTTCCAGGGTAAAAGGAATTTCAGGATTACGAGTTGCTGATGCATCTGTGATGAGAAATTTACCATCAGGTAACACAAATGCTCCGTCTATCATGATTGGTGAGAAGGTGTCTGATTTAATCAGAGGAATAGACAGTGTGGCAGATATCAGAAAAGGAACAAAAAATTTGTAATTTTGTAATATGTTAAGTACATGTATTTGTATTTCATTATCAATGTAAAATGTATCATTAATTTCTTGAGTTTACAGTTTTACATACGCATCATCTTTTTAAATGTTGTGTAACGTTAAAATTCTTTAATTGAAATTAAGGAAAGAATGTTGTTTTATTTCATTTTTCTAATATGTGATTTCTGTTTGCTCATTCTAACTTAAGACTCATATATGTTACTTAGATGATAGCTATATTGAATTTTTATAGTTGCCAGATCATGTACTTCTATTAATTATGGACTTGATGGTAAACAGATTAACACCTATGGCTCAATTGTTGTTGTTGTAATATTTCCAATATTATCCACAGAAAATTGACATTACACCCATTATTGTATTAAATTATGTGATATAGTGTTAGTCATGTGATAATTAAAGTTCTTTGTTATTATATAGTTTTACATGAGATAAAAGCCTGTGTAATGCTCTACTTATATCGTCTGCAATCATTTGTATATTTCCTGTTATATTTTTTATGAGATATGTTTTATTTTATGTAAGCATTTTCTGAGAATTTTAATATTTGAAGCAGGATGTCAGTTATCTAGTTTTTATAAGGCTGTTGACTTAAAAATTTAAGATATCCTACTTGATATGCAAAAATAAAATGAGATGGGATAAATGTTAAAATGAATGAAAATTGCAGTATTGTAATATCCAGTTCCACCTTTCAGGAATTATATAATTGACTGTAAATTGTCAGACCATCTTGTTGGGTATTAACAATTTTCAGCTACATACTAATTTACCAAATATGTTTTTGATTTTCTTATTAAAATACATAGAATGGGCATTCTAAACTTTTAGCAGAAGTTCATTAACTGTGTTTTTTTATGTTATATATTCAGATTTACATATATATATATTTATACTTTTTACATTATTATTATCAAGACTACAATACTCTAGTGCTAATCTTTTTAGCTCAGCTGACCCGAAGGGTCATGTGAGCTATTGCCATCACTTGGCGTCCGTCGGCGTCCGTCGGCGTCCGTCCGTCGTTCGTCCGTCGTCCGGCATAAACTTTTTAAAAAATCTTCTCCTCTGAAACTGCTGGGCCAGTATGAACCAAGCTTGGTCTGAATCATCACCAGGGTACCTAGTTTCAAAATTGTATCCGATGAGTCCAAGGACCAAACAACATGGCCGCTGTTACTATATATAGAACATAGGAGTAAATTGCTGTTTTTGGTTAATAACTCAAAAACCAGTACAGATATCGTAAATCTGACGGGGTAAAAATGATCAACATGGCAAGATCTACCTACCCTGCAATTTTGAAGTTAATTGGAATACCCATCTTGGAGTTATTGCCCTTTTTTTGTGAAATTTTCAAATTTTTTATACATTTTGTCTTATATTTTGAAAAGTATTAGAGATAGAGGTTAAGTTTTATTGCAGAAATGTTCAGCATGTCAAGATCAACATACCCTCTAATTGTGTTATAAATCAGAAAACCCATCTTGGAGTTATTGCCCTTTCTTTGTCAAATTTTCAACATTTTAATATATTTTTCCTTATATTTCATTAACTATAAGAGATAGAAGTTAAGTTTAAATTGCAAAAGTGTTCGGTTTATCGACTGCATGCTTCATGACACAAAACCGAAAGGATTTCAAATGTTGTAATAAGAGTTACGTCCCCTTAATGAAAAGCAGTTTTCGCTAAAAATTTTTACTTGAAAACTATGACATGTACAGGCATGGGACTTTCACTATTGGTCATAGGACCAAATAAGCTATTGAAAGGGGTCAAGGTCAAATCTCAATTTTGACCTTGACCTTTGACCGCAGACCTTGTTATCGAAATAACTCAGAAACCTTAAGAAATAGCTGATGAAATGTATTGGGAAAAATGTTTATCTTGTCAAGATCTAAATTTGTCTCATTAGAACTGAAGTTCTACGATGACTCCATATAGGAGTTACTGCCCTTGACACATGTTTGATTTATACTATATCTCGAAAACCATTATAGATATGAAGAAAATGTTAATACAAAAAAAGATCAGTTTCAAAAGATCTACATTTTAGTACCAAGGTCAAAAGTCAGGGATCAAGGTCATTGAAAAAGCCCTTAGTAACCGATGGAAAAGTACCTAGCAACCATATATATTTATGCACAGGACCATATTATAGAGCCGTAGAGATCAAAATGAAAGTTCAAGGGTCAAGGTCATCGAAAAAGTTCTTAGCAACCGATGGAAAAGTACCTAGCAACCATATATATTTATGCTCAGGACACTATTATAGATCTGTAGAGGTCAAAATAGAAGGTCAAGGGTCAAGGTCATTGAAAAGGTCCTTAGCAACTGATAGAAAAGTACCTGGCAACCATATATATTTATGTTCAGGAATCTTTTTTAGAGCTGTAGAGATAAAAAGGAAGGTCATTGGTCAAGGTCATTGAAAAAGTCCTTAGTAACTGATGGAAAAGTACCTAGCAACCATATATATTTATGCTCAGGACACTATTATAGAGCCATAGAAGTCAAAATGGAAGTTCAAGGGTGAAGGTCATTGAAAAAGTCCTTAGTAACCGATGGAAAAGTACCTAGCAATCATATATATTTATGCTCAGGACCCTATTATAGAGCCATAGAGGTTAAAATGGAAGGTCAGTGGTCAAGGTCATCGAAAAAGCCCTTAGCAACCGATGTAAAAGTACCTAGCAACCATATATATTTATGTTCAGGGACCTATTTTAGAGCTGTAGAGGTCAAAATCGAAGGTCAATGGTCAAGGTTATTGTGACAGTCCTATATTTTGACTATACAAGTCAAAATAGAAGGTCAACAGTCATGCTTAATAGCCTTAATTGCAATTTGACATGGGAAAGACCTTGCAATTGTTCTCTGAACAATTGTCTTTTGGTCCCATTTAAAAATGGTATCGGACATGTCCATACCTGGTCCAAGATGGCCACCAGTGGGGAACATAGTTTAACATTGGACACTCACCTGATCCAAGATGGATACTAGCAGGGAACATAGTTTAACATTTGACCCAATGGGGAAATGTATTCAAATATCTTCTCTGAAACCGCTGGGCTAATTTGAACCACACTTGGTCACAATAGTCTGGATGATCCATTTTAAAAATTGTATCTGACATGTTCAGACCTGATCCAAGACGGCCACCAGCAGGGAACATAGTTTAACATTGGACCCCATGGGGAAATGTATTCAAAGATCAATTAAGTTCTCTTCTGAATCTACTGTACCAATTGGAACCACACTTGGTTACAATGATCCTTGGGTGGTCCCCTTTAAAAAATTGTATCCAACACGTATGCTCAAACTGAAAGAACACTGCCAGCAGGGAACATGATTTAACAGTTGACTCTTATGAAACTACTATACCAATTGGAACCAAACTAATTTACAATTGTTCTTGGATAGTCCCCATTAAAAACTATCTGACAGGTCCACATTACATCCTATGGCAGCAGAGTGGTGTATCCAGGTGAGCTATACAGGCTCCTGGGAGCCTCTAGTTCATTCTCCTTTAGATACTTCATCAAATATCGTTTATAAAAATTGTTGGGTTTTAACAATTTTCAGCTACATACTAATTTACCAAATATGTTTTTGATTTTATTATTAAAATACATAGAATGGGCATTCTAAACTTTTAGCAGAAGTTCATTGACTGTGTTTTTTTATGTTATATATTCAGATTTACATATATATATATTTATACTTTTTACATTATTATTATCAAGACTACAATACTCTAGTGCTAATCTTTTTCATTCTCCTTTAGATACTTCAACAAATATCGTTTATAAAAATTGTCATATATATACCTTTGTGAACGAACATTTAAGGATTCTTTTCAATTTTGGAACAGGTTTTCTCCTATTCTTGATGTGTTTAATCGGTGGGATAAAAATACCTAATATTTTTAACCACTTCCCAGTGATTTAAATTAATTTTTGCATGGGAAAGAAAAACTAGAGAAGTTCCGAAATGGCGTTCATGTAAACAAAATGAGTGGCAATGCCATTTTCTTGAGGTTTTTGTTGAAAATCATAGGAGAAACAGATTCTCCTTCAATTTACTCATGAATTATAGAATTCTCCACCCTCGATAGTTAAATTTTAGCTTGCTAAGGCTCGCGTGTTGAAAATAAAAAATTTAACTATATTGGGTGGAGAAATTCCATAACTCACTCGTTTTCTGATCCAACATTGCAGGTAGAATTATTCGAATAACTCACTTAGCTCAGGAATATTTAAATCGTGGACTGTTATTTGTGAATGTGTTAAAATAAGCCAAAATCACGTTGTGTATCGTTGCAATCTTTTCCACTGCATGAGATCACTTATTGTGTATAGGTGTTTTTCGTGTAACTTAGAGAATACATTATACACCTATGTACAGGTAAAAATCTGCATATTTATTATGTTTCCTATTTTAGACTAATTATAGTCATAGTTATCAGGGGGGTAATAAATTTTAATTTGGGAAGGAGTCCAATACTTTATTTCATTAAAAAGTAGCCTTTGTTTGTAAATATTACATTCCAGATAATATTTTTTTATCATTAACTATGTTTTTATTCCTTTACAACTTTGGGAGGGAGGAGGATGGCATATACATTCTGATCAAAATTAATAGTGGCTTATGAAGAAAATTTTATTCACCTTTTAATTTTAATTTGTGCAATCTATTTAATTAATAGGTGAGTTTTTTACTTTTTTATACAGTTATGCATAATTGGTCATTATTATCATATTTGAATAATTATTTTTAAATATTTTATAAAAATAAACTTTATCTAGTGAAATGGAATATATTGCTCTCAGGTAATAAATAATTTAATTCTTAAATATTCTCTAAATTGCATGGCTACACTTGTTAGTAAAATACTGTTATATTTAGATATTTTTTAGTTTGTATTCAACTTATTCATATATAGTAATTTCCTCAGTCTATATTTAGAACAGTCTCACATATTGGTAGGTACTTTGATTCACAAATTTAAAAATCTTAGTCTTTCAAATGCATTAAATCTAATGACAAAAAATGCAAGATCATTTAAAATACATTACAATAAATTGAAGGCTGGAAAGAAAAATATTCTTATAACAGCATGGAGAAAATACCTACTCAAATAAGAGACAATTCTGTCAAATCCATATGTATGTAAATTGAAAACGTATATGCTATTTAACTTTTCTAATAATTCCTAATATACCATTGACTTATATATGTATATATAGAGTTCTTAATGTATCTTTTATTAGATAAATCGTTGAAAAAATTGGCATAATCAAAAAGCTAGGCAAATATAATATACCTTGTGATGAGTTCATAGCCAGGTGCTACAAGTATATGCTCAACAAAATAAAAAAAAAGCAACGCTTCTTTTGTAGTCATAGTTTTTTCTCAATATTCAACATTTGCTCCAATTATCTTGAAACTAAAATATTCTAAGGATCCACTTCAAATTAACCAGTTGTTGCTGACATAATTTACATTTCTGTTTGGCAGTGTTTTCTCTATTAAATAGTCTGTGTTCAAGTATACATAGACTGTCTATACACAACAATTTATATTAGTTAAAGTTAACTAAATAAAGAATTTTATTAATTAACTGGAGTATATTTGACGATATACTAGTAAAACTGCCAAATCGATAATTTCATCCTAGAAGGCCAAAACAGATTTTAACACAATCGAGTAGCTTCTCCTTTCCTCTGTATCTTCCTCCACAATTTAGAGTACAACCAATATTTTGGTTTTAAAACGTAAAAAATTTCCAGGAATATATACACTGTGGACCACACTCTATAAAAACTTGTTTTCGTTAAAACCACTTTAGTTTTAAAACGTAAAAACTATCCAGGAAAATATACACTGGTGGATCGCAATTTATAAAAAAATGTTTTTGTTAAAATGTTCTGGCTTAAACACAGTCGTTATAAAAATGATGTGTTTAAAAGTTTTTCTGTATTTATGCAATACTTCTTTGCTGAAGAGGTATTTTTGGCATATTTACAGGGGACATGCTTGCTGGCCATAACCACCACTGCTTAATAAAGTTTTTAACCACGAATGTGATAGTCAAAGCAAGCTGGTATATGAGAGTCATCACACAGCACTATGATTACAGTCTGCTCTACACTACAAGCACTAGCATAAGCTTTTAGTAAATAGATATGCACAGTAAATTAAATGTTAAAATCTAAAAAGGACTAGTCGATGCAGATGATTAATGATTGATCTTCATATCTATCCATAAGATCTTAATTTTCGATCATATGACGATTTTGCTATCCCTGACTTCTTGTGTCTGTTTCGTTCTGTTTTTTGTATAGCAAGTGTCTTAACGTGAAAGGCATAGCAAACATTTCTGGATTTACATTCCAAGTCGTTTTGATACTCCTCTACACTCGGCAATATCCCTTGATCCACTAAAACATTACCGAGTTATTTTACTTCTGTAAAATGTAAAAACCACAGTTCTGCACCAATCCTTTGAATTGTGATCTTTTTAATTTGTTGGAAGAAATTTCTACGTATAGCTTCTAATGCTGGACACCTAGTTAAGTAGTATATATACGGTTCTAAATTAGTATTTGAGGTGGTGGAAGAGGTGGAGGTGCTGTGGAGGTGCCGGAAGTTACGTCACCGGAACCGGAAAAGACGTCACAGGAAGTGACGTAACCGGAACCGGAAGTCATGTGACCGGAACCGGAAGTACCGGAAGTGTTTTGCGCGCATGCGCAACCGGAAGTAGTGGTTTTTCGCGCCATTTGTTTACGGAAGTGACGCAAGTCACGTGCTAGGACCCGGATGTGTGGTCTGCGCAAGTGCAGGGGGAACCTGAAGTACCCGGAAGTTGTTTGCGCATGCGCAACCGGAAGTGATGGGTTTTCCCCATATTTTGTTTACGGAAGTGATGCAAGTCACGTGCTAGGACCCGGATGTGTCGTCTGCGCATGTTCAGGAACCGGAAGTTATTTGCGCGCATGCGCAACCTCAAGTAGGGAGATTTTCCCATGATTTGTTTACGGAAGTGACGTCAGTCACTTACCCGGAAGTTCCATGCTTGACCAGAACTCAGATTGAATTATCTCCCTTTTTCCGCATTTCTCGGTCGTCTCTGGATCTTTTATCGGTCTCTAGGGTCTGATACTCTCACTGATATGTCGAAGTCCGAGAGTATACGAAGTAAACTATTAGATTATCTCCCCTTATCCCGCTCTTTTCATCTGCGGGTGATGTTTTCTGTGAGGACCGAAAGGTAGGATTGGATTATGTCCCCTTACCTCCAAGTGATGCTTGTCACCATTAGATCAATGGATGGGTGTCGTTAGCAATGGCGGTCCATTTCATTGCATTCACTTAGTTTCTCTTCTCTTGCTCCATCCCGCTCTTTGCTACTCCTTGCTGCTCATCGCTACTCAGGCTTGTTGATGTTCGTAATCCTGCTCTTCTCTTGCTCTTTGCTGCTCAACGCTGCTCTGCACTGTACTCAGACCTGAAAGAAAGCACCCTAAAGACAATCGTTTACCCTAACACTAGTTCTGCTTACCAGCCTGCTTCAAAATCATGTTTCAAAGTCTAGCCCAATGCTGGATTGGGCTCAATCCCTTATGAATTTGAAGTGGTACTAGTGTTAGGGATAAGATTATTTTAGGGTTAGGTAAGTATTTTATTATTTTATAATTTTTCTTAATTTTCTTAATTTTTTATTATTTAATTTATTATTATTTATATAATTTTTTAAATATATTTACATAATTTAATAACTTTTTCTTAATTTTTTTTAACAAGTAGTATATTTACATAATTTTTTCTAATTTTAATTCCTTTTTGGGGGTTTTGGAACCATTTAGTAAAAAAATTATAATTATTTTAACTATTTACTGGGTTTTCGCCAACATTCTAAACCATTTAGACGTCTTCGAAACAATTTTTCACCCTTCGTAAGTGTTCGGCCATTTCCGGAGGAGGGTGCTCACTTACAGGTCCGCGTTCGTGGAGGCATCCATGTTGGATTACCCTTAATGTGTCGTCTTGGAAAATTTCAGTGGAAATTTCCATTAGAAAACGGATTAAAACAAATCGGGGAACGCGGCCGTGAGCGAAGACACCTTGGGTGCTCTCTTTTACGTCCGTGTTTTGGCTATATATACAGTGCACAACCTCTCATTTCGTCTTGAACCTTTGATAAGGTAACGACCATGTTCTCTTGCGAGAAGTGCGGTAAGACCTTTACCGAGAAGAGAAGCCTGCTTCGCCACCAGAAGACCCATGCTGCCTCGTCCCAGACGTATTCCTGCCAGGTATGTGGAAAGGAGTTTGCCAGGGCCGACAACCGGAAACGCCACCAGGAGTCCCACCAGCCTGGAAAGCCAGATCCAGTCCAGTCCCTTGCCTGCCAGGTATGTGGAAAGGAATTTGCCAGGCCGGATGCCAGGAAGCGTCACGAAGCTACCCACCAGCAGAGTGAACCTGGAAAGCCAGATCCAGTCCAGTCCTTTGCCTGCCAGGTATGTGGAAAGGAGTTTGCCAGGGCCGACACCAGGAATCGCCACCAGGAGTCCCACAGGTACACCCTGACGTGTCCAGACTGTGGGCAGTATTTCAACAGATTGGACAACCTTGCTCGCCACAGACTGTTGCATACCAAGCCAGATGCCAAGCCCAGGATGAAGAAACCAGCCAAGAGACCAGCCTCGCCACTACCTGGCCCCAGTGCAAAAAGACGCAGGATGCTGTCGCCACCTGAGAGTCCAACCAGTCCATCTCAGCCAGACGTTTTGCCAGAAGAAGGGTTTTGTACCTGAGACACTGGCAGTCCATCCGGACAGAAGAAAATACCGGCAACCGTGTCCAGGATCGGTTCAACTTTACGTTGAACGAGATTACAACCGCCACCTTCCTGACATGGTTCGCCACATTTTCGAACTCCAGACCACGGCCTTCAAGATCAACGTGTCGTTTGGATTTGTACTGAGGAACGTAGAGACCGGAGAACTAAGATACTTCCATTCCAGCCAGAACAACGCCAGGTTTTTCGACGTACCACACCTAATTAGAAATGAAGAAGACCTAGAGAAGTTTTTAGAAGAATTGAGCCGTCACGACATTTTGGAGTTTATCCGGCAGCAGAGACCCGATACCAAGTGGGTGGTGCATTTACTGACAAATGCCACGTTTTATGTCAACAAGTTGGTGGAACACCCGATAGGAGCCAGAGTCGTGTTACCAGACTTCTTCCTAAGGAACAAAGGCTTGGTGTGCTTGGTTGCTGGATCCAATGGGCCATATGATGACAACTTGTGTTTTTTCCGGTGTTTGGCCGTCCACCGTGGTTTTGCCGTAACAGACGTAGAAGTACCTGCCAAGACTTATTATCGTCAATATTTGGAGAAGACAGAAATGTCCGGTGATGGTTTCAAAGGTATTTGTTTAGACGATTTGGCGTACATCGAACCACTCTTCCAACTAAACATCTGTGTGTACGATTTGCAAGAGACAGAAGACGGCGACATAGCGGCGAGATTGGTACGACGTTCTCCCTACAATTTCCAGGACACCATGAACCTGAATTTGTACGACAACCATTTCAGTTATGTCTGCAACATAGAGAAATACAGTCACAGTTACCTGTGTTCCAAATGTGACAAGTTTTGGAAGTCAGTATATGAACTTCACAGACACGAGAGAACCTGCACCGGTGACGTACTCTACAAATATCCCGGCGGTGTGTACCATACACCACAGACCGTGTTCGAACGTTTGGAGGACGAAGGAATCCAAGTCCCGGAAGAAGGCAGATATTACCCTTACAGAGCCACTTATGATATAGAGGCAATGCTTCAACCTGCAGAAAAACCGAGATCTGAGAAATTGGAATGGACCAGCCAGCACGTTTTACTCAGCGTCTCCGTGTGTTCCAACGTACCGGAGTTTACAGAGCCAGTTTGTTTCGTGTCCGAAGGCGATAGCAGTGAAACCGTGGATTCCTGTTTGATACATTTGACAGAAATTAGTGACAAAGCCTTTCGCTTACTGATACCCAGGTATGCTGGTGTCTTTGAAGAGATCCAACAGAGACTGTACCGGGACCTGGAAGAATACCAAGACGACGAAGAGCGAGAACGTCAGGAAAAGAAACATCACCTGTACAAGTTAAAGCAGCAACTGGAACGACATCTCCAAGAATTACCCGTGATTGGCTTCAACACCGGGAAATACGACGTGAACGCCATGAAGATAGATTTCTTCACTCGTCTGGTGGAAAGTCACAAGATAAAATATACCGTGAAACGCAACAACAATTTCATGTGCATCAAGACGGAGAAGTTGAAATTTTTGGACATCACCAACTACCTGGCTCCTGGATTTAGTTACTCCCAGTTTTTGAAAGCCTACGGCTGTACAGAAGAGAAAGGGTTTTTTCCATACGAGTGGATGACCGATTTAGACAAGTTGGCAGTGACGGAGTTACCGCCACACCAGGCATTTTTCAGTACACTGAAAAATGAGAACATTGCACCTGAAGAGTACCAGCTGTGTCGCCAAGTCTGGCAGGAAAAGAACATGAAGAACGTGAAAGAGTTCCTGATATGGTACAACAACAAAGACGTGGAGCCAATGCTGGAAGCCATCGAGAAGATGTTTGTATATTACAAGGGATTGAAGGTGGACATGTTTAAACACGGCATCAGCGTCCCGGGACTTACACTGAAAACCATGTTCGATGGTCTGACCGATTATTTCACCGTTCCGGACGAGAAGAATAAAGATCTGTACCAGTTGTACAAAGAAAACATAGTGGGTGGACCCAGCATCGTCTTCCACAGATACCACGAGAAAGACCAGACCTTCATCCGTCCTGCAGAATACCAAGACCCAAAACCGTGCAAGAAGATCTACGGTGTGGACGCCAATGCATTGTATTTGTGGAGCATCATGCAGGATATGCCAACGGGTCACTTCGTCCGAGGCAAGAGCGAGGACGATTTTAGAAGACAGACACCTCGAAGGTACGAACGAATGGCTATCGAGTGGTTGGAATGGGAAGCCAAGGAGACAGGACACCACATACGTCATCAGGGGAACGATACGGAAAAACTTATAGGACGTCGGCGCCTTCCCGTGGATGGTTACTGTAAAGCTACTAATACAATTTACGAGTTCCAGGGCTGCCTGTGGCACGGACATTGTTGTCGCCTGACTCGGGGAAAGACAGAAAACCCGTTGAACGGAAAGAGCCTGGATGAATTATACAAGACTACACAGGAAAAAATACAGTACATAACAGAAAACGACTACCAAGTGAAACAGATGTGGGAGTGCGAATGGGACCGGTTAAAGAAAGAAGACCAAGGAATCAAGACCTTCGTGTCCCAGAGGCAGAGACCCTGCGATCGTTTCGCCACAATGACCGAAGACAGCCGTAATGGAGGACAAGTTGTTTGGTGCCTTGGAAGTGGACCTGCACGTACCTGAGGACCTAAAGGCAACATTTGCAGAAATGCCTCCAGTCTTTAAGAACGTGGACGTGTCCAGAGACGACATTGGGGACCACATGAAGAGGTATGCAGAAGAAAAAGGAATCATGCCGCAGCCTAGAAAGTCGTTAATCGGCAGCATGTTTGGAGAGAAGATCATGGTAATATCCCCGTTGCTGAAATGGTACGTCAACCACGGACTGAAAGTCACCAGGATTTACCAGGTGGTGGAGTACACGCCGTCGGCGTGTTTCAGACCCTTCGGAGATCAAGTCAGTAATGCCAGGCGAGCCGGAGATGCCGACCCAAATAAGAAGATAATTGCAGAAAACGAGAAACTGAGGGGAAATTCCAGCTACGGCAAGACGGTGACCAACAAGGAAAGGCACACGGATGTGATTTACTGCCAGGAACACCAGATCAGTCGCTACCTCGTAGATCCCTCTTTCCGGTGATGCAACCAGCTGAGTGACAAAACGTTCGAAGTGGAAATGAGTAAGAAGACCATACACCTGGACCTGCCCATGCACATTGGCTGTTTCGTTTACCAGTACGCCAAGCTTCGGATGTTGGAATTTTACTACGATTTTATGGACGTCTTTGTCGATCGCCGTGATTTTCAGTATTGTGCAATGGACACCGACAGTGCCTACATGGCTCTCTCTGGCGATAGTTTGGAAGAAGTAATCAAACCGCAGTTGCGTCGGCGCTTTGAAGCAGAGAAGAAGAATTGGTTTCCCCGTACTGACACACCACAACTGGCTGCTTGGGACAAGAGGACTCCAGGACTGTTCAAGACAGAATTCAGTGGTGACGGGATGATGACCCTAAACCTAACTCTAACCCTAACACTAACCCTAACTCTTACCTAACCCTAACATAATCTTAACCTTAATCCTAGGTCTTGTTCTATTTTTGTTTAGTTTATTCATTTTTTTTTTATTCTTTTATATTCCGATTCATTGTATCTTTAGATTTCGAATTTCAATGAAGTCAGTGGAAAATGAAGACTAGAAGTTTAACTCTAACCCTAACCCTAACCCTAACCCCAACCCTAGTCCTAAACCTAACCCTAACTCTAACCATAGCTCTAACCCCTAACCTAACACTAACCCTAACACTAACTTAACACTAAACCTAACCCTAACTCTAGCCCTAACTCTAACCCTAATGCTAACCCTACCCTAATCCCTTACTCTAACCCTAAACTTAACTTAACCCTAACCATGACCCTAAACCTAATTCTAACCCTAACACTAACCCTAACTCTTACCTAACCCTAACATAATCTTAACCTTAATCCTAAATCTAACCTTATCCTAACTTAACCCTAATCCTAACACTAGTACCACTTCAAATTCATCCGGGATTTAGCCCAAGATTGGGCTAGACTTTGAAACATGAATTTGAAGCAGGCTGGTAAGCAGAACTAGTGTTAGGGTAAACGTTTGTTCCCGTCCAGAAAGACTCTAAAATTTCTGTTTCATAAGGGTGCTTTCATTCAGGTCCGCGTTACGTGGGCGCAGCCATCTTTGATGTCCATCGTTACATCAACGAGACCCAGAGGTGACTTATAACGAAACAGTAAGAATCCCACCTCCTCCTCCTCAGCAGCAGCAGCAGCAGCAACAACTAACAGCGACCACCACCAGGAGCAGCAGCAGCAGCGAAAAGTGACAAGTAGCCCCCTAAAAACCGAAATGAGCACGTGAGTACAGTCATGAGTAGGATGAACAGCAAAGAACAGCATAGAGCAATTAAATGGACCGTCGTTGTTAAGGCAGTTGCTCAGGACACCCCTCCGTTGATCTATTGGTGACAGCATCACTTGGAGGTAAGGGGACATAATCCAATCCAACCTTTGGTCCTCACAGAAAACATCACCCGCAGATGAATAGAGCGGGATAAGGGGAGATAATCCAATAGTTGACTTCGTATACTCTCGGACTTCGACATAACAGTGAGAGTATCAGACCCTAGAGACCGATGAAAGATCCAGAGACGACCGGAAAGTGCGGGAAAAGGGGAGATAACCAAATAGTCCCATTGTACTGCGTATACTGTCGGACCTCGACATAACTGGCAGGAAAGAACAGCATAGAACAAGACAAGAGCAGCGTGGACCAAGAGAAGAACAAAGTGAGAACAGTGCAGAGCTGCGATGAGCAGCGAAGAGCAGCATGGATCAATAGAATACCAATATGCGTACAGTGCAGAACAGTGATGAACAGCAAAGAACAGCATGGAGTAAGAGAAGAACAGCAACATCACTTTCCTCTGTAAGCTGAATATCAGAAAGTGGAATGAGTGTAAATTCAGTTAACAAATTTTATAATTATTTTAACTATTTTTGTTAAAACATAGTTTATTTTTTTCCAAACACTTTACCCACTATGGTCCGCGGTCAGGGCTTTTAACGACCTGACAACCCTCAACGAGAGGGTATCCCCTATCCGCCACCCGGGGGACGCGCTAGGCAGCTCTGTGGGTTGAGCCCCTGTGTTACATCACAAGTACCTAGTTTTTTTTTTTTTTTTAATTTTTTTTTTTTTTTTTTTTTTCTTTTTCTTTTTTTTTTTTTTTTTGTTATCGGTTAACAGACGACTCTAAAAAGAGTGGTCTGTTGATACATCAAATGAAAAGCTTTCCCACTGTAATCAGTCGAGTCGGTAAGCCGTTCATCCGATCAAATATCTAAGGGTGTCGTGGACACCCCGTCCGCCAAAACTTTACGTTTTGGATAAAAGTAGGAAAAGCCAGCTCGCTCTTGCAAGTATGTGTAGACTTGATTATCTACAGAACGAAACCCTCTGTTGGTTCCGGAGCCAGTGTTCTTTGATAGGAGAACGTCCATGTATTTTTCTTTGTTGATGTCGTTGGTTCTCTTGTTGACCCCTTTACAGCTGTACTTGGTTTCCTCTCCAAAGCAAAAGTACGTCTTGCTACACAAGGCAATCATCCCGTCACCACTGAATTCTGTCTTGAACAGTCCTGGAGTCCTCTTGTCCCAAGCAGCCAGTTGTGGTGTGTCAGTACGGGGAAACCAATTCTTCTTCTCTGCTTCAAAGCGCCGACGCAACTGCGGTTTGATTACTTCTTCCAAACTATCGCCAGAGAGAGCCATGTAGGCACTGTCGGTGTCCATTTCACAATACTGAAAATCACGGCGATCGACAAAGACGTCCATAAAATCATAGTAAAATTCCAACATCCGAAGCTTGGCGTACTGGTAAACGAAACAGCCAATGTGCATGGGCAGGTCCAGGTGTATGGTCTTCTTACTCATTTCCACTTCGAATGTTTTGTCGCTCAGCTGGTTGCACCGCCGGAAAGAGCGATCAACGAGGTAGCGACTGATCTGGTGTTCCTGGCAGTAAATCACATCCGTGTGCCTTTCCTTGTTGGTCACCGTCTTGCCGTAGCTGGAATTTCCCCTCAGTTTCTCGTTTTCTGCAATTATCTTCTTATTTGGGTCGGCATCTCCGGCTCTCCTGGCATTACTGACTTGATCTCCGAAGGGTCTGAAACACGCCGACGGCGTGTACTCCACCACTTGGATCCTGGTGACTTTAAGTCCGTGGTTGACGTACCATTTCAGCAACGGGGATATTACCATGATCTTCTCTCCAAACATGCTGCCGATTAACGACTTTCTAGGCTGCGGCATGATTCCTTTTTCTTCTGCATACCTCTTCATGTGGTCCCCAATGTCGTCTCTGGACACGTCCACGTTCTTAAAGACTGGAGGCATTTCTGCAAATGTTGCCTTTAGGTCCTCAGGTACGTGCAGGTCCACTTCCAAGGCACCAAACATCTTGTCCTCCATCACGGCTCTCATGATGTCGTCTTCGGTCATTGTGTCGAAACGATCGCAGGGTCTCTGCCTCTGGGACACGAAGGTCTTGATTCCTTGGTCTTCTTTCTTTAACCGGTCCCATTCGCACTCCCACATCTGTTTCACTTGGTAGTCGTTTTCTGTTATGTACTGTATTTTTTCCTGTGTAGTCTTGTATAATTCATCCAGGCTCTTTCCGTTCAACGGGTTTTCTGTCTCCCCGAGTCAGGCGACAACAATGTCCGTGCCACAGGCAGCCCTGGAACTCGTAAACTGTATTAGTAGCTTTACAGTAACCATCCATGGGAAGGCGCCGACGTCCTATAAGTTTTTCCGTATCGTTCCCCTGATGACGTATGTGGTGTCCTGTCTCCTTGGCTTCCCATTCCAACCACTCGATAGCCATTCGTTCGTACCTTCGAGGTGTCTGTCTTCTAAAATCGTCCTCGCTCTTGCGTCGGACGAAGTGACCCGTTGGCATATCCTGCATGATGCTCCACAAATACAATGCATTGGCGTCCACACCGTAGATCTTCTTGCACGGTTTTGGGTCTTGGTATTCTGCAGGACGGATGAAGGTCTGGTCTTTCTCGTGGTATCTGTGGAAGACGATGCTGGGTCCACCCACTATGTTTTCTTTGTACAACTGGTACAGATCTTTATTCTTCTCGTCCGGAACGGTGAAATAATCGGTCAGACCATCGAACATGGTTTTCAGTGTAAGTCCCGGGACGCTGATGCCGTGTTTAAACATGTCCACCTTCAATCCCTTGTAATATACAAACATCTTCTCGATGGCTTCCCGCATTGGCTCCACGTTTTTGTTGTTGTACCATATCAGGAACTCTTTCACGTTCTTCATGTTCTTTTCCTGCCAGACTTGGCGACACAGCTGGTACTCTTCGGGTGCAATGTTCTCGTTTTTCAGTGTACTGAAAAATGCCTGGTGTGGCGGTAACTCCGTCACTGCCAACTTGTCTAAATCGGTCATCCTCTCGTATGGAAAAAACCCTTTCTCTTCTGTACAGCCGTAGGCTTTCAAAAACTGGGAGTAACTAAATCCAGGAGCCAGGTAGTTGGTGATGTCCAAAAATTTCAACTTCTCCGTCTTGATGCACATGAAATTGTTGTTGCGTTTCACGGTATATTTTATCTTGTGACTTTCCACCAGACGAGTGAAGAAATCTATCTTCATGGCGTTCACGTCGTATTTCCCGGTGTTGAAGCCAATCACGGGTAATTCTTGGAGATGTCGTTCCAGTTGCTGCTTTAACTTGTACAGGTGATGTTTCTTTTCCTGACGTTCTCGCTCTTCGTCGTCTTGGTATTCTTCCAGGTCCCGGTACAGTCTCTCTTGGATCTCTTCAAAGACACCAGCATACCTGGGTATCAGCAAGCGAAAGGCTTTGTCACTAATTTCTGTCAAATGTATCAAACAGGAATCCACGGTTTCACTGCTATCGCCTTCGGACACGAAACAAACTGGCTCAGTAAACTCCGGTACGTTGGAACACACGGAGACGCTGAGTAAAACGTGCTGGCTGGTCCATTCCAATTTCTCAGATCTCGGTTTTTCTGCAGGTTGAAGCATTGCCTCTATATCATAAGTGGCTCTGTAAGGGTAATATCTGCCTTCTTCCGGGACTTGGATTCCTTCGTCCTCCAAACGTTCGAACACGGTCTGTGGTGTATGGTACACACCGCCGGGATATTTGTAGAGTACGTCACCGGTGCAGGTTCTCTCGTGTCTGTGAAGTTCATATACTGACTTCCAAAACTTGTCGTTTGGAACACAGGTAACTGTGACTGTATTTCTCTATGTTGCAGACATAACTGAAATGGTTGTCGTACAAATTCAGGTTCATGGTGTCCTGGAAATTGTAGGGAGAACGTCGTACCAATCTCGCCGCTATGTCGCCGTCTTCTGTCTCTTGCAAATCGTACACACAGATGTTTAGTTGGAAGAGTGGTTCGATGTACGCCAAATCGTCTAAACAAATACCTTTGAAACCATCACCGGACATTTCTGTCTTCTCCAAATATTGACGATAATAAGTCTTGGCAGGTACTTCTACGTCTGTTACGGCAAAACCACGGTGGACGGCCAAACACCGGAAAAAACACAAGTTGTCATCATATGGCCCATTGGATCCAGCAACCAAGCACACCAAGCCTTTGTTCCTTAGGAAGAAGTCTGGTAACACGACTCTGGCTCCTATCGGGTGTTCCACCAACTTGTTGACATAAAACGTGGCATTTGTCAGTAAATGCACCACCCACTTGGTATCGGGTCTCTGCTGCCGGATAAACTCCAAAATGTCGTGACGGCTCAATTCTTCTAAAAACTTCTCTAGGTCTTCTTCATTTCTAATTAGGTGTGGTACGTCGAAAAACCTGGCGTTGTTCTGGCTGGAATGGAAGTATCTTAGTTCTCCGGTCTCTACGTTCCTCAGTACAAATCCAAACGACACGTTGATCTTGAAGGCAGTGGTCTGGAGTTCGAAAATGTGGCGAACCATGTCAGGAAAGGTGGCGGTTGTAATCTCGTTCAACGTAAAGTTGAACCGATCCTGGACACGGTTGCCGGTATTTTCTTCTGTCCGGATGGACTGCCAGTGTCTCAGGTACAAAACCCTGGTATCGGGATCTTCTGGCAAAACGTCTGGCTGAGATGGACTGGTTGGACTCTCAGGTGGCGACAGCATCCTGCGTCTTTTTGCACTGGGGCCAGGTAGTGGCGAGGCTGGTCTCTTGGCTGGTTTCTTCATCCTGGGCTTGGCATCTGGCTTGGTATGCAACAGTCTGTGGCGAGCAAGGTTGTCCAATCTGTTGAAATACTGCCCACAGTCTGGACACGTCAGGGTGTACCTGTGGGACTCCTGGTGGCGATTCCTGGTGTCGGCCCTGGCAAACTCCTTTCCACATACCTGGCAGGCAAAGGACTGGACTGGATCTGGTTTCCAGGTTCACTCTGCTGGTGGGTAGCTTCGTGACGCTTCCTGGCATCCGGCCTGGCAAATTCCTTTCCACATACCTGGCAGGCAAGGGACTGGACTGGATCTGGCTTTGGAGGGTGGGACTCCTGGTGGCGTTTCCGGTTGTCGGCCCTGGCAAACTCTTTTCCACATACCTGGCAGGAATACGTCTGGGACGAGGCAGCATGGGTCTTCTGGTGGCGAAGCAGGCTTCTCTTCTCGGTAAAGGTCTTACCGCACTTCTCGCAAGAGAACATGGTCGTTACCTTATCAAAGGTTCAAGACGAAATGAGAGGTTGTGCACTGGTCCGTTGCTAAGGACACCCATCCATTGATCTAATGGTGACAAGCATCACTTGGAGGTAAGGGGACATAATCCAATCCTACCTTTCGGTCCTCACAGAAAACATCACCCGCAGATGAAAAGAGCGGGATAAGGGGAGATAATCTAATAGTTTACTTCGTATACTCTCGGACTTCGACATATCAGTGAGAGTATCAGACCCTAGAGACCGATAAAAGATCCAGAGACGACCGAGAAATGCGGAAAAAGGGAGATAATTCAATCAGAGTTCTGGTCAAGCATGGAACTTCCGGGTAAGTGACTGACGTCACTTCCGTAAACAAATCATGGGAAAATCTCCCTACTTCCGGTTGCGCATGCGCGCAAATAACTTCCGGTTCCTGAACATGCGCAGACGACACATCCGGGTCCTAGCACGTGACTTGCATCACTTCCGTAAACAAAATATGGGGAAACCCATCACTTCCGGTTGCGCATGCGCAAACAACTTCCGGGTACTTCAGGTTCCCCCTGCACTTGCGCAGACCACACATCCGGGTCCTAGCACGTGACTTGCGTCACTTCCGTAAACAAATGGCGCGAAAAACCACTACTTCCGGTTGCGCATGCGCGCAAAACACTTCCGGTACTTCCGGTTCCGGTCACATGACTTCCGGTTCCAGTTACGTCACTTCCTGTGACGTCATTTCCGGTTCCAGTGACGTCACTTCCGGCACCTCCACAGCACCTCCACCTCTTCCACCACCTCAAATACTAATTTAGAACCGCATATATACTACTTAGTTAAAAAGTGAACCACATCTTCTTCAAGTCGACGATTTGGACATATCTTGGGTCCAGATTTTGTTAACTAAATTTAGCTTTTTGTTGTTGTAGAATATATGTTCCAGTTGCAAGACGTACTTTAATTACAGCTTTTTTAAGTTCTTCAGTGTTAAAAAAAAGAGATACTGAATCCCAAAGTGGGTGTGTCTTTCCAATTTGTTTTTTTGATTTGCTAAGAAGTTTTAAAGTTGGCTTAGTCTCTGCTTCACGCCGGAGATAGAAACTCCAATATTTATTAACTGCTTGTTTAACCCGGAATTTCCAGTTGAGTTTAGAAGGCATATTTGTAATGATTTGTTCTAGAGGCTGGAGATTGTACATGTATAGAATGTTTGCAACTCTGTTTAAAAAGGTCAGTTCATGAACCTGCATATTATATTGTTATTCCAGTGCCATTTTCAAATTTTCATTTTCTGAGGTGAAGATTGAGAGAAAAAACTGAGGTTTCTTTGATGTAGCTCTGCTTCAATTGAGAGAGCCCCTATTAGAAGGTAAACAGCTGATGTTGATGTCATGACAGGTAGTGATTGAATTTGAGAAAACTGATATGGAAATTTTTAAGAAGTTTAATTTGATTATCTGTAATTTGCAATGTCTCCAGTAAGCATGACAGTACATATATTCTATAAATGGTATATGATTTAATCCATTTGTTCCATGTACTCCTACATTCATGAGTACATAAGTTGTCTTTGACCATCTGAGTATGACTTGGTTGTATCTAGCATAATTTGCATTTCATCTTCCGAGTTTGATATCACTAAGATGTCATCAGCACATGTTGGGCATCCGGCGTAGTTCACACCCATATGCAGGCCTAAACCATTGTCTTCTAGAATTTCAAGCAAATTATTTATGTAAGGTTTGTAAAGATTCCCCCTTGGCGTACACCTTGATGCATTGGGAAGATTTTTACTATATTCATTTTTCCATTTCACCCTTGATGTCATATCGCGATACATATCATATATGATTTCCCATATATCGTTAAAGATATCTGTATTGAATAGTTTGTCGAGAAGAATGTCATGGTGAACGACATCAAAAGCTTTCTGGCTATATAGCAGGGCAAAAAGTAACACTTCACTACCATTTGTTGCAAGTTCCGCTTCGAAGGCAAGAAGTGCTGCCATGGCTGGTGAGCTTCCTCATGTAAAACCAAATTGTGAGGATTGTAGACCAAGTTATTTCGAAATTTTGATCAGTAGAACATGTTCAAAAATCTTTCCTAGAATGGATGATACTGTAATTCCTCTGTAGTTATCTAGAATTTTGTCATCTTTATTTTTCTTGCAGATTGAGTTTAGGTAAAGTCAAGAAATACCAAAGGATATATACCCGTTATAAAATATTCTGGAATTTTACGCTCTTTTAGAATTTGATTAAATAAGTCGACCAAAGTAGGTATAATAACATTTTCGGTCATTTTAAAGTGTTCAGCAGACATTCCGTATTCATCAGCAGCCTTTCCGTTATTCAGGCTTGAAATGGCAGACTGAACTTCATCTTGATTAAATGGAATACTATCAACCTGTTCCGGTTGACATATCTGTTTTATCACATGACCTTTCAAGATAAGACTTGTCAAAGTTGTTTTTTTTTTAGGTTTTGCAAGGCTTTGAAAATAATTTGCCAAAGCTTCTCTTTGCTCTTCTGTTTTTCAGTGTCCTTATGAATGATGACATCTGTTGTTTTGCTTCTATTCTACATATTTCTGCGAATTGGTCTAAAGAATGTTTGTGATGAAGGATTTTCTTCAATTTTGTCATAAAATGTTTTCCTTTCTTAGGCCCTTTCTTTTCGTAATTTCTTCCGAACATCCTTTTTAGCTGATTTTAGATCTAAGTACAGGTTTTCATTATCTCTTTTCCTACCATTTGCATGCAAAAGTCGATGTTTCCGTTTACTGATATTGATTTACTCCAGTGCATGTTTGGATACGTTCAATCGTGGACCGCGAAGTTTCAAAATTTTTGTTGGAACTGATCTCTTCGCCTCAGGCCAATATGGCTACCCTTGGACCTATAACTAAGCCAATATGAAAATTGTTACGCAACAATACTATAGTAAAGGTTACTCAAACACTTATTCATTAAAAATTTCAAGGTAATGTATTAAAATCATGCCAGTGCCAAAGAATTGACTACCCAGTTTGTAATAATCTCTCCTTGGCATGCAGTCTACAGAATGATAACATGTGAGACTTGCAGACCATTGGTATCAACTCAATGGTGTTAATACTGAACAACATAAATACCAGATTTTGTGGGAGTAGTTAGTTCTTTTCTTGATTAACCTTCATCAGATGGCCCATGAATAAGACTTTTGAAAACCACAGGTGCAGGAACCCCCGTGGTTCCCATTTCGTGTAAACCCCCTATAGGGTAAAACATTGAATTTTTTTAGCTCACCTGGCCAAAGGCCACGTGAGCTTTTGTCATCACTTGGCGTCCGTCGTCCGTCCGTCCGTCTGTTTACTTTTCACATTTTAATCTTCTCCTCTGAAACTACTAGGCCAAATAGAATTAAAGTTGGTAGGAATCATCTACGTAAGGCCCTTTATGAAATTCCGTCATTTCATTCCGATCGGACTACAAATATGGCCTTAATGGACAGTTCTTGTTTCTGATTGGCTGATATAAAAAATCTTCACCTCTGAAATCGCTTGGCCGAATGGAACGAAACTTGACAGGAAGCATCTATGGGTGGTTGTTTACAAAATTTCCTCATTTCGTCCTAGTCGGACAACAAACATGGCCGCTATGGAAAACTCATGTTTCTCATTGATTGATTAAATAAAAAAAAATTCTGTGGAACTACTGGGCCAAATGGATCGAAACTTGACAGGAAGCATTTATGGGAGGTTCTTTACAAACTTTCCTCATTTTGTCCCGATCGGACTACAAATATCGCCGCCATGGGGCAGTTCTTGTTTCTGATTGGCTGATTAAAAAAAAAATCTTCTTCTCTGAAATCGCTTTTTGTCCTTTACAAAATCCTCATTCCGTCCTGATCGGGTAACAAACATGGCCGCCATAGAAAATTCTTGTTTCTCATTGGTTGATTTAAAAAAAATATCTGTGGAACTGCTTGCCCAAAGGGAATGAGACCTGGCAAGAAGCATCTGTGGGAGGTTTTTACAAAGTTTTCTCATTTTGTCCAGATCATGCGACAAACATGACCGCCATGGGCGATTTTAGTTTAATTTTAGTTTAATTTTCAATAAATTAGGATTGAAATAAACCGTATATAACCCAAATACTGCTTGAGTAATTTCTAAATACAAAATAATATATTAAAGTTTTACCCTGTAGGCGATATACTTGAATTTTTCAAAACCCATACCCATTTATATACTAGATACTTCAAAACCAGACAAATTCAGCATCCAGGCAGAATGCGGGGCAGAATGTTATCTTTTCATCATCAACAAATTATAACCCATTGATATGCTATTTATTCTCAATTTACCACTCCATATACTTTTTTGTATATCTAAGGCTTTATATTCTACTAAGTCATATACTTGATGCAGCCACACGTCCATATATACTGCTATAGGAAGTTACCCCCTCCCCCTTCCGGGCCTATAATACTCAAATTTACCTCTGTTGAAAGAAGCAAGATAGAGAAATCCAACATTTTGTTGTTACCTCAAACTTACCAGCTTCTACACGGTGTCTCATGTCTCTGGATATTACCTTCTCTTCCACCATTACATACATTGGAATGTTTCTGCTTGATTTGAGTAGATAGAGATAATTTGCTTGAACATCTTTCCTGCTTCCATCTTTGTTCGCACTATGTTTGCCTTTTGACAGCATCTTTCTTTGTATTCATTGTTCAATGCTACTATGGATAGTATAAACTCTGTATGTTCAAATTTGTTATTGTAAGAAAGTTACGTCTTCGACCATCGCTCTTCGAGGATACACGGTTGAACAGTAAAGGTTGAATCAGCAAATTGTCTATGTATTTTTTTATGATCAACAACACAACCTTTTATACACCAGTCTTGTGTAACAGATTAGTCCAACACTAATGGCATGTTGTCAAACTGGAATTGAAGACCACATATCTTTATGCAAATAGTATACCTCTTCTTTAATCTTGAGTCCTGAATTTATTTTATTTTGATCCACAAGCCTGTCCTTTTTTTCAGCGCCCATTGAAATTTTTTAAACTTGGTTTCAAGTGATATCCAGAATTACCGTATTTTTCTGCATTTTCAACCTACATGTATTTTTCAAATATTTTCTTGGTCCAGTAAGGCAAGCTTTTGAGATATTTCTGGAACTACATAAATATTCAGATATATCCTTGACTTTAGGAGGTCCATGACTATTTACGTATAGGATCATAATCCTAACCAATTCAAGACCTTCAGAAATAATACAGGTCCATAACAGATGATAACGGGATAAAATGGAATAATAAGATGGGAGTCCTAGAATATCTCAGTAGACCTGAAATCGACTATGGAAGTCAATACATATAAAAATACCAATTCTGGTCTCATCTCGATTAATTAATTTAAAACATTATAATATGATGTCGTATATTGGTCATTTTCAAAAAAGTCCATTTTCCTGTCCACCTATGTTAAAAAAATATTCAGACATAATGGCATTATTTTTTTTTGTTTAACCAAAAGTTCGCAATTTTTTCAAATCGGCACATCTACAATGAGAACGATTTTCTCCTTGCAATCCAAAAAAAATTGATTTTGAAGGTCAATATTGAGCAATTTGCGTGTGTCCGGACTGAGAGAACCATGTTTGCACATTATTTTTCAATGATTTTTTGTATGTTTCCAAGTCGGCAAAATTATTTTTTTGAATAGCCTATAATTGAATTTTAACAAGAAAGTAAAGTCTTGAAGATTTTTGTATATATGCTCATAAAAAAGTAAATTATGCTGGCGTCCATGGAATGGATGTCTGTCCTGTTACCCGTGCAAAATTTGCAGAGCAATAATTGTTGTCTGCAAATACGAATATCTTCTATGATGAAATCAAAAGTACACAAGTTTTCCAAATTACAACCAAAACAATATAACGTTACAAGAAACGGAAGCTAAGTTATAACCAGAAAAGTAAGTCAAATTGATAGCGTACCCTTTTAAAATGTCTATCATGTTACCAACAAATTTATACATCACTACACCCATACGTTCTCAAAAGGGTCACTAACTGTTTGGAAACAAAGAACGCTAACTGAAAAAACCATACAGCGATGTAAGGGGTGCTGTTATTTCGAAATAAACTCAATAAACATATAATTTTGTCCATCCTCTTACTGTCTATCCTGTTACCTTGAATAAAGTAACAGGATAGACAGTTTAAGTATTAGAATAAACAACTATGTATATTTAGACCTGATGAAATACTTGAATATGAAATGAAACATTTGATATTCCACATATCTTTAAGAAAAAACAAACAATTATGCAAGGGGAGTTGTTGTTTTGCAATAGAATCAATAAACATATAATTTTGTCTATCCTGTTACTGTCTGTCCTGTTACCCCAACTTGGTAACAGGATAGACAAATTTGTATATGTAAACCTTCGATGTCCGTTCCTGTTACCATAGAAAATAGCGTTTTACTAAAATTATATGTAATCAAAGAACCAAGTGTTGGATTGATTCAAAAGTCCAATATAAGCCGAATATAAGGAAGTGCTTCAGTTGGTTTTGCGTTGATTGTAGCGATTTTTGCAGCATTTGAAAATCTATTTTTAGATAGTTTTTTCAGGACGCAATATTAAGTGATATTTTTATCCCTTTAATGCAAAGAAATTAAATATTCTGTTATTGAAAGTATCTTTAAGAAACAAACAACATGTTTTTCACATTTTCCTTGTTGATAGTAAAAAAATTCTCACAAATGTGGTAACAGGGTAGACAAAATTTTGCACCATCAGTCGAAAATGTGTTAATAATATTTTTATGTTATGTCATTAAGATTGCATATTTGAGTATTTTGTTCAAGAAGTATCATATATTTTGCAAGTTTAATAAATATGATGATTCAAGCAAATTGTTTTTTCTCAATTTTGCAATGCTAAAAATGCACATTTTTTGAAAATGACCCATGTATCGTCCAACGACGTATTAGTAATACAGGGTATATCCTCTTTTAGCTCATGCGTATAGAGACTTATGTAAACGCAAACTGTGACAACTTTGACAAGAAAAAGTAACTTTTTCCACACTTTTTCCGATTGTTTACCTTTACGAAGAAATAATACGGTACAACCACAATAGCTGTGAAAATTTTGTACATTGAAATACGCATTTACGTATACTTGAATTTTGAATAACGTTACGGTTACCGGTAAGTCTGTGAAACATGCGTTGTATTATTTTTCTTGTGTAAAGGATGAATTATAGAAATTGACTGTGTGAATGGTTATCTTACGAAAATAGTTTCAAAATATGCTCTTAAAAGGCCAGATTGCACCATATTAATCGTAAGAGAAACAATCAAACCAATATCGGATACAAATATAGTACAACTCAAATGACCAAAATTAGCGTATTTGTCATATTAGAATAGAAATAATTCAGGGGGGTTATAGACATGACAGAGTTATGGTCATTTATACATGGGCCGAGCCTTTATATTCTTATTTATACCTCGCTATCGCTCGGTATAAAATAATCGAATATAAACGCCCAGTAATAGTAATGTCTTTTGCTCCTGTGTAGCTGCAAGGATATGAAAGTAGGATTTGGGGCAGAATATAATTGTTTTATCTTCAGAATATACATGAAAAATGTGTCAACACATAAACATGAAATATACACATTTGAAAACAGTAAGTAAACGTTACGGCTATATAAAATCAATTGAATTCGTTAAACAACAGTTGTATTATATTTTCTTTGTCATTTTGTTTGACGAAATTATAATACTTGTAACTCCTTTTAATCATATACTTTGCAATGTGTTATAGTTATAAATTATACATAACATATAAAATTTTATTCAACCAATCGACAAGGACCCACAAAGGATATATAACATACAAACAGATATAATTACCTACGACATATAACAACAAAAATAATTTGAATAGTATTTAGATCCTTGGTCAATGGAAACTTTTAAACTTTTTATAACCTGTAGTAATATTTTAACATAGCTTTCACAATATATACAGTCATTTCGGGTAATTCTGCGCATTAACATGAAAATGATTTGCTCGGAATGCGCCGAATTACCCAACAACATAGTAATAAAGAGGAAGTCTGTCCAATTCAGATAACACAGCTATGCTTATATTTTTCGAATGAACACCAAGTATATATTTACAAAATTTCTGATGCATTTCTGCAGGACATTAAATTTGTCATCATGGTGAGTTACCGCTTCTGAATTTTGATGTGAAGGGATTAAATATAACAGATATAAATTTATTTAATGCACGTTTCAATTGTGTATCTAATGGAAACTCTTTTCTTACAATATTAAGGGACCTTTTTTAGACATTTTAGAATCTATGTATAAAGAAGTTTTATTTTCTGTAAAAGTACAAGATGGAGTAACAGATTTTTTCTCATCCCAGGTAGGAGTAAAACAAGGTTGCATTTTAAGCCCTACTCTCTTCTCATTGTATATAAATGATTTACCTGATCTTTTTAATTCAAAATGTTATCCAGTATGTATTAATAATACCTCACTATCAAGTTTATTGTATGCTGATGATCTGGTGTTAATATCTGAATCCGCAGAGGGACTTCAGAATTGTATAGATAAATTAGACAATTACTGTGAAAAGTGGAATTTAACCATAAACCTTGACAAAACTAAAATTATGATTTTTAATAAACCTGGAAGGAAAATTTTAAAAGATGTATTTACTTTTAGAAATGCAACCATTGAACAGACAATGGAATATAAATATCTAGGAATAATTTTTAAACCCTCAGGTGTATTTTCTGAGGCAATAAATCTGTTGTGCAAGAAAGCTTCAAAAGCAATATTCTGTATAAGAAAAATGTTATTTTCAGATAAAATGAATGTATCTGCTCATATACGATTATTTGAATCCTGTATTTCACCTATTCTGTTATATTGCAGTGAAATATGGTGTGTAAACATTGTAAAGAATGATAAAAGTTTAGAATCTAAATACTTATCAATGGAACCTGTCAAAATACAAATAAAGTTTGCTAAATATTTACTGGGAGTAAATAAAGCAGCCGTAAATTTAGCTGTTTTATCTGAATTGGGAATGTATCCTATTGGGATTCAAGCACTTAAATCTGCAATTGGATTTTGGTTACATATTCTAAACTCTGATAACAGGTTACTATATGATGCATACCAAGCTAATTCATGCATTCCAGATGGTTTCTGTTCGAAAATAAAAAATTTATTGAATAAACTAAATTTCTCTCATACATGGGAAAATCATGGAACATTTTCTAAAACAAAACTATTAAAATCAATAGTATTAAAATTAAATGAGAATTTTGTAAATTTTTGGAAAAGTTCTATTTATAATGATGAAAACTCAGAGCATGGTAACAAATTAAGAACGTTTCGAAAAGTAAAATCTGAGTTCCAAATGGAAAAATATTTACTCTATAATTTTGACAAAAATATTGTTCATAACTTTACTAAGCTTAGAATAAGCAATAGCAAATTAGCAATAGAAAGTGGCAGATTTAACAAAACTAAATTAGAAAATAGAATTTGTCCAATATGCAATTCAGGTACTGAAGATGAGTATCACTTTATCATAAGCTGCTCTAAATTATCTGATTTCCGGAAAAAACTATACGATGAAATAGTAGCAATTGTTCCTTCTTTCAATGATATGATTGATCAAGGTAAATTTGAATATATATTTACTTGTGAGGAATATGACATAAGTAAAATTATTATAAATGGTATCAGTCTCATGTACAATACAAGATTGGAAATGGTAAATATTGATAGTGTGAATAACTCATAGTTGTTTATATATCATGTTAAGATTTAATGTATTTTATACCATAACACACCTCTTCAGTCAGACACTTTAGTGTTGTATACATGGTGGTGCTCCGAAGTTTGGAGAGTTATATTGTAAGTATGATCACTTCCCTTGGTAGGAGGCATGCAGCAAATATTGAACTATTAATTTAAAATATTTCATAATCAAAAATATATTGTATGATTCTGTATTGTTTATTATGCATTGTTTTAGTAACAATCCTACTGTTTTGGATTTTATACTAATAAAATTTCTGATTCTGATTCTGATTCTGATTCTACAATGTTTTAATTAGCAATATTTTTTTTAAACATTTTAATTTGAATCGTATGTTTTCCGGGTCTTTACCAGCCACACTGCAGGGTTTTATTATCGCCCAATAGAGTTCATAATACAGGTCATTATTATTTTGATTATTGGCGGGAACAAAGAATGTTTTTAATTGGAGACTATAGGCGATTTGGTACCAGATATAATGTTTACAATTGATGTTTCCGCCCAGTGCTACACCTAGCGTTAACTGAAGATCCTTTTCACTGACACATTATATGCCTAATTCATTTAAGGAAAAGATGATTAAGAATAAGATGTTCATTAACATTTGTCCCTTTCATTTTTTGTCCCTAGAATCTTTTATCAAATTTGATCCCTGGTATTTTTATCCTGAACAGGAATAAAATCAGGAATCTTAGGCTTCCTAGTCCGATACACCAACCACTACATCACGGTGCCCTTTTTCTGCTAATGAAATATAGGCAAGTTAATTGTCAGTGAAACATCATTTTAATGTTTTAAAAAACACACATGACCTACATTTTTACCTCGCATAAAGTTGGATATAATATATACCTTGTGTTATTGTGTAGTTGCTATAGTTATCACTATCAACTTTACAAATAAGAGTAATTGATACCAGTTTATCACTGTCATGCTGTTCAAAGTATTATATGGTATAGAAATTGAAAAATTGGTACTTTGATAAAACATGTATGAGATCTATTTTCTCTCAGGTTCTCAATGTGATCATTTTAATATTTCGAACTCTAATTATATAGTTTTTAAAGCATGATAATGATATACACTGTATACAGTCAAACCTGCCCTAACGGTTACCTTAATTAAGCAGCCACCTGCCTTCAGGTGTCGTCCTGGAGTCCGCCCAAATAGTTTTACATGTTAATTTAACTTGAATAAGCGGTCACCTGTCTTACGCGCCCAGCTGTCACAAAAAATGGTATCCAGGTTTGAATTTTACCTCAATTAAGCGGTCATTTACCTTTCTATGCATGTTAAAATCATCGTTAATTGACCTTCAAATCATCTTTAATTAAGGGCATAGCTTAATTATCATTCAAATTATCCAATTCATTGTTCATTTATGGTCGATTATGGAAAAAAACATCGTTTCACCTCAGTTGAACCGCCATATTTGTATGTTAGACAACGATACTGTCTTGATCGTTCCAGACCGGAAATCAAAATACGGATTTGCCGCTCACTGTAAAACTTGATTAAACGGTCACCTGTCATATGCGGCCACTTTACTTTCATCCCAGTTGTGGCCGTTAAAAGCAGGTTTGACTGTATATAGAATAGAGAATGGAAACGGGGAATGTGTCAAAGAGACAACAACCTGACCAAAGAGCAGAAATCAGCTCATGGTTACCAATGAGTACATACGTTATATTTTTAAACTTTTAAACCAATCTGACTGGATAGAATCTGTAAAACCACTGGGTTGTGAATCATACCTAGCTTTTCTATGTGTTAAAGGCCCAAGACAAATGACACAGTGTGAGACTGATCTTAATTGTCAGGGCTTCGGAATTTTTTTGAAAATTAACTTGCCCAGGGGAAAATTGTATTAAAATTTTAATTTCCCGCACCATAATTCTCTTTCCTGTTCTTTTAAAAGTCTGCAAAACATCATTACCGTTATCGTCAACTACTTTCGGTTTCTTTGATTCGGAAACGAAATATTTGTGCAAGATCATGCATCGGGCCTTATTTATTAAACATTTATCGTTGTCAAAGTTTGAGAAGTTTTCATTTTGGTTTACTGGTAATACGCAAGGAAAAAACAAGCTAATTTTCGGGGAACTAGTTTCTAAAATTTAGATTGGTTCAATCACTGACTTTGTCAAACAATAAAACAATGCACTGGAACGTACCATGTACCGGCGATTTACTTGCCCAACAGGAAACTGGTGCTTGTGTTTTTACTTTCCCGACGATTTTTTTACTTGCCACGGGAAATGGGAATTCTGAAGCCCTGATTGTCAATGAATTTCAGTCTTCACTTTCTTTGCATATTCTGGCTTCCTCTGGATAATCATAAAAAACTTTGCAGTGTAGACAAATTATCTGAAAATGTGTGGTGAAATTCTTAACACAAGGAGAATACTGTCTCTTTGTTGATACATTGAATTTATTGTCCATATCACAAATTGATAGACCAATACAAAGTTTCTATCTTACAAGCAACATAAATAAATCTGTTATATTTCACATCTTACTAGAATTTACACCTTACTGGAAACTTTGCTTTATTTTACCAGCTTGAAATGTGATGGGTACTGCTAACAAAGCAGGATTGCATACTCTTCCAGCATTTGTCCAGAGCAGATAATTTGAAATGTAGATGTATACATATTGTAAATTCTTTGTAGTCTTACATGTACTTTGAACGATTTGGTTAATTTGGAGTGTAATCAGTATATCAATGAATTAAACGTTTTTTTCCAGCTGACCAGAGTTGATTCAAATGTCTGTAATCATAAAGTCATGACAGAAGAAAGTAGAGAGAACATTAATGGAGTAGTTGAAGAAACTGAACTTGAACAGTACAAGAGAGAAATATGGATGCAAACACAGATAGATTGCCACAAAATACAGAAGGAAGCTGGTAGAGATTATTTTAATCATAATCTATCGTACTGTCTGGTAAAATGGCATGTTTAATTTGATGTTCAGTGAAAGGACAAACATAAATAAAATTGATCCAATTGCACAAAATGCATGTATAAACTTTAATGCATTTTTAGTTCACCTCAATGAAGTTGAGGAGGGGCTATTGGAGTCACCCTGGCGTCCACATCCTTGTCCGTGTCCGTTTGCGTGTCCACAGCCAGTTCTCAGTTACTGATTGACATAGGGTCATATATTTTTGTGTTTAGGTGCATGATGAAGAGACTGACCATGTGACATAAGATGAAGGTCACATGACCCATATTACACGGTTGACTGGCTTTTAAGTTTTATGTAAAAATCAGTTTTGATATACAAAGTGACCTACAATCATATAACTTGGTGTGAGGATTCATCTCAGGATGTAACACAGCCTCCCACCAATATTAGGTCACTCTGACCTAATTATCACACTATATTGACATAGGTTAAGTTCAGTTCGTCCGAGTTCAGTTCTCAGATACCAAGGGACCTAGTCATATTACTTGGTGAGAGGGTGCATCTCAGGGAGTAACAGCCTCTCACCAAAATTAGGTCACTCTGACCTACTTATGGCACTTCATTGACTTATGTTAAGTTTTATGTCCGAGTTCAGTTCTCCAATACCAAGGGACCTACAATCATATTACTTGGTATAATGGTGCACCTCGGGTAGTAACACAGCCTCCGACCAAAATTAGGTCACTCTGACTTACTTATCGCACTTCATTTACTTAGGGTAAGTTTTATGTCTGAGTTTAGTTTTCTGATACCAAGCGACCTACAATCATATTACTTGATGTGACGGTTCATTTCAGGGAGTAACACAACCTTTGACCAACATTAGGTCACTCTGAACTACTTACTGCGCTTGATTGACTTAGGTAAAGTTTTACATCTGAGTTCTGTTCTCCGATACCAAGCGACCTACAATTATTACTTGCTGTAAGGGTGCATCTCAGGGAGCTACAAAGCCACACACCAAAATTAGTGGGGGAATGAGGCGAACTTTGTAATCGTAGATTTCTGGTTTTTTAATTACAACAACACATGATCCCCTTACTTGGATTGAAGTCTAATTAAGCTAATTATATACTTTGAAAGTTGCTGCAATTGTCAACAGACAAATTTTAATTAGATGAATAGTCATGGGACTGTGTGATATAGTAAGATCAACATGGACATGAAAGCAACATATGCTTTATAGATGTGCGAACACAAAATCTTAAAAAATGAACATGAAAATGTTTGAAAATGTTTGACAGCAATATCCAGATGTTAAAACGTCTCCAAACACCAAATTTTACCCTACAAGTTTGAAAGGTTGATGACAATAGTAATGTTTATAGGAGTATAATTGACGACTTTCTTTCTCAATCAACACATGCAAAAGGTGAGACTATCATTATGGTTGTAATAAAATGACCCACATTTAATTAAAATCCATACCAATTTACCGGAAAGAGAATTTACATGACCACCCGGTGTTAACAGGCCGTTACATGTTGAAATGATGTAAGTTGTATATTACAGGTAAATAGTACAATAAACAGGGATCGACACGTGAAAGGAAGCACTTTTGAGTAGACTTTTGACATAACTGTATGATAGATATAAATTAATATATAAAAAAATGTTCAAAAACCAAAAATATAGAAAAAGACTATTGTAAAGTAATAAAAGATGAAATTAAGTTTACTTAAATAATCCATTTTAAGCATTTATAAAAGACAGCTCTGAAAATCGTTTAAACATTTAACAAAAATTTTAGATGCCTTTGAATATCATTTACTTATTTAAAAACAGCGAAAGCCAAAAATTGTAATTAATTTGATTTAACACTTTTATATAATTAAATAATGGTGTACAATAAAAGTAGGCGTAACACTGGGAATACATACACATGCATATACATACAAATTAGTATGTATATAAAATAAATTATTAGGAAATTTGATTAATGTTTAATAGATATATATTGTGTTTTCATTTAATTAATGATTCATATTTACCAAAATCAAAGAGATTTTATCTGCAGTTAGACTTTTCTCACTTGTAATAACAGGTATTATACTTGCAAATTAGGTATAAATCGATTTATTTCATGAAAATACTTTGAAGTATAAACAAATTCTTTTCTGAAGATAAGAGAAAAAAAACTAGAATTCACAGTAAGTAGCAATTTTTCTTTCATTTCTAATTCACAGGAGCTCTTTTCACAGAATTTGTAAGGGTAAATTCCAGACATTAAAACCATCCGATATATTCTATTTTTTTCCTTGTTCTAATGGTTGAAACAAATCCCAATATTAACCAAACTCACTCCTTTAATTTTACATAATTTTATGAATTCATTCAATATTGATATTTTCTAACTTTTATAAGCACACTGATTTTGTTTGATTCAATATACAAATCTGTTGTCTTCGGCAGCTATTGGATCATGTTACATAAGAAGTACGAAAACTGAGGTGAAAATAGGTCATATTTATGCATCAGATGGTTTACGGTCACTAAAAGTTTCATCACACCTATTTATGCACGAAAGGCATTTAAAATTCAAATAAAGTGAACTTTCAGGGCATTCCTTGTCATAACTCCTTTAAGCTTCTAAGTGTTGTTTATTATGATGTACGAATCTATAATAAGATAAATCAGGAATTGGTATCTCTTTCACATGCCCAAGTTATAAAATATTACATTTTGTATAACTGTACATGATTTAATTTGGATGAAAGAATTTCAGATGATAACTTTTGATAGGTGTATAGCAAGTATACAGGCTGTATCAAGCATCTAATATAATAAAAGTGTACAGATGTGAAGAGTTTTATGGTGATAGGCATAACATTTTAAGCCATTTATAATTTGTTTTCTCAATCTATCAATTTTATTCCAGTAAAGATTCCTGTGGATGTAAATAAAAATGATACAGTCAAACTGACCAGTCTGTAAGTATAACAAAATGGTAATGGCAGTGTCATCGCCGTCAACAATTGTTAAGATTTCTACTTCACTCAGTTGAAAGGAACTATTTGTGATAGATCAATGATATTTTCTATAAAGTTGCATTACTATCAGTACATCTCAGTTTGTCGACCATTTTGAGGCCCTGCACCCTAGGTAATGGTCCAGCAACTTTCGATTAATTTTCAATGTTGAGTTTTCTGCCTAAGTTAGTTTGATAGGAACTACATGTGATAGATCAATGATATTTTGTATAAAGTTGCATTACTATATGTACATCTCAATTTGAGGACCATTTTGAGGCCCTGCCCTCTAGATCGTGGTCTAGTGACTTTCAATTAATTAGCAATTTTCAATGTTAAGTTTTCTTCTTAAGTTAGTTTGATAGGAACTACTTGTGATAGATCAATGACATTTTGTATAAAGTTTACTTATAAAAGCATTACTGTCAGTACATCATAGCTTGACGACCATTTCGAGGCCCTTCCTAGGTCATGGTCCAGCGACTTTCAATTAAGCAATGTTGCTGTCCATCAGATTGTATTTTTTCGAATTTTCTGCAGGTAGGTGAGACATATCTCTGGGTCAACAATTTATTAAAAAATTAGCCTGAGAAAATAATAACTTTTTGGTATAGTCTTGCATTTAAAAATTACAACAGTATCTTCTCAATATAGCAGACTAAGGGTGCTTTACATTATTCGGTACATACCGACTTTCACTAATTCTTCTTTCTGTTTGTCTGATGAGTCATTTTTAATGAACCACTCTGGTACAGGCCAAAAATGGAATACGAATCTTTGGTTCAGTTGGAACGTAACGCATAATGGAAAGCACCCTAAGATATCTAGTTTCAACATGTAGGGTCCCCTCAATCTAGGACTGAAAGAAAAGGAAAGTATATACAATGACTTATCTTCTTGTATACACGTAGTATGATGTTAATGGAAATTTCTGTTTTATAGAATTTTTACCTGTAGCTTGTCATTAAACTGCCATTGATGTTAGGCTTAAAAAAACTGCTAGGTTCTCAGATCCAACTGAAGAAACCTCCAGCCTCAGCGTTTTTTATTCTTAATAAAATACTGACTGGAAACGGTCGATACTTATTATTTCATCAGCGAAATCATATGTGCACTTTTAGAAATTAATAAATTGAATTGTGAATGATGGCGATAATTGATGTTAAGACCGGGAAAGGCAACTTGCTAGTTTCAAATCAGTTTGTATCACAAGAACATCTAAACTTTTGCTATAGAAGGTATTAAAGCATGCCTGAAATGATATAGAACAGCATGAATCACACATTTGACATTTTCCAAAAATAAAATAAGCCTCCCTCCCTCATCCATTTTTTTCTAAATTGGCCAGAGAACCTAAGCATTTTTTGCTTGCTTTAGATATATTTTTGTTTTATACGTTTTGTAGTTTAACAGAGTTAGGAGATGATCTACAAAGACAACATTTTGATAAAGACAGGAAAGAAGTTATTATTAAAAGGTACATATAAGGCTCCAGTTAAAAAAATAAAAAAATAAGTTTTTCATGTTATTGGATATAAGGTCAATTCAAGTTAAACTGATAGATTACCATCCACCCAGAGATATATGTGGGAGGATTTTATTTTTTATTGCATGGATCTAATTCTGCCATCACCCAACATTTGGCAAGTTTGATGTGCGAAAAATTCTGTCTGCAGGTCTTGGATTGGGGATTTGTGGTCAATTTGCTTGTTATAAAAATATGGGAAGGATGAGAATGATAATTTTTCAATTAAGTTTAATTGGCCTAATTAGTGCGTCTTTGTAAAAGAAGTTGTCTCTCCAATGTGGCAGCATCTAAAGACCTTCATTGGCACAGTTTATTTTAAGTTTGCATAATTCTCATATTGGATAAACTTGCTACTGTGCAATAATTGTTGTTCCTTAATACATGTAATACCTGTTGATTACTGTTAATTACTGTTAATTATTGATTAACTTGTTTAAATTTTAATTAGAAAATATTTCATGCTAATAATCAGCTATACCAACATGTATACATTAGTACAAGCAATTTTGCATACTTCAATAAACTTCAGTAACTCAAACAGATTCCGACAGTCCCTTGGAGTTTCAGGCATGGAAGTTTTACCAAAGATTTTCCTATATTATCAGAACTACATACATCTATAGAGTGTTAATCTTGCCAAATAATAGGTAATAGCAGGCTATGTTATATGAGCTTATATTGGTGAAGCTTTATTACAGAATACAGCTGGGAAATTTCCTTGTAAAAGAATTATTTGAAGAAAAAGAACAAAGTGATGAAAACCAGGAAAAATTAAAGTAAGTGACTTTACACTGAAGCTTTTGTGTGACATCAGTAAGACATTTTTGTCGAACCTGCGACTTTTGTCACGGAAGCGAGACATAGCCATTCTACATTCTGTCATCCTCGGTGTTGTAGGCGGCGGCAGTATTTTACTTATAAATGGACTTAGTTTTTCTCCCAGTTAAGATTACATACAGTCTGCAGTTTTTAAAACATTAATTACTTTATTAAACCATCCTGGATTTTTACCAAACTTTGACAGAAGCTTCTTCATGATAAATAAATAACATGTGGAGACAAATTAAGTACATTCAACTATTACACTATAAACATAGACAACAACGAAAACAGGCGAGACACTGAGTTCTGTGAATCCTGTACAAATTTTTCGTGATCCCATTAAAATCAGGTCTACAACAAACACCCTGTGACCAAAAGGATTCATTTCAAATAACCTTTCAACATCCTAATAATTCTATGCAAAACCATAAATATATATTTTTTAAAAAGAAATAATTGATACAGAACTGAATATTTAGTTATTTTCCATCCCAACATTGATTTGTATTTTATTCAATGGTTGGTGTTGGTAAACATTGTACCATACCTAAATGTGGAGATTTTATTGGATTGCTGAAAATTATTAATTTTTTTTTTGGTTGAAACTTGTAATCAATTATCTATTATAGTTCATTAACATCAAACGGTTGATTGTCAATTATAATTGACTGCATACTTCAATTTTGTGTGTTTTTTTATCCAATTCTTTAAGGGCTTACGATACAGTTACAGGGGAGATAATTGCATCGCTAACATTCAACCAGAACTTTTTGCGGAACAGCATCAAATTGTTTTTCCCTTTCCCGCAACGTCGCTATTCGGACGTCTCCTTTTAGTGGAAAATTACATTATGTCACTGGTGGTACTTGTATAAAGTTACAAGTCTTTCTAGAGGAAATGAATGAGGGTAACAATGTTACATCATACACAAATTTCATATGTTCAATTAAAAATGGAATACCGATTGAAGTGTCGAAATAGGGAAAATTCGTGACAAAAAAAAACATGACCTGGAACACCAAAAAGACGAGAGTCAAAAGACAAACAACAAATAACACGAAATACTAAACAGTACACACAGAAATTAAAAGAGCAACAGGAACCCCACCAAAAGCGGGATGAACTCAAGTGCTCCCCAAGCATGAACAGTACCTGCTTTAGGCTTCTCTAAAGGGTGGGGTTTTAACAGGTTTCATATCAGAAAGTTTTTTTCTTAAAAGGGGGAGCTTTGTGCTTTTTGGAATAGATAAAGATTCCGATACGTTGACATCTATATATATAGTACATGTTATTGTAAAATGCCTTAGTTCAAATGATGCATGAATATCGTAAGGAAGTGACATTGACAACTTAATGTATCAGGCGGATTCTTTTATATATTTGTTCATCATCTAATAAAAATGAAATTACAGAATTAATTTCTCGGACTTCCTAATCTATGGTGATTAGCTTTTTCAAAAGAGAGTACAAATACTTATTAGACATAAATATGAGAAACGCTAATCAGATATGTTATATAAAACATTGCTTTGGATAGAAACAGAAGTTAAATAATCGGCTTAAATTGTCATTTTCTCCAGTAATAATTGGAACAAAATAATTGCTATAAAAATTATTTTGACAGAGGTAATGCATTCCACAGTATTATGTTCCACTGGTGACATTTAACACAAAATATGCAGTAAACAAATTTGTTGTAAAATATTTAAGTTTGATCAGGAATTGAGAGTGATACCAGTCTTGCTATTCATACATGCAGGAATTGGAATCAGGCAATTTCCAGTTTTCCGTTATGATGGCATGTCATTTCCCGCTTAAAATCAAAACTTGTTTCAATGCCTACAAAATCAACAGTTTTTTCAAAAATCTAAAAAATGAGCATATGGACACCATAATTTCGAAACTGCTTTCGATAGAAAATTATAAGGACAACATTATGTGATTTTTGTCTCGCCTTGACGGAGTCAAAAGGCGAGACATAGGTATGCTGTTTCCGGCGTCGGCGGCGGTGGCGGCGGCGGCGATGGCGTCAACAATGTATTAGTTTGTGATTAGCTCAGTTTTATGGGGATCCACTAGTGGTAGGTCAATGATAATTGGTATGCAGATGTATTACCATTGCCACATCTCATTGCCATGGAGATTATTTGGCTCCGCCCCCTCAGTCATGGTCTATTGACTTTGAATGGTTTGCTTACTTTACATGTATTAGTTTGTGATTAGGTCAGTTTATGGGGATTCACTAGTGGTAGGTCAATGATAATTGGTATGCAGATGTATTACCATTGCTGCATCTCATTGCCATGGAGATTATTTGGCTCCACCCCCTCAGTCATGGTCTATTGACTTTGAATGGTTTACTTACTTTACATGTATTAGTTTGTGATTAGGTCAGTTTATGGGGATCCACTAGTGGTAGGTCAATGATAATTGGTATGCAGATGTATTACCATTGCTACATCTCATTGCCATGGAGATTATTTGGCTCCGCCCCCTCAGTCATGGTCTATTGACTTTGAATGGTTTGCTTACTTTACATGTATTAGTTTGTGATTAGGTCAGTTTATGGGGATCCACTAGTGGTAGGTCAATGATAATTAATATGCAGATGTATTACCATTGCTACATCTCATTGCCATGGAGATTATTTGACTCCACCCCCTCAGTCATGGTCTATTGACTTTGAATGGTTTGCTTACTTTACATATATTATGAGTCTGGTGAAGAGGAACCGTGAGGGATCCTGTACTGGAAATCAACTATAAGTAACTATAAGTAACTATAAGTAAACAAACAAAATTATATTTCATTGGACACAAAGCCAAGCAAAAAGATTTTTGTCTCGCCATGATGAGCTTGGGTTGAAAAGCTACACATAGGTATGCTAATTCGTGCATATTCATTGAATGAATATTTCCATAACTTACATGTTAAAGTATTGCTATCAGTGGCGGATCCAGAACTTTTTGTAAGGGGGGGGGGGGGGGCGCTGACTGACCTAAGGGGGGCCCACTCCAGTCACGCATCAGTGATTCCCTATATAATCAACCAAATTTTTCCCACAAAATTTTTGTATTTAGGTTTGGGAACGACATAATAAGTCAATGGTATTTGGTATCCAGTTGTATTAGCATTCACACATCTCATTTAAATGGAGATTGTTTAACCATGTAACTCAGTCATGGTTCATTGACTTTGAATATTTGCATAACTTGTGTAAGATGTTAAGGTATTGCTATTATGATTTCAACATTTGCATAATCAAAATTACAAAAAGGCGAGACATATCTCTGTGATAACAGTTTATTAAATTAAATTATTAATAGCAGATTTTTTTAAATACACTAATTTTTTGGTCATATGTCACATATGTTGAAAACATGAAAAGATCTTATAGCATATAATCGTCTTAAATTTATTTATCGGAAGAGAAGAGATACTAAACTTCTTTATGAAAAAAATCTGATGTATTTATCTTTCAAAACAAGAAAGTAATTGATTTTTATCGAGAGAGGTGAAAAGACTATATTTGCAAAATTTTAATAAAAATCCTGAAAATTGAACCTTAGATATCTCAAAAAGTAGCACGTGAAGGTGTATTTTATTTGCATTTTAAGAAAGATTGGTGAAAAAACTACCAATATGCAAAATCTCAAAGAAAAATCAATAGTAGATCGAAACTGTATCGTATGCCATTAAGAGACGCGTAAGAAAACAATAAAATGTAAGTATTCAAAGCATAGAAATGAAAAATAATATTATCTGAATCATGGTAAACTTTTGCAATTATTTCTTTTTCCAGGTATATTATAGAGCTTTTAGACAAACAGTGTCGATTAGTAACAGAAATAATGAAGGCACTTAAGGTTTGTATTTTATTACAGGTTCTTACATAAATAATCATAAATCCACCCATGGGTCGTATATTTGACCTTACATCGCATATTTTACTATAGGTTTGCATTTTTCAATGTTTTGGGCTATTTTAGAGGCCATCCCATATTTAAATATATTTGCATTTTCATGCATGGAAAGTCACATATCTTCAGAATCTCTATTATGTATATGTTAACATTTTGACAATTAGGGAGATCACATCCCTTTGTTTAAGTGCATAATTATATGTCACTTATTATACATTATATTATATTATACAGAGAATATTTGATGTATATTTAGCATGCTTTAGGTATTGCTTTTTATTAAATTGCATGTTTTGTTGCGACTATTTTTGTCTGTAACGAAGTCAAATTATTTCATTGACTGTATTATAAGACTATATGTTGTCAATCATTTTGTCTTAACTTTGATTGGGTAATGTGTACCACTGAATTTGAGTTGTAATCTCTCTTAATTAAATAATTTTGTCTATCACTTGTATTCCGCAGAATTCTTATTCCTTCACCTTTAATAAAGGATTTGAAATATTGTTACGGATGACACGATATTTTCTGATGCAAGTATTGGAATTTCTCTGTTTGCTTGCTATAACATTTGATATCTAGTACACCCTTTTCAGAATATCGTTGTCCTTTATATATTTCCGTGTCTAAAAATTTCATAGAATTTCTATCTATTTCAAATGTGAATTTTAAGAGGACATGTTTTTTATTTTCTATTTCAAACAGCTTTTCAATTTGTTCAGGCTTTCCATCAAATATTATAAATCCATCATCTCTCATTCTTTTGTGAAGGATTATATTGTTTCTATATGGAAAATCATCTATGATATGTTTAATATGATCGTATATTGCTATATTGCATATTTCAGGGGAAGCCACCAGGGCTTTCCAAAGTAGACGGCGGAAATCTGCCGTTTACTGTGGCTACAAGTGCCGGCTACTTCACTGACGAAAAAATAAATTCAAAAAGAAAAAAAATCTTTTTAAAATATGTAGACAAGCATCGAGAGTCGTAATGTCGCGAAGTCGCAATAAACAAGGATGTAAATCCTGTGGTAACCTTTAGCTAAATATAGTTCACGTGAATTCCGGTCACTGATTGGTTGTCTATTAAAAGTGTACATTTACGTCATCTCTAGTCGGAAAGCATCGTATTTTTGCAAGGATAATAAGAGAGAAGTTCCGATGGTCAACAACAATGAAGCGATCAAATACCCTGTTCGTTTTGGCTTCAAGAAAACGAGGAGAGTCAGAGAAGATGACAATATATAATATAAATTTCATAGCAATAATATTTTTTGTTATTATTGTTATAATATATAATATAAATTTCATAACAATAATATTTGTTATTATTTGTTAATGAATTATCAGCATAACGAAAGAAAATAATGAAGAATTGAAGGTTACACAATCCTGCACACAAAAAAAAATCAAATTTCTTTGAGATTTTTTTTTTTTTAGTTTCATACATAAAAAATGGTAATTTGAAAGTTGGAATTAGGTGCCAGGAGATTGTAAGAATGCAGCATTTTGCTCTATTTACCCCAGAGCTGCTGGGGGGCTTTGAGTGGCCCCCAGACCCTCTGCGCATATCACAGCCGCCTACTTTTAGATTTCAGCCTACTACTTCAAATTGTATGGAAAGCCCTGAAGTCACTGCTCCCATTGAAATTCCAATAATTTTTTGTATGATTTGTTATTAAATGTAAACTCATTGTTAGTTAATAAAATGTTTACAATTTTCATCAGATTCTCTGTTTCTGGTCTTTTTATTTCATATTTAATATCTATGTTTTCATATAGAGCATTCCTTATGTATAGCATAATTTCTGAAAACTAAAGATTCGTATAAAGACTTGTTATGTCGTAAGATATTAAGAGAGGGTTTCCCTCCAATTTGTTTGATTCAGTATTACGTATGAAAATATATGATCCATACCATGAATGGGTGGATCTGTGATCATTTATGTAAGAAAGTCTTTGTGTGTATCAACCCTTAATGCCATTCAAATCTTTCTTCAACATGACTTGCACTGAAAACTAAAATTTATATCATTTTTTGTCAAATATCCATAGACGGTGTGGATAGCAGAGCATTTCTTGTCCAAAAAATCTGCTTGAAAATTTGTGCTTATTTTATATATATTTAGCATTGATATGATACATGCGGAAGTGACCTTGCCATATTATGTATTCTATTGTACAACTATTGTCAAAATAAACAATATATGATAAAGAGAATATGATATGGTTTTTTTCATATCATCTCCATATCACTCTGACGCATATTGCCCATTGAACAAGCTTTCAGGGTAATATTGGTGTCTTGAAAAAACCCATATGATATTCTATATTTTTAGTACACAATATGTAAAAATCTGTATGTTTGATTGGACAGTGAGCATTCACTATTTTTGAACAGTCTTTTGTTTATCTTGACTACGGCAGACCTCAATTTCATGCTTGCGCTTTTTCAGCAACTGTAATACATAAATCCATCATATTTTGTCTATACACATGTAGATAGTTCTTGTGTCCATGTTAGTCTACCCGGTAATACTTGTCATCCAACCTTGATCTAATTTCATGCTTGAATAACTTGCATACATCCTTGCTATTTAGTCCATTTCTCAGCATCTGAAATACATAGACCTTCCATATTTGGTCTATAGATAGTTCTTGTTGGTTACATGCCAGTTTAACATATATTGACCAATCTTGACCTCAATATCATGCTTGAGTGACTTGTGTAACATTTTTGAGGTTAAGTCTTTTTCTTAGCAACTCTAATACCTAGACCCAATATATTTGGTGTATAGATAGTTCTTGTTGGGTACATGCCAGTCTGACACATGATGATTCAAGTTGACCTCAATTTCATGCTTGAGTGACATTTTTGCTATTAAGTCCATTTCTCAGAAACTAATATCTAGACTCACCTTGTTTTGTCTATAGATCATGCCAGTCTGACATCTATTACCTGACCTTGACCTTAATTCCATGCTTGAATGACTTGCATCACATTTTCACAAACAAGTCAATTTGTGTGTCCACTCTTGTTTATAATATTTCTGATATTTACTATAATATTTTGGATATCTATTATTTTACACTGTGTTTGACGGATTTGCAATGCTGCTTAATGAAAAATTATATGGTGTTTTCTGACATCTGAAAATTTTATTATTGTCAATTTTTTCAGCTGTTCTAAAATCACCTTTGATTAGATATTAAGTTACGTATGGTATCGTTTTGGGGAAGGATTCTAACTGGCAAAAATTCAAATTATCATCAGTAGCATACAAGCTGCTTTTAAATTTGGCAAACACATCAAACCTGAATTCAGATTGGCTAAAATATGTTGAAAGTATTTTCAATGAGTGTGGAGTTTCATACATATGGAGAAACCAATATTTTATCAATCATACATGGCTTAATTTGACAATAAAAACTCGTCTCCAAGATCAGTTTATACAAACATGGAATACAAATATACAAAACAGTCCGAAAACTTTAAACTATCGATTATTTAAAGATACCTTTGAATTTGAAAATTACTTTAATATACTTGACAATAGAGATATATTTACACTTTGCAAATTTAGGTTGGTAAATCATAAATTACCCATTGAAACTGGGCATTGGAATAATGTAAATCGTGAAGATAGAAAATGTGATTTATGTTCTTCAAATGATCTTGGAGATGAATTCCATTACTTATTGAAATGTAAATTTTTAGATAATTCTAGAAAAGATTATATTGATAGAAAATATTACAAAAATGCAAATATTCTCAAAATGAAAGGTCTTATGTCTGTTAATAAAAAGTCAACTTTAAGAAAATTATGCTGTTTTATACGTTTAATAAATGCCAGTGTTTGCCCTCCAGGCTAATTTTCTGACAGCATTCCTAAAGTGTATGTGTTGTAAATATGTTACTTGTGATATTGTTTTATCTTTTTTCTCTTACTTTCATTGTATTATATTGTTATATTTATGTATCTGTATACCATTGTTACTGCAAAGGTTATCAGAATAAAGATATATATAGGTCAGGATTTGCTGTTGTGAAAAAATGTTTCTTGATCTATTTTACAGAATACTTCCGAACTAAGGAATAAACTTGACAGCTTGAAAAAGGAAAATTTTGGTAAGTTTTTTAAGGTAATCATATTAGTATTTTATTCGGTAAGAAAGGATATGCAAAAACATATAGATTATTGACATGAAATTCACATCTGCACATAATAAAAGTTAGGGTAAATACTTCCTTTTATCATTAAAAAATTAAGATAACAAAGTTATCAATTACTATATATTCATTTAATTTTTTTCTCTCTTGCTCTCTGTTGATTGGGGGGGGGGGGGGGGTTATAAAATTGTAATATGGTTTATTATCAATGAAATACATGTATTAATAGCATTTTGTAGAATTTTAATTTTTATGCATCCTCTCAAGTCTAGGTGTATATAGTACAGACTGTTAAAGCGACTGCTATTATACACTATTCTACATGTGCCTTTTTCACCCAAAACCTAATTTCACTAAAGACTGTTTCTTCATGAATTTTTACCTTACAAATTCACATTTCCAATGAAATTTGAATAGACTATAACTTTATTTGCATATACACGAGATTGTTTAACTTTTTAAATCTGAATGGCTGCTTATTTAGAAAATTTTGGGTTCGGAAATATAGTTTTGTTGCAAGGTAGGAAAATTTAGATAAAAATTTTAATTTTTATGGCAGATTTGCAGATATGTCATGTCATGTTCCATATGAATAAATTCTGAAAACGAAGCAAGATTTACTTACAGATGTTCCTGAATGCTTTATAATGGGATTGAGTGGTGGAACTTTAAAAAATCAAGCAATAATGAATCCAAAATTGAAATTAATGGAAGTGGTACTTAGTACAATTTCCCATGTTTTCCCCCTGAAATCCTAGAAACCTGGCACTTTCCATTCATCATTCCATATTTTTAAGGCCAAGGTTAATGATGTGTATGAATTGTGATTTCAAATTGGTTCAACCAAGGCATTGAATGTTATACAAGCCCATAATAATTGCACTATGTTTGTCAGGGGTCCCTTGTCTACACTAGGACACAGAACCCCTGGCTTATGAGGATATTTTTATGTCACTTCTGTTAATTGTCAAGTTGAAGTGGGTAAGAAAATAGCTCATATAATGTGTAAATGTTACCTTTTAGCAATTGACTTAGAAGGCTGACAAATATCATTGATACATTGCAGAGTTACCTCCCATGGAATGTTTTTCTTTCAACTGTTAGAAACCAAATTAGTAAAGTTTTGTAAAATATAAATTCTTTTTATATTAGTGTTAAATTACTTAATTTACAACTTTTTAATTTGACATCCAGGCAATATTCCAGGAAACAATAAATTTTTAAACCTCCCTTGTACATAAGATGGTTTTAACCTAACTTTGATAGTTTAAGGTTTTGGGTTTTTCAGAGTTTTTTGCCACGAGGACAACTGATGATTCCTAAGTTGGCTGAATATACATATCATGTGCATTAAAAATAGTATCATACAATATTTATTCAGTATGCAGTAATCAAAAAATAATTGTGGAATGTTGTGTTGATGTAGACATTATCCATCCCAGTAATGTCAAGGTTAAAAAAATCTAATGGGGTTTAAGAAAAATTGATTTCTGTTTTTTAAGTTTGAATCATGATATTTGGTTGTTGATTCTGAAACAAGTTCAAAACACACACCATGTTCTGATGTGGACATTAAACATTATTAGAATTTTGCACATTGTGCAATACTAACTCCGCAAAATTATTATATAACATATATTATCAATTTGTTGATAATCTTTTCATTGGATCTTTTAACAGTCACTGACTCACATGACATAGTAATGTTTATTTTTGTCAAACATGCCAGTCTTTATTAAGCATCATATAAATTATATTTGTTATGTTCTATTGAAGGAACAATAGTATAGGTTCAAAATCTGGGTTTATGTCTATTTCTCTAACTTGACATGATCAAAGTAGCTATGTATTGGTAACACGTTGGGCTGTTGGTGAAAATCTTCAACATTGATATATTGATATTGATGTGCTACTCCTGGCTCAGATTTCATTTCTTGGGTAAAAAGTGTGTACATAATAAGAAATGGGTTTAAAAAAGGTATACCTTATAAGCTTGTTTATAATAAAATTATTTTAATTTTCTATTTAGGTTTTCAGTTCATTTGTTTGGATCGTATCTACAAATAACAGAAATTAAATGACCCTTTTTCATTCCGATTTTTTTCTTATAGGCCTAATTAATATATAAAGATATTCATATATAGATACATGTATTAACATAAAATCATAACATAATTGTCACACATGTTTAAGCAAAAGAAAAGTGCTTTTGTTGCTGTTCTCCATCTTAAAGTTATAGTTAGGTCATTAACACAAGAAAAAATCTCTGACCCAATGCAAGTTAAAGATAGCCAGCTGATTCTTTGGTTAAGTCAAATCTGCTCTGAAAGGCATGTTTTTAAGGTCAGGTCAATAAGTTTACTCATAATAACAGACAGAGGAATCTATAAAAAATAGTGCCATAATATGATAATGGTTTCAGGAAAAAGAACCAAAAGTAGAAGAATAATGTCAGAAATCAAACAGAAAAATGAAGCCAAACAACAAATAATAAAAGATTCCGAAACAATGCAGTAAGTAATCGTTTTATTTGGAAATACTGTTAACATTAGATATCTCAAAATTCTTGATACGAGAAAGTAATTCATTGGTCCAATTTTAATACATTTCCTTTCATCTCAAATTACCAGCATTTTGAAAATCCTTTTAAGTTGAAGGTAATTAGAAGCAGATGTATTTGTGTGTGAGTTAAAGTATTGTGAAAACATGGTTTTGAAATTAAAATGCAGGTGCCCTCTAGGTAAAGCCATGTGGGTATTTTGTTGTAACTACTAGTACAATGTACTAATGATGACTAGCCCGTCAATATTGAGTCCAAATTCAGCTTACAAGTGGCAATTTGTGATAGAGTCCTGATCTTAGTTCACAATGATCTCCAGTTTAATGTCAAAGGTCACTTATTCTCTCTGACTTCTTGCACAGTAAAAATCAGTTGCAACAATACAGCCAATTTCACCAAAGGTAGTGTAAAACCCTTGTAAATCTTAAACTAAATGCACAAGTCAGAAAGTAGTACATACATGTATATTTGAAAAGTATGTTCTAATAATGTTAAATAAGATGTTTCTTTAAGGGGGTAAAGAAATTAGCTGTAACAGATATTACACATGCATGTTTTGTTTTATAGTTTTACATATTTTTCCAATGAACTTGTATGGGTTCTCATAAGAAAAGCAGTACTAAAAAAGCACATTTATTGCTGTTCTTCATCTTGAAAATTGCTGTATGGGGTTCAACAGTAAGCCAAAAGCTCACATATTACGCCTAAAATAAAAATTTCATTTGTTTGGCATTGCCGCCCAACCCACTGAAAAACTTGCACCCAAATAATTTTATTTACATTTCCGATTTTTTTTTTTTTTTTGTATTTAAAAAAATTGGAATCGTGCCGGAATTTTGATCGTATCCATGGAGCTTGTTCCAGGCTTTACTTATTTCAAATCACAATCATAAAAGCGCTTGCTGTACACTGTATTGGGAGCAAACGTGTTATACTCCCTTTCGGGGATTCAAAATTGTATACTATATTTTTGCAAGTTCCTAAATTTTATCACGTGACACTGATAAAATTTAAGGCATGCTGTGGATTCATTTATTTTCGTGGATACCAATTTTCGTGGACAGAGGAAAAAATGCATTTCGTGGGATACCTAAATTCGTGGATTGCTGGCTTAGAAAAAAATATAAAAAGTTGTTGAAATACTTAAATTCGTGGATTGGCACATCAGATATCATGAAAATACTGCGACAAAACGTGTCGATCAGTGATATTGTACAGTAAAGTACTGATTTAAAGCGCTCATTAAACAGTCTGACAAACAGATTCTTTAAATTTGTAACGGAACAATTAAAGCTTGTCATGAATTTAACAAGATTAACAAAATCCGTAATTATTTACTTATTATGTTAAACAGGTGTGAAATATATATTGACAAAATTGCAATCAGTTGTCACCAAATACAAAATGTACCTCGGGGCATATACATACATATTTTTAATCCGATTACGATCAATAATTTCTGCTTTATTATCTTTTGACAAGATGTTTTTACTGTAATTTATGAGAAAGTCTGTATTGTTTAGGTCTATTTAGGATTAAGATTTTTCTTGAATGTTTGAATTAAAAAAAAAACCGGAAGTGAATTCCGCGACAATTTACACAGTCAAAATCTTTTTAAAGAAAATTGTTTGAGCGTTTATATGTTACGAAAGACAAAATTACATGAAACACTATGTCCTCTGTGGATATAGCTAAGTCATCATATGTCAGAATTCAAGTACATGCTGTAAAAACGCAATTGTTCAAAACTCCGTGGTTTCAAACTTCATTGCATTTAAACAAGAGTAAAAATATTATTTTCCGTTGGATATTTAAATTCGTGGTTTACTGGGATCCACGAAAACCACGAAAATTGGTATACCACGAATATTAATGAATCCACAGTAACATCCATTACGCTTTGAAGCATAGAGCAAATCAATCATTTTCGATTTAATTATTTAAGATTCTGCTTTGAAACAATATTTTTTAATTAGATTATTTTATTATATTTTAAAGAAATTCATTTTCAAGAAAAAATATACCGTTATAATAATGATTTTTTAATCTGAAGCATGCATTTTTCAACGTCTATGAATAGTCCGATTGAAACGATGAAAATAAACAATTTCTGAAAACTTTCACGTTATAAGATATGTTTCCACTTTCTGCAATTGTCTTTCATTCCTATTAATGTTTTAAAGAAAAATATGTTATGATGTTGTAATTATTATATTTATTTATCTTGGCCTAATTTGTTTTGCATAACATGTATAATATGTTTATATAATACTTATAGTTGTTTACCAAATAATGTTATAACTGCGCAGTTTAGAAATCACTGGAACAATAATAGATACTGATGGAATGACTAGAACTTTCTATTTGACTTACATAATAATTCTGGTGTAATTCAAACTTCTACCATATTCTAGAAGGATTCTATGGATTTCGTGGTGGTTATATATACGGACGAAGGTTGGACTTTCAAAACATAACATATCGGACCAAACGTTAACATTCTTGTGTTCTCAGCTGTTGGATTGACACACTTTTATTTACGTTTCACACATCATACTTGACACACTTTTACTTACGTTACATCATACTAGATTGTGACTGATTGGATATAATATTCCGTTTGGATTCCCGCAACAGTGACGAGAAGAATTCCGGATACAGAAAAGACATAGGATTTTGAACAGTTAAGTTGACATTTTATTTCGTGTAATATTTTTGTAAACTTGTATATAATAAATCTTGTTAAATTTTATTATTGATTTGTGTCTTTTGTTGGCTACAATTTAAAAGGTGATTTCGGCAGTAACAGAAATTGGGGGCTCGTCTCGGGATAACATTAATATCTTATTAAATTTTTTCAGTATTTTTATTAGAATTAGCCAACAAAATTCTACAAAATGGCATTTGATGCTGGTAAATTTTTGAAAACACCAGACCTGGAGGGGTTTGATAAATTAAAGAAAGAAGAATTAGTGTTGCTTGCTAAACATCTAAAAATAGATTTTAGAGTATCTATGAGAAAACAAATTATAAAAAATTTGGTAATAGACAATTTAGTTGATTCAGAAATTTTTGGTGAAGAGGCTCTTGACCTCAAAGTTGAAAATGTTGATGCTTTCAAATTAAAACAGCTTGAATTAGAACATGAACTTAAATTAAAACAATTAGAAAAAGAAGAAAAACAATTACAGGCAGAACTTGAAATGAGGGAAAGGTTAGAGATGGAGAAAATAAAAATAGAAATAGCTAAAGTAGAAAGCAACACTAAATATGAGTCAAAATCAGAACATTTTGATGCAGCAAAAAATATACGTTTGGTTCCTAAATTTTGTGAAAAAACAGTTGATAATTTTTTTCCACAGTTTGAGAAAATTGCTCAAAATTTGAAATGGCCAAAGCCTTATTGGACTACAATGCTGCAAAGAGTTTTTGTGGCCAAGGCCGCTGACATTTACTCAGCACTTTCTTCAGAAAAAAGATCTGATTATGACACTGTTACACAGGAAGTTTTGAAAGCTTATGAGCTAGTGCCAGAAGCATATAGACAGAAATTTAGGTCTTATAAAAAGTTTGAAACACAAACCTATGTTGAATTTGCTAGGGAAAAAGAAGATTTATTTAATAAATGGCTTACGTCAAAGAAAATAGATAACAATTTTGATAAATTAAGACAATTAATCTTATTAGAAGAGTTCAAGCAGTGTGTTAATTTAGACTTAAAAACACATTTAGACGACAAAACTGTTGAGACATTGCACGATGCAGCTGTTGTTTCCGATAATTATATCCTTTCACATAAAAGAAGTTTCAAAGGTCAAAATTTTAATACTTCAAGCAGAAATTACAAAAGTCAAAGCACTGAGCGTACTGATAGTAAGCCTGTTGCACAGAATAAGAGTCTGTCTAGTTATAATATGTCTGGTCCAAAATTTGATACTTTTGAGAAGAAGTCACTAACTTGTGCTTATTGTAAGAAAAATGGTCACCTGATGGCTGATTGTTTTAGACTCCAGAAGAAGAATGAAAGAGATAATAAGCCCAAGTCCAGTGCTTGTATGACACCCGTTGTTACCAATAAGTTGGAATGTCCTGCGAGTCAGGCTTTTAAGTCCAGTTTTTGTGATTACATGGAGGATTATAAACCCTTTATGTCTGATGGGTTTGTTTCTATTGTTAATAATACTACTCCTCAGCCTATTAAGATTTTAGGGGACATTGGAGCTTCTCAGACTTTGTTGTTAGAAGGTGTGTTGCCTTTGTCCGAGGAGACGTCCGTTGGTGCCTACGTTTTGTTACGAGGTGTGGAGTTAGGTTGTATAGATTGTCCCCTCCATCGTATTTATTTGAAGTCAGATTTAATTACTGGACCAGTTGTTGTGGGTGTTCGTCCTACTCTCCCTGTTGAGGGTGTTTCATTATTGCTAATAAATGATCTAGCTAGGAACAAAGTGGTTGCTGAACCAATTGTTACAAGTGAACCGGTGGTGGATGTTAAATCACCTGAAGATGATGCTGAACTGTATCCAGTTTGTGTTGTTACTAGGGCGATGGCAAGAAAACAACAAGACGAAGATTTACAAGAAGGCCAGTATGATTATATGGACCCTTCTGACTCTTTCTTTGCCGACATTGAAGGTCCCGGTAGCTCAGAAAAGGCCATAAGACCACCTGGTACTAACAAGCATGTAATTATGCCATGGCCAGACGTGAACAGCCATTCATTAGACAAAAGAACATTTAGGGAAGAACAGAATAAAGACCCTGAGGTTCTTCAGCTCTGCAAAAGGGCTCTACCCCAAGAAGAAGCAGACAAAGTGGCCGAATGTTACTACCATCATGTGGCATTTTGATGAGGAAGTGGAGGCCCCCTGATGCTATCCCAGAGGAGGAATGGAGAGTGGTATACCAAGTGGTGGTGCCTAAAGTCTATAGGCAAGAAATTATTGGGCTTGCCCATGACACCTTCTTGGCTGGACATTTAGGTATAAGGAAGACTTACCTTAAGATACATGTATTACAACATTTCTAAAGGCACAGAATTAGAAATGAAGTCACAGAATACTGGAAATCATGCCATATATGCCAGGTTGTTGGCAAGCCTAACCAGAAAATACCACCAGCACCACTTCTGCCAATTCCAGCCTTTGAAGAACCTTTCAGCCGAGTACTTATTGATTGCGTTGGACCTTTACCAAAGACCAAGACTGGAAATGCTTATTTACTGACGATCATGTGTAAATCCACTCGCTTTCCTGAGGCTATTCCCTTAAGGAATATCAAGACACCAACTATTGTCAAAGCTCTTATCAAATTTTTTACATTAGTAGGACTTCCTAAGTCTATACAGTCCGACCAGGGTTCAAATTTTATGTCATGTTTATTTCAGCAGGTCATTTACCAGTTAGGGATTGCTCAGTATAGATCAAGTGCTTATCATCCAGAATCTCAAGGTGCCTTAGAACGTTTTCATCAAACATTGAAGAACATGATTAGAACTTTTTATCTTCAATTTGATAGGGACTGGGATGATGGTGTTCACTTTCTACTTTTTGCGGTCCGAGAGGCTGTTCAAGAATCCCTTGGTTTTAGCCCCTTTGAGTTAGTGTTTGGTCATACTGTAAGGGGACCTTTGAAATTGATTAAGGAAAATGGCTTACTGAACACACTGACTTGAATTTTCTAGACTATGTATCTAGATTTAAAGAAAAATTGTATACTGCTTGTCAAATTGCTCAGAAAAACTTAAAAACTGTACAGAATAAAATGAAAATATGGTATGATAAAGATGCCAGGGATAGAGTTTTTGAGTCTGGTGATAAGGTGCTTGTACTTTTGCCAGTCCCTGGGCATCCTTTACAGGCTAAATACTGTGGTCCTTATACAATCGACAGTAAAATTAATGATTTGAATTATATTGTAAAAACTCCAGGTCGGCGTAAACAAAATAGAGTGTGTCACATTAATATGTTAAAACCATATTTTGAGCGTACTATTGAAAGTGAGAGTAAACCAGTTGCCACTTTAGCCATGGTTAAATCGGAGAACGATCATGACAAACCAAATATAATTGAACCATCTTTTGATTCCAAGACTATGGAACAAACTGTTAGATTGAAAAATTCTGAAATTTTGTCAAATTTAGACTCAAAACTTGCACATCTGACTTTTGATCGCAAAGAAAAATTGAAAACTTTGGTATTTTCTTTTAAAAATCTTTTTTCAGATGTGCCAAACAAAACCACTGCTGTTTGTCGTGATGTTGATATAGGCGATTCTTCTCCAATTAAGCAACATCCTTACCGGCTCAGTCCACTTAAACTTGATTTTATGAGACAAGAAATTAGATATATGCTTGACAATGATATTATTGAGGCGAGTAACAGTGAATGGAGCTCTCCTTGTCTTCTTGTGCCCAAACCAGATAAACCTTTCGTTTCGTTACTGATTTTAGAAAAGTGAACTCAGTTTCAAAATCTGACTCCTATCCGATTCCAAGGATAGATGATTGCATTGATAACTTTGGACAAGCAAAATTCGTAAGCAAATTTGATTTATTAAAAGGTGACTGGCAGGTCCCCTTGACACAGAGAGCTCGTGAAATATCAGCTTTTGTCCCACCAGACGGCTTATTTCAATATACTGTCATGCCGTTTGGTATGAAAAATGCTCCAGCTACATTTCAAAGAATGCTCAATAATGTTATAAAAGATTTAGACTGTTGTTATGCTTATATTGATGATCTTATTGTATGTAGTGATAGTTGGGAAGAGCATTTAACACATTTATATGATACTTTTGATAGATTGTCACAATCAAATTTGACCGTTAATCTTAGTAAAAGTGAATTTTGTAAGGCCACTGCTGATTATTTAGGGCACACAGTTGGCCAAGGTCAAGTAAAACCTATTATGGCTAAAGTGGATGCAATTACCAATTTTCCTCCTCCTACAAATAAAAAACAACTTATGAGATATTTAGGCATGATTGGAATTTACAGAAAATATTGTTCAAACTTTGCTACTGTTGTTCAACCATTGACTCATCTTTTACGGAAAGATTCTAAATTCATCTGGAGTGATAATTGTCAAAACGCTTTTGAAAAAAGCAAATCACTTTTAATTAACAGTCCCGTTCTTATCACTCCAGACTTTAAAAAGCAATTCAAACTTGCCGTTGACGCAAGTGATGTAGGAGTTGGAGCCGTTTTATATCAAGAAACAGATGATAATGTTGAGAAACCTATATCATATTTTTCCAAAAAATTAGATAAACATCAGAAAAATTATTCCACTATTGAAAAAAGAATGTTTTGCACTGTTGTCTGCACTTCAACATTTTGATGTATATTTAAATCCTATTCTGGTTTATACTGATCATAATCCTCTCACCTTCATACATAAAATGAGAAACAAGAACCAGAGGTTGACTAGGTGAAGTTTATTGTTACAGGAATATGATATTATTGTAAAACATATTAAAGGTAAAGATAATGTAATAGCAGATGCTTTATCTAGATCTTATTAAAACACTGTATACATACTATATATTTTTGTATATATTGTTCATGAAGTTCTCGTTACACTCAAACTTCTTTTAAGGGGGGAGGTGTTATGATGTTGTAATTATTATATTTATTTATCTTGGCCTAATTTGTTTTGCGTAGCCTTATAACATGTATAATATGTTTACATAATACTTATAGTTGTTTACCAAATAATGTTATAACTGCGCAGTTTAGAAATCACTGGAACAATAATAGATACTGATGGAATGACTAGAACTTTCTATTTGACTTACGTAATAATTCTGGTGTAATTCAAACTTCTACCGTATTCTAGAAGGATTCTATGGATTTCGTGGTGGTTATATATACGGACGAAGGTTGGACTTTCAAAACATAACATATCGAACCAGACGTTAACATTCTTGTGTTCTCAGCGTTTGGATTGACACACTTTTATTTATGTTTCACACATCATACTTGACACACTTTTACTTACGTTACATCATACTAGATTGTGACTGATTGAATATAATATTCCTTTTGGATTCCCGCAACAGTGACGAGAAGAATTCCGGATACAGAAAAGACATAGGATTTTGAACAGTTAAGTTGACATTTTATTTCGTGTAATATTTTTGTAAACTTGTATATAATAAATCTTGTTAAATTTTATTATTGATTTGTGTCTTTTGTTGGCTACAATTTAAAAGGTGATATTGGCCGTAACAAATACAAACTTCAAACTATTTTAAACAGACGTTTAAAAAGGGTCCCTATCAAAATCAATGACCGGAAATATAGAAGTGCCCTAAAAAAGTAAAGGAATGTCATAAAATAAACACCGGGATGCCGAAAAATCGACATACCAAAAACAATGTATTGTAACAGTGACTGTTGGGCGTACGAAGTCATTGAAACCATTTTTTCTAAATTCCCCTTCAAAAAACAAATAATTGCCCATCTTCGCTATCGAGAGATGGGATAATTCTTTTCAATGGACATTATTTCCAATTAGAAAAACTCTTTAAAATTGCAAACCAAGAGCACAAATTATTGAAATTTACTTACAACTACTCATATCATCAAACACCATTTTTAGATAATGAAATATACAAAGGGAATAGATACAAAGAAACAGGTTTTCTGGATATCAAATCATTCCACAAACCAATGGAAACCTTTGGATACTTACATCGATCCTCATCCCACAATGACAAAGTATTCAAAGGTACAGAAAAAGGGGAAATAATTAGACAAATACGAAACAACAGTGACTCAGAACAAAGAAAACAAGAAATCGAACTAACTATCTAACGATTCTTAAAAAGAGGATATAAAGTAAAAGAAATCAATTCCATAATCAAATCAACAAACATTATGTCAAGGGCAAAAACTCTTGAATATAAGAAAAAATCTAACATAAATATTCCGATAGTTCTTACAACAAAATATCATAGCGGTTTACGACATCTACCAATATTAATCCGAAAACACTGGCATCTCATTACTGAAAATGAACTAGCTAACCAATTGCTTCAAAGACCACCAATGGTTGCATACAAGCGTAACAAAAACTTTGTGCAATATGTAACTTCAGCTGAAATGCATACAAACTAAAAATCTAAAACCTCAAGTTTAAATAATCTCAACAAAAGTATTTATTCCTCTAAACACTGAAATGGCAACACCATATACTGTCCTATTAAACCACAATGGTTTTTATCTCCTGGATGGCTGATGAGGATTGGGGAAATCAGAAATATGGTAAATTTCAATTCAAATAAACCAAAACTATTATTGATAATAGAAAACTAACATGTTGAACAAAACAATTGATTTAACAGTACCAGCAAGATATTACCTATAATGATCTACAATAACAAAAATAACTGTTAACTCAACAAACTATATCAAGATGTTATCCTCAAAATATGAAGAGATTTTATCGAAATAAATTTACCTATATTACTAGTAAGCATGTGATATTTCATATTTCAACAATCTATTACCATCACACAATGCATAGGACTTATATAAATTAAATTAAATAAATATGTTGCCACATTTATCTACAATTTAATGCACATGTATGCATTAATCGAACTAATCTACACTAAATGATTCAGATGAGTTAATTGAGAAGTAGGTGAATGGGCCTTGTGTGTAATTTTAATGTCATATCTTCCTCTTTTTTCCTGTGAAAAACATGTCTGAAAATATAAAGCTTTTAAATGTAAAAAAAAATAATTTCCGTGCTGATAGTGTGGGTCAGCAATGCCAAACAAAATTTTTTAAGGGTGGCCTTATTCCTAGTGTCTTCTTTAGCATTACTACTTTATATTTACCAGTAATTGTATCAAAAATATGACACACAACAGCATACAAGTGACAAGCTTCTAACCCAAAATCAGGAGTTTTGTGAATTTTCGTCAGTAATTTAGATGTCCTTTTGGGAGACTAAATATAGATCTTTCTAAATAAATCATATGAAGTTTGTCAGATAGAAGTTGGGAGTTCGGATTTTTCATTGGGAGTGCCCTTTGAATATCAGAAAATTTATACCTCCAGACTGGAGTATGCAATATGTATAACAATAGAAATCTGCCAAGTATCTGAATAAATCATAAAGAGAAGTATTGAAAAGTTGTCTACATTAAATTTACAGTATAAAGTGACAAATTTGGAGACAATGTCAAAGACTGATGAATCTATAAGATTATGTGTACTGTCACCACAGGTGTTTTTAATTTTTTTTACTAAAATTTGGAGAAATTTTTATGATTTAAAATATCCACATAAAGGAAAGAATTGTTTTGACTTTAAGGATTTTCTGAGTATATCGAACGTTCCCAAATTTTTACGGGGTACAATGCTAATTTTCTAATTTCGATCCATTAGGGGGGGGGGGTTGTTATTTTCAGGTAATCTTAGTATTAAAATACTTTTATTCACAACATAAATAATGGAATCATATGGTTTCAATGTCTGTCTTCCACCATCGTACTTGTCTTAAAAAAATGACAACAGAGTTCGATCTTTCCTTGGCTGGATTTCCTCTCTGGTTGATAGATCTCTCTTAGAAGTCGGTATAGGACTTACAGGTTTGACGTTTTGTCCCAATTTATCGACTTTTGCTCGAGTTTATATGGTATTAAGTAAGACATGTCTTTATCACAAAGTCATATAAATAATCTGATTATATCTTTCCAATGTACCGGGTAAACAAATTTCAAAATTTGTACTATGATGCTATTATACTATTATACTATTTGCTTTGGTGCAATCTGTAATATATGTACAGAAGGTGAAAAAATAGGAATTGATTTTACAAATATCAAAGCATACACTATGGTATATATTTCACATTCATATGCTGAGAACCTATAAAAATCTTTAGTTTACCAAACCAAAATGCAGATTGGTAATGGATATTTCCCCTAGTGATTTTCATTTTTAATTTTAATCATAAATTTATAAGATAACATAATCATAATTAATTGGTATTGAAAGTTATGTGTGTGAAATTGTCAAGAAATAAAAATTGATTATTTATTTCTGTAGATATGAAGGTTTGAAATGTTATATGAATTTGATTGTATATTTTATGTAGGAAATTAAATTAACTTTGACAATAAAATTGTATTAATATTTATAAAGGAGATAAAATGGTTTTATGTGATTACAAGTTTCAGATCAATGACATTATTGATCTGATAACCTTAAAAATTATTTATTTTCTAATCAAAATATCAAAATAACCTATGAAAATATGTATTATGTGTGTAAAATATCAAAATAACCTTTCAAAATATTTATTCTTTATATAAAATATCAATATTGTTAATGATATTGAAGAAAATATATTTTACAAAAAGTAATACATGAAATGACTACATAATTTGTAAATCAGTTATTTACTTTTGGCACAGTTTGATAATTTGGGAAAATTTAAATTTTAAATTCTTTATGCTAAATGATAACTATTGTTTGTCAATAAAAGCTCCTAAGGAGATTTTTATGCATATTAATTATTATAATACAAAATATGTGGTGTATGTTCATAATTCCATGAGTCATATACAGATTAAATTAGGGTAATGGAATATTAAGATTTATAACTTTAATGAATTGAAAATCTTTTACCTTCATAATTTGCTTGTTGAAATACTATTTCTTTCCTCAAGTCTTGGTAGAAATTGGGGTCATAAATCAATGTCTTGACCCAAGCAAAATTGAATTATAGATTGACAAAAAAAAACAACTTTTCATAAGAAAAAATATTTGACTCAACCACAATGATAAAAACAGTAATTCTGAATACTTTATAAGATAAAAGGGGAAGGATTACTGCTGAGGTTTAATTCTAGTACCTCAAGTTTTAAACATCTTTGTATAGAAAAATCAACTTTTGTATAGTAGGTATATAATTTAGTTTTCCCAAAGTCTTGGTGGAAGCTGTCAGCTGCGTTAATGCGTAAATATTTTTTTTCATTGTTTTTCTGTTGGAATAAATATGTGTTCTGAAGTTGTTAACCCTTCATGGATTAATATTTTGACACAATCAATTCATTTGAGCCCATTTTGCATCATTTAGGGCATTTTATTTATGGAAAATTTTTCACATAAAAACATTTTTTTATGGAGGGTCAGCCATGCCTAAGATTCAAGTACCAGTTTGGACAAACATTTAATTATAATTGATCTAAGTGTGATCTGGCCAGATATGATGGTTATACCTTACTTTTTTGGAATCCTTAAAAATGGATATTTTGGTGGTCATGTGTTTCCACAATTTGAACCAGAAAGGTTCCTTGACCACTCAGTACTTAACGATATATAACACATAAAAGTATACTTCATCCAACATTTCAGTCCAATACCTTATAAATTTGGCACAGACCCAGTTTTAAGGTCTTTTGCACAAGGAGATCAATTTTCAGAGGGGCACCCACTGGTGTGACCACCACCCATTGAGTAACCCTTAAGCAACAGCTGGCATTATCACTTGATAATGACAGGTTATTTATCACATGGTAAGGACCAGTACAAGCATTACTTTTGAATAATGGGAATATCCAAATTTTATCTGATATGAAAACATGCTGTGGATATCACAAAAGGTTATTTCCCCTCAGGGGGGTAAGACAACAAGGAAAAATAACCCTTTCAGTAATATAACATTCATTATACATACTATAACTAACTTGAAACTAATGAAGTCCTTATGTATGAAAACTTGTGTTCCTGAATGCATTCAGCAATTTATAAAATATTGTTATGTTATTTCTTTTGTAGGTCAATAAAAGAGTTTGATATTATTATGCAGAAGATAGTTATTGCTAGGCATACACTTCAGGGACTTGTTTTAGGCAGTGGAGTTAATTGGGCAGATGATCCACATCTTTTGGAAGTGGTGCTAAAATTGGGCGAGACTTTAGACTTTAAATGATACAGATTACTTGTATTTGTATAAATATAATCTGAATATTGATTTCTTTGTGACTGATGTACAGATATGTTTATATTATATACCAACACAATACTTATTACGACAATATAAAGGTCAAGTTTGAATTTGGATATGAATAATGCCTTTTTAGCACACCTATTGTCATCACATTCCGTCCGTTGTCCATCTTCAGACAATTCACCATCACCTCTGAAACCTGCTTGGTCAATTTGATCCAAACTTGGCAGGAGTAATATATAGAAGGGTGTCTATAAAAAGATCATCATTTCGTTCTGATAGAATGATACCATGGCCACCAGAGGCAAGTCTTGATTCTAATTTGTTAAATTTTCAAATTTCCAATTTCTTCTCTAAAACTACAATGTCAAATGTTTTCAAACTTTATAGAAATGAGGATTTGGAGACCTTCTACATAGATTCATTATTTGGTGTTGAATGGTTGGTATAGATGGTGGCTACAGTGGCACATTGAAGATTATGGAAAATGACAATTTTATCATTTCTTCTGAAACTGCAAGGCCAGTACATGTATAATCAAACTTGGCAGGAATATCATATGGAAAATCCTTTATAAAACTTCCCCCTTTCATTTGGATCAAATAAAAAACCTGGCCACAGAGGCAATTCTTGAATCTGATTGGTCAAATTTTCAAATTCTTTTCCTCTAAAATTACAATGCCAAATCTTTTCATACTTATTTGGAGGGTACTTTATAACCCTATCTCATTTCCTTCTGACCTGACATAAGCTTTGATGTACAAATGCTATTTAATATGCAGTATGCTATCTGTTTCATCATGCAGGCGAATAAGGCTCACTTGAGTCTGTAGTACCTTTCTAGAGTTATTGCCCTTTATCACTACAAAAATTGCTCATTTTGTTGTTTCCCAGTTTATCATCTTTAAATAGGAAATGTCCAAAATTGAGGTATCCATTCTGAAAATTGGGTATTGTTTCACCAAATCATTTGAAAGTAAATGGTATGATTTGACCTGATATTTAGCCCCTTGAATTCCAAAATTAAAAAGTAATGAAAAACCTTCTCACAGCTATCTAGCCTTTCTACTTAAAAAAATGAAACTTTATTAATAAGTACATGAACACATTTTTCTTATTGTTTCCAGAGTAAATATTCATAATTATTCTAAAAAACTTAAATCATCCTTACTAAAATGGTGAAAAATGGTTACAAAATATTGCCAAGTTCTTTGTATCTGTGATCAAAGTTTGAAGTTGCTAAAAAGACTCACTAGACTGAAATTTCCTTAGGCTCCTCTATCATGTCTATACTGTTACCGTATTAAAGTCAGATGTTGTTCTGGAGTTATGTCGCCTTGTCCGTAAAAAAATCAAATGTGCACGAAAAATCACAAAATTAACAATTTTTGGGTAAATTAAAAATCGTGTAGACTTCGATGTGCTCAATATATCTTGTTAAAATTTGAAACATACTTTGTTAAGATAAGTATCTTTTAATGGTCAACTGCTAATCAATGCTAAACATATAGCTTCAACTCCTATTTTGTGTTTTAATTTAATGAAGTTTACCCTTCACTAAATGACAAACGTCAAGTAAAAAGCCTAAGCTATCATTAAGTACTCTTTTTAAAAATGTTGCATTTTAAGAAAATGTTTTGTTTTCAACAAGAAATTTCTGAAATAGCGGCAATATGCTATCAAAGAAGCTAATTGTGAAGAAGTCAATGAAAAACACCAATTTTCACTCATTTTAGGACTTTTGAATTAAAATTTTTATATGAGCAACAGCCTTGCCCAAAAAGATATTTCACTGAAATGTGTATTTATTTAAGACAAACATTATATTTAAAAATCTTTTTGGGCGATGCTGTTGCTCATAGTTGTTTTGACCAAAATCTACTGTGAAAACAGTCAGTTTTCGTCAAATCCTTGATTTAGCAGACCTTCATGACGTTGCTGTTGAGTCATGGGAATGAATTTTGTACAGTGATTGATATATTGTTAAAGTTCAAGCATTATATGATTAAAATGATACAAATTTGAATCTGAAATCTTACTTTTAATTTTTCATGTTAGATGAGGCCAAATAATAGCTGAAATTATACCTTCTACTTTGGAAATATTGTTATGTAGTCACCTAAGATAATGTAAGTAGTGGAAGCAGTTGCAAACAAAAACAAAAAAAGCTGGCCATCTTATTTTTCAACAGGAAAATTCATGTTCTTAATTATTAATAATTTCTTTTCATTGGCACATCTCTAAGTGGCCAACCCTTGTCCTAGTTGCTTTCATATCACAAGTACCATTTCTTTAAAGGTTTTTTCAATATTCTGTTTTAATCATTATTATTTAACATAAAATTTCCATTTCTACAGAACTCACTAGCTTCAAATTTGTCTAGTTACACCACTGTTAGAGACAACTTAACACAGATCAAGATTGAATTTGACATATTTCCTTTCTGTTGATTATGAGTTATGTCCCCTTTTTCTTGAATTTTTGACACCATTGTTGAGGGGGCCATTTAATCTCTGTCTTGTGTTTTGGCTGTTGCTCCTTCTAGAAGGCCACAAAATGACCCGCAGATGTAATTTATTTTTTCCGTTGCACAGTCCTAAGTGATGTCTCATTGACACTTTCTCCATAAATATTGTCATGTTCATGGATTTATTTCTTGTTGCAAAACAATATCTAGGACATCAGTAATGTTTCCTGAAGTAGAATGTTTAATTGCAGTTTCAGGATTTTGCCACTTGTACAGGGGCATTTTGATTGTTTTCACTCCAATGTTGGAATTGTAAAATACTGCTTATTGAAATTCAATGAACTCTGCCCTTCATATGTTTGGGCTAGGCTTTTGAAAATACATATACATGTGTATCTGAAACAGAATGAAAATAAAAAAATGTATGTTTTTGAAAATACATGTATTTACAGATTCAGCAGTTGAATTGATAATATTAAATTTCTATTAACTTGTCAGAAGGAGAAATTTACAAATAAAAAGCACAGTGGGAATGGAATAACAGTAATTCAGTAGTTTTAAAATGTACTTTTTATAAGATTAATTTCCAATTGGAAATGCTTATCAGAAAATTATTGCATAATGTAGGAAGAAATATCTGAAAAAGGCAATATAAATTTTTATTATACGTCAAATGAATTATTGTATGTAAAACTAAATTTCATTGGTTATTGCGATCATGTTATCGACATTCATATTTTCCATCAAATTCAAATCAAATTCCACCTTCGGAAATCTCGCTACTTTTCCAGTATTGATATCATCAAATGGAATTGAGACAAACTAAATATCAAGTTCGATTGAAAAAGCATGTTCATTACTGTATTTTAAATAAAATGTGTTTGATTCGTTATAATAAAAAATGTTCCAAAGTGGAAAACTGTCCTCTAAACATATTGGTAAAAAATAATGTGATTTATACATTGAAAATCAAAATATCTTTGGTTTTATTCAGTATAATAAAACATTTATAGCCTGGTAGTGGGGGAAATATGAAGATTTCTTCACATCTCAATATCATATTCCCCTCACTACAATGCAATAAATGTATAATATTTGGTCAAATATTATAAATATGGGATTATAAAAATGCAAGTATATTTGTATGCATCAGCAAGACGACATCGTTGATCATGGTGTATCAACGGAACAGGAAGACAGGACCATATGATGAATGGCATGTTTAACCATTAAATGGACAGAAAGCCATAGGACAAAAAGTCACAATTCAAATATTTGCATATTGAAATAATGTTCATGACAAAAAGTCACAGGATTTGTATTTTGTCATTTACACTAAGGGGCTAGTTGTTTTTAGGACAAAATGTCACAATGCAAGAGTTGCTATTTTAATATACAATAAATCAGTTAGTACACAACTTTACAATTCGAATTTTCCTGAAGATATAGAAAGAAGCGGCCACGGATGTTCAGGACAAAAGCTCATTCACCAGAATTTCACGTGAAAGAAGACATGTGAAATTCACGTGAATTTGCCTGTGTTCGGAAACAAAGATTTATCGCAGATGCTTTTAGATTGTTTTCTTTTCTCCCTATGACATTAATGTCTTTTTGGCATTTTAATCTACAGTAAGGCTATGCATGGTATAAATGCGTTCTACCCTGCACATAACTTATTCAGTCGTTAAGGTTTAGATTGCGAGATTTAATACTAGATTATGTGAAATTCAGCGAGCAATGTGCTTTGTTATGTTATAATTCAGAATATTCCAGTTTATAATAGACCATATCGTATATCCTGAAAATTAATAAATGGAAATCTTATGGGCAAAGGACGTGATTGATGATTAAAAAAAATTTTCATTATAAAATTGTAAAAAAAATTCTTCTGAAAAATCAAGTGAAACTGTACCTTCAAAGCACGAGTCTACGACTGAGATATTAAAGATTGTTGTATAATTGACAGGCTAAAGGATGGACATTTTCCCTTCTTATAATTAGGCAAGGAGTAAAAAGTTTTCATGTGATTTTCTAATAACAAATAAAACTGTTTGGTATGACAGTACATAATAGTACTATTTTTTACTCTATTTACAGTTTTTTACCTCATTTTATAGAGGAGTTTAATGTAAAATGACAGGTTCCCGTCGAAACAAAGTTACAAAATTTGCCTGAGATTTAACTTTCAGTTAATTCACCGGCACATGACTCATTTCTAGGGTACATAGGAATTGCTCTTCAACCTCCAGTTTTTGGAAAAAGTACTACACAACCAAATACCAAATGTCAAATGACGATCGTAATTACTTAGAAAGCATTTCCACTTTTCATTTCTAACGTTGGTAAATAAACTGAAAGACTACGACATTATATTTCAACAAAATCAATAGTGGAATTTTTCTTCTTAGGAACTCCTTTAAATCAAACGTTTCAATTCCATCTTTGGTAAATATGCAAGAAGACCTTCAAAACTGTAGTTTTTGGAAGTAGTACCTAGTAACCCCATTTTAAACTGATTAAAAAATAAGAACACGGGCATGCATATTGAGGGTACAGAAAAAATATCTGCGCTTTTCAAGTTATTCTACGTGACTATGACACATGAATGAACATGCTGAGTAAACAGCACTAACTTGATAGTCCCACAAACAATTCTAACAAATTTTTATTATGACTTAAGAATGTGGTCAACATCCAAAGAAAGAAAGAACACGCATTTTCGATTTATTATGATTTCAACCGATTTACAGCAGTTTCTTTCACATTTTTATCATTTTCAAGAATTTTTCGTTTCTCATGTTCGTAATTGTCTTTGTGTACAAAAAATGTATTTTTCCCAAAGTTTGAAAGAATTCGATTTCCTTATTGAAAATTTAAGAAAGTCTTCTTGATTATTCCTTCATACTCCTCCAGTTTTTCGGCAACTTCAAGATAGACTCGGCCCAATTCTCTCGGTGAATTTATTAGATGATTATATTCTGTTAAGCATTTTGGGCATAAAAATGTTAGACAACTTTCGCAGAATATCGATATATTTTTGGTACCATGGAACTTGGAAACTAAGATGAAATTTTAAAGGTATTCCTTCTTTTGAATTTACAGCCCTGTGATCGGTAAACGTTGGCTTAAGAATACGCTTTTCGGCACACGTATGACACAATGGTTTTCTACAGTCCAAACATTTCTAGTATACATCGTTATTCACTAAACATGCATGACATGCGAATTTTACATCAGGATATTGTGCCTGGTTTTTTACTGAAGAAGCTGCCATTTTGTTTCATACACACTGCAAAGCTCTTAATATACATGTATTACTAATAATTATAGTGTGTGACATGCCGGACCCTTGAATCTTGTACACTTACATATATTCTGTTTTAAATTTGGACTTTAACAAATCATGTTATGATACTTTCTTGATTAATCTTGATCAATCATTAACATTGATATTAAACAGACGATATAACAACTGTCTTGTTTTTAAAACTAAAATCTTAGTTACACTAGATTTGATGTAGGATGGCGTTCTGATGGACAATATCTTAAAGTTCGCCTCAGTCGATTCCTACTGAAAAAAGAAGACTAAATTAAATTTGAGTGTTTGCTCGTTACATGTCCTGTCAACAAAACCAAACTATTTCATGAAGATTAAATTACATTTGAGTGTAATGGTTGTTACTTGTACTTTCAACCAAATATTTAACTCATGATTTTTTTGTCTAAAGGAACGACTTACACTGCAAGTAAAATACCAGTAATATGCCATAGTATTACTTAGCTAGTTCACATGGCTTCTTTTTTTAAGAATTCTGTAATGAGAATAAGAACCGTTCATTTTTCGTGCTTGTGCATCATGTTGGTTCGTATTCGATTCTATTATTAGGTAAATCAAGAAGAAAAACTAGTTGACTGTGAAATTTGGTTTTTACGACAGTTTTATATGGCCTAGCCCATGTATTTTCTTCCTGAAGTACTTTTCTCAGATCAGACTCTTTACTTTAAAAAAGGTCTGACGCCCATGTGTAAAACCATCTCAAATGTCTAAAATGTAAGGAAATATTGACAAATTGTATTGGAATCTGCCTTTTTCACCATGTGCTTTATCGCTCTCTGATATGAATTTCATTCTCAGTAGTATTCTGCAGTGTTTAAAATAGAGCATGTATAGCGATGTATAAACTAAGTATTTCCATGTCAGTTGACTAAAAAATCCCAGGTTACAATATTTATATTATACCCTGCCTCAACTCGATGAAAATCGACTGGTAAACGTACAAGATCCAGTGGAAGCAAAGCGTAAGCGCGACCGGCCGTGGGTTTCCGATGGTGAAGGACGGGTAGGCGTTATGGCTTGCTAGAGTAAGTGCACATTATTTAAAACATTCTCTTTAATGTAACATAGGTGATGATTGCGGGTCAAAATTTTATACGTTATTAAAATGTTGCTCAATAGAACTCAACATTGGTGGGTTGAAATATAAATTGAAGCGATCCCTATAGAGCCATTTAATGTTCAATCCCTTTCTTGGTAGGATTAACTTCATTTTTAATAATTTATTTTGCTTAAATCTGGAACAAGTCTTATTTGAATCAATTAAGAGAAAACAGTGGATTTACAGATTAATACAATGTAACTATTGCGCCCAGTGGATTTGTATGATAATATTATCTATATTTTAACGCTAGTTGATGTACCGAATATCGAGGCGATCATGTGGCGATCATGTGGAATATTACCAAAATAAACACAATAAAATAAAATCTGAAGTAAATAAATTTGAAAATCATCCAACAAATTAACTCCTATGAAATTGGGTAAATGCTACCAAAAACTTCTAACACTGATCCAAATAATCATTACGTACATTTAGCACTCCTTCGTTTTACTTTTTCCAAATATTCAAATTGTCTTGGCTTTCAACCTTTTAGGCCTTGAGCACAACTGATGAGTCGTAATTCAAAGAAATATGCATATTTTGTGCATCAAAATTGACATCATAGAATATTTACCATTACCACTACTAAAAATAAGTCGATATCTCTGCTGTTGGGTTCCAAGTCAACAGGGCCGGTATCAATAGCTCAGTTACTAATTTTTCGATACAAGAGTGAAATGATACATTATTTTTTTGTTTGTTTAATAGATAAAAGTTAAATTTGTTAAATTATGAATATTGTGTTCGTAATTCGGTATTTAGATTGGTTTACTTTTTATCATTTCAACCTTTTTTGACATTTGAACTGCTCTTCAACATTTTTGGTTGTTTTTTCGGATTTTCAACACACAACTGGATGAGTCGTGAATCAAATTAAATATTTTATACTTTAAGTATATATTGCCCCGAGTCGTAGCCGAGGGCTATAGTTGGTAGCGAGGGGATAACAAACTTACTATTCCCCAAACATGCAGTCAACACTGAAGTGTTTTATTATACTGAAAAACACTTTACCGGTCAATAGTTTCCAGTACTATTGACAGGTCAATTATAGTGGAAACTATTGGCCGGTCAATAGATTCAGGTTTAGAAATAGACAAAATAGTAAAATTATTCTTCTAATTTTTATATGAAAAAAAAACATACTGAGGTATAATAAATACAATTAGCATTATACAGTTATTGAGGGATATAGCCATTTTATTTGTCCCGATACACTGACTATTTTCCCGACGCGTAGAGGGAACAAATAAACTGGCTATATCCCGAAATGACTGTTAAATAACTGTTTTATTATACCGAAACACTTTACCGGTCAATAGTTTCCAACCAAAGAAATGACATCAATTGCTGGTGATAACTGTTCCAACGAAAATCTTTACCTACATATGTGTTTATAAAAGAAAAATCATAAATCCAATATATCAAAACGGGGAGGAGACTTGTACAAATTTAATAACTTATAAGGTAAAATTGGTTTTCATAACGGTGGGTGTCACGGACAATTGAAATTTAGGGAGCTAGAAGGCCAATGTGTGATATTGCAAAGGCAGATGAAAATCCGTCGTGATTGCTACATGTGACGTGATAACCTGATCATCTTTTATTCCAATACCCTTTACGACTAAATATAAAACATATACTTAATTGAATGATTAAGCAGATTATACTAATTTTGATGTATACCAAACACAAAGCCATGCAGATGTGGCATACATGATTTACACGTTTTACTCAAAGCATATGATATCATATGCAAGTCATATTTTCAGAAAATGATCGTATGATTTATGACATAGGTAAATAAATACCCACGAAAAGCTGAATTAAATCATAAAAATAATTTATTCAGAACATATATGATCACGATTATAAGGTGATATGATATTTAAAAGAAAAATCATTTGATTTTAATGGCACGTAGAGGATGGCAAAAAATAAATTCAAAAGTACATGTAACAAAGTAAACTGATAATTTTCCCACACAGAATTCAGTAAAACTTGATACTTTAATAATCTGATGTATAGTTGACAGTGAAAAGATCTAATTTATAGACATGAACAAAACAAACGAAGTATGTTGCGATACAGATCATACGATAATTATGGCAAGCCGTTTTACTATTTATTCTAACTTCAAGATATCTAATAAACTTTAAAAGATATCTCATATAGTTTCTAAGATATCTGATAGTTTATAAGATATCTTATAAATATTTTTTATATAAGATATCTTATATACTTTATAAGATAAACAGATAAGGTACTAATGCCGAAGTGATCAACAGGTAAGGTACTAATTCCAAAGTGATAAACATGTAAGGTACTACTGCCGAAGTGATAAACAGGTAAGGTACTTATGCCGAGAAACAAGTAAGGTACTAATGCCGAAGTGATAAACAGGTAAGGCACTAATTCCGAAGCGATAAACAAGTAAGGTACTAATTCCGAAGTGATAAACAGGTAAGGCACTAATTCCGAAGTGATAAACAGGTAAGGCACTAATTCCGAAATGATAAACAGGTAAGTACTAATTCCAAAGTGATAAACAGGTAAGGCACTAATTCCGAAATGATAACGGGTAAGGTATTAATTCCAAAGTTACCAAAACGGTCAAGTCAAAAGAAAGAAAGAAAAAGCAAACAGAATACCAGTAACAAAGACTAGAGACTGTATTCAAGCAGTGACAGTCGCTTACCCAGCGTTTCGTAGTAAAATATATCAATTCGCTATCAAGTAGGCTTTATGTTTGCCTTACTGTTACGTTATCTGGTATAGAGATGAATATAGTAAATCTTCCCAAAAATATGTAACTCAAAGATCTAGGTAGCACATAGAATTCTTAATGTCAGATAAAGAAAACATTTAAAAATGTTGATCAAGATGTCCAAATCAGGCACAAATAAGTAACTAAATGCTACAAATCAAAAGACCCTAAAAGAGAACACACTATGTAGGGACACATTAACAGTGGGATTTGAAATTCTATAGATATACTTTAAACTTAATTTGAACATTTATGAAAATTTCCATATATGTATCTAAATTCGTGTCAAAAGGCCAAACCGGTTATAAATTAATATAAGCAAAATATTATCAAAGGTATACATGTACAAAGTATATTAAGAATCTTCCCACATAGAATTCACCGAAACATGATACTTTAATCAACTGATGTATGGTTGATACTCAAAACATCTAATTTACAGACAGCAAGATACAAATCGGCACGTATACCACTGCGGAGAAAATATATTAATCACGTTCTCAGACACTACGCCTATATGGAAACACTTCTTGGATAACAAATTCACAATCATTACAAGGTTTCCTTACAGGTTAAAGCAACGCGTTTGCCAAAGATTATTGCTTTGAAGGGAAATAGACATTATTTTGACATTAATCTTGCCAAAATTGTGGAATGTCGTTTAAGTCCCCCCACCCCCACCCCCCAAAAAAACCAAACAAACAAAGCCGAATAAAATCGCGATGAAAGGCTCTTTTCCAACAATTAAGTCGGTATAACGAAATACTTATAACCGAGACAAGAAACTGCATTTCCAGCAGTTAATTTTGTAGAGTTTCTTACCCTATCTGTTATGTTCTAGTGTCTTATGTTTGCCTTACCTTTTTAGAATTAGACAAAAAATGACATGGAATGAGATTGAAATTGTGTAATGATCGTAAACAATAAACACGTGTTCTGTAATATTAGGGCAAATTAGTATAAAGATATGAAAAAGAAAGACCAACATCATGTAATATATTTCAAAATGAATAAGAGCAGCTGTTTGTATAAATTACATTAATCTTAGCAAGCAGACAGGAGTAAATAAAAAAAATATGATTAAATCAGCAGAACAGTCTTTTTGAAACTCAATCTATAAATTTAGGAGTCGTATACATCAAAGACAGATTTTAGTTTCAGTATATTTCAACACATAGAATGTTTATATGAATGTGTCTGGAAATATCGTAGACTGTTCAAGGCTAGAAAGAATTAACCGCGTTTGGCTTTTATCTGTCTGGTATGGTTTTGCTAATGTGAAAGTTATAATTTCTTAAAGGAATGATATCTAGAAAACTCCAATTTCATACAGATCTGACAGAAGTCTTAACAGCTAGAGACACTCTCGAGGTTGAATTATTTTTCCCTCGGAAAGATACATTTTGTGAAATTTCATATATTAAACTATTATAATAAATATAAAATATGTGTATATTATCTCGTAATATAAAATTTATTCGGACAAGGCTTTGAAACAGGTTGAAATACGAGGCTTTTTTTATATCAAGAGACGATGTACACATATTCTGTTTATCCTGCAACATAATACCTGTCAAAAATATCTGGAAAATAGCGAATTTCCGCATTGAAGCGAGCAAGGTCAAAAGACCGCAAAACTGTCGCATTTCACGACATCATAAGTAAATTCCAAGGTTTTGTACTATGGCGCCACAGTAAAAGTGGTATACAGTCAGTGACTGTATATCACTTTTAAATATACAGTCAATGCATTTTGGTTGCTCACATAGCAGAGTTGCAGGATAAATTCCATCATATCAATTTTGACGCACAAAAAAAAATTCTTATCTGATTTATTGAATAATTGTCGGAAAATATAAAATGGGCGAGCGTTAGAAACATGAGAAAAGGCGAGCCAAAATGAATTTTATATTTTCCGACAATGACTTTGTATTGTCTTTATCCTGCAATCCCCTTTAAATGCCTTAAAATTACGTTTGAAGTTGAAATCCAGCTGCCGTGAAAATACAGGAAACGCTACGACGCAATCTGGTACATTCAATACGCTCCCCACGCTCTTCATGAATAAAAGTACCAGTAGACTTTATTATAGTAATAAAGGTTATTTTGAAGGAATTTATCAATGTGTAAACTCGGGCGATTCACTCACAAACTAAATAAAGTCCTAAGGACGTTATGCAAAGTTTGCGAGTGATAAGCTCAACGGTTTACACATTGATAAATTCCGTGAAAATAACCTTCATTACCTATAATTCCAAAGTAATGCAGGAATATGACGTTTTCCATTTGAAATTAACATTTTCCGCATGCACTATATTGTATGCGTATTCATACGCACGACGTCATGAAAGGAATTTATCAAGTTATAAACTTTTTACCTGAAGTTGCTGTTAGCCAATGAAATTTCTGCATTTGATGTTTTGAAAACAACATTGGAATTATAAGGTCATTGACAATAATTGTGTTCTATTTGTTCATATTAGTTTCGTTTAGATCATATTAGATTGAGTGAAAATATAAATATGTCAGCAGCAGATCTTTGTGAAATTTAATTTTTTAAATGAAACTTTTAGTATTCATTAACAATGAATCAAAAGCAAAAACCATTGAAATTTATTTCTTTACGACAAGATTTTGTCGAATTAGTGCGTCATGAAATACCACAAATCTATCTATGATATGACCGATAAAAACATATATAAAAAATTCCTCGTTCTCCCAATGACTTGAAAACTTTTCATTCACATTTTCCTCGCACAAATACTTTTTGCCGATTTCTATTGAACTCTATGACGAGATAGCATTAAACCCTTTATGAGAGTGTTAATTTTGACTTTTTCTTTTAATAGAGCTACCCTCTGTTGTGCTTATATTTGTGTTTTGTGCTCTTGCATGTTACTTTTTGTCCGGGGTTCTGTCTGTTAGGTAAAGTTGATTATTTGGTATTTCATTGTTGGCCTGTCCTGTTATCCATTTTTTTGTTTGTTTAAGTTCTAAGTATACAAACGGAACAGATATCAGTACATTGTATAGCCTTGATGGTTATGGTCAGTATTGATTTCTAATTACAAATTAACAAAAAATATACATCCATGAAATTAGAAAGGTAAAATGACAGAAAATAAAAGAACAATCGGATTGTCGATCCAGTGTTAATGACAATATCGAGAATACAGCAAATATCTATCAGAAAGAAAACAATAGGACCACAAACCTCAACGAAACATAGGAATAAAAGTGTAAAAGATTGATTGGTTATTGAAATGATTGAACCAGTATTTTAAAGAACATACCCATGTAAGATCAGCATTTTAAACTTGCAGCTAAGTACTGTTCTAGAAGTGAAAGTATATTTCACAGCCAAGTAGTTACGTGATATATTGTAAGTAGTTTATTCCTGAAACATTCTTCGTGTTCTGCAAGCCATAGATCACTATTCTTTACTTCTTATCCATATTCGGTATTTCCCATAATGATTCCTGTATTTATTTATTTATTTATTTTACGCGATATTTGTTTTGTATTGTTAAAATCAGTATTATATAAGAACCTTAAAATCGGCAAGTGTGTCGCAGCATTTTTTCCATGAGAGGACTTGCTGCTCATTCCAAAGAGAATATCAAGATAACAGCTTATTTTTCTCCATGATGTCTTTGACATCAAATTCAAGCTCAATTGGATAGGTGGATGTAAATGATCACTGGAACTAGAATTGTATCGGGAATTGTATACTGACAGGATTTGGGAATTCTCTAAGGTTTTTCAGAACATATACTTAGAAAAAGTCTGATGTAGACGGTCATGATATGGAATTTTGCTATAAAAACCAATAAATGAAGGCACCAAATAGTCATCTATTGTTTATAGAATAAATAATCTTTAAAAAAATTGTAATTATTATACGATGCCAATGTATAGGAATTTACATTCTGGTTAAATGTCAAAGTTAAAAACAAACCTTGTTTAACTAAATTACAAACACTCGGGATTTATTACAATGTCACCCAACAGATTTCAATCTGAGGATTATCTATTTTATAATGATTTTATGTCAAGAACTCCCACGTTAAATTTCTACTTAGTTGGTATAAAATACAAATAACGCAACAAATGAATTAATATTTTTTGGGGTGAAAAATAAAGCAGCATCGCCATTTCGAAAGGCTCTATCCATACCTGCCCATTGATCGCTACTCTGCAAAATTTGAGCTTATTGTTAATACTTTAAAGCCTCGAGTACTATTGTCAAAAAATAATTTGTCGAAATTTACACACAGTGTGTAGTGAAAAATTATACAAGAAATATAGTTTAATCTTTGTTTTCTGGAGAAAATAACAATAAAAATGAACGAAAAGATATAGAGAACCAATTTACACTACATAAATACAAATTAACGTAACAAAATATTGTATACGTGTATCAGTTTTTAACTTAGACTATAGGGTTATTGAATGGGCTTTTTCATATTGGTCCTGTATTATGTCCAAGGACAGTCGTATTGGGCCAAGGATAGCTGTATTTGGCCGAGGCGAAGCCGAGGCTAAATGCAGCTGTCCGAGGCCCAATGCGACCTGTCCGAGGACATAATACTGGAGCTATATGACTAAAGCCCATTCTATGATCCCTTTATTAACTAGCTGAGTAAAATCATGAAAATGTATGACTTATCAATAATAATTGAAAAAAAATATTGTGATATTTTTGTTCACTTGTTTATAAATAAAAAATATATACCTTCATTGGCAAGTTTTTGACGGCCACATTTTCATATTCTTTCTTTCTTACCTTCAGGTCATTCATTGATGGATGTTTGATGTTAGATGCTAAATTTCTTTTCTTACAGTTGTTTTTGTAGTAATTTTTTTAAATACCTACGCAAGCAACTATTATAGAAAGAAATTATAGCTTTGTCTCCTCTCAATATTATTTGCATCGATTTTGTAGGTTTTTGTCATCTGCTTGCAAACATGGCGGAAGTAAACAAATCCATATTGGGCCTAGGCCTTATTTTCATATTGAGGCTGAAATCCATATTGGTCCTGTTTTTCTGGCTCATATTTCCATATTGAGGGTAAAACTCGTATTGGTCCTGTTTTTCAGGCCTGATATCCATATTGAGGCTATAATCCGTATTGGTCCAGTTTTTTGTTTGTTATTAGTTCTTGACATTTAGTATTGCATAGCCAATTTATAACATATTTTACACAACTAGTTAATAAAATACGATACAAAGCAAGTTATTGTTGGCAGAATTTTGTCGGCTTACCCTAATGTTGCAGTTATAGTCTAGAACGAAAAAGGCAAAAAAAAAAAAAAAAAAAAAAAAACCAAATAAGCTCACGACATACATGTTTATAAATATTTATTAGATACGTGTTTCCGAACAGTATATATACTGTTTTAATTTTTCAATTGTATACTGAGAGAAAAACCCCGGTGCACACATATAAAGCTTGTCATAACATTAACACATATGAACATTACTTAAATGATCAGACTACAGGCACGTTCTAGAACCATTTGTGAAATTTACTCCTCATCATCACAGAGAATTTTGAAGCTGTCAATGTATCTAGAGTGGAATTACTATTGTTAAGTTCGGACGGAAAATTTTTGAGTTTTTCATGGGAGACGTCTCATTTATAAATGTCATGTGACCAATTATCTATACAATCATAATTTGTCTTGAAATATGAGGTTTCATAAAATAAAGTTAATTTGAAAATGAACTCAGCATTTACTAAGAACAATGCTTAAATTTCTCGATTAAATATATATGCATTGGAAAAATGAATTAATCCCTGGTTTGCTATTCAGTTTTGTTCATTTTGATAAATGAATCAAAATTCGAATGATAGTATCAAGCAGAAAAAAAAATATTAAGTCTATGTTGTTCAAGAAAAATTTTAAGTGGTATAATCAGAACAAAATGTATCGAAACATGTTATGTAATCTGTCAAGCTTTGCATGCAATCCTCATGAGATTAGTTTTAATGTAGGAATCGTTTTTTATTCACAGTTTATATCTACTGATATTCCAACATTCCAGGAATAAAAGATATACACCTAATTCTATCAATGAGACAATCTGATCGTATTCTTGCGTGATGTATCAAGACCTAATCTGACATTTGAAAGAATCTTAAAAGTTTTGAAGCATACACATACACGCAAACTTCATTATCTTTACCTATTGAAAGACCTTTTAATTTAATCAGAATGTTTTCTTGATGCAACATGTAGTAAAAAATCATAACTTTTAACGAAGGGCTTTTTTGGTAAATAGGTTATGTATGGTCGGCGGATGCGGCCATTTCATCTTTTCGCGTTTTCGCGTTTTCCCCTTTCACTTTGCAAACGCGAAATCGAGAAATCAAGAAATCGGGAAATCGGGAAATCGAGAAATCAAGAAAGCGAAATCGAGAAATTGAGAAAGCGAAAACGCGAAATCGAGAAATCAAGAAAGCAAAAACGTGTGTGAAAATGTACTAAATATGATTGTGCACATTTTAAATATAATATTCATAGAGGAAGATAGAAAGTTGGCGAGTGTTTACAAAGTCATTTGTGTAATATTTATTCGTTTGAAACAATTTTTTTTTTATAGCAAACTGAAGTTCTACACCCGTTTGAATCTGACAAATCGGGGGATTACCAAGTTTATGAATGAAGCAATTGCAATGAAGCACTAAGAGATTTGTTAACACGGTGACATCCAAAATGATGTACATTCAAACTTCCTTAACACGAAAATGTATGAAAAGTTATCAAAGTAGAAGCGGTTGGATTTTTGGTATCATGTAAATAATATCAAGTATTAAAACCGTAATAGACTAGGTCGGATCTAGCCAATAAAATCGGGGGTTCCATGCTAACATTTGCCATTTTTTGCTCAAATGCTGCACGAAATTTAAGAAGTTTTTCCGCCAACAATAGGAGAGGTTCCAACCTCTGTAACCCCCTTTTTGATCCGCCACTAAAAGATATTAATTAGTTAAACTTAAAAGTGAACTTCATCAATATTATTGTATAGCTTTTTTACCTGCAGTAATTAAAAAAAATCCCCTCCTTATATTACAACATGATGCAACATTGATTAAATTACTACAAAATCTATTTTTAAAAAATGGAAACTTGCCTAGATTTTATCTTTCAACCGCTTAAAACCGCAAGCAATTTTATGAAAATATATGTACGTTTTCGCTTTCTAGATTTCCCGATTTCTCGATTTCGCTTTCTCGATTTCCCGATTTCCCGATTTCTCGATTTCTTAATTTCGGTTTCTCGATTTCTCGATTTCGCGTGAACGTGAAAGGAGAAAACGTGAAAACGCGAAAAGGCGAAATGACCGCATCCGGCCACCATTGTTATGCCTGTCTTTACAGATACCATTTGACAATGCACGAAGTTTTATGACAGCAGAAAATTAACTGTCTGTACAAACAGCATTTGACAATACTTATGGTAAATAAACTGTTAATTTCAGACGTAAAACGATGCAGCAAATGGCATTGACATTTCAAATTGACAAATAGGCAATTTATTCATGGAGTATCAGTGACACTCAAATAAAATTTTTAATTACCCTACGTAATTAGATTGCAAAATGTCAAATGAAACATTAAACAATAACCTTTAACAAGTAATGTTACAGTAAAAGTACATTGGTTGTATATTGTATATTGTCATGGTAAGCTTTTAGAAGTTTCCTGTGATAAGGGTGAATTGTTAGCACTTTAAAGGGAGTGCAATATGGATGGTAGACAGAAAAAAGAAAATTAGGTAAGATTATCGAACACCATAATTTTTTTATAAGTTGTCATGTCAGCTATGCTCAAAACCAAAATTATGGAACTCAAAATAAATCTTTCAAAACGTTGAGGATTCATACTAAACGATAAAATTAACTAAATCACTGATATACATAAGTGCGCGTTAAAAATCGCCCCCCCCCCCCCCTCAAAAAAGAGAACAAATATCAGGAGTGATATCATACGACGAATATCATGTTCCGTTAAGGTCAGGCGTCATAATCCAAGAGTTGTCAGGGTCATACCCAGTGATGAGAGAGAATTTTAACAAGCTTAAAATTATCATCCCTCCAACAAGTAATATGAAGTTGGATTTAAATCTTAAATGTCAAATTCCGTGCATTTCAAGGATAATTTACACAATAAAGGCATGTGTGGCTGAAGCTTAAATTATTATCGAGCAAACAATAGCTGCAAAATGTCAACTCGCGTTCCGAAGTTAAATTTTATTGGTGAGACGGCGTTTACCACAAAAGGTTTGTATTAGTGTAACATTTAATACATTCCTCTGTGAAATTGTTTCCTCAGGAAAATATTTGCTATTAATTTTTTTCCAAGGAAAGACTTAAATGGTAAAATACTTTCCATAGCCATAATTTTCTTTCCACTGAACAAAAGTGTCTGAAAAGGATTTACCTTTAGAGAACTATTTAAAAAAGTGTGGCTTGGTTTTTAGTGGGGGTAATAAAAGAAACTAGGTGAAAGAAAGTGAAAGAGAAAATCTTTCATATGAACTGTTAATACTTTAGAAATTTTATTTTTTTTTACATGGAAAATATTTAATTATAAAATAGTATCCACGATAATTTTTCTTGTAATATTCTATCATGGATAATATTTCATCATGAAATATTTTCCAGGTACAGAAAATGTATAGAGAAGAGTGATTTATATTCTGTAGAATAAATTATTACCTGAATTGATTGGATTCACCCTCGTCCATTTTAACGGATTGATAAAGAAGAAACTTAATAGTCAGTTTTTTATTACAATACAATTACAACTCAACTGCATTAACATCTAACTGTAATGAGGTGGAAACTATTTAATAATTAGAATCTATAACTTTTAATGAAAATTAAATATCGAAAACTACTGACATTTCATATAGTGAGACAATAAATTATTATCCTGAAATTTTTTCGGAATGATATAAATCATTGTTGAGAGAAAAAAAATTATAAAGGAGGAATGGATTTAATAGTAAAATAACATCCCATAGATAAATTTTCCTCCGGAAACAATTTCACCCAGAGAGAATTATGGCTTACATATATTAGCACGCGGGGTTACTATTATTCATTCAGCTGTACAACGTAATGCCTTCTTGTAGTAAAATATTTCTTATCTTAACAAAATCGTGGATGCAAACAAATCGTGCTATATTCAACAAGCCTTTTATGGTAATCAAATCCTACGCGCCAAATAAATTTATTACATCACTCGTGTGACTTTTTGCAGATATTCTCACGTCCATAATTGCTATTTTCCTTTACCGTGGCCGTAAATTGTCCCTTGTTCTGGTGGGAGCAATTAAATTGGCGATTATTTAAGGCCGTCTATGTCCTCAAAAGCTAAGGATTCAAAAACCTTGTTGATTTTAAGACATATATGTACCAAGGCTTACCTGGTGTCTCAACTATAAAGGAATTTTGGAACCGACACATAATAATGAAAATATAGTAAAAGATAATTTAAGTTATTCATTAAACCCAAACCAACTGGACCTGTCTCTTGTATTTCTAGTTTATTGTTTATTTTTAATTGATAAGTTAACGATGACAATATTTTTTGATAATCATATTGAATCAGTTAGGACTGAAAGGTAGATTGTCTTCGGACGTTATTATTTGAGCAGTGTTGGCATAGTCTGATTTCCAGTAAGCACCACTAAAATAATCAACTAAATTACTTAATCAAGGTGTTTTTTTCTCTTTATTTATAATCTTTTTTTGGCTGGAAAGTTGGAGGAGGCAGCTGTCCGTCAGCCTCAATGGGATTTACCGCCATGTAAAAAATTATCACATCGGGACGATAAAGCTACTTCCGGAATTTATCACATGCTTGTTCGTCAATGTTCGGAAGCTTTATCATATGCCTTTTCGTTCATTTTCAGGAAATGTAGCATTAACTGCAGACGACACAGTCACTAGCATTCATTCTTTGAAAATTCAAGCAGAAAACTACCAGCTATAAATATCTTGACAAAGCGGAAGGAAAGGAATAATGAGTTACTGTGTATCCCAAAATACTCCGTCAACTGTTTTCTTGATGAAAATTACAATACTGTATATTTCAAGTAACAATTGTGTGGTCCTATATCCTAAAACTCAACATGGTTTAAACTTTTGGACACATATTTTGTGGTGACGTCATATTTTACGCAAAATCGATGAATTGTACAGAGAAAATTAAAAAAAATACTCTCGTAAAATGTGAGGCATTTCAGAAGGGAAGTAATTACGATAATGAAATTAAAAGGCAGACCAATAATTTTTACAAGTATTTTGAAGAAATGTTTGATATAAATAATATAATTATGGTACATGTATTTTTCTGGTACTGAATATCAAGTTATTAAAAATTTCCACTGATATTATTTAACAACATCTCCGTTTTTCATTTCACCAATTGTAACTATTACTACAATATTAATTAAAACTTTGTATTTTTATATTTCTTTTCCTTTAGGTGTAGTGATGTGGGTCACCTCTGTAACTGTAGAAATGAATATGGGAAAACATGACAAAAAAAACCAAAAAAACAAAAAACAAAAAACAAAACAAAATACTTCTACATTAAGAAAAATCTGCTTAAATACCAGGCAGATACAAACATGACAAATACGAAAGTTTCATCTACAGTTGTAAGTATATGATAGAACAAGAAACCTTGACTGTCGGAATCGAAAGTTATTCCCGCATTCCTGCAATTAGTTGGGACACTTACCCAAATGCAAAAATCTAAAACCTTAAAACCTTATGCCCATTTAAAGATGTTATGCAATCATCCAATGAAGAAATTAAATCAGTCGTTCCAATTATAAATGAAAAAAAATTAGGTCACAAGCTTAAATTCATCATTTTTAAAAAATTCACCCCTGTTGGACCCATGTTTTGAAAATCAAAATTTTAAAAAGCTTTTTAATCTAAATATTGTGCATGACAATAATGCTTAGAAAACAAAATACATACATTGAAAAATGAAGGAAAAGTTTATGCCACAAACTTAAATTTGACAATTTTTGAAATCCGACCACTGTCCCATTGTTAGAAAATTCAAATTCTAAAACCTTATTGTGCATCTTCTAAATGTATATCGCAATACTGTACAGAAAAATGCATATATTGGGAAATGAAAGACAAGTTTATGTCACAAACTTAAATTGACAAATATTGAAATTCGTCTCCTGTGGGCCCAAATTTTAGAAAATTAAAATTCTAAAATCTTATTTCACATGTAAATATTGTACATTACACTACTGTATAGAAATAAAATGCATAAATTGAATCAATAAAGAGTTTGCGTCATTATCTTGAATTGAAAAGTTTTGAAATTCGACCCCTGTGGGCCCTGATCTAGAAAATTAAAAGTCTTAAACCTAATTGCGCATCTACATATGGCACATGACACTACTGTATAAAAATAAAATGCATAAATTGAAAAATGAAAGAGGAGTTTAGGTCACAAGCTTTAATTCAAAATTTTCGGAGTTCAACCCCTGTGGGCCCCCTGTTTAGAAAATCAAATTCTAAAACCTTATTGCGCATCTACAGGTGGTATGCAACCTCCTATACAGAAATTAAATTTCTAAAAGTGAAGGAGAGTTGATGTCATAAGAAAGTGTGATGGAAGGACGGACGGGAGGACTGGCGGATTGAGACAATCGCTATTTCCCCGAACTTTCTTCGACAGTGCGGGGATAAAGATCATTACATACCATTTTTCATATCAGATGCTTTATTAGCCCTCGGTCATATATCATGTTCTTAGGCTGATAAAGCATCTAATATGAAAAATGCCATGCAATAACCTATATTTCTCTTCTCCTTAGTAACACTTTGTAAGGGTTGTACCAGCATTAGCGGGTGATATATGTTTCCTTTGGAATTCCGACTAACTGCTGCAAAGAATGTCCCCATACAATCGTACAAATATATTGTCGGCTAAAAATACCAGCATGTTAGCTCCACTAGGTTACATGAATGCTTTATAGAATCAATAAGCCATTCCTTTACGTAGCATCAGATATAAAAACCTCGTAGGAATATATATTTTTAACATTGGAGAAAAGAATTTAAGATTTCATTACAATAAGGATGGGCTTATGTACTATTACATTAGATAAGACATTGCTTTTGTTCATGATTTAAATTTTAAACTTTATCTGGAGAGACTTCATCGAAGTAGCTCTTTTTTATCTGCTGTGAGTAAAGAGGGAAAACCTTAAAATGGGCTAACTGTTCACTTGTCGAACAATGCAAGGGATGAACATGTAACTTTGTAATCTATCGTCGTCACATTCGGTAAATTAAAGAAAGCTAGTACAGATATTTATCTCCGCAGTTTCGAAGATTCGTACCAACACTTTCTTGTGACATCAACTCTTTTGGGTTCAGGAATTTTATTTCTATATCACGTATTTAGAATGGTTGCATGCGACACCTGCAATAAGGTTTTAGAATTTTGATTTTCTAAACTTGGGGCCCACAGAGGCCGAACATCGAAAATTGTCAATTTAAGGTTCTGACGTGAACTTCTCTTTCATATTTAAATAAATGCATTTTATTTCTATACAGTATACGTAGATGTGCACTGAGGTTTTAGAATTTTAATTTTCTAAAATTGGGGCCCACAGGGGTCATATTTCGAAAATTGTAATATTAGGCTTGTGATGTAAAGTCCTCTTTCACTTTTCAATTTATGCATATCATTTCTATACAGTATTGTCGTTCGCCATATTTAGATGCACAATAAGGTTTTAGAATGTTGAGGGCCCACAGGAGTCGAAATTTTGAAAATTGTCAATTTTAGCTTCTTACGTAAACTTCCTTCCATTTTTCAATTAATGAATATCATTTCTATAGACTAAAAATTTTCATGCACTATATGTAGATAAACAATTAGGTTTTAGAATTTTAATTTTCTAAAATTGGGGCCCACAGGGGTTCAATTTCGAAATTGTGAATTCAAGCTCGAGACCTAAACTTTTTTCATTGGATTTAATTTCTTCATTGAATGATTGCATAACATCTGTAAACGGGCAATAACGTTTTAGATTAAGGAACTCATAAATATTATCATGAAAATATATTGAATTCACATTATAGAACTGATGAATCCTAGAAGTGTTTCAAATTCTACTTTATCTTTTAGACCCGTTTTCCCGAAACGCGTTCATCTATATTTTATGCTATATAAATCTGAGGAATTTGGTACTTTCAGCAAGGTATATTGTTGAGATTTTGTGTTGTGCAGTGCGTTGGCATTTTGCACTCTCATTTTTTTTACTATTGTTTTGTTTTTCAACATTTTAGACCTTAAGCACAACTGAAGAGTCGTGAATCGACGAAATGTGCTCATCTTGTGCATTAAAATTGGTATTAAAGAATTGACCATTACCACTGAGTCGATGAAAATGCTGGTGGACTCAAGATCCTTGAGGGTATCACCGACTCAGAGATACTAGCCTGAAATTGATATTTAAATTTTTCAGTTATAAAAATGTTAAATTTTGTAAAAACTAAGGAGTATCTCGAAAAAAGTATTAACCAATATATTTGCTAATCGACCCTGACCCCCTTAGTTTACAATGAAATCCAATTGTAGTAAAAAGTTTGTATTATTGTGTGAACCATAGAACAATTTATTAGTGAAAAAAATTCTATTTATTTATTTGACTTTTTTGCCCGATAAATTTGATATTATTTATCACTACATCTGATTTCAGTTAATCACGATACCAGTAGGTGTACGGAAAACTAAATGAAAGGGTAACATTCAATTACATGATGAACATTTTCTTAATTAAGATTTTTCAAAACAACAAAATAACTCCTTCATAATCATGACAAATAAAATAAAAGTTGTAGAGTTCTGAAATATTGAAACTGGTCCTAAAAATTGATAATTTGAAATATCTGTACATGCTCAAATAATAAGTTATTTATACGATACATGTACCATTGATAATACATCTATGGATTTTATATTGGTACATAACAACTCTTTTCCGTCTGTGCTACGATCGACATTGAAAAGTGAAAATCAGCACTTAGCTATACACTTTAAATTCTTTGAAATATTGATATTTTAAAACTTATGGCAAAAAAAGTTTTTTGTAAGATTTTTTAAAGGTTATTTCTCTAACATCAGAAGTATTAAAACTACAAAACGTTCTAAAAACCTCTGGTATCTCATAGGGGTTAAACGTAAATTTGGATTATCTGCCCCTGATATCGGAGTTAACGTGGCTCTCAAGGTGTTAACAGTTCGTTCCATGCTGACCTAGGATTCAAGCTGTCTTTCCACAAATGATAAGAGTACAGCATGTCCCTTTATACAAATATAATCAATTTAATATTCAAAAGTTATAGATCAACCAAATAAAATATGTGCCTTTCAATAAAACTACGTACAAATATTTACAAATTATATACACAGTGTACAATATGACCCCGGGAATACGACGTTTGGACAGATTGTACTCTGTCTACGGGACATGTTGTACTTGTATAGTGTGTCCTTCGCCTAGTACAGTGTGTCCTTCGCGAAGTTTTTACTGCCGAGTCGTCTTGTAATTGTGTCGCTCGGTAAGTTCGTCCTGTTAATTGTATCTGCTACAGATCAAGAGTTTTATATCTTACATCTTATGTATTTACAGTGTACCGACTACATACATTATATATAGCCTCGATCTGCTGCTATGAACGATAGCGAATGACTCTTAGACTCGATTCTCGCCAAAATATATGGTATCCAATGGTTATTAACCATTCGAAAGGGGTGTTCTTTACAATAACCACTCTAATGGATATACCATTTTCTAGCAGAACATCCCCTTTTGTATAGACCCAACTATTTGACTTTCCCGTCAAATATTATACAATTACTGACTTTGTAATACACGGTGTAGTATGGTAACGGACTTATCGGGTTTTTTTCGGCGTTTCCGCACTTATCGGGTTCGGCAACGGACTTATCGTGCTTTGTTTCCAGACATTGTGTCACAAAAATGAACCAAATAGACGAAAAGAAGTCGTAAGTGTTTATTTTTATATGATCACGGAAGGCACCGATGATCTAAGTTTGCGAAATTTTTCATTTTACTTCGGTACAACTCATGGTTTTTTCAAAGAGCTCAACACTAAACAGGACAACCGGCCGAACAATGTTACTAATGGTGTGGATTCCGATCAAATACGCAGTATATTAGAATGTGGACTTTTTGGGCTCCTTAATTTCATGCAAAATACATATTAGAACCACTTGTGTGCATTTAAAGACTAAAAATATCACATATCAAAGCTTTTTCAAAATTCTTTGGCAGCGGACTAATCGGGTTTCCAAAAAACGACATGTTTTTTGGCACCGAACTGTTGGGGTTTATTGTTTTACCAGGGTAAAAAGCAAAAATTTTGAATAGCCTTCCTAGACGTCATAATTATTTGGACTAGAATGCTACCTGCTATGAGGACGAGATACTGATAGAATCCCACACATTTGTTTGTGGATTAATAAAGTATATTATTGTGTGATTAATGTATAAAGAAAGAAGTGTTGAACAACACAGGAGGAGTAAACAGATAGACTGACTTAGAAGATATGAGTCTTCTTATTCATTTTCGCACAAAAAGTCCGATGCCAATAACACAAAAAGTCCGGTGCCAAAAATTTTCCAAATTAACCATCATTTAAGACCTTATTAGTGCATGAAACAGTTCCGAAAGGGAAAATGTCTACATTTAATGAATAATCACCAAAAATTTACTTGGAAAAGAAAACAGCTTGCTTACAACACGCTTCAATTGGACATTTTTTCATGAAAAATTTTTGTTTCCAAGTTCAGGTACCACGTTGGTGGAAACAATTTGAAATAAATTGTATCTTCCCATGAATATATGATTAGATATCCAACAAAATAAATAATTTCCCCATTCCGTGACATTAAGCTGATTTAGAAATGTCTATGTTGCTTTAATACAAGTTGAAAGAAATAACTACTTACTCCAAATCTTGTCATCTAAAAACGCGATAAGTCCGTTGCTGAACCCGATAAGTGCGGAAACGCCGAAAAAAACCCGATAAGTCGGTTACCATTCTACACCGTGTAATAGGTCGCTATCAGGATTTTTCAACCCGAGAAATGTAATATTTACCGAGTCTTTAGGCGAGGTGAATACACATTTTCAAGGGTTGATCAATCCTGATAGCGACCTATTACATAGTCAGTAATTGTTTTATACATGAATCGGAAAACTGTAGTTTTGCTTTCTATTTTAAGAACAAATCGGTCACTATTAAATTCCGCTTGACCTGTACATAGCCAGTAATTGTTTTATCTCCTGGCTCTCTCTTGTGTTCATGTTTGTGTTTTGTGCTCTTTAATGTTATTCTGTCTGTTGGGTGACTTTGATTGATTGGTATGTCATTGTTGACATTTCCTGTTATCCATTTGTTTACACACGGGAGATAAAGATATAAGCCCCTTTGTCCATTACGACCAAATGGAGATAATTACATTTATCTCTCCGGAGTAACTTGTTAGTATAATACATGTAAGATAAGTCTGGTCTTTCTTACAGCAAATGAGAAAAATAGCCAAATCGGGGTTTGAGCTCTAAATTACATTTCCCAAGGTGCAGGCAATGGATCCTAGTTGTGAAAATTCACATTTTTGTCTTGTTCTTTTTTGTCTTTGTCTTTCTTTTGCTTTTTACTTTTATTCTTTTAGGTTTAGGTTTGTATTTTTTTTTAATTTTCCATGCAACATGCTTTAAATTATTACAATTAGATCTATTTATGTTTCCGAATCCAGCTTATTTCTTCTGTAGTCTTTTGCAGACATGCATTTGGCAGCTGAATTATTAAATTTATTATTAAAAATTATTAATTGGGTAATACAGTAATAAAAAAATAAAGACAAAACACAAACAAATGAAATTTGTGCTCGACAAAACTGATATTGGACAACGCATGTGTATTTGTCATAAGTAAATGTAAAAGTTCCAGACACTTTCTTTCTGAACGAAGGTAACGGATGAGACACTTTTGCGTTGGCTACCTCTCATAACGAACATGAAACTTAATTAAATACCCCCCCCCCCCACCCTCCCCCTACACACCTTTTAGCCCTTAGGACTAAAGGGGCATAAATGCATTACTTGTTAGTCTTGTGTTACGATTTTATTTTGCCCAACAAACGGATGAAAGTATTAGCAGAGCGTGTTTTCATGATAAGTTATTGAAATACTCATGCATGTTTGATAACAAGACACACATTGGTTTACCAGCTGGTTTACCTGGTCCTAGGTCAGTTGTTTGGGCTAGATAGCCCCTGAGACCCTTCTTTATAAGATGTCCTCTACCAATGCTTTTAATCCGAGAGAGATGTAGAGATAAATGGCAGGTAATATTTGCTGTAAGGCCGTGGTTCGTTGTATTATGTTGTGGTATTTGTGATAGATTCTCATGTTCATTAAAAATTAGTCTTTTATTGGTTAAAAATATAGGTATTTACTCGGCCTGTAGATAGTAATAACAAAATAATTAGCAGACAAAAATTAAGAAAGAAATAAAGGAATAACAGTAATACGTTTTATAATATTAAACGAACAAAAATAATGTATTTTTAAATATTATTTTCATCACTCAATGGATAAAAGTTTAGCAAGGACATGGTAACAGAGATTCTAAATAGTTTATACTAGTTTATTCGGATTTTAATAAGAAATTCAGATTTGCAATTATTTATGAAGAGTTCTGTTTTAGCAATAATATTTCTTTCATCATAATGAAAAATGTAAACTTGAGAAGTTGCGTAGGAATGGTTTCCGTGATAATTCCAAAGAAAGCAAAAACTCTCCAGATTAAAAAGAAAACAATATAATATAAATTGCAATCCAAGGTCTACACGTGATCTTATTTACCCATATTACCAATTAAAAATCCGTCCCGTGTTATAGCTATATGTTCTGTGTCATGAGCAAAACAAAATCATAAAATGTTACAAAAACTACCATATCAGTTCCATGGTGTACTGTCTCAAATTATAGTGTGAGCTTTTAGAAAACTGTTGCGAGTAGCACCCTTTATTTTCCCCAAAAACTAGACTAGTACATCTGAGAGTGTTCCATGAATTCGACCTAACGAGAAAAAGTTATTTGAATTCCAGAAAGTGTCTATAATCATAGGTATATATTATTATATTCTTTATTTCTTTCATTTTAGAAGAGTCCTTTATGCAAAATAAAAAAAAATAAAAATGAAACCGTCATTTATTGTACAGTTTAGCATACTTTTACACAGTCAATACGATATTTTACTTCTCATCTGGTAGTACGAAGTCTAATTGTCCAACGGCAAGCACTTAGAACAAATCCCAGTCAGACAGCTGGAGTGGATAAAAACTGAACGTAATATTACAGCGTGTCTGTTAGCTTTGGCGGATGTAAGCATGATAAAGTTATTAGTATATGAACAGCGGTGTCAGTACAAAATGGACAAAATGGACCACAATTATGACACAGACCAATCTCTGATTGAACACGTAATGTTATCATCAGCTGAAGCAAAACGTGCAGTTAGTCTTTCTCAGGAACTTTAATCGACACTTTCATGAGATTATACACACGCTGTTTGTTATAATTTTTTGAAAGCAATTTAAAGCCATGATCATAGGACAACCTTGTAGCCATGTTGTTTTTTTACTAGGAAATTATCTTATATCGATAAAAGTGGTTTAGTATTCCGACAGTTCACATTTCCGAAATATCCTCACAAAATCAGATACTTTAGTATCCAGTTTGACTTTTTTCCATTTATTAAAAACACAATTAATCTTGCGAGTAACTTTTTTCCTTTGATAAGGCGATCATCAAGTTTACAGATGTTTCAAACAAATAAAAGTTTAATTGGTCTCAATATCGGGTGTGACTAAACATCGAGTTCGAGTTCGAGTAAGAGTTAAAGTTTGAGTTAGAGTTCGAGTTACAGTTCGAGTTAGAGTTCGAGTTCGAGTTAAAGTTCGAGTTAGCGTTCGAGTTATAATTCGAGTTCAAGTTAATCTTCGAGTTAACTCGAGATATTGATTTCTAATTCATTTATCGAGTTGCATTTCGAGTTACGGATTAAGTTTAGGGGGAGGTAGGTAAAAAATTACCTGTACATAGGCTCGCAAAAAAAACCCTAAATTTGTTCACACCCCCATAAAGATATCTCTGATTTTTTCAGACCCCGAAAAATCTTTCATTTTACCCCATAAAACATGTTAAAACGCTACTTTTTCGTCTTTTTGAACGCACCCCAAAAAATACCTGCAATTTTTGGGACCCCAAAAAAATATAGCAAAATCTAGAAATATGACCACAAAAAATAGTACTTGCGTACTTGCAGAAAATTTTGGACAGTACCACCCCCCCCCCCCCCCCCCCCCCGCCTTTTTGGGATTATTTATTGTGCGTTGATTTTTATTCTTCACCGTTTAATCATCTGGACACCGGATATGTATCAATGAATCTAGATTGGCCGACTCCCCATGCAGGGCACATGAAACGTTTCCGAATTCGTTTCCTCACGCGTTTTCCTTTTCTCTTTCTCCATATGTCCCACCAACGAATGTGGAAGAGACATACATATAGTTTTACTCTTGTCCATTTAATTATGTTAATTATTTCCATAAAATCACAAACTGAAAACGAAACCTGCTCCCCCAGTGTCCGAACTACGTGTATTTATTTATTCATGCCCCCCCCTTTAAGTATGACGTCCTCCATAAATCGAAATGTGGATTCTGTATGTTTTAAAAAAGTTTTTAAAACCTTCCTTAAAGTAATCCGTACACTTAATTGTGAGATTTAAAGTTGTGATACAAAACTATAACATTCAAAATAATATAAAAGATATGAATAGTTTACTGATTGTGTCAGATGAGCCAATTGCATACCATGTTAACAAAAAATCATAAAGGTCATGTTAGCTTTTGCCATCACTTCTTGTCCGTCATCCGCCGTCGTAAAGATTTTTTGAAAAAATCTTACACTCTAGGGTGCCTAGTAGAAAAAAGTGTCAAAGGATGCCGCAAGTCAAATCACATGGCCTATGTTACTAAATATAGAGCATATGGGTCAGACAGTAGTTTTTGAAAATTATATTAGAAGAAATGCCTTTTAGAGAAAATCTGGCAAGGTACAAACGATTAGGAGGACAAGATCTACTTGCGTTTTAATTTTCATAGAAATCGGATTACCCGTCTTGGAGTTATTGCCCATGAATTGTCGATTTTTAGCTTTGTAGTTTTTGTTTTTTTAATATAAAAATCTTCTCCTCTAAAACTACTCGGCCAATTGGAACCAAACTTTGGTGGAATATTCTTTGGATGGTCACCTTTCAACCAAAATAGTTGCCGGAGATAATTATAGAAAAGGGGGAAGGAAATGTTCAAAATCTTTTCCTCTGAAACTGCAAAGTCAATATCAATCAAACTTTACTTTAATGCCCTTCCAAAACGGTATCCGGCAATTCCGACCTCCGCGACCACGATGGCCACCGGCACCGAACTTAGTTTCACACTAGACCCTATGTGAATGCACGTTTAACACCTCCTCTAAATCCACCGGGAAATTTGGCCTAAATCATCATTAGGGGTGTCCAGTTTCAAAATTGTGTCGAAAGATGCACCGAACTGGCTTGAGGTTCCTGACTTGGGACAGGCGCAAAAGTGCGGCGGGTTAAACATGTTTTGTGAGATATCAACCCTCCCCTATACCTCTATTGGGTCAAACACAGTGTTCGTATGGTAGAGTCTGGTTGGTTTGTTTTGCTAGGACTGATGGTCTACACCCGATATAAAAGAACGCTTATATTCTCATTGACATTTTATTAAAAAATTTAAAATCTGAAATTATTAACAGATGAAGCACTCTAGAGGCCCACGTAGAAATTTTTATCATGTGAACTTTGAATAAAATGTTTGTTGAACAACACTTCAATTCGTCACTGAATATCGGCATCACTATTTGTACAAAAAGTTTGTACCAGGAACAAGTCCCTTTATCTTGAGGGAGCAACCATTTGATTTTTATCAGGGAAGGTGGAGGGGGGAGGGGGGCTAGGGTCAAATGTTTGATTCGCCGAAATTTTGTTCCTGGATTTCTTTTTACGAACTAAATTTTTATTTTCAAGTAAACCAAAAATTTCCTGATCGAGACACAGGTCCTGCATTTTTTTCCACACCTAAAGTGATCATTTCCTTTTATTCTGCCCAAAATCCTGATCCTGCCTTTTTATTTCAGATTTTATCCTACATCCCCCCCTCCCCCTAAAAATCAAATGGTTGCTCCCTAACTCGAACTTTAACTCGAACCGTAACTTTAACTCGAAATGTAACTCGATAAATGACATTAGAACTTAATATCTCGAGTTCACTCGAACTACAACTCGAACTCGAATTATAACTCGAACTCTAACTCGAACTTCAACTTGAACTCTCACTTTGACTCGAACTCTAACTCGAACTTTAACTCGAACTCGAACTCGAACTCGGTGTTTAGTCACACCCCTCAATATCATCGTCGAAACCCACGGCCGGTCGCGCTTACGCTTTGCTACACTTACCGATAAGTGTAGCAAAGCGTAAGCGCGACCCACCGTGGGTTTACGACAATGTCTCAATATAAGCCTCAATAGAAATTCAACCTTAAAATACATTAAACATTGCTATTCCAGCTCTGAAATATCTTTGTGCACGTTCTAACAGGAGTTTAATTAGCTGAGCTTTAGTAACTGGATTAAAAACTGCGGTATGAGATCCTGATCTTAACATGGGAAAATTCAGAGCTCTCGTAGATAGCAGGCTTGCACAGTTTTCTCATTAAAATGAGTTGTTCGATGATAAGGTCTCCCTACATATTTCATAGATGTGATATTACAAATTTCAGTCCAGAAAGACAAATTCTCAGAAATTTTGTACGGAACTAAAGTTTAAACTCGAGAAATTCATGACTCCACATTTATAGGTGAAAAATTAAGTCTCCATTTCTAAGACAGACAGTAAAAACCTTATGTCAGGGGTCCTTGAAGCCACTTAACAAACATCACCTGCCTGTCTTGGGATATTTACATAAAATGGCTCCTAGTTGTAAGTCCTCCAGCTCCTTTAATAATCCATCTATGAATACCCCAGTTATAATTTGCAAGTCAAGTCTGTTCTATGATGTATTCCTTATTAATATCGAAACAGCATGTTTTGAATTTTTTACCATAATTTTGATATAAACTCGAAAGCGACTTTTGGTATGCCATTTGTTGTTTGCATGGAAAATCGTCAGTTTCAAATATATCTGAAACACGACTTGAAATTAAATTTTCCAACACTTTAAATATTATGGGTAGTAGTGTTGTTCTGATCCCTTTATTAGTTGCCTAGTGTAATATAATGATATATCATGTTTTCCTTCGACAGGAATCAATTCGTATTAGATATATGTGATTAATGTTCTTGCAAAGCACAAACTCCATATTTTAAATGGTTGTATGTATACGTAATAATATCTATACCACCGGCTTTGTACAAAGTAAAAAAAATTGTCTCCGTCGAAACGGTTTTTTTTTACCGGGGAAGGGGAAGGGGATTTCTATGTGCGATACAAAAATTTTTCGGAAAACAGCTTGATCCCAGGACACCCCCCCCCCAACCCAGTAATAAAATGGTCGGTACCTTAGGTGTACAGCTTTGGTTCACGGTAGAGGAATTTACAGCGACATACAATTAAATGGCCGTTGTTTATTGTATTATCTGTTAGTATTACATAGCTTAGATTTTCATTTACATTAACCCAAAAATTAGTTTTTTATTGGCTAAACTCAGGAATGTTTTGGATTATAATTAGTTTACACAAATTGATTACCGGACAAAAACGAAAGAGGAAATAACAATAATACACTTTATAATATTAAGTGAGCAAAAAAAATAATTCTTTTTTAAATAATTATTTTCATCTCTCAAAGAGAATCCGGGTGGAAGTTTTGTGTTATCTGATTTTAATAGAAACGTAAATTTTATGCTGACTTCTAGCTGTTTCTCTAATGTAAACTTGTGTAAGAATGTTTTTCATATTAAATGTAATTCTAACAAATAAAAAGCAAAAACTCCAAATTCAAAAAGAAAAAAAATAATATTGACTGCAATCAAAGGTAAAGACATACGACCATGTACTTGTTCTTATCTTCCAGCGTTGATCAGTCACATTTCATAGATATGTGTTCTTGATGAATACAAAAATTTAAATAATTAAAAAAGCCTTTGTCATGGATAAAAAAAAATCAAATGTTACAACAAAGAACTATGATGCCAGTCCTATGGTGCACTGTCTCACTGACGTTTATCCAATATCCTTACATTTTCATAAACAGTAAAATGATAAACCCCGTTTATTTAGACAGAAAAACTGGTTTTGTTTCTAATTTTTGAAAACTCATTAATTATAAAGAAAAGAGGCTTTATTTGTTTTATTTCCTTTCACAAGCATTATACCTGACTGACGGAAACGATTCTCTCGCTAAAATTCAGACAACCCAAAATTTTGTGTACCAAAACAAAATACAGTATAAATGGTTTTAGATCCATATATGTTTTCTAGTTATAGGTTTTATGTAGAGTCATTGCACTGTTATTGTCTATATACTCACCTTAGTTTCTGAATTTAACACGCAAAACCGTAAAAACCGTAGCAATTTGTGTTCTGTGTATCTAAGTAGACTAGGGTAAAGAATGAATACAGAGATAACCAATATTTCTAATAGCCAGGATTTTAGTGTAATATGATAACTGTAACTCGTATTCACAGTATTTTCCAGTGTCTTCCAGTATCTGTAACTCTAGTATTATCATTATCTTCCAGAATCTTTAACTCTCGGATACCACTGTCTGTCAGTATCATCCAGAGTCTTGAAAACTGTAAAATTCTGGAATACCAGCGTTGTGTTGTCCAGTATTTCAGACAGAAAAAAACAATAAATGAGAATATTGGAAACCAGTATTTTAAAGTATTGTCCGGAATTGCGGATACTGGAAGATACTAGTAACAATACTGGTTCAAAAATTTGTTTCAATTTTGTACACACCAGTATCGCGTTTGTATTCTTCACTTTATCGACTAGAATTTATTCATATTGGTTCAAGAGCTTTGCATGCAGTTATGATAGGAGTTTGATCTTTCGGTCTTTGTTTCATTCCTAGTTTTACATGGGTTCATGTTGATCATCGTGTATAGTTTTCAATGTTTCTGTAGTCTATTTTGTATTTGTTTCTCCAGGTTTGTCTGTCTCTGAATTTTGATTGTCCATTTTATTAACCAATTGGGATGTAAGAAAAGTGTATTACAGTATTCATTCATGAGAATGAATACAACAGACTTCGTTAATAAGCTTGAATAATCTAAGAGGTAAATAATATATGCAAAGGTTTGTCCTTACTTCACTTCACAGTGTTATCTACAAGTCACGGACATAATAATTTGGGCCTAGTTTGACTGAAACTTAATTTAGTGGAAGTTAAAATTTAATTTCAAAATTTGAATCGCTAAACTTGTTGATCAGTCTATTTGCTTATGTCAACCATCAAAGAAAGTATTTACATATACTGGATGGTAGAATTGATTCGAACATAGGTTCCCTTTAGTGTAATTTTGATGTTGTTTATCGACATTTTTACTTTTATATACACTTAACAATGGGAGGAGTACTATTTACGGATCGACAGCTGAACCAAAATGGTGTTTAATCTTTGAGGAAAAAGAAAAGATGATAAAACTGTTGACGCTATCAATTAAATACAGATGGTGCACTTTATGAACAGTTAAAAACTGTGACGCAAGTTGTATGATCCTTGTTAAAAGATCGTTGTCTTTTGTTGTATATATTTGAAAACGATAAAAATATCATGACGATTTCACTTATATTGCAAGATCAATATGAAATATTAGTATACTGTCACGACGAGTCTGCATTTTAAAGTAGCATGCATTTATTGTACGGCGCCGGCACTTAGTGGAATTTTTGTAAGATGAATCATTTTTAGTTTTGGCCTTGATGTATAATTCTTATTTGTGTTATATTTTGTTTTCATTCTGGTTTTCTTATCTTCAGTGGCGAGCAATGCCCAGAAATTACTTGTGTCAAAGGTTTTACAGTTGTGTTAATACCAGTACAGCATAAACACTGATGTACCTGTTCTTCTTGCAATGTTTTGTTTTATTGCTTTTTCGTATCCACATGTAATACATTCGAAACAGCCATTTAATGTAAATTTTAAGAATTTAAGACTGATTTGAGAGGAGCGGAGGGTGTTCAAATTTAACTCAAAGGCATAAGCACCTCAAGAGTTTTGCCAAGAAATTGGAACTATGAACAAAGCTTTTATTAGAGACACTGTATAAAGATTTAGACGATCAGTATGACGGATTCCCCTCCCACAACTTTACCAGGAAACCAAACCATGATATCATTTATCAAATTTAAAGTGTTTACCGTCCATAAACTAACAAGTCAAAACTCTATTCATTATATCTAGGCTCTAGGAGCTGCAAGTCTTGTTTTCGTAATAACAAAGTCTTAGAGCCGATTCAAGCGTGAAACATTGAAAGCATTTCGTGTTTTCTGTTTTTAAAATAAAGTAATGGAAATTTTCAGAAATATTCATTCTACAAACACCAGTCCTGTAAAATACATAATAGTACAGCTGGGGAAATGTATCTAGTTATTATTGTCAACAAGTGAACAAGCTTGGGTATTGCATGTAATTGTTTATTTGGTCTAGTTTTGAAAGCGACTACAATTGGAAGATGGGCGTTAAATCAATTAAATAAATCAATTGAGGTGTTAATCAATACAATCAATTTGCAACTGGTAAAAAAACGAATGTATGGTTAATATACGCGAAAAAAGTAACGCGTGCTACAGCAATAATTGATATAATTAATTCAAAATAGTTATTCACTTGCTTTTTGTACATGTGTTCCAACTGCTCTTTTATTTCTGGTTTTTGTCTCAAAGTCGTTCGCAGATCTTAAAAAATAAACAATAAACTCGCATCTTTCAAAGGTCATACGGTCCCTAGCATCGAATTAAGTAGAATCTGACATGTACCATCAATACCGCTCCGAGATACGGGCTTCTAGGTCTAATGCCTTGCTGTAGAAGCCAGTTGCGGACTGCTTGCGAGTTGATTCTTTGCAATCCAGATAATCTGACTGCAGTGGTTGATGCGGAAACGGTTCAATTCCATAGATGAAAGACCCGGATGTACCGATCTTGACCAGGAGTCGTTATGCGAGGTCTTCCATTCCTCTGGTGGTATTAGCTGCACCAGTTTGTTGGAATTTGTTCCACAGCTTGAAACCTACCGATAACGATACTTCCAATGGCAGGGTCCAACCTTGTGATGGCAACATTTCAACTCTATGATCAAATTTAAGCTTTAAGCTTGGTCCTTTTATACGCTTTAGCTTAACAGTTGAATTAATCGCAAAGGGCTTGTGAAAAACCTTACCGAATATGGGATATTCATTTTTTCAGAGCCACTGAACAGATGTGGCGCACAGCCAAATCTAATAAACAGGCATTTAAGATTTGAAACTAATCTGTATAACATCAAAAATTAAATTGGTCGTTTAATTTTGTTTGGTTAATGGCAGAATTTGCATTTCAAAAAATGAAATTGGGTTATGCGTTTCTTTTTGTTTTGAACAGTATATATACAGCATCTGATATATTTATGGAATCACATGCTAAGACAGTACTTTTCAGAAATTAATCCATTTAAAAAAAATAAATCAATCAAAATAAATCGTAAATGTAATATTAATATATAAATATTGTCCCAAAATCCGTACTTTTCATTGACATATACACCAACAATGATTTTAAGACGGGTTTTATGATACCCTAGATTATATGTTGAAAATTATGATTCATATGGAATTACTGTTTTTGTAACATTCCTCAAGGCTTATGTGACCTAGTGACATTTAAGTTGTTGCTTATTTTTTATTTGCTCAGGATAAAAAAAAATTGTATTAATGTCGGAATGCTGTTTAGTGGTAACCGATCATTATATTCGTAATGGAATTGTCCTTGATTTCACAAACAGCCTTTTTTAAGCAGATTTAAAAAAAAAGATACCATATATCTGAAATGGCATTGTTTATAAAGCTGGAATTTTGGAGGGATTGCAATCTCACAATGTACTTTTAATTCACGCTGTATTCGTAATGCAATAAAGAGGACAAATATACCTAAGGAGCAATCCAAAAAAAACGTAATCTTTTAGAGAGACAAAACCCGGGAAGACAAATGAACAACCACGAGCACAAAAAATAAACACTGAAAACTAAACAAGAGTGGACACACAAAAATGTCTCGCCTGTTGTGTATTTCTAATGAAAGTAAATGCTATCAGTATTCGAAAAACAGAGCAAAACACAAAAACTTAAATATAACCACTGAACCATGAAAATGACACCTGCCAGTTGGACATGTATACCTTACAATCCTTCCATACACCAAATATACTAGACATATTGCTTATAGTATCTGAGATATGGACTTGACCACCAAAACTTAACCTTGTTCACTGATCCGTAAAATGGGGTCGAGGTCAATTGAAAACTGTCTGATGGGGATGAGGACCTTGTAAGGTACGCACATACCAAATATAGTTATCATATTACTAGTAATAAGAGAGAAATTAACATTACAAAAAATCTTAACTTTTTTTTCAAATAGTCACTGAACCATGAAAATGAGATCAAGGACAATGTACATTTGACAGACGGGAACATAAGGCATCTATATACAAAGTATAAAGCATCCAGGTCTTCCACCTTCTAAAATATAAAGCTTTTAAGAAGTTAGTTAACGCCGCCGCCGCCGCCACCGCCGCCGGATCACTATCCCTATGTGTCGAGCTTTCTGCGATTAAAGTCGCAGGCTCGACAAAAACAATTAACAACACGAACGCCTATAAAAACAAGAAGTGAACTCAGGTGTTCTGGAAGGGTAAGCAGCTCCTGCTCCGTATATGGCACCCGTCGTGAAGTTCAAAAAAGTCAATCAAGTGGTAGTCACAAATCGTTAGAGGTACTTGAAATGTTACGACAGTGGGAACAGGTCCAACATCATCTTAGATATTGGAACACTGTAACGGCCAATCAATTCGTGATGACGACCGTAAAATTTCCTAAGTGATGACATCAACTTATCTCTGATAAACCCCTGCTTAGGAAGCTTTTGTGACAGCAGTAATCCTCTTTGTCGAAAGTCATGGTAACTCACGCATGCCCTTGAATATCGGATAAGCTGAGAAACGTAGAGGCCATATGCAGGCGACGCTGGTATATTGCTTCTCAAGAAGGGAAAGTTAACAATAGGAAAGTCGAAGTCATCACGTTTGTCATAAAGTTTTGTCTTCAGATGTCCCTCATTGTCTATTTCGAGAAACAAATCCAAATATGAAGCGGACTTTGATGTATCCTTAATTTCAAGTTTACTGGTGTAGATGAGATGCAGAAAGTCATGGAATGCATCGTTATTTAACGACATCACGTCATCTTTATAACGAAAAGTGAAATTAAAGGATTGGGCTAGTTTCTTTTTGTTTTCACGTAGAAGCCCTTGAATGATGTCCGCTTCATATGAGTACAGAAAGAGATCGGCGAGGAGAGGAGCACAGTTGGTTCCCATTGGAATGCCGATTGTAAACACTTTAGTAAATCTTCACCAGTATTCGACATTTTCATTCGTGTCGTAAGGACTTTAAACACCAAAAATTAACGTATATAAAATATAATTATTTACTTTATATGACCTTAGTCCACCTGCAATGGCATCCATTCATAGATGGCAATAGCTATGAATACATTTTGTAGGTAGCTTTAGACTAGCCATACTGGTTGTTTATAAAAGCTCAATGTTTGCTTGATCATGGATAAAATTAAACACCAGAAAAATATTTCGTAACTTTTATTTAATTAACAAATATATAGCACTTAAACAATTCACACTGAAATGATTTGACGTTGGTGTCGCAAAATAAGAGAAGCAGTTACTAATTGCAAGTTTCTCTAGGAACGAAGGTTGTTTTATGGAATGATTTCCTTTTGAAAATTTCTTTTAACCCCTTGCAACCAGTAAAAATAACTGAAAATGCTACATCACAATAACTTACGTCAGGTTTCATAATAGATCTCATTTACATGTACCCGAACCTAAAATATTAGACGTCTAACCAGATTTAGATGGGTAGAAAGCAAATATTTGATCCAAAACTTAGCAGCAAGAGGAACACTGGCTTTAAGACGCTTTATGAAACCTGACTTTGGTTACACATTACATGATACAACAGAAGACACAAAGGCACTACATTGTACATTCAAGTTCAAACATAGTTCTCCATGTCAGCTACATAACTACCAAATGAACTCATTTTTCCACAATATATACAAAAAAATATTTATAAGCTGACAGTAAAAATTCAACACTTACAAATATATAAAAATATTAGTTCATCTTTCCAACAATAACAAAAACTGACTAGACATCCTTATGCTTATTTGGGTTGCTTACTAAGACAAACATAACTATGATTAAACAACCTTGGTACCTCATTATGGACACCTGGGAAAAAAATTTGAAAGAATAAAAAGTAACAATTAAAAATGTACTTCGTCTATCACGTCTATGTATGTAAAACAAAAATTAATTACCAAACCTAAAGCTCGTAAAAGAGGTTCAGTGGCGGTGTGCTTGATTTTATTTTAGGAAAACTAAAGTTAGCACACATGATTTAGTGAGATGATTTTTTGCCCTTTATAGGTAGTGCTGATTTTTAATAGATTTTTGATTTTTAATAGATTTTAGGAAGGTTTCAACCCTTAAAAATTTTGTCGGGCATTCATACTAATGTTTGTCAGTCCAAAGTAAGTTCTACCACTCTACGAAAGATTGGATTTAATTGTTCGAGTCCTATAATATATATAAAAACAGATTTGTTTTTGGAAGCTATCACAGTTTGTTGGCAATTTCACCGTTCCATTTTTGAAAAGGGTCTTGAAAATGACTTTTCCCCGGAGGTTTCGTTATAATTTACGTATTAGTTAAGATTTGACAATATGTACGAGAAATTTTCACTTGGGAGCCTTATTTCATTAAATTCTACTCTGCCGGTCACCTTGGAGAATCAAATTTCTCATATTAACCGATGCTAACCAAGGTCCGGTAGTGGATGTGGTTAACTTGTATAGCTATACCAGATATTGTCATCGGATAAAATCCCGAAAAAACCACCTAAAACCATTTATGTCATTTTTTTTTCTTCAAAAATTTACCTTGGTATCACAGGCATGATTAAAATAGGATGATTTACCGTCAATCGCGGATGTAAATTAACTATACTAGACATAAATTGATGAAGAAACACATACAAATAACATTTGTAATAGTCATAATAGTATCAATATAAAAATCCTTTCACTTTCTTCTTCTGATATGTTCAAAATGGTGGTCAGAATAAACGATATGTTTGACACGCTAAGATTCAAATTTAAATACCGGAAGTATATTATGCCACCGCGCAACCTCGTGTGAACAAGGTCGAACCATTTCTTGCCAGTGTTCCGATCCTGACTTTGGTCCTTGTTTTCCTATCACAACACGTCCAATGACTCCATCTTTTGTGTGCAGACGACCCCTCATGATCACCAGTTCAAGCGCATGATCACTGATAGTATCGTTTGGAATGTCAAATAAGAACGGCTGGTTCCATACCGGACTATAACCACTCTGCGTTTTGGTTTCTTTTGTCATTATCAGCTCGTCATTTTTGTAGAGGTTTATAATTATGTAGTGAACTGGAAAAAAGATTAATATTATATCCGATTAAAGCCTTTATCACGGTAAATTGTAATTAGACAAACGATAAAAATTTCGGCGTAAAGTATTTAAAATGAATTAATAACATTTTTTATTTTGTAAAATAAGTAAAATCTTTTCATCCTGTTCTATAATTGGGTATTCCCCTCCCAAGTTGTTAGAAATTTTCTTTAATGTACGTTTTAAAGGAAAAATATACATTAAAAACACATAGTTCGTCATTAACACTCCCTCCATTTAAAAAGGAAAAAATATATATTCGACAAATTATAAAAAGGTATCTAAAAGGAAACTTATTTTAGAAATTCTCTGTACGAAGCATTATGTAATCATACCCAATTAAAAACGGCAATTTATCAACCAAAGCGTCAATGCCAGCAGACATTAAACATCAAATTAGATAATGTTGGACTTCGGAAATAGCAAAAATGTTTATTTCTGGACAACAACCAGTTAATTTATATGGAAAACCGATGAATCAGTATTTATTAAAGTACAACATATTTGCACTGCGATGTCAATCAGAACAGCAACGGAACGACTTTCATAAAATAAAATCTTTATTTATTCACTTTTCTTATTGATAGGCTATCATTTAAAAAACTTAAATCAACATGTTCGGTTTCCAATGTTAAATTTACTTATCAATGTGTGTATCCCGTATTTTGGTAAGAAACAAATAAAAAACAAAGTAATTAATTGTATAAACATACCAGGCTGTCCCAATAGTCTGTCTGATTTTGGAAGATGTTCTGCACGTCTGATAAATACTTTCATTCGGTTGGCCATACTGTTGTACTGAAGCAAAACAAAAACTTCCCCTAGGTTTCTGTTTAAATGTTTTTCTGCTGTCGAATGCTACAAAATGAAAAAAATGAAACTGAACATTATACGGAATTTTTGGCTGCAAGCCAGTGGTGGTTGGGGGTTAAAATCATTTAAAAAAAAATATTGGCAAAAACTGATAATTCCAGAAAAAAAGCAATTTTTAAAATTTTGTAACTTAATCCCCACCATCTTATTTTTGTGGTCATTATGATATATGTAAGTTTGGTTTGGTTTGGTTTAGCTGTTGTTTTGTGCCGTTTTCAGCACATTTGGCTATTTTGCGGCGGCCAGTTTTTATTGGTGGAGGAAGCCGGAGTGCCCGGAAAGAACCACCGATCTTCGGTAGGGAAATTAGCAATCCTTGTCAATTAGGATCGAGTCGAATACACCCCGCACTCCGCCACAGGTGAGAGTAGTGTTGACAGGCTAGTAATCATTGGAAGTCATGACGAACTACGTAGACCACTTGGCCACCGAGGCCCCTCTATAGACGGACAAGGTCTTTTATTGGATACGTCCTCCGATTAACACCAAAGAACATTGCCCAGTGTAAAAGTGCCCATCAAAAGAAATCTTTGTATTTAGCTTGAAAAGTATTTTATAACAAAAAGAAACGAACGAACTCTCTGCGAATGTTTATTGTACTTAGTCATGTTAGTGTCAAAATAAAAAAATTATGGAAGGCAGTATATGTCCTTTTTATTTAATAGTGATTTGCCAGATTATTTAGAATACTCAACATTGATGAAGCATCAGTAGTCAAACAATTGATTAACATTTAAAATCTTTGAATTTGTTTTAGCGAACTGACCAAGTTTGAATTAATTCACAAAGCATTTTACTCATTAGGGATACATTTTAATATCTTCATTTTATAAAGTATTCTTTTAATTTTCAAACTAGTTTGGGCAGAGCACGCAGGAGCCCCAGTCGGTTGAAAAAAACACCAGTTGACGGCAAATAAATCTATCGTGATATCCCCTGTCCTTCATGATAAAAGGGTCCTCTGATGAATAGTTATGGCCCAAAAAGGTAAAAGAAATTGGAGTATAACTTATTTTTCACTACAACAGATAGATTCATTCTTCAGTGAGTACCACTGAAGAAGCTTTTAGACTTTGAGACCAGAGTTTCTGCCGAAATTAGTAGAAACTTTAACTGGGATCCACAGATAAATGCATATAGTTATTTCTGTGTTTGGTTGTGAAATGGTTTGAGAAATGAGTAAATTTAGATACTTCATCATGTAAAAGGAAAAGTTGGCAAAAATGCTCAATACTTGTATATCATTAATTTTACTGAAGAAAATCAATTACATCTTTGTATATCAAATGTAGCATTATTAAAGAAATAAAATAGACCAATTCCCTTTATTAGATGAATGATAAAATTCCCACGTTACCCCCGAATAAAGTTGTAATATTTTATTTTTGACAAAATAATGAACCCTTTGATATCTAATGTCTTAATACTGGGTTTTTATAGAAGCAATACTTTTGATGGTATGTCAATAGATGTATACGTATGTAGATAGTTTATCGCTACCTGTATCCTATCAACCGTTAACACCTGTCTATACTTAAAGTCCATATATAACTTTAACGATATGATAAAAACCAAAAATGAAATAAATACTTTATGTATACAATACTTTTAATTATGAAACCTTTTTTGGTATCCAACAAATAAATCATATAGTTCTGCTTACGTCACTGTTCCGTAAACCTGTAACTTTTCTACTGGTTATCGTAAGAGGAAATGACACAGTAACAGTATTGAAACGGGTACTATTGTGTTCCACCTGACTTAACACTAATTTTTTTGAGATATTTTTCCGTAACCAATAAGAAATTATTTGAATGATTCATGATTGTGAAAAATATTTATTTTAACAAACTATCAATTTATAAAATAAATAAATAATAAATCAAATTACACATGTAATAACAAAATAAATATAGGCAAGTAAAGAATAAATTTAGTGGTTTAGAGTTTGCCTTGTAATCCTTTGGAACTAGTTAAGGGTATTGCTCAATGCTATTAATCGATAACCTTAGTGGGTTGTATAAAACGGAAAAACAGAAAATTCTAAATACCCTTTTATCTTCACAAGGTATTTAACAATTTCAAATGTTTTAATGTAAAAATTTTATACCATATTAAAACCATCTGCACATAATGTTGCAGAAAGAAGGAAATACAGAGTTGATGCACATTTTTAAATGTAAATTTTTAATTTGGGTCTGAAGTACGTTATAAGCGGAGATGTTTTCTTCACGCTCAATGAAAACCGACGAAGGTTCAATAGTCACCCCTTCGCTCAGTGTGGATAATGAAATGTGTTAAACAATAGGGTGATTTTTAGTGTCACTTGAAACATTTTTATTTGGTCACTTCGTTAACAAATTATATAAAATTGGAGGAAAATGAAATTTTTATACACGAACTACATCGGTTGAATTCTTTGTTTTATAATTTTCTGCACAATTCTGAACAAATTCATTAATGGGCAATTTAGTACTTTAGTCAAGGGTTTTCGATTTATGGAGAGCGCAAGGGATCGAAAACCTTTGGCTTTGGAAGATGCTGATTTTGATACATTCATAAAGCTGCACCATTCTTTTAGACAGTTACAGTAAAATTTTGAAGTGTTTTAAAATGTATTAATACCTTTTTTAAACGTTTCTTTTGCAGAGTAACTTCCATTTTTTGTGGTCTTCGTGATTTCCAGTCGATATCTGAACAGTGTATAAATGCTTCGCCTATAAAAGAAGGCTTTGACTTTGTCTTTTTTCTCGAAAATATGGACAGCCTTAATGTACAGCTTTCTAAATCTTTTAGTGAAACATTAGTAAACTGTAAAATTTCATCAAAATGAACAATTTGACCCGCTTGGATCATTTTACTGTTAATGCTGTCATTACTGACTGGAAACAGATTAGCTGTTATGAATATTTCCGAAAACTGGGCTTTTGCTGGAAGATCCATTGCGTCCTGTAAATCAATATTGAAAACCGAATTAGCTTCATGATATTCCAGAATTAGTGTAAGTGCTGTTTCGGTATCGGCACGATAGATCACACCGGAACTTAGTGTGCCTGTTAAACAGCCCGTAGATTTTGCTCTCCGCATCATTTTAAGTTTTTTGACATTAGACATTTTGGTCACGCATGAGACAGGTTTGTCACTTTGTGGACTATCAGTTATGTTGGTTTCTATAAGTTCTGTGCTAGAAGGTGTACTCGATCTGTCCGAAAGTTCCATTTCTGAATAATCGTCTTGAATATATTCCTCAGAGTAAGAAAATGTCTTGTATGTTGGCTCAATTGTCTCCTCATCTTCGTCTTTAGTACCTTCACTCTTAGATCGATATAAGTGACTACTTAGTGCCACCATTCCAAATGGAGATGGCGAATCACAACCGATGAAAAAATGGCCAAGACTGGATTTTCGGCGCAAAGCAGAGTTTCGTCTCCTTATGCATATGACGCAAGCAAAAATCAATCCGGAAAGAACCAATGCACAACATACTGCTATAACAATTGGTACCACAGCTGAAATTGAATATACAATGATAAGTCTAAGTAACAAAAAAATAAGATACATGTAATCTGAAAATTTAAATTGCTCGCTATATTCTACAATTTTGTACTAAACATATTTCTACTATAATCATGATCTTTAATTCACACCATTGCTAACAAGGTCACATGTACTATGCTTTTGATTTTCAGCATTGAAAATTAAAAATATATAAAATTTTAAGTGCACTCATCATAAACACACACATACAGAAAACAAAGCAACCGCCACGGATTTTTTCAGTACACAAATTTTTGTATTTCTTACTTAATGTAAATAGTAATGATGTTGCATACTAAAATCGGTTTAAAGCGATTAATTAATTGTTGCATTTAAAAAAAATATTGGTATTATTTGTTGAATACGAATTATATGTCATAATATGGATGATAAGGTTTTCAACCAGGTCACTTTCCCTGTATTTTTTTCACTCACAACTTTACCTTTTAAAACTTTTGACATTAATTTATTTCAATACAAAACAAATAATTATTCATTATAATGTTAACAAACATAATAAGCTCGAATTTTCTTCCCGTAAACATCGTGAGAGAGAAGATTTTTGGTCAATTGTCAAGCACCTCGTATAATATGTTGGAATATTGTCATGAAGAACATGTAGAACCCAAACCATATTAGTGTATATATATATATGTACATGTAAATCACTTACAGCCATAGAAATGGTTTTAGATTCTGTGTATCCTTTATATTGAACAACAGTCGTAAAGACCTAAACATATCTAATTTGTGTTAAAACTGTCTCACAAAGCAATGTTTAAAGTTATATAACGTATTTCAAGTTCTTTTTTGGTTGTTATTACTGTTTTTATTATCCAAAAGGACGGATACCAGGATACCAAGCTTTGTCCGGGTAAACTTTGAAAGGTATCAGACACATTTTTGAACAATGAGCTTAGAATTGGAAAAAAATTGGGGAAATTGCCTTTCTCCTTTGAAAATCACTTTGTTTTTTTTTTATTTGCCAACCCTTTGAGGTTCTTAAATATCATCTTAAAATATCGAGGATACGTGTAAATCTATTTAAAAAGGAAACCATTACCACTGCGTAAACCATCCTCAATTTAAAGATTTCTGTTTTGAATTTTGTAATAAACTAACTAAATTTAAGTATTTCTCCATACATAAAAATTTAAGTTTACTTCCGATTACTGTACGTTTAACAAATAGGATTCTCAAAGTAATGCAGTTTAACAATCCTAGATATTTTTTATTTGTTTTATTCATCATCTTTAACTTCTAATTTCTTATTATATAGGACATTATATTTGAAATAACAGTACTGATCCATAGAAAAATGTAATGAATGGATTTGCGTCATGTGCTTACCGAACCATGAAACCCTTCTGACCGTGAAAATAAAAATACCATGAAAACAATATTAAAAGATAATCGTTCGTACCCGGATACTGTTTGTGTTTTCATAAACAATTCAAAATATCACGATCTTAAATGACCGCCTGTCTTCAAATTTTTTTTAACAATTCTGGTAGTTGTGTAGGACTATCAACAGTACTTTAATTTTTTACCAAATTGTCCGGACAAAATTACATACGACCTATATGTATGACTTCCATATAATATTTCTAAAGCAATTGCACCCAAGGGAACAGAAGGAAAAAAATCAGCCAATTCATCACCTTATCGAAAGTACGTGTCCGCCCGCAACATATTTCTCCGCTGTCTGGTATATTGAAAAATTAACGATTTTTTTATGTCACTATGGCTAGTAAATGTTACAATATCATAAAACGGGTTTATGTCACTAAAATTAGTTTAATGTGTCATTTATTACTGCGTGGGTCCATAGATGCTGTAATTTTCGTCTGATACATATTCCCGGTTGAAAAAAACTTGTATCGATCCAAGATTTCTGAAATTCCCACACAAGCTGTTAACTAGGATTGTAAATTATAACATTTACTGACAAACAGTTCACCTGTTTATAAAACACAAAAGAAGAGAGGGCTGAAAGTGTAAATGAAAAAAAATAATAAAAGAAAAAAAGAGCCAAAAACCAAGTCATTAGTGAACACAGAATAGCCTACACTACACATGAAGATACCACGTTTGGTACATTGCATGCACTTTTCGATTAATCGTTTTACACTAGTATATGTAGTGTCCTAAAATAAAAACATTGTTATAAGGTATTAACAGTCAAAACAAGCTATGTACTTACGATCATCTATAGGATGTTTGTGTTCAACTGGATTGTTGGTATGTCCTGTATCTTCTCGTTTTAAATCTGAAAATATTTGAATATTTTAAAATTGTGAATATCGATAGATATTTATAGTTGAACACTATTTTAAGCCATTTTCTTTACCTATTTCTTTACTCAAAATACTGCCAATTGCCGCATGAGGAGTCACTAAGTATAAGGTTAACACTGCTGAGCATGCATTCTGTAGTAGAATCATTTTAAAATGAGATAAGCTTCTTATTAGTGGTCAGTGTTGTTACTTTTACTGATAAGAAAATTCAAGTGCATCTGTTGTGATTGGATAAGTATTTACTGTGCATGCGCCTGCAGTATTGTGCACAGAAGTGGACTAGTTCAACGAATGAATAAAATCACACCTCGTTATATCCAGTAGATGTTTTCTGATCAAACAAAACCAGGTTATACATGTACCGAAATATGAACGTATTTTGAATAGATTATTGTTGCCAACACTTTTTTTCAACGATGAGAACCTTAAATAAAACATAACACGTGGCGTGGTAAATAAACAAAATGCACGTTAAACAAATAAAACAGCTTATACTACCGTTCTTAATCTTCCAGCCAAAGTGCAAATTCAAGAAGGCATCGTTTTGTGCGGGTTTTTTTTTATGGACGTCTACAATGTGTATCACGTCACGTCTGTATATTACACCACACAGACAAATGTGCAGATTTTATCAGATGGATGTTATCCTTTTTGGTACTTAAGTCGTAGCAAGAAACTTTTAGCTGGTTGACTTTTCACTTGATGTGGAAGATATAACATCTAGAGCTACATCAACGTCGTACGACTATTCATAAAAACAACAGATAAATTCTTTAAAAAAGCAAGATAATTAACCATGACCGTTTCTGCATTACTTTTCAAGTGCACAAATTCCGTCAAGAATTCCATTGCATCTTGTCGCTTAGTCAGAGATAACTCTGACATCAAACGACCACTTAAGACATTTTACTGTTCACGAAGTTAAAAGTTTCTACCTTGGTATGGTCTTCAACAAAAGCCAGAAGCGCACACATTTCACTTAGAAATAAGCTCAACTTTTATAATTTATCCATAGCTGCTTCAAAAGTTTTATATAGTACATGAATATATCATATCAAAATAAACTACTGGTAAAGTTTTATTGCTAGCCCCCATTGTTTTACAAGATAAGCAATAATGTAGTCCAGCAAAAGGACTATCGAGGCTATAAAGCTTTGCAATAATGAAGGCTGAAAAGTGATATCATAAGGTATTCTCTGATTTGCCAGAAAGCTCCAAAATTGTGAGGAAAATAAGGGAGTATAGACCAAAATTTAAGGATACTTTTTACCGATTCAAATTTTACAAGTGTCAAACTCAATATACAACAATTAGAGGGAGGGGGAACACATTTCTTAAAGTATTTAAAAAATATTAGTAAGTTTGTATTGTATTGTACAAGTTAACAAACCAATATTATATTAAACCATGTCCATCATACTTAAAAATTCACTCAGAAATTATATCCAAGTCAGTTTTGCAGTTTTCTCATAATCAAACTAAATTTTATACTCAGTGACATCATCCAATTTTAGTACGAGATTGAATTTAAATATTACTTTCACGTAATTTGATTTAATGTGAATTACAAGTAAATTATTTTGAAATTGAATAATGAAAAAAACATACCTGTAACGGATATAACTGAAGGTATCGTGATAGTCATATCAAAATAATTAAACCTTTAAAATCCGTCCTCTAAATTGTCACACATTTTATAAATATACTTCATACATGTATAAATCATATGTGAACTCTTCCATCTGTTCATATCAGTAATATACATTTGGTCACATGATACGCCAATTCTAAATTTAAGTCAATTTCCATACGGTAAATGTTAAGAGTCATAAAGCATCGGAAACTAATCAAATTCAGAGATATCTTGAAGACGACTTAAAACTTATTTGGTCAGAGTAGAAATCTTTTCACCTTTTCATTATACACACAGGTAGACTGAACTTACATATTTAATCAATAGTTTCTAAATTTTCATTGAAATTTAATTAATCGTTGAATGATTTCGCCCACACTGTGTGACCACTGCCCCAGGGATACAAAAACACAAACAAATATCAACCTGTTTTTTTTAAATTCATTTCAGTGATAATTAATCTCACTACCTAATCACTACAGAATATGTGTTTAATGCGATCTACTAACAATCTACTTTATATTAAAAATAATTTTATTTTATTCGTATTGGGATTTATATGTTTCCATGTAACAACTAATATGTACATCGCAATTTCCAATATTTACTGAAAGGTTTCATAAAAAATGTGAGGGGTATGGGGATTGTTAAAGTCCATCAGTTTACCTACTGGCCAAATACGATTTTAAGCTACTTAAATTGGTATACATTGGGACTTTTTTTCACCCAATTTTTGGAAAAAGACTTGCATTTGTCTGTCTCTCCTTTGGAAGAAAGTTTTAGAAATTGAATTATTCCGAAGAATTTGAGAACCAATCAGTTATAAAGAAAAATAGAAAATAACATATTAAAAAATCCTTATTAAAAGATAAGATGGGCGTATTAAATTTTTAATTGCAGAATCTTTTTTTGCAAAAAGAGAATCTTAATATAAGATATACCAAGATGTGTGTGATAGATACTTTATATCTAATACATACACTATCTAAGGGCAGAGCAATGTGTGTACCGAAAATAAATACCGAAATAAATTTGATGCAGTGTATGTCCATTTCGTTGACTCACAACTCATCAGCAGTGCTCGAGATCAAAATGTTGGGAATCTTGTTAAAGATATAATGATGAATTAATTAGCACAACCATCAACAACCAAAACAATTAAAACAAACATGAATCCAAACTCGGCTAAGGATTACCTCTGCATCAAAAAGAAGAGCCTTAGAAATTTCTTTTAATTTTTAATCAAATTTCGAACGGAAAATACAAAACAATACTTTCATGCGAATTTGTATTAAACTATACTCTCTCAAAAAAGAAACGCAACATCAGATTATCTTTTTGAAATATTATTTTTCCGGACAAATAACTAATAAATATCAAAATATATGTACACATGATCATAATTACACCTTCATAAAAAGTTTCCAGGTACAATCATTTAAATTCATCCACCCGTAAACGACTTTGGTCGCAATCTGGGACACCCTACGATTTACGCATTGCCAAAAACTGGGTCGACTTTCACGTGCAAATCATGGGTTATTTTTTAGCTCAGTCAGTCGGTATAAAAACCCGGTATTTCTTTTCATGAATGCATTCGTAAAATAAAATTCTGATGAGGTGACGCTATGCCAAGGTTAGACGCTGCTACCCGGAATATCGCTATCGGACGACTAGAGGCCGGAGAATCACAGAATGCTGTTGCTGTAACGTACAATGTTCATCGTAGCACAATTTCACGCCTTTGGGGACGCTACCTGCAGCTTGGTACTACGACAGATCGGCCACGTTCAGGGCGCCCGCGTGTTACAACCAGGGCGCAAGATCGTTACATCAGACTTTTCCATCTGCGGAATAGGACTATTGCTGCAACAGAAACAGCTGTAAACGTCCCTGGGTTGCGCCGTATATCAGCACAGACAGTACGCAATCGGTTACGTTCTCATGGATTGAGGGCAAGAAGACCTTACTTTGGAGCAACACTGAGACGCCAACACCGCCGAGCGAGGGTTAGATGGTGTACTACAGTTCGTGCATGGAATTTACAGAACTGGAGAAGAGTATGGTTCAGCGATGAGTCACGTTTTCAACTGGAAAAGCGAGATGGTCGCATACGTGTGTATAGGCGCCGAAACGAACGTTTTGCGCAAAACTGTGTTGTGGAGAGAGACAATTTTGGCGGAGGCAGTGTTATGATGTGGGCCGCTATTTCTTATGCCAGAAACACACAGCTGATACATATCCAAGGCAATCTGAACGCTGTTAGGTATAGAGACGAAATTTTACGACCTCATTTATTGCCCGTAATTGACATTCGGAGAGAAATTTTTCAGCACGACAATGCCCGACCACATACAGCACGTGTAACAGTAGACTTTTTAGAACAACAGAATGTCAATGTGATCCGTTGGCCGTCACGATCACCCGATCTTAATCCAATTGAACATTTGTGGGATGAAGTGGATCGGCGCGTGCGCCAACGACAACCACCACCGCAAAATCTGCAACAATTACAGCAGGCACTTCAGTTTGAGTGGCAAAGGATACCGCGTGTTCGAACTCAGCGTTTAATTCAATCTATGCCAAGAAGAGTCGGGGCTGTGTTACAAGCAAATGGTGGACATACCAGATATTGACAATTTATGAGTGATTTATTGACAATATGTGACAAACTGTGATATTCCAAGGTAAAAGAACTCATGAACAAGAAGTGTGCCAATTTTTGCATTCCTGTGTAAATTATTTATATCATAAATTATGAAAATAATATATGAAGTAAATTTCCTATTTTCTGTATGTTGCGTTTCTTTTTTGAGAGAGTATATTTGACCTTGGCCCGTTTAAGGTTATTATATTGTTTCATCCAAAAATTCACCAAAATACGTAAGAATATTTATCAGAAGCTCATTTTTCTTGAATTCAAGGACAAAATATCCACGATAATATCTTAACATTGAAAATCATACTAATAATATTTAAAATCACCTTCTCCTGCAGCTTCTGTAGTTAAGTCGTCGATACGGTTTCTTGTTAGCAGAGTTACGGTAACTTACATAGCGTTTGACTTTTACAACTTTTTTTTCGGTATTTATGAGATATGCCGGATAGTTTAAAAAAGCAAACATTTCTTGAAGAAAATGAACAAAGCCGGGAGACCGATGATTTCATTTCCCTGTAGAACATTTATTACCATTTATGACAATTATAACGACGTGTATATCTGGATTAGCATAGTAAGTATACTTTCAAGAATGGGGAAACAGGCAAGTATAAATATAATACATGGGTTATAAATTTATCCTTAAATTATCTGATTAAACATCCAATATCAGGAGACTCAAAATTGGTGTCCATGACGGTGTACATATTTATCAAACAACACTTTCAATTATGAATGGAAAATGACGTATTTATTAAATTACATTGGTATATCATGTTATACTAATTCTTAATTAAAATAAACTTTTTCGTACAAAAATATTTATTTTTCGAATTTCCTTTCAAAATCATATCACGGAGATTTAAATCTATCGAAATTGTTTACTTTCAAATAAAATATAAATGTTAAAACATTTATCCTAGGCATTGTTTGCAAATTTAAATTAAGGTTGAAAGGGAAATATCTTTTAAAAAACATATCGTTTATTTTCATTTATATGTAGTATGTATTTAAAATCATTAAACTTATTCAGCTGCGGAGTATAAGCACATGTGACAGCTTAAAAAAATTCTTCGATTCCTATTTTATGGACTAAATGCACAGATAATTTTTAGAACATTGATATCTTATAATTTGCATTAAAAAAAAAAACCCACACTATCCCGTCGATAGCAATAATAATGCTTTTATATCAATAAAACTCAGACTCAGACTATTTATAAATCCCTCATGAAAAACCCGAAATGAGTCAAGAGTCCTATGTCAAACGGCTCCTCTAAGACAGAGGACTTCTGACTGAGGAAGGTGTCAAGGGTGCTATTCTACGCCATTCTCAGATCGTTTTATTTGACTGCTACAAATGTATAGGGAAAGACTGTTTGATTTTCAGATGGTCACGGTAGAAGGAAGTGGGAGTAGGCATGTTCCAAAGTTTGAAAAAAATGGTAGACTTAAAAATGTCACAAAATGCAGGTACCTGGAATAAATATAGTGTTTCCTTTAAAAGTTGCACACATACGCAAAAAAATACTATGATCAAAGATCACACCTAAAAACCTCTAGCACTAATCAGAGGAGAGTTTTTTTTGGCTTAATATTCTATGATAAGCATGAAGATTTTGATGCAATATATATTTTCGTCAAAATAATCAACATTATCAATTGATAAGGATGGAAATACTGAAAGCCAAATTGTTATATGGGGTTAGTTCGATTTTGGGACAAATTTGAAACCTTTTTACATTTTAATTAGGGAGCAATCATTTGATTTTTAGGCGAGGGCTGGATGAAATCGGAAATAAAAAGACAGGACGAGGATTTTTGGCAAAATAAAAAGCCATGATCACTTTAGATGTGAAAAAATGCAGGACCTGTGTCAATCAGGATATTTTTTGGTTTAAAAAAAAATAAAAATTTAGGCCGTGATAGGCATGTTCAAACATTACATCCTAGCCCCCCCCCCCAATAATAATAAAATGGTTGCTCCCTTATTACTATTTCCGACCATACAGGTGAGATTAATAAACTTAAACTAGAGGCTCTAAAGAGCCTGTATCGCTCACCTGCATTGAACTTTTCATCTTGAGCAGGACTAAAGATTTGGCTGGTTTTTCTATAAGGTTCTATGTTCAATTAAGTTCGGCTGTGGCAGTTAAGATGGTTGACAGTCTAGGTCAATGGATACATTTCTAAAAGAGAACCATCTAAGTATCATTGCTACCAAGTCTAGTTCTAATTGGCTGAGTGGTTTCAGACCAGAAGATTTTTGAGTGAATTTCCCATAGGGTTCTGTGTTAAACTAAGTTTGGCTCTGTCGGCCATCTTGGTTCACAGTCCACGAAATCGGACATATTTCTGAAAGAGGACCTCCTAAAGACCATTGCTGCCAAGTCGGGTTCCAATTGGTCAAGTGGTTTCAGAAAAGAAGATTTTTCAATGAATTTTTCCATAGGGTCCTATGTTAAACTAATTTCGGTTGTGGCAGCTATCTCGGTTGACAGTCCAGGTCATGGGACACAATTCTGAAAGAGAACCATATAAGGACCATTGCCATTCTGAAAGAGAACCATATAAGGACCATTGCCATTCTGAAAGAGAACCATATAAGGACCATTGCCATTCTGAAAGAGAACCATATAAGTACCATTGCTGCAAAGTCTGGTTTCAATTGGTAAAGTGGTTTCAGATAAAAGGATTTTTCAATGAATTTTCCCATAGGGCCCTATGTTTAACTAAGTTCGGCTGTGGCTGCCATCTTGGTTAACAGTCCGGGTCATCGGACATCTTTCTAAAAGAGAACCTCCAAAGGACTACTACTGCCAAGTTTGGTTGCAACTGGCCTTGTAGTTTCACAGAAGAAGATTTTTGAAATTCATCCCCCCCTTTTTCTATTTTCAGTAACAGCAGCCATGTTAGTTGGAAGTCGGGGATGCCAGACATAAGTTTGGAAAGGGGCCACCCAAGGACCATTCCACCAAAGTTTGGTTCACATTGGCTCAGTGGTTTCATGGAGTTGAGGAAAAAGTAAAATTCCCATAGGCTCAATGTTAAACTAAGTCCAGCCATGGCGGCCATGTTGGATGGTGTTCGGGGAAACCGAACACAAATTTTAAAAGGGGCCACCCAAGGACCATTCCACCAAAGTTTGGTTCAAATTGGCCTAATGGTCTCAGAGAAGATAATGAAAATGTTAAAATTCCCATAGGGTCCAAGGTTAAAATATGTCCAACCATGGCAGCCATATTGGACGGCGCCCCAGAAAACCGAACACAAATTTTAAAGGGGACCATCCAAGGACCATTCCACTTAAGTTTGGTTTAAATTGGTTCAGTGGTTTCAAAGGAGTTGACGAAAAAGTAAAATTCCCATAGGCTCAATGTTAAACTAAGTCCAGCCATGGCAGCCATGTTGGATGGTGTTCGGGCAAACCGAACACAAATTTTAAAAGGGGCCACCCAAGGACCATTCCACCAAAGTTTGGTTCAAATTGGCCTAATGGTCTCAGAGAAGATAACGAAAATGTTAAAATTCCCATAGGGTCCAAGGTTAAACTATGTCCGACCATGGCAGCCATATTGGATGGCGCCCGGGAAAACCGAACACAATTTTTAAAGGGGACCATCCAAGGACCATTCAACTTAAGTTTGGTTTAAATTGGTTCAGTGGTTTCAGAGGAGTTGATAAAAATGTGAAAAGTTTACGACGACATACGACGACGACGACGACGACGCCGACGACGACGGACGCAAAGTGATGAGAATAGCTCACATGGCCTTTTAGGCCAGGTGAGCTAAAAATGAAATATATGAAAAAATTCTTTGAGACCAGCGATACTAATAGTTTGAAAGTTTAAAAACGATTCAAATTCTTAGCTCTGTATTCGTAAATATTAATATTAAATAATTTAGAGTATTTTAATTATAAGATAAATGACAATTTTCAAAAAAAAATTTCCACTGCATATTACCAAATATGTTATGAAATTGTAAAATTTTACAAATGGTTTGTTTAAACGACAGTATTTTTGTGTGCACTTAATCTGCTCGTTTTAGTCGTCAATCTACATTCAGATCTACAATATTTTACTATTTCGTAAATTTTCCGTATAATACCATAAACGAGAATAACAAGGGAAAAACCTATACTTAAAGAAACATACAAAGTTGAGAAGCAAACATTTGATCAGGGAAGGAAACTGTATTTAAAAGATAGACGTTTATGTAAATGTTGTTTTATGAGCTGTCTAGAATCTTAATATCATTTTTGTACTTGTTTGTCCCGCTTTTAGATCACTGAAATGTAATTTTCTCCCAAATTATTATTGTTTTGGCCTAGTACTATATGTTTTGTTACACCTGAGTCACTCTGAAAAAACATATTTGGAAACTTAGAAGATTTAAGTAAATTTTTTTTTGTCTATAAATTCAAGTCACGTTATCATTGATTCTAGTCATACTGTACAGTAACTTGTCATATCTGTACATGTACATAATTTACTGTTTCTATGGCATAGTTTTACTAATACAGACTCGCATTCAGCTTTTTTCAGTCCTGTTTTATTTCTTTTAAGTTTTGAGCCTTTTTTCAAATCAAATTCTTTCCTTGTGCAAAAGATCAATATTTCGTGTTTTTACATTTGATTTTAAAATTCCCAATTATGTGCAAAAAATCGCAATCGTGCTTAATATTGATGTTGATTTTGAGAGAAAGTGGTTCAATAGAATACACACACAAAACTGAAAAAGGCGATATAATTTCTTGAATTACGTTAGACTTTTAATTTTTATGTTTGTTCTGTCTTGTTCTGATATTGTTTGGTTTTTGTGTGATTTTTACTCTATTGGTTGTGTCGTTGTTGTGTTTGTTTGGTATTTTTGTTCACTAATTCGCTTTGTCTTTGGTATTTTGGATTTTACCCATATATAGATTCGGTATTCTGTTGCCTATATTTGACCATGAAATTCAATTTAAGACAGAAAACATTTATAAAAAAAATAGTTTTTGTCTCCAGAAACTTAATCTACAAATTCTAAAAATACATTAAACAAGTTTTCTACGATGAATCACCATTATAATAAAGCCAGAATTATTGTTTGAAATACTAAAACTCGCAAATAATTTAGTGTCGAATTTCAGAATGAATGAATAAATGTTAGTCAGAAAAAGATAATTACAAATAATAACTTTATAATTTAAGCATTTTTCTTACTCATTTTTCTTTTTAATCGTGACGTTTTTTGACTCTGTCACCGTGACCGGTACCACCAACACAAGGCCTGTTGTGTGGGAGCTAACATATTCCGGAAGGAACACATGATAAACTTGTGACATTAATTTACCAAATAACAAAAACCCAATCAATAGAATATGAACAGAATGATTTACAGGATCAAGAAAGGAAATTGATATTAATTAAAACGCCAATTCATTTTGCACTTTTAATTTTAAGATCAATTAAAGCATGTCAGGTTACAGTATGTATTGTAAAAATATTACGATGTAAGGCAAGTACAAAACTGAAAAAGAGAAAAAAATATTAATATTACATCATGAGATCGTATACAATGCATATCAGTTTGTCAAATTTTGAACGGAAAATTTAAAGGCATTTGAGTAATGAATCATGCCAGGACAAAAGTTCTGGCTACTGGGCTGATAATGCCCTAGGGTACTAACAGCCCACCAGCAGTGACATAGACCCAGTGGTAGTAATAAAACGTCTCACAAAATACCAAAATAAATTTGATGCACCGTATGGCCATTTCATTGACTGACAACTCATCATTAGTAAGAAAGTGCCTATTTATATTGTTTGAAAAGAGTGAGAAGAAATCAAATCCAGTAAATAAATTTCGGCTTGGACAAGCCAAAAATGTTATATCTTTAATGAATTGTTAAGATTCAGAGCTTGTATATATGTATGTAATACTAGATGCAGAACTTTGAATAAATTATTCATAATGAAAAGTAAAATAAATTAATTCAACAAGTCATTTTTCAGCCCTTTGACTTAAATTTCGAAACTTAATGCTAATTTTAAGAGGTTAAAAATATGACATAAAAAGCAAAAATCAATCTCTACAATAGCAAAATTTTCATTTAATTTAAAGAGGTTAAACATTTGAAGACTTGTAATTTTCTGGTATTACAAGTAAATCATAGGTAATATTTATCAGAAATAAACTATAGCTACTATCACAATATTCCCTAATTAGTATATTTATATAAGGGATTAAAAGTGGGAGAATCAGGATGACACCGTTTGCCTTGGGTTTGGAACTGAACTTGTTTACATAATCAGTTTACGAAAGTATAATCCCTCTAATATGCTTGTTATTCGACAAATATCTTAATTTATATCAGATTACAGTTTGGAAACATTAAACTAAACCGAAAAAAGCATTCTGAATCCATTCTAGACAAATTTTAAGATGCCTAAAAACATGAAAATTTGTCACAAAACTTTAGTCGAACTTTTAATATGTTTTTTCTTTTTGTACTAAGACATTACAAAAATCTTGCTTTTTTATTTTTATAGTCTTTCTTTGTAAAACCCGATGTATACCTTGTAAATTTATGAATTATAATTATTATACATAATCAGTTTACAAAATTGTAATCATACTCAAAATCACAACGCCATTCTTTTGAATCTCACCAAAGTACTGTCAGAACGGGGAAATACTACAATTGTTTGGACTTTTTTGCTCCGAAGTACAATAAATTCAAATGAAGAGTAAGTTGTATTGTTATCAAATTCATTGTGTTTACATTTCTATAGTTTTCGATTTATTTTTTATTCAGAAATTCCAAATCAAAATGGCCGTCATATGAAAGACCTTGTAGTACCACTTCGTTTACCAAACGTCCGTTTTTGTCATATTAGAATCGAAATAATTCATGGCAGCCATATATTCGTATTAGATTTTAATATAGGTAACATTATTTGCCTAAATTTTACCCCTCGCTTTTACTCGGGATAAAATTTAGCTCAGATAATGTTACCCATTTTAAAATCTCTAACGAATATATGGCTGCCATGAATTATTTCTTAAAAAACAACAACATATTTTTGACTTTGCGGTTGTGAATCTTACCGCCGTCATAAGACTTCTTGTATAGAAGATAACTTATTCCGGAAAGATTGATGGAAAAATTATGGTTTAAAGTCCAGTGGCAATCAGGTGCATATTAGGAAGATGCTAGACTGACACGCTGAGCCGGATTTTTCATGTTCAAGCTCACGAGGTAACTGTCCACAGGAAGACAAATCACCCCACTCGGACACATTATACTGACTCCGATCCGACCAGTTGATCTTTGCTCTTACTCTTAGATGCCGCGTGTTTAGCGGAGAGGTTTGATCCGGCCGGGGATCGAACCCACGACCTTCTGCACTCGAGGCGAACACGCTACCAAAAGACCACCGAGGCAGTATATTCCTGAAATAAACCAAGATAAAATCAATTTATAATTAGTAACCGCGGATGGATTATGCATACATGTATATTCCCGTTTATTATTTGGTGTCTCGTTGTGGAAAATTTACGTTATCTCCTATTTAAACGTTTTCTGACGACATAAAAGATCTGGTATTATTTCAATGCGATTTTGTTTATATAATAAATTCTTTGATACCAATTTTGATGCACAAATTGTGCACATTTCGTCGATTTACGCCTAAAACGTTGATAACGCAAACAAAAATCCAAAGTGTTGAAAAGCAAATTCAAAAATGCCGAATTGACCAAAAGTGAAGACACTTGACATGTTTCAACTACAAGACTCAGGCAAGTAGTTACTTATAGTAGCCATTCGCCAGCAGCCACTTTCTTGAATGTCTAAAAATCAAACAATAATATTTAATTAAGATTATTATACTTCATGCCAGAAACTACTGTGATATTTGGTAAATTAATAATTTGCATATGAATTCCAATCTATCCGGCAAATACCGCATATGAACTACGGTAATAAGTCCACGTGCGGTTTTATATGTCGTGTGAGTTTTTGTGTACATTTATACGGCAAATACTGCATATGAACTACAGTAATATGTCCACATGCGGCTTTGTATATCACGTGAGTTTTTTGGCACATTTACGGTTACAAGAATAGAGTGCTTTTTAAATGAGAAAAGTGAATTAATTTTAAGTTATATGAATTCTTAGCATGAGTATAATAATCACAATATTAGGGTTTTGTGACGGTTATATGCGAAATATGTGCCAGATCTGAGTACCATATTACCCGACGCGAATCTGAGTGACATATAACCGTAACAAGACTCTAATTATGTACATATTACGTTATGAAAAGCTACATGTAACAGGAATTTAGCAAACGAGCATTTTAGAGATAAACGTAAAACTTATTAATTGAGAAAAGCTCTATTTAAAAGTGAAAACGAGGCTAACGGCTGCTAGCTAATGGGCTGATTCAACTATTGAATTATTTTCTGAAATACCATTGCAATACTTTGCATAAGGAAGTACATCTTAGAAAGTTTTCTGTATTAGGACCAGTCATTTTCTATCTCCAGGGGGGAAGGGGCGTCAAAAAATTATTTCACCGGTTGCACAAAAGCGTTACCGAAAAAGTTGTGACCTCCCCTTTCATACATATCATAAAAACGTATGATCCCCTTTTTCCAAACTGTGATTTCACTGGCTTATATCGTACTGTGATGTCCTTTTTATGTTTTTTATCATTTTTTATTCATGAATATTTTTATTTCTATGTTGGTTTCAATTTTAGGGAAAGGTTCTTAGAAGAAAGAACTTGTTTAACAATGCCGCATGTATCAAGCACCTGCCCCAAGTCAATGTTTTGTATATGTTCGTTACATCCCTTTAGTTTTATATATCAATATGATAATTTGATGCATATCTTATCAGGTGGACACTTTCACTTGATACTTGAGGCAATTGCAACCCAGAGATTGTTTTATGGTGGCTTTTGCTTTGTTGGAGAATTTATGACGACCTAAGGGTAACCTATTTGGGGTATCAGTACTTTGTTCAAATTGAAAAAATGGATGGTGGGTGTTACCTTCATAGCATGGCTCCGTATCTGTTCTTTTTTCCCATACATAATTGAATAAATGTTTAAGTATCACTTAGTTAATTAATCATAAATGATCATCTCTTAAACTATTGGAGATATGGGTTGGATGTAAATTCACTCTGTATATTAACGAACATGACAACGTCACAACATTGAAATCTAGAACAGCAAACATATTAAACTACTCATGAAATACTTATGGCCATTTAGAGCTTACAGCATGGTGTGGTTTTCTAATATTGAAGACTAGTTGCAAGCTATGGATGTTTCTTGTTGTAAAACTGTTCATGTGGTCTGTTTCTCTATTTGTGACACCACTCCGTATACGTTTTTTCTTCAAACACAGAGGCCATTGTTTAATAACACCAGTATAACATTTCATGATTTTATTATTTTTTCACTTTAGTAGACAACGCACAATTCACACACTTATGCAGTTGTCTGCACGTATCATACATTATTTTATAGCTCACCCAGCTGGACTGGGACAAATGAACTGGAACTTGGTATGAAGCATTTATGCGAAGACCTTTAGAAATTTTTGAACATAGGAGCAGAGGTAAAATCTATACAATAACCCATACAAAGTTTGGATATTTCTCCTCAGTCGGACGACAAAGTTCCTTATTTTTGCTCAAATTGAAAAAAAAATCTCTAAAAGCTAAATGAACAAATATGACTTGTTGAAAAGGATGCCAGGTGAGCGATACAGGCTCACCACTTGAGCCTCTAGTTTTTCTCAAATGTAAAAGCCACTGACCCCCCCCCCCCTGTACAGTATTCCTTTTTTATGACCCCCTACTATTTTTCCGCCCCTACGGAGATGAATAACTGGTCCTTTACTATAATCTTATAGAAATGTTATACGATCGTAGTCTTTTAGTCCTTGTTTTAATACATGGATAATAAAGTGTAAAATTATAATAAAGTGTAAAATCATGGCATTTAAATAATAGCTGAATAATCAGTATTCAGATAATATAAGAATATTCATGTTGTATTACAATGTCATAATTCTTGAGTAAATAATGAATCATTATTTTCAGATATATATTCTTTCTTCATGTACACAATTAAATATCGCGTTTATGACGTAACAATTACATAAGTAGGCGTTAACAGTATATTATTAAGTAGTATATCCTTTTATACCTCTTGTAATAATTTCATTACCATATCTCTATTTCTGAATCTGCAAATATACTTGAAGTTATCGAATCAGATTTCATTGTAATAGTTTTGAAATTCATGAACAATACACAAAAAGAATGATTTTATTTTTTTTCGACCTCCTTTATGTACATTGGTAATATAGATAATTGGATATATATTTTTAAATGAATTAGAATATGTATAAAACATTTATAGTTGGAAATCTATTTTTTTTGGCCGCACCTGAATCCATGGGTATATAAAATTTTGATTCTAGCTAAATTAAATTTTAAGGCATCTGCAAAATTCCCCTAAAAGTACACATGTGTAGCATATTCCGTGGCTTTAATACATGTATCGAGGCAAAAAATTAATTTTCTTATATACATAAGAGAAATGATATAAACTACAGCTTTATACAGAACTTTTAATCAATTTTCTTGTGGAAAATTCACTTTGTTATACTGTACAGTTATACAGGTTTCTAGTTTCACTTACGAGCTATTGTTGATTGGAATATGATATATTTTGCCATTCAGTGAACTGGTTTCCTGCCCTTCTGATTGATTGCCTTTTGGATTGCTCCTTAGATGACCATTAATTGATATTCAAGTTTTTCTTCGATATCCTTGTCCATAAGATCCGAATTCTTGTTTTTTTCATTTTATTCATGCCCTTATGAAGTGGCATAAAATTTGAATCTAACTGAATACAGTAGAAACAAATATAACGTTTATAGAGAAACAATGGAATAATAAGAATCAAGATAACTTTGTGCCAAAAATGGTAGCTTAAAGTGAAATGATTCTCCAAAAGACCAATTTGTTTTAAATCCATTTTGTTTCTTATCTGCTGTTGAAATTCTTTGTTGTGTGACGATTGTTTTTATAACAAACAAAAGTCATTTGGTAAACCGTTTTGAATATATTAGAAATATCAATGCTTTAGAGCTATTGATATATTTGTGCACTATTAGTATATTCACCGTAACTGCCTCACTAAATTAACGGCACTTTATCATGCATAAGATGGGTTGAAAAATAGGAGATATTTGTTTTACACACAATCAGTATATTCAGGGTTATTGTTTCACTGAATTCAAAGCTCATAGATTTAGAATGCCTGAAATTCATTGATATAAAAATAATTAATTTAACGGAACAGGACTTGCTTACCCTTTCGGAGAACCTAATGTCATTCCCGGGTTTTAGTGGGATGCTTTAGTTCCTCTGCTGTGCTGTCCTAAATCTGTTCAGTTTAAATGCTTTTTTTTTTTAAATTCTTTTAATTATGCATTGTACATGTATCATTGTGGAGTTTGTCTGTTATGTTACGTTTTCACGAGTTTGTCTGTTATGTTACGTTTTCACGAGTTTGTCTGTTATGTTACGTTTTCACGAGTTTGTCTGTTATATTACGTTTTCACAAGTTGGCTTGACTTTGGATTTCTATAACGCCTTAAAATTTATATAAAGAGGGGTTTTGTTTACATGCAAAAACCATAATTACGGTCATTGAACTCTGGTCATTGTCTCATCTCATTGAAGGCACTTTACAATGCCCTAAAATTAATAAATTATCTAAATAGGGCGATATAAACATAGTAAGAGCGGATTCAATGTAACATTGAAACGTCATACAAAAAGTTGTTGGGCTCTTTTTTCTAGATTATGTAAGAATAGATATATATAGAGGAGATTGACACACCCTGTTTAATCAGACACATTCTTACATTTATATAAACCCTAAGGACCAATAAAACATTTATCTTTCTCATTATTAAGCAAAATTCAGACATATAATCTTCGACATAAATGCTGCTAAATACTGTAAAAGGACAACAATAAAATGATGGAAATGTCACTTGCATAACCGTATATATTACCACGGTTATCATTATTTCTAATCGTTGTGGCAGTAGTTTCGTAAAAAAAACTTTAGGAGGAAGAATATTTGTATGTTTAATTTCCAGCACATTTGGCTATTTCGCGGCGGTCAATTTTTATTGGTGGAAAAAGCCGGTGTACCACCGATCTTCGGTAGGAAAATTGGCAATTCTTGTCAATTAAGATCAGAGTCGAACACACCCCACCACAGGTGAGATTCGAACTCATCCCCTCAGTGTTGACAGGCTAGTGATCATTAATAGTCATGACGAACTACCTAGACCACTCGGCCACTGAGGCCCCGTAGAATTTTTTAAATGTCTTTAATGTGTAATAAATAATACTGTATGATACCAATTTAAATGCTCTAGATTATTCTGAGATTCTTCCGACGACAAACTGCCCCAACCAATTCTAAAACAGGTTGTTTGACATTGATTACTGGACGATCAACGGCCCCACTCAATTGTAAACACGCCGTTTGACATTGATCAGCGGACACCCAACTGCCCTTGTTAATTGTAAAATAGACTCTTTGACATCAGCGGACGGTCCACATCCCACAGCAAATTCTAAAACAGGCCGTCTGACATTGATCAGAGGACGCCCAACGGACCCAGTCAATTTATGTTTAATTTAATGATTTTCAAGGCCAAAAATGTGAAAAAAACAAAGGTATAAATGAAAATATGTTTTGAGTAAACCGCCGATAGAAGTCGAATTCTGAGCTGTGTTAGATTCTTATGATAGAAAAATAAACTGATAAAATAACCATAACGAATTCAAAATAAATGTGAAATAAGAAAATGAATTATATTATTACATCACATATAATATTATCAAATCTTCATCAATTGTTTTCTTTATATACAAATTATTGAAAATACGGAAGCAGGAAGAATAGATATACCTTCATAAAACACAACTTAGCGAAGATGACATAGAGTCTTTCCGTCATTTGTGTTATATATCCGGAGCCCACCTTGTGAAATCTGCCGCCCATTTCAACAGAGGTTAGACTCCACTAATTATCTTAGTTTCAGAGAAATGCACCCCCCCCCCCCTGAATTTTATTAATTATTAGAATTGGTAAAGTTTGACTACATGATAGATAAACAATAAATGTCTTAAAACCTCAAAATTGTAATATTGACTGAAAGAGGATAGATTTTAGTTTAAAAAAAATACGAAAACATTAACTGACTTTGCTTCTGAGAAGTAATGGGAGGTAATAAACTGGGACTTGTGAATTGACATGTGGTGTGTAAAACTTTGACAGTGATAATCGGCACCTGAACTTGTAAGTTAAATTGCGGAAAAAGAGCCGGAAAACTATACTTTTTTTTCCCACATGTGTAATGGAATTTTATGCAGAATCTGAAAAATTAAGTCTCAATTGGATTGAAACGCTGCATCTCAATTTTAAGCAGAAGTGGAGTGAAATTTAACATTTTTAAAGCTTTTTTATGAAAGATTTTGAAATGTTGCTATGTCAACTAGGTTTCCATGGATAGTTTTTGTTTATTTTATCATGATTGAGACAATGCTAACATAATGGCCTTTCAGAATATATACACATGTATATGGGTATTATTTACTCTGAAGATGGCACAAGACCATGACATTTGTAAGCTCACTTCACATAGGAAATGGTATTATTAATTTATGGAGTGTAACCAGAGAGCTGAAAGCTTTGAAGATGACCCGTGTGGAATCGTCAACAATACGTACTATTTCCTTATTGGTACATTTAACTACATAAATATAATATATTTAAACATTTTCATTCTTATCTTGACACTCGTACTTTGAATATCGCATGAAAATTGTAATTATGTTCTGACTGTTAATATTATTATTTATATGACTTCATAGTATTCTCTTAATAGAGGAAATAAAAAGTGAATGAATGAATAAATGGAAGGAAAGTTACCGTAGCAATTAACCGAAAATGTAAATTTCATCTGCTCAAAAGGTAAAAAGTATAAGTATGGTCTTCTACTTTCACTCGTATGGAGAGGTTCTGATAAAGAGGCAAACCGGAAATCTCCCTCCTAAAAAAAAAGATTATAATAATCAATCCCACGGTTTTTGGGATTTTATTTTTGAAACAAATATATACATGTATATACAATTGACACATTTACGGATTAAAAAAAAAGTTTATAATAGTCAATCCCACGGTTTTTGGGATTTTATTTATGAAAAAAATATATTATATAGTTGGCATCGCCAATGGTGCGAGCACAGCAATAGCCCTTTCCAGAAACTCATTTCCGGTATCACGATTCTGATTCTAAAATTATAATTTGAAGCAAATTGTTTCCCTTACTTCCGTTTCCGGCGAACGAAACCTTTTCTAGCCTTAGTATGTAGCACAATATGCTGCCCCCATTAAACAAAGACTTTTCTAAATGACCGATGTGTAGAAAATGCATATGCTCCTATAGCGCTCGCTGCGCTCGCTATTAACAATTGACACCTTTACGAATACAGGTGCAATATTTAACTACAAACAAATCGGCGTTTTTCTTTTTCAAGGGTTAACATATAGTCATATTAACGTATAAAGCAACAAAGCATAATGCAACAGTTACGGTTTGTTCCGTCAAATCTTTTAAACTCGAATTGGAACTTTTCTTTGATTTTAAATCACAAGTATTGACCAATGAAATCTCGTACACGTACTATGATCATTCATATCGCAAGATTCTAACCACAAGCACACAATTGAACGTACAATGAACATGATTCGCGGGGATGTATGGAATACTTTCTCTTTTTTTGACCCCTTTCTTAGACGGTTTTTCCATTCTGCCAACTTATTGAAAAAAATATATTCTCACTCTGCCCACAGGTCTCAGGTGAACCTAATAGTGCTGGATATTGTTTTAGCAATTTAGTATCTAATTATTATATTTCACAAGGTGTGTGTATGATATAGAATATAAACAATCTTGGTTTTTTACAAAATAATTAAAAAAAAAGATGAAGGAGTTAAAACATGTAAATAAAAAATACATTTTTTCCATATATACCTTATGAATTATTCAACTATTTTATTGTTTATCTAATTTTTGAATAACATTCCCATTTTACCCAATTACTTTTTTACCTGTAATTTCAAAAGTGGGCAGAATGGGAATACACCTCCCAGCTCCTGCTAAATAAAAATTAAATGTAATTTAAATGTGTATTTTTACAAATTTCATCTATTTAATGATGTTCAAGACCAAAAAATGCAACAAAACAGAAGAATAACTGAACATATTTATGTGTAGACCAGTGAATTTAGGAAGACGTATTCTAAGCTGTGTTGTAACCTTTCTAGTAGATTCTTATCTATGGATAAATAAACTGACACATTAACTATTACGATTTTAAATATATTATTTATATAATAGTTACTTATGCAGGGGGCATTATCATGAAATATAGATTGTCAAAGAACATTTGTATTGACTGAAACACCGATAATGCCCAAGTCGCAGCCGAGGACATAATCGGTGTTGAAGTCAATACTACTGTCCCAAGGACATTATCGGTGTTGAAGTCAATACTATTGTCCCGAGGGCATTATCGGTGTTGAAGTCAATACTACAAACTGTCCCGAGGACATTATCGGTGTTGAAGTCAATACTACGTACTGTCCCGAGAGCTGTAACAGTAACTATGATATGTTTATTTTATTTTTTAAGAAGCAATGACTTTTTGTGCACACATTTATTCTGAGAATATATTAAAAAGGATGGGCAGCATGGCGGGTGTCCTGCAGGAAGCAGAGACTGCTTACTCTTCCCGAGCACGCGAGTCTACCCCCGATTTTTTGGCGGGGTCCATGCTGTTCATATGTTTTTAGTTTTTAATTGTAGTACATGTATTGTTTTGGTCTTGTCTTCGTTGTTCTCCGGAGTTTGTCAGTTGTTTCGATTTTCCCTCCTTCGAATATCCCTTTGGTATTTTTTGATTTTACTTAGACATTTTCTTTTATTCATGACAATGTTCATCGTAAATTTTGGATATTTTTAAGTTCTATACCTTTGATTTTTTGCTTGAATAAATCTGTATCACTTGTGCGTTTTAAAAACAGGTCTAGCTTTAAAAGCAACAGCGGGAATTATCACTTGATAAACTGGTACAAGAATTATCTTTCGTTGAATAATGAATGACACATGAAAACCTTTTATACAAAGGGATATAGAAATTTTATGAAACAATAAATTCGACATTTGTTTTCTTTATATGCACATTATTGAAAATTCGGAAGCAGCGGGAATGGTTACAAATATATAACTGCTGACGGTGGTATACTAGCCTGAAATTGATACTTAAAATTTACTGTTACAAAATTGTTAAAAAATTTAAAATAAAGGAGTATCTCCCTCGTGCATAGCCCTGTCCTAAGATGGTTTTGGAATTACCCCTTTTTGTCATTCTGGTATTCTTTAAATTTGCTCTTCAACTTTTTTTTGTTATTGTTTTGGTTTTCAACATTTTAGGCCTTACGCACATCTTGTGCATCAAAATTGATATCAAAGAATTGTAGATAAAAGATTGGATTGGATCGATTATCATTGTCATAAAAACATTAACAGCTCTCATGTTGCCACGTGTTTCATTTGGTTATCATCCTTTTGATGAATCGATGGCGTAGGTGTTCGGGAAGGAGAAAATGCAGCAATTAACTTAAAATGTATAATTAATCTGTTCAGTGTGACCCACTAACCGACTTCAGAATGTGCAACAAAAAAAAAGGATTAATATTTTTATTGTAAAACGTAACCAACTTACGATGTTAAATATTTCTGAATGGACGGTTTCAAAACTGGCTAGATATGTTAGCTACATTGTCTAAAATATGAAAGAAAAGAAATGTTGAATTGATTCTCGACGCAAAATCCCTAGATATGTCTGACAAAAGTCCAAGCAAAGGAACAATGCTTTTATAGCTGTATGAATACAAAAATACGGCTAAAACAATCAAAACATTATTGATATGTGGTTATGAAAGTGTAATAATGAAAAAATGACGAGACTAAAATTATGGTACCAAAATAAAGGGTAAACATGAATATCTATAAACAGCCAAAATACAAAAAGTAGAAAACATAGATGATATGAAAAAAAAGCTGGGAATACTTTTTAGTTTCTAAAAATTTACCAATTCTATCATGCTACATTTAAATTTCCAATTTGGAAATGGTAGTATAACTTCAGTTATATAAGATATCGAATGTCGGATTTCGGATATTTCGAATTTCGAACTTTGGATATTGAATCTCGAAATTCGCATTCGAATCTCATATGATCTTTCTTGGCTTTCGTACGTCCGTAATCAAGTTAAAAAAACCAATGGGTTATATAATATATCGTGATAAACTTGAGTTTTAACCTAGTGTTTTTCAGAGGAATCATTACATCAAAATGTTTTTGTCCTGCCTATAATTCTAGATCTATTCAGACACGCCAGGAATATAACCCACTTCAGATTCATAATACAGACTATGTGATAAAAATTTTATGCACAAGATGTGCACATTTTACTACTCATCAGTTGTTCTTAAGCCCTTGCACACTGAAAGCTAAAACAGTAACACAAATCGTTGATGAACAGATTCATACACCAATATATAAAGTCTAAAAACAGTATTAAGACGACTTAGATATTCCATAATTTTAACATTTTTAAAACGGTGAATTAAAAGTATCAATTTCACTCTACATATTATATACTAGCTACTGCTCATCTATGATAACATCAGTTTTGTTGATCTCCCTGTCCGCTTGCTGATCGTCTTCTCCATTCATTTGAGGCAGACTTCATCAAAAGCTTACTACAGAAAAAAGAACGTACAAATGTAAGTTAGCCAAGTTTTTTAATTTCACCTTCCGCTATATAGATGATGTTTTATCATTAAATAACCCTTGATTTGGTGACTATCTTCACCTCAGCTATCCCAAAGAGCCCGGCTGAGATTAAAGACACTACAGACACGCAGAAGTCTGCATCTTATCCTGATCTCGAAATAGACAATGCAGGGAAGTTGGCAACTAAACTTTATGACAAACGCGACGTCTTTGATTTTCCCATTGTCAACCTCCCATTTCTGTGTAGTAACATTCCAGGTGCCCCAGTATGGATGATTTACCTCCCAACTCAAACGTTTTGCTAGCAATTGCGGCCATTATGCCGATTGTATGGATAGGGCTCAGCGGCTAACGCAAAAACTATAAGGACAGGGCTATGTTGCCCATAGATTGAGGTCGTTGCTTTGACCGCTATGGAGTGTCAGTTTCCAACATGACAAAAGACCTATAGATGTTCTTCCTCCGTCACCGGACATGACCTTCAACGAGCAGCACGGTGGGTGTCTTGCAAGAAGCAAGAACTGCTCACCCTTCCGGAGCACCTGAGTCTACCCCCGGTTTTTAGTGGGGTTCTAGCTGCTCGTTTCTGTGTGTACTTTTTGGTTTTTAGTGTTGTTTGTTACTTTGTCCTTTGTCGTCTTTTTGATGTTCCCTGTTGTGCTTTTTGTTCACGGACTTCAACTCTTTTGTCACCTCGGTATTCATACTTTTTCTTCATCGGTGTACGTTTGGTAATAATTTAACTTCCTGTTTTGGGTGATTGTCTGAATAATGTGGGCAAAACATAATAAAAACAGTAACAGTACCACTTTTACCGTGTTGTCGTATATAACTAAAGACTCCCTTAACCAATGCTTAGATGCCTCGAAATAATAATGAATGCAAAATATTCGCTCAAACTATACACATGTGATTTTCGCTTTAAATATGACGTTACCCCATACAAATATTGTGTTAAACGGATGCAAGATTTCTTTATAAAATACAGTTTTAGTAGGACAAAGTGTCCAGAAGACGAGTGTAATGAAATTCTATCGATTGCAGAGGATGTCCGTATCCATATACATATTAAAGTGTACAAAGTTTTGTGGGGCACATAAGCTCCTCAGAAAAATCTGTCAAACTGATGTAATTGGTTTTATTTTTTAGGCACTACACATGTATGCTTCGACATTTGTTCTGTTTAACTGATTCTTTTTCATCAAATGAAATTCATGATCTATTTTTGTCTACGTTTCTTTTATCATCTCCTTGTGATTATTCACAACTAAAATTTTGACCTAAACTTCATGCGGGAATTATTTGTATCCCATCCAGGTTATATTCACGTTAGCGTTAACATTTGGATTCTGATTCTCTCTAAAGTATATTTCACGTATAAGTGACATTTTTTTAGTCGCTATAGTAGATTAAGGTGCATAAAGGTTACACAAACCTAAGTTAAGAACGTAATGAATAACAATATCAATAATGATACCCTACAGAACTGTTGGAAGCCACCCACGCTGATATCATAAATTGATATCGATGTTTGAAATATGTATAATTTTAGTAAAGTCGCCACTTTTTCTTTATGTCTTTTTCACAGACAGTAAACTCAAGTACGAGTGTGCACAGTGTGTCTTTTTAAAAACCAAGAAACAACAATATTTTTAACTTAATAAGTTCTTGCAACTTGTGACTTATCCCTTTGTCTATATTTATGACAATAAAATATGTTTAAAGTAATCTTTTTATCTGAAAGATTTGCCCCATATTCCACTTTACTCTGCGCACAATTCAAAATACTCCATACATTTGAATGAAATCTAGAATCAATAAGCTTCTATCTGGAACTCGTTTACTTTTTGGGCGAATTCTCGCCACTGTTTAATATCTTTTATAAATATAAAAGTAGAGAGATACTTTTGAGATGACAGTAACAATCTTGCATCAATATTAATCGAGCTTTTATGGTTGCTTTGTTTTTAATCATTCATAGATTTATAGAACTTCGCAAAATTTAATTTGTCTTGAAAGCACACACACATAAATATATTTATGTATAAAGGGTTTGTAAAATTAAATTAAAAATATACATATACATATAAACATACAGTTTTTAGTAGAACAAAGTGTCCAGAAGACAAGTGTAATGAAATTCTATCGATTGCAGAGGATTTCCGTATCCATATACATATTAAAGTGTACAAAATTTTGTTCCAAACAAGACTTAATGTGCCCCTTGTATCGACTAAAAGTGTCGGACCAGCTGATTACGGTAATCTAAACAATTGGGATTCCTGTACATGGAAAGAATAAGCTCCTTAGACAAATCTGTCAAACTTATGTAATTGGTTTTATTTTTTAGGCACTATACATGTATGCTTCGACATTTTTTCTGTTTAACTGATTTTTTTTCATCAAAGTCATGATCTATTTTTGTCTAAGTTTCTTTTATCATCCCCTTGTGATTATTCACAACTAAAATTTTGACCTAAACTTCATGCGGGAATTATTTGTATCCCATCCAGGTTATATTCACGTTAGCGTTAACATTTGGATTCTGATTCTCTCTAAAGTATATTTCACGTATAAGTGACATTTTTTTAGTCGCTATAGTAGATTAAGGTGCATAAAGGTTACACAAACCTAAGTTAAGAACGTAATGAATAACAATATCAATAATGATACCCTACAGAACTGTTGGAAGCCACCCACGCTGATATCATAAATTGATATCGATGTTTGAAATATGTATAATTTTAGTAAAGTCGCCACTTTTTCTTTATGTCTTTTTCACAGACAGTAAACTCAAGTACGAGTGTGCACAGTGTGTCTTTTTAAAAACCAAGAAACAACAATATTTTTAACTTAATAAGTTCTTGCAACTTGTGACTTATCCCTTTGTCTATATTTATGACAATAAAATATGTTTAAAGTAATCTTTTTATCTGAAAGATTTGCCCCATATTCCACTTTACTCTGCGCACAATTCAAAATACTCCATACATTTGAATGAAATCTAGAATCAATAAGCTTCTATCTGGAACTCGTTTACTTTTTGGGCGAATTCTCGCCACTGTTTAATATCTTTTATAAATATAAAAGTAGAGAGATACTTTTGAGATGACAGTAACAATCTTGCATCAATATTAATCGAGCTTTTATGGTTGCTTTGTTTTTAATCATTCATAGATTTATAGAACTTCGCAAAATTTAATTTGTCTTGAAAGCACACACACATAAATATATTTATGTATAAAGGGTTTGTAAAATTAAATTAAAAATATACATATACATATAAACATACAGTTTTTAGTAGAACAAAGTGTCCAGAAGACAAGTGTAATGAAATTCTATCGATTGCAGAGGATTTCCGTATCCATATACATATTAAAGTGTACAAAATTTTGTTCCAAACAAGACTTAATGTGCCCCTTGTATCGACTAAAAGTGTCGGACCAGCTGATTACGGTAATCTAAACAATTGGGATTCCTGTACATGGAAAGAATAAGCTCCTTAGACAAATCTGTCAAACTTATGTAATTGGTTTTATTTTTTAGGCACTATACATGTATGCTTCGACATTTTTTCTGTTTAACTGATTTTTTTTCATCAAAGTCATGATCTATTTTTGTCTAAGTTTCTTTTATCATCCCCTTGTGATTATTCACAACTAAAATTTTGACCTAAACTTCATGGGGTAATTATTTGTATCCTATCCAGGTTATATTCACGTCAGCGTTAACATTTGGATTCTGATTCTCTCTAAAGTATGTATAAGTGACATTTTTGTAGTCGCTATAGCAGAAAAAGGTGTATAAAGGTTACACAAACCTAAGTTAAGAACGCAATGAATTACAATATCAATAGTGATACCCTAAAGGACTGTTGGAAGCCACCCACGCTGATATCATAAATTGATATCGATGTTTGAAATATGTAGAATTTTAGTAAAGTCGCCACTTTTTTCTTTATGTCTTTTTCATAGACAGTAAACTCAAGTACGAGTGTGCACAGTATGCCTTTTCAAAAACAATGAAACAGCAATCTTTTTAACTGAATAAGTTCTTGCAACTTGTGTCTTATCCATTTGTCTATTATGACAATAAAATATGTTTAAAGTAATCTTTTTATCTGAAAGATTTGCCCCATATTACACTTTACTCTGTGCACAATTCAAAATACTCCATACATTTGAACGAAACTAGACTCAATACGCTTCTATCTGGAACTCGTTTACTTTTTGGGCGAATTCTCGCCACTGTTTAATATCTTTTATAAATATAAAAGTAGAGAGATACTTTTGAGATGACAGTAACAATCTTGCATCAATATTAATCGAGCTTTAATGATTGCTTTGTTTCTTTAATCATTCATAGATTTATAGAACTTTGCAAAATTTAATTTGTCTTGAAAACACACACACATAAATATATACATGTATAAACGGTTTGTAAAATTAAATTAAAAATATACATATACATATAAACATACAGTTTTTAGTAGAACAAAGTGTCCAGAAGACGAGTGTAATGAAATTCTATCGATTGCAGAGGATGTCCGTATCCATATACATATTAAAGTGTACAAAATTTTGTTCCAAACAAGACTTAATGTGTCCCTTGTGTCGACTAAAAGTGTCGGAGCAGCTGATTACGGTAATCTAAACAATTGGGATTCCTGTTTAGTTAATAGTACACATGGAAAGAAAGTGGGGCGCATAAGCTCCTTAGATAAATCTGTCAACTGACGTAATTGGTTTTATTTTACATGTATGCTTCGACATTTTTTCTGTTTAACCGATTTTTTTTTCCATCAAATTCATGATCTATTTTTGTCTAAGTCATCCAGGTTATTTTCACGTCAGCGTTAACATTTGGATTCTGATTTTCTCTAAAGTATATTTCATGTATAAGTGACATTTTTGTAATCGCTGTAGCAGAATAAGGTGCATAAAGGTTACACAAACCTAAGTTAAGAACGTAATGAATTACAATATCAATAGTGATACCCTACAGGACTGTTGGAAGCCACCCACGCTGATATCATAAATTGATATTAACGAGTACATTTCTTTTGGGAAAACAATGAAAAAGTACAAAATTCATTTTTAATTGAAAAAACTGACATTATCAGACAAGGTTTTATTGAAGTGAATAAATAAATAGGATGAAAAAGGAAGATCGATTATTGGATCAACTAATAGATATACGAATATCCCAATTGTTAAATCAAGTAAAATTCTTGGAAAGAAATGACAAATCTCCACTCTATGTACTGTCAGTATTAACAGTGCACTGTTTTGAAATCCGTCGTAGTACATATGAGACAACTTGAGTTCTCTCCTCTTCAATATTTAAATTAATGACATTCCTGATATTTTTGAAGCAGACTGTAAACCTGTCTCTCTTGAAACTATGTCATTAAACTGTCTTATGTTTGCTGATGACATTCTATTACTTTCTGAAACTCGATTGGGTCTTCTAAAATCTATAAATAAACTTAATGAATATTGTTGTTTAAATGGCAACTTTCCATATATGTTAAAAAAACCAAAGTTATGATCTTACAACAAGGAAACATAACAGATTAAAAGAACAATTTTTTCCTTGAAGGAGAAAGAAAAGAAAAGGTATTAAAATACAAATACCTAGGAAATATGATTGAATCTTTTGGAAAATTTCATTCCTCTCATTTAGAATTATCTAAATAGGGGAACAAAGTGATGTTTTCTATGTTTAAATATCTTAACCATTTTTCAAATGTGCCCATTACTATTTACAAAAAAATGTTTGAATCTTTAGTAAGACCAATTTTAATGTATAATTCTGAAATATGGTATATGGACTTCTATGAAAAGATAATAAAGTACTCAAATAGATGTAATGACAATCCAAACTTTGATGTAATATCACTTATTGATACCAGCTTTATAGAAAAAACAAATCTGAAATTTGTAAATTTGTTTTAGGTCCAAGTAAACAATCAGTGAATATAGCAGCTAGAGACGAATTAGCTCAATATCCACTTGATACATTTGTTATAATGCAATCTATAAAACATTTAGTCATCATACTTTTTAGTCATACTAAGAATAAACTATTAGATGATTCATTTATACTATCTAAAAGTCTACATTCAGCAGGGACATACTCGTGGTTCTCATATTAAATAATATATGTGTCTTCAATAATATAGACATAAATGAATTAAAAGATTGGAATTATCTAAGAGATGAAAGATCCTTTAATAACATAAAACAAAACTTGAAAATATATATGAGAAGTTATTTAAAAAAAATTAAACTCAACAACAGAAAACAGCAAAATATTCTTATATAGCAAAATTTTGTAGAATTTATAACAAAAACTAACTTTGAAAATAGAAAAATATATGCAAAATGAGAATTTGTGACCACTTTTTAGAAATCCAGAGAGGGAGATATAAAAGAATAAAAAGAGAATCAAGAATAAATGAATTTATACTGTTATCTGAATGAAATTGAAGATGAACTCCACTTCTTTTTATATGTCCTAAATATAACCAAATAACAAAGGAATTAAAAAAACATAATATTGATATTTTTAAAAAGAAAAATGATGTAAATGAAAATGACCAACTTTTCGAGATATTGTCATTATCTGATCACTTGTAATATGTTGCTCCATTGATTAAAAAGTCATTTAAACTGAGAAGAGTGGACCCTAGAATTGCATGATTCACCACTGACAATATTAATTAGTGTCATATCTCAATTGTGTTATTGTCAGTTTATCATTAATTGATTGTTGTTTGTTATATAAATATAAGCCTTAAATCCTTAGGGGTACAAATGTGCATTTAAATGTCACCCAAGTTGCTATATATATGAAAAATCTTATAAGACAAAAAAATGGTGCTTACAATAATTATTGCTCGTATGAACCCAAAAATATCACTGTTTTCACCTTTTAGTCGAATACTTTTTTGTCACTTATAATCACAAATAAAAATATAAGAAACCTGCATTTAGATTTTACTGTTTACTGTGTAATTATGTTCATTTATCTTATGTTCTTGAGTTTTATTTGTGTTCTTTGCGATGCGTAATTTTGACCTAAACTGCGGAAATAAAATATATCACAAAATACCTCAATAAAACTGCGGAAATAAAATATATCACAAAATACCTCAATAAATTTTATGCATTGTATGGCCATTTCGTTGACTGACAACTCATCAGCAGTGCTCGAGATCAAAATATTGGATAACCGGTTAAAGATAATATGATGAATTAATAAGCACAAGCATCAAAAACCAAAAATATTAAAACAAAACACCGAATGATAATGTCTAGCTGAACACAAAATTTAACCCCAAAAAATGCCAAAAAAAAACCATTATTTAAAAAAAATAAATTTAGTTTAAAAGGAATTATTATGTCACTTGAATTGTCTGAAGGCAGACTATTGTCGTCATATGCAGAATTTTTTGGAGTTTCAGATAGTGTGTTTGACCGTCTGGGTTTATTCAACAGTCTATATGACGGCCCAGCAATCAATATTTGACTCTTCAATATCTTTCAAATTCCTGCAATGTTAAAGTGTACTTTCAAAAATATAAAAAGGATAAAAAAACTAGAATTTGTTTTAGAGGCAACTTTGTGAGGAACGAGGGAAGCGTTTGCAAATGCAGAAATTTCGAAAATTTAGAGGTAAATATCATATTTTTTTAATTGTCAAGTTTAAGCAAAGTTGTAGGCATAATAACATAGGGTGCTTTCCATTATACGGTACGTTCCAATTGAACCAAAGATTCGTGTTCCATTATTGGTCCCTACCACATGTACAGCTGGTTCTTTAGAAATGACGTACCAGACGAACCGGAAGAAGAATTAGTGAAAGTCGGTACATACCGGTACGTACCGCATAATGGAAAGCACCCATATTATTCCACTATATATTAATTCATAGCTATATATGTATTTTATTGGCTGAGACTCTCCTACGTGATACTGAACAAAACATCGTGTTTCCCTCTTAGATTCGTGTTTCAGCATCATATCCCAGTTATTCGAAATGCTCATGATTTAACTTAAGTTAGTGGAATAAATCATTAATTTCCCTTGCATTAGTGAGATATGAAGATTTGCTCACCCTCGAAAATTCATGTTTCCCTCGGCAAGCCTTCGTGAAACATGACTTTCCTCGGGTGAAGAAATCTTCATATTTCACTAATGCAAGGGAAATAAATGTATAATGTCCCCTAGAACTGATTCCCAGGAGTCGCCCCTTCATGGAGTGCAATCAAATACACTTGATCCATGTTTCGTTTTGAGTTCATCCAAGATGAGGGTGAATTTATTTGTATACAAGATTCAAGAGCTCATACGGAATTGTACATGTAGTTGTCTTGAGCAAACACCATGAACGGTCGGCCATTAACGTAGAAACAGACTACAGTCACAGTCACAAAAGATGCTCCTTTAGTGGATTGGGTACTTCTACGAAAGTAAATAGTTCAGTGTCTATTGTCGACAGTTCACTTAAACTACCACATTAACAATCAAACACTTCCAGCTTTGATGAACAAGCAAGTTTTGATATGATCAGACAATATCACAAACGAAAGGGGAATAAATTCAATTGTATATCCAAAAATCTGTGGAATCTAGTCTTTAACTAAAACACGGTGTTCAAGACAGAGCACACATTTCAGGGTTGATTTCCCTCTCACTTTTAAACCGCTATTTTATTCCTCTTGTCATCCTTCAGAAAATACTTTAATTTCGGCTGATTAACTCTATTAAAAATTAAATATATGACATATACCATGTATACTGAAAGGTTCACACATCATTCTAAGCATAACATTAAAATAATATGTACATAATTTATGTTATTCTTGGTCTTATTTTAGAATAGTATGTTATGTGGTACATATTATTTAAAAAAAAATGTTAAAGTGTCCATAAATTGTCTTCAATTACCCCAGACTAAAAGATAGCACTATTTCTAAGTGTGCCTTAGAAAACAGTATTAAATATGCCTATAAATATTAAATATTGACGCTCCTGCTGGGATTCGGTTACGGTATTTTACATTTTAAAACTGAGTATTTAGCCATCGAGATTTTTGAAATATACGCTTACCTCCAAGCCATCGCAGGTCTAAGGAGAATTTTTTTCTTAAATAAAAGATTTATGATCAGAAAAATAGGCCCGTTAGGGATGACAGCAGTATATGTTATTGCCAAGGACGCTTTCAATACAAAGTCACAGTGATCAGGTAGAAAATAATTTTTTATTAATTTTTTATTGGTACTCCAGAAACGTCTGTGGTAAGATTCTTGCATAACACAGCCAGACGACTTTATTGGAGAAATATAGAGAAAACATACATAGAAACACGAATCCTTTGTAGTGTATACAGAAAAATTAGATTTAAGGAGCAAAAATCCTTGAGTTATTCAATAACAATTTGAAGTAGAAAATAGAACGTTGTAATATCTAATACAATGTTATTCGAATAGTACACCGTCTGTTTATCTGTGGAGCCCTAAAATATATTCCTGTAGCTTTACATAAACATGTATTGCAACAGTATTTATACTTTTTATTTGTCAATAAACTTGCACAAATTTTCCAAATATCTAATACGTCAATGTTTCTACACAGAACAAGGTATGGAAAACAGTTACTTTATCCAAAACCACACTGATGTTAGTTATTGTTAATTCGAGACTGATGTTTTAAGGTTTATCATAACAAATGGATTAATATGGCTGTGTTTACACCTAATAAAATTGCTCTGAGCACAGACTTACTTAAGCAGTTGAAACCATTTTTAGGCCTGGCATCCACAAGATATATAAAAGTTAAATGCGTTTTGTGTTTCTGACAGATAAAATATTTGTTGTAGTTTGATGGGCATTTTATTTTCAACATTGCTAGAACCATTCTGGATGGTTCTACCCTAAAACCATTTATGACAGCTCTACCTTAGAACCATTTATGACGGTTCTACATTTATGGTTCTAGAACCGTCCTCTCTGACTGAATAGTTGAGAGCTTAGAACTGATCTCAACTGTAGCTAGTTATGTTAAATGTTCCCGTCTTTAAGGTCATAAATTTCTGACATAAAGATTTTTTAAAAAAAATTCTACAAACGTTTTATGTTTATACCAGTATCTCCAGAGAGATTTTTATTGTATTGTATGAAAACAAAGTATCCCTCAAAACCGTTCTGCGTTTTCTTAAAACGCTTAAACAGCAGCGAAACTGGAGTCAAGAAATCTACTATTTGAATTTTGCGTGAGAGGTTTTATTTGATTTATATCAATGCGCATTTAGAATATTTAATCAAGAATTTATTGTATCTTATTAAATGTCATATGCAAAATTGTTAATATTTTACTTCTGTTTCTTTTTCTGGGTGTATTTTCACATGAATTATTGAAATTGCCTATACTATTGTCTCACGAATCCGTCTTTGTTGTTTATTTTCGATAGGGGAATAGAATGATTAAATAAAAATATTTTAATTTAAATTTTATTGAAGGTTCTATATTGTGCGTGTAAGTAATAGAACCAAAAATGATTCACAGGTTAAAAGCCTCGTAAACTTTCATAGCGTGGGTTTTGCTTTAAATTAGAAATTACATCAGGGTCACAACAATTTATTGTTCATCTACAAGAGAAAAGGAAAGGAATTTATAAATTGGAATTTAAAGGTTAATTATCATCCGAAGGCTACAGAGAAATTTTACGAACAGATTAAGTGAAATGAGGTCTATGACATTATTAAACTGTAGATTGGAATATACAGATATCACAGGATCCTTAAAAGTCCAACTATTCCTGTTGGCATTAGAAAAATCTCTTACTATAAAATCGGTCAGATAATACCCGCCTGTAGCTAAAAAGACGTAGCAATCTAACCCAAACAATGTCTAACATGGGTAATTTTAATTACAATCTTCAAGGTCACAATCTTACTTGATATTTGAAGATTTATACACTCTGTAAAAATTGAAAGTTAGCCATGGTCCATGTATGAAGGAGAACCAAGTCAATCACACTTTTATTTGCAATTTACAAAAAGCGAGAGCTCTTTTTGAACCCATTCGTTAAAATATATATTACATGGTACCAGTTTGTTTATAAAAAAATATTAAGTTTAGTGAAAACTAAAGAGTATTTGTCTCCTAGTTTGCCTTGAATTATCACATTTTTCATCATTTGAATTAGGTTTCAGCTTTCAACATTTCCGGCCTTGAGCACAACCGACGAGTCGTAAGTTGAGGAAATATGCAATTCTTATGCATTTTAATTGGTATCATAGAGTATTTATATCCACCTAGAGCAGAGCCTGATCAATGAGTGTATTACTAAGAAAGTGCAGTGAATTCTGTAATCTTTAAACGTAATAAACCACAGCGTTGTACAACACATTCAAAATGGATTCACTTGAAAAAACCATGTATATGAGAATATGCATGAGGGAGATACTCCATAGTTCTCAATACACTTTTTCTAATGCTACAACCGTAAAATTTTCAGCATCAATTTCTTTGTCAGTATCGAGATAGTAATACCCCAGAGGCCCATCAGCTGAGGACTCACTTTTTATTCATTTCAACGTTTTAAATACTTCCCGAAAGAACGGTATGGTGTAAAAGACGCTTAATTTCAAGATTTCGTAACATGTAAGATGATTTAATTTGAAAAAAAACCCGACGACTCTTGTTTTCGTCGATTTGCCTTCGATTTTGTTGAGTCGGCTTATTGCCGATGCAAGATTTATACGATTGACTTTAGACAAGTTTGGTTTGCGCAGAGCTTTACCATCTTTACTATGATAAAAAAATAAACTCATTTAAATTGTTATGATAGAGGACCATGCAATTATGCGAAATACGAATGTGTGTCCAATGAAACATTAGAAGCAAACATGATGTTATGTCGATCTTTATCTATTTATATATGGAAAATTGACAATGTTATTGTTACAATATTACCACTTACGTATTTGAATCTATGAAAACATAAACATATAATGGTTACTTATAACTTAAGTTAGTACACTGAATTATTATAAGGATACGAGAGCTTCTATATATAAAGCAAACATCCATATACAATTTAGTAGTGTTAACTCAATAAAAAATTGTAGGTTCTTCGAATTATATGATGAATTATGTAATAAATTTAACATTCTACTCTACTTGACATGTATGTTATATTTATTGCCCGAATGATGATTGTGAACATCTACACTCTGGAAATGTATTTTTAAACAATTATGAAAAAATATTTTTTTCTTTGTAAATGATTGATATCAGTAACGTCTATGGGTCTTTTTTATCATATCGGCAGCTTTTTCGGCAATCATCATGGTCGGACCGTTTGTGTTCCCCGACGGTACACTTCTCATTACCGATGCATCTACGACTCTAAGGTTTTTTATTCCTTTAATCCTGAAATAAGACAGAACTAGATTTACAGTGTGTCTTTAGGGTGAACAAATAACTATGAAGAACATTTATTATTATTTACATACACCCTTTATTTTACCAGATAAATTGACCTTATTTGCTCCCCTGTAGTGGTGCTTAATACGTTATGTACAACTTCAATATCCAGTATCTGGTATTTTTTGTACATAACATAATAAATTGGTAATGTTCAAACCTTGTTCCCAGTGCAAATTAAAGCAGTACGTCTAAAATATGCTTCGATATCTTCAAGCCTTAGAATAAAGTTTGTAACTATATGCAGGGGAAGTAATTCTTCATATTTTTAAATCTTGTTTTAAAAAACTACATATGTAAATCCATATAAATGCTTAATTAAAATATTCCCATGAGCTATCTGTGTAATATTGTTTTGTTATCTGATCGTATAACGATTAAGTCACAACAGTCAACATACACTGCAAACATTCATATAATGATGGATCAGTCGCTATTGATGTATAGTTCCTGGTATCAATATAAGGACGGATGCGCAAGCAAAACTTTAAGTTAATCTCAAAGAATAATTCTCTCCAAGTCATCACTATATAAGAGAGACAACTGCAATCATTATTGCATATAAAGCGCTTTTCTTTGATAAACTTTATTGGGACAGGATTAAGGTAATGCCTTCTTTGTTGTTTAAAAACATTTTTGAGAAGAACATACATCGGTGAGATTTGAAATGAGTATAATTGAAAGTCTAATAGCTTTAAGCGTAAACAGCAATATATTTAATTGCAAAAAGGAGAATATTAACACATAGCTCATATTATTTTGTTAATCGCGTGAATTTATTACATAAAATTTTTTTCTGTTTATAAAAATATTAAGTTTACTGAAAACTAAAGAGTATATGTCTCCTAGTTTGCCTTGAATTATCACTTTTTCAGCATTTGAATTAGGTTTCAGCTTTCAACATTTCTGGCCTTGAGCACAACCGACGAGTCGTAAGTTGAGGAAATATGCAATTCTTATGCATTTTAATTGGTATCATAGAGTATTTATATCCACCTAGAGCAGAGCCTGATCAATGCCTTTACCTCAGAAATAGGTCAACTACAGCAGTCCGGTCGTGACGTGAACCCATTCTGCACGTGCTAGTTTGATGACTTCCGGAATTTACAAAATGTCGCGTTATACAACGCCAGTAGTCGTCTGTATCGAAGAAAGTTACTACAGTGTCCTTCTAAATCATAACGGATAAGTTCTGCACCAATACTTTTCCAGGCAGTTGTTTTCTCAAACCTTTGAGTCCATCTCACCACTACAATAATGGTTACCGAATATAAAAACTAAGAATTTAATTTTTTCCCACTATATACAAGTAAATCCCAATCATTTTTAATAAAAACATTTTACATTGTATTTTTTCTCCTATGAACTATTTTGCAATATGTTAATGCACTGATGTCTTCTGTTTGTTTTCGTCTAGTGCCTTAGGGTAAGATTATTTTGGTAAACTCTAAGTATCCATGATTAATTTTAGAAATTCATGACTGTTTATGCAGCTATTCTGATATAGCAAAAGGAATCCAAAATATAAAGTAAATTTTGTTATCTTTTATTCTGTTTATGTATTGGTATTGATAGAAGAGATCATCTTCAAATAGAAGCAACCCCCCCCCCCCCCCCTCAAAAAAAAGGAAAGAAAGGTATATATTACCTGCTCTGGTCTGACTTATAATTAACTTTCACTAATGATTTTAAATATGAAAATTTTCTTGATATCACTGAAAAAACATTGCTGAGCATACACGTCATTTCCTTGTATATATACTCATTATATCTGACATGGATTTAATTATGAAATTGTGTTTGACATAAAAATGTGATTTCTCTTAAAAATTCTAAATATGTACACTTATAAAAGTATAGAATTTTAATACCCCAATCTTAACTTTTAATATTTCAATCTCCAATCTTAATTTTAATACTCCAGTCCGATCCGATCTAAGAACATCAAACTGAGACGCACACTGGTGGGTTTCCTTACAATTTTAACTACAACTAAGTTAATGATAAATAACCTATTTTTCATATATGTTTAAACTGTATTATTTTTAAATGCCTACATTTTACAAAAAGTTCCACGTCATCTGGATCCTTAAGATGTTGCGGGTCAATAACTGGATGATCAAATGGATTTATATTCTGTAACTCCAAAAATCCCACGCTCTTGGGATGTAGTATGTACAAAATCACATCAAATCCTGTTGGAGTAACTCTTTTTAAGTGTTCTTCTATAGCCTGTCAAATATAAAAAGTAAGACAGTCTTCTTTTAAATTGGCTTTTCAACATTTTGGATTAATAATTTTTGCTTTTAACATTTTAGGCCTTGAGCACAACTGATGAGTCCTAAATCGACGAAATGTGCATATCTTGTATCATCTATAATACTAAAATTAAAGGCTATATTTCTCTAGGCCATCATCACGTAACAAAAATATCCCCCCTCCGAAAATGGCAGAGTGCTCTGTCCAGTGGTTAGACGAGCTATGCCACCTTTTTATTTGTGATTGCACGGGTAGTTACCCTGTATAATTTTATTTTTAATATCTGCAAGAACATTGATAAGGTACATGTAAATATATTTATACACTCTGTTTAATTTTTTTTAAGCAAAACATATTTTATGTTATCAAACAGATCTAAAAATTTTGAAAGATGCACATGCTCAAAGCATGTATTCATTTCTTAAAATACAATGTACATTGTACCTACAAAATTCTCATCTTTTGGAATGATTTTGAGATACGTTACATGCGACCAGCAGTTATCATTATCATTTTTTTTGTGTAAATCGTTGTTCCGATAATTGACTACTCCTCAGATGAATGGGGCTTCAAAACGTATAAAAATTTAGATACTTCAACATAGAGCTATAAAAACGTTTCTAGATGTTTGAAAATGTGCTCATGGCGACATCGGTTGGCTTACATAAGGCGACATTGCAATATGATTAGACTATTGCACCGTATTGTCAGCATGACGTCGAGTAGATAACCTCGTCGAATATTGATATGGGATTCTTTGACACATAGAAAATATATGGTACAACGATGTAAAATGTCTTATGAAAAAGTGGGTTTAAATGACGTGTTTCACGCAAACCCAACAGATCGACTTTGTAGCAAATTTTGAGGAGACTATTTTAATGGACATTTATGGCAAGCTGTTTTTCTATTTATTCTAACTTCAAGTAACTCATATAATATATAAGATATCTCATATAATATATAAGATATCTTATACACTTTATAAGATATCTTATAAAGTTTATAAGATATCTTATAAATATTTTTTATATAAGATATCTTCTATACTTTATAAGTTTCATATATTTTATAAGATATCTTATATAGTTTATAAGATATCTAACATAGTTTATAAGATATCTTATAAAGAAAATTATATGAGATATAAATTATATGAGATATAAACTATATAACATATCTTATAAACTATATAAGATATCTTATAAAGTCTGTCAGATATCTCATAAAGTATATAAGATATCTTATATAGTTTATAAGATATCTCATGTAATTTATAAGATATCTTATACAGTAAATTATATGAGATATCTTATAAATTATATGAGATATCTTATAAATTATATAAGATATCTTATAAACTATATAATATATCTTATAAACTATATAAGATATCTTATAAACTATATGATATATCTTATAAAGTTTATTAGATATCTTGAAAACAGAATAATTAGTAAAACGGCTTGCCATAGACATTCGTCGAGAAAAATTGAACGCAGAAGTCAATAGCAAGCCGAAATTACGATCTTTCAAGTAACTGAACACGTGTTTTGAACCTCAGCCATATGTTATATCAATTTTAACAAGACAACAACGATCTGGGCTAGCTATAATTAGAAGTGGGACTTTTCCGTTAGAGATAGAGAAAGGAAGATACCACAGAATTTCAGCAGACAGACGATTTGGTAGAATTTACAAAAACGAGAACGTTGAAGACGAGAGACATTTCTTAATAGAGTGTCCACTATATTTGCCAAAAACAAATATGAATTTTGCAGATTTTCAGTTGCAAAACAATAATAATGATCTATCTCTCAAAACAGATAACGAAATTCCCATTTGTTTACTCACTACGGACTGTAAACTCATATAAAATTTTATTTTATCTATTTCTAAGATAAGGGAACGTTTTAGGATGTATAAGAAGCGACTGAAATTGGTTAAATTTAGTACATGTATACATGATAAAATACTAGACAAGACTTTTAATTAAGTATAGCATGTATAGTGCATGGTACAATGTAAGCCTTTAATGGGTGACTGACAGACTGATTGATGATACATTGTAATGTATGTTGTATCATTGTAATGTATGTTGTATCAGGTTGCAAATGATCATGACAACAACCCGATATAGAATCAGGTTGCGGAATTGTTTTCTGTTCCCTGTTAAACACCATGATGACTGACCTGTACCGAGCAGGAATTGTTAGGTTTATTGATTAAATTTCTGGAGCACATGAGTTCATCCCTATTTGATAATTAGTAATAACAGTAGATTTTATTTTTCAGTGTTTATGTTGTGTTTTGAGTTCGATTAAGTTTGTGTGCCCATTTGATTTAGTTTTTTAAATTGCTTCTAGGTATTTTTTAATATTTCTTGGAGTCAAGTAAGCAACAGAACTCTACAACTTACCTCTTCTTTCAAATCAACAAATCCATTCAGTACAGACCCAGCTTCATATGAAAATGATGTGAACGTGTTTTGTACGTCAGGATACAATTTTCTCGAACGGGCATCTAGTCTTTCAAATATGTTTCCATCAGAGGCAACAGTATATATTCCTATATTCATAGCATACAACAAACAAGCCTTTTAATGGGTGTAAATCAAATGTGTTTTTATATCAAATTTCCTTCATCATCCTTTTCAAAGTCTTCTTTCACAAACAGTGAATAGTAGTAAAGTAGTCGACAACCAATTTGTCATTCTTTGGACAGTGTAATGTTTTTGTTCAATAATAAAATTATGATTTTTTTTAGATCTGCATTTATTTCCTATGTTGTAATTAGTTTTTTCTGTATAGTTTCGATCTTTGCCCTTTGACCTTAAAAACGCTTTTCTATTGGAATAGCATTGTCAATTACAAATGTACAATGTATCTGTTCTATGACTGGACGAACATTTTATTGTCATTTAAAATCGTCGACTGTGCTCAATGAATTTACCTAGGTACAGTAAAACATAATCAAAGTATTGAAGTACTGTTTACTCGGATGGCCTCATGATCTGATGGCTGATGAATTAATGATAGTGATTTAAACCTAACTGTATATATGGTACAAACTGTTTAACATGGAGATATGTTTCACCTGTATCCAATTTTGCTAGTATAATTCAAATGTTGAAATAAATAATGCATTTCTTAAACATGTGAATAATGCAACACTTTCAAATGTTGACCATTCCCCATAGACTTTCATAACATGTACAGTATAGTAAAGATTCATAGTCACTAGAATATAACTGAGAGGGCCAAGCCAAAAAATAGAATGCGAAAGCTAATTCAACTGCGAACCAAATTCATTGGCTGTCTATATGTGGTTCCCCATTAACTGACCTAATCACCAACTATTAACAAATTGATGATGTTGTCGTACGAAACAGCACATCTATATGACTTTTGTGAGGCAAGACAAAAACTGTAGTGATATATATACAATACATAGTCATTGTCGGAAAATATGAAATTTATTTGGGCGAGCTTTAGAAACATTAGAAAAGGCGAGCTTTAGCGAGTCTTTTCCCATGTTTCGCAGCGAGCCCAAATAAATTTTATATTTTCCGACAATAAATTTGTATTTTCTTTATCCTGCAATCCCCTTTCGATGCGTAAAATGCCTTAAAATTACGTGTGAAGTTGAAATCCAACTGCCGTGAAAACGCGGGAAACGCCACGACGTCATCTAGTACATTTGCTATGTTCCTCGCGCTCTTCATGTAAACATCTACTAGTAGACTTTATTAGGTCATTGATCTAATACGACTGAAGTTTATTCTACCCCTGTTATTAGACCGGAAATAGCTTGATTGCAGGATAAAGCACTTTAGGCTGCTTCCTTATGTGTTTACTGTTTATGTCCTTAATATAGTAATAGGGTGATATTTTGTACAATATCGATTTCAAGTTGGCTCACTTCTTTCACAATCAGAGGTTCATTTAAATGGCTAGCAATGTATCAATTTGAGTTACAGTATAAAAACAATATTATGTCAATATCAGTAAAATATAAACTTTTTTATTCGGGACGAAACCGTAGAAGGGCAAAACTCGCTCCCCTCATACAAACATGTTTATATTTTTCTGACATTGACCTAAATGTTACACAACTTGGCAACAATGTAAATATAGTAACAGCCAACTTGGCAACAATGTATATATAGCTGCACACAACTTGGCAACAATGTATAGTTGCACCCAACTTGGCAACAATGTATAAAGCTGCATCCTACTTGGCAACAATGTACATAGAGCTACACCAAACATGGCAAGAAATTATGGAATGATATTTAGAACAATCTTGAAAGACGAGGGTATATTATAAATATATATTTGTTTTTACTTTTGTAACTGTTCCCATCTTTTCTCCTATTGTATCTTATCTAATATATACTAGTCAACACAAGTAACGATACACGAGTCTGGAACCAAATATCTTGGTAATTCCTGACAAAAACTTAAGTATGAGGGCAACAGTGGTTTGCTTCTTCATTTCTTGATCTAATGCGTCTCATTTAGAAATTTTGATAAAACTTGAAATAGTGGAAAATGAAAGTTTCCAAAAGAGGGTTAAATTGAATTTGCGGAAAATCGTGAAGAAAATCGACACACATTTTGTAAAATAAAAATCCAGTGACTGAAATCAGTAGAAAAAACTCAAATCTCTTGTCATACAAACATTATGATTCACATAAAGGGGTAAAAATACTGATTTTTTAATTTTGGGTTGAAAAATGTGATTTTTGAAATCTCAAAAACTGAAAAATCCATGCTTTTGATGAAAAAAAACAATCTACTATGAAAATCAGACGTGTGGGTCTATTTTTTCTGCTTAGCACAGCCATTTGAAATTATGAATATATGAAAAATGCATTACCCTGTATCGTTTCTTTTGTAGACTAGTATATGTCTGTTGTTCATAATACAGTAACAGTTTTTATCCATCATAAACTTGAGTAATTTTTGCAGAATTAATAACCTGATAATTCATGTAATTATTATTCATCTGAGGTCTTCTTTGACATTTGTGGATCTGTTTATGTGACTTTATATCAAAGTATTCCCTCTACGTTTTTGACAATATATGATGTTCTGACTTTAAATAGAACAGTTTAAATTCAAAATCGAAATATATGTAGTATGAATTGTCCTTATGATGAACTATATTGATGTGATACATATTTTTTTATTACAGTAGTCTGCTCTTTTAACAAGAATCGAATGCCGCTAGGTGTTATGGAAATTTTACATTTAATGCATAATGCATAAATATATTACATTTGTAACTATTTAGATAAAATATAGCATGGGGAACAGGTTTTAACATAGACATGATAGGTATAGATGTGCTCAGTATTCTCCCGTTTATTTCATATATTTCCATGCAAACAGGAATAATTGGAATTACAATACCATTTTGATTTCAAATATTTTAATAAAAAATTACACTGCAGTATTCTCTATCACAATTCTCATATACCGTATGTTTAAAACCTTAAAAATATAGTCAGATCAGTGAGAATAAACATAGGGCATGTGTATTGATACGTGTATGTTTTGCTTAATAGTTTTAGACATGGGATATATGTATAGCAACACCCGACACTTCTGTAATAATAGCTGCAAACGACATAGTTCTTTCAAGTATCATCTCAGGGGATGTCAAGTATCATCTCAGGGGTACAAAACATATCATAATAAATATGAAATGAAATTTTTTTGATAGCAAGATTCAAATATATGAGTTGATAAAGAAATCTATTTTGCACTAGATAATGTCAGCGTATTCACGTAATAAAAAATGAGTAATTTCGTGTGAAAAACAACCCAGAGTACGACTGGTTTCTCTCTTCGAAGTGAGCCAACCTAGTTTCTAGCGGAAATTGATCAGCTTGCCGGTTAAGATTCAGGGCGATAGCTATACTATGGATAGCTATCCTTGTAAATATCGAGTAACCACGGAATAAATAGATACTCATACTTGTTCAAATGTGAAGAACTGGAAAATATTCAATTTTTAAATTTAGCGTCTTTTCCCTCGTTCCGCTGAACTCCACTCGGGAAAGACGTGAATTTGAAAAACTCGTCGAAGATTTTCTGGTCTTCTATTTGAACTCATGTACTAACCTCTTATTTTTATAACAATGCAATTCAAGGGGTTTTAAACAATTTTAAAATAAACAAACAACCTAGAAGATATACAAAGAAAAATTCAACGGATATATTTTATAGTACTTGTTTAATATGGTTTGCTGATCTGGTTGAGGTCTTAGAGTAAGAAATCTACCAGGAAGTGGATATGTACATATATAGAATAGAGAATGGAAACCGGGAATGTATCAAAGAGACAACAACCCACCAAAGAGCAGAAAACAGCTCAAGGCTACCAATGGGTCTTCAACGCAGCCAGAAATCCCACACCCGGAGACGGCCTTCAGCTGGCCCCTAAACAATAATACATACTAGTTCAGCCAAATGGACGACACACTTAACTCCGAAACATACAAATGAACCACAATTTAAAAAAAACACAAGACTAACAAAGGCTAGAGGTTCCTGACTTGGGACAGGCGCAAAAATCCGGCGGGGTTAAACATGTTTTGTGAGATCTCAACCCCCATCCCCATACCTCTAGCCAATGTGGAATAACCAAACACACAGTGAAGAAACTAAGCAAAATAACAATGATCAATATATATTACCAAAGGACTACTAGCAGTTAATGATATGCCAGCTTAAGACCTCAATTAAACGGATCTAAAGATTATGTCTTTATCATATCGAAAATCAGCCACAATCCCTCCCGTTAGGGGTTTAGTATCATGCCATCATACAACTTATATTAAAATATTAAAAGAACATAACCCGTATCATGCCAACAACTGCTTTTAGAATAAATATGTATATTTCCGATGCAAAGACCCTATGAGTGAATCAATATTAATTCCAAAAAAATGCCAACTTTAACAACTTGACAACAGTATCGTAACTATATCCTTTGTGGATAAGTCTGTTTAAAGGTTTTGTTAGCTTTTATGGTGAATGACAACTTTTTGTGGTTTGTATAAGCTATTAACTTTTCAGTCAGAGACGGATATGCATACCTTCCCTATCTAGAATGAAATCCAAGATTCTATCTGTATCACCGAATTTTTCACCATTAAGATTTAATGTGGTGTTTGTCTTATATGACAAGATCATGTAGTTATGATCACGGAAGTTCCTGCCAACAGGTAAATTTGCATTGACAGGAATCTGCAGTTGAAAAAAAAACAAATATTGGTTTCACTAGATATATTAATCATAATAACAATTCATATTATTGTTCATAATTTCAACAAAGGTACTTTGTTTTTTTTAAAAATTTTATATATTAAATAGAAGAATGTGTGAAATGAGTCATTTAGACAATAAACTGTTAAATTTAACAAGATAATATTATATCTTTGAGACGTTATGCGACTTTCAACAATAAGCAATTGTGAACATCACACAAGAATATAAATGATCTTGATAATATTAAAACATTTTGCAGTGTAGAAATTTTTTATCAGTAAGTATTATTGTGTTAGTATGTAACATCGAAACCCATGCTTGACCATTTTATTTTTCTGAACTGACCACAGTGCGCACCAAAACATGGTGGTTAACCTTCACTTGAAGTTTCATGGAAAATGGATGAACTTCAGTTTTTGAAATTTTCGTCAAATTTCCATTGAAATGTTATTAAAGCTCACATTCATGCGTAGGATGCAGGAAATGTTTTTGATTTTTCTTTTCATACTGATATTTTTCACTATTTATCACAAAAAGATTTCTTTTCAGGAATCGGTTTATACTCACTTTAAACTTTCTTAAATGTCTTTTTGGTCCAATTCCAGAAAGAAGTAAGATCTGAGGAGAACCAATTGTTCCAGCAGACAAAATCACTTCCTTATTCGCAAATACTGTAAAGGTAGTGTTGTTTCTGACAAATTCAACACCAACAGCAACTTTTTTTTCTATTAAAATATGTAAAAATACAAACGGTTACAGTTCACTACATGCAGCTATAACTTGTATTTAGCACAAACTTTTATTGCAAATAAAAAATAAGCGATACCAATTTTGATGAATTTTAAGATATAGGACGGGAAATCAAACAATCAGCAAAATATAGTAATAATGTAAGTATGGGTATCAAGCTAGTACATGTAGTATCGAAATACTAGCGTCTGAGCTCGTTTGTTTTGTTTGTTTAGTTGGGGTTTTACGCCGTTTTCAGCACATTTGGCTATTTCGCGTCGGCCAGTTTTTATTGGTAGAGGAAGCCCGAGTACCCGGAGAGAGCGACCGACCTTCGGTAGGAAAATTGGCAATACTTGTCAGTTAAGATCGGAGTCGAACACATCCCGCCACAGGTGAGATTCGAACTCACTACCTCAGCGTTGACAGGCTAGTGATCATTAGTAGTCATGACGAATTAACTAGACCACTCGGCCACCGAGGCCCCCGTCTGAGCTCGTAATATGATCGATGACTACAGCAGGGGTATATTAATTCAGGCAGGAAAAAAGTTGACACTAACATTTAGATACAATGTACATGTCTGTAAATTTAACCATAAGGATAAAAGATCTTGTGTTGATTTCCAGCTGTTCCAATGAAACTAACAATCAATGAGAGAACATAAACTATTACACCAATGATTCGTTCCCCTCATGTAAAGTTCAAATGTCTGTGTTTATATAGATGATTCGGAAATTACTGACAACACCTAAATAAATATCATTTATACTGATTACGCGATCTTTAGGCGTGTTTGAAAGTTGATACCTTTGTCACATGACTGTTAATGCTAACTTGCAAATTTTCTCTGCTCAATGCTGGACGAAGGTAGCAGTATGCTGAGCTGCAACGTAATCCTTCTTTGATGTTAGCTTGTGTTTGACAGAAACCTACTCAAAAATATCATATGTCAAATGAATTGTGAATGTGAACAAAGTCATTAGTTAATAATGGATTTCAGTTTCCAGATATTTAAATGATAAAGTTTAAAGTACGTTCACGGAAAAGCTGTCGTCTTTAGTGAAAAAATATTATAAAATGAACATTTACACCTTGAATAGAAAAAAAAACAACATAAAAATACATATGTATACTAGTATGTAAAAATGTAGATATACATATAAACAAAGGTCTGTTTATCACTAATGCCCTCTCCAGTTTTTTTTTCCTTTTTAAAATAAACGAAATTTCTTCAAACATATGAATGGGAGTGTGGGTGTGGTATGTAGAATTGAGAATGAGAATAATGGCCTAAAATTTTAATGAATAAATACAGAATAATGATATTCTACAATAATTGTAAAGAATAATTTAAAAAATAGATAAAGAATTTAGGAAAAAATACTGATAACAGAAAATAAAGGATAAAGAAATTGCTCTAAATAATTTTACTTCATAAATATTGCATGAAACAACTTTAAACTACCTTTTCTGGAGTCATGCATGTGCTATGTGTGCGCCTTATAGCACCGACAAACATACCTATGTTGTATCTCAGTTTATCTTTCTAATTTCTGATATGAAAATTTCAAACTCAAAATATTTTACTGAATAAGCAAGGCTCTCATTAATTTTATTTTAATGTCATTTTTTATTATTGGTTTCAAATGCTTATATAAAAACATTTTATGTAAAAGGAATTAGACATTCGAACGTGCACATGCACATTTAACTTTCTTTTTTTTTTTAAATATACCTTTTTGACTAATTCCGTTGCAGTTTAGTGTTGAATATCCTAATTCACTTGATGCTTTTTGATGGAAGAACTCAAGATTTGTTCTGTATCCTCTAGTAATAGTTAAAGGACCACCATTTCCTCGTAAATCTGAAAATTTTAAAATAAAAAAAAAAGAGTCAAAATGTTGGCGTATGCTTTGTTCGCGTGAATAAAATTACAGAATTTGAGATTTATGTCCAACAAACAAAACTCCGAAAACTACAGAAAGAGGTAATCGTACAGTTTTTTTCTACACTGCATGACAATAATAGAAAACATAAATAAATAAAAACCCAAAATTTCATAACCTCAAAAGACAGACAATAGAAAGAAATACGCAATTACAGGTTCTAATATGGTACTGGTACAGTCAAATCTGGTTTCACCAAAAAAAGTTACAGAGCACGCAATATTTTAAAAACTTAAATCTGGGACTAGTAACTTCAGCACACACACACAAAAAACAGAGTCATACATTACAAACCAGGTGTATGAGGTTGTCTTGAACTTAAAATGGGATGAGAGCAATTGTCCCCGTCTTGAATGCACCACTTTGACTTCAGGGCGAAGAAGAACAATAAAAGAGCTATTCCTTAGACTGTGTCACCTATATGTAGATATTTTGTTTCAAGAATTAATTCGAAGATCCTTTCTTTCATATTATGAGAAGTATGAAGTTAACGAGAAGTTTTATAATGAGACCAATACAAAAGGACGAACATCGCAATAATAGAAAACTGCAATTTTGGTTTTTGTTGGTTATGTTTAATTACATAAGGTACATCATCCAGCAATATACTCTGATATTTTTACATGGTTGTTTCTGTATTGGCCTTGTTATTGGACCGAGGCCTGCTGTATTGGCATTAGGCGGAGCCGAAGGCCAATACAGCTGACCGAGGACCAATAACAAGGCTAATGCAGAAATAACCATGTAATGATATCTTTATTAATTAACTACACAATGCATGTTTTGTATGAATTCGATGAGTAAAGAGGTCATGGTCCCGTATTAAAGATTCATGAAAAAAAAAGCTGCAAAGGCCAAAAGTTATGATAATACTAATTACACCAAACCTCAGATGTGCTACAAAATTTAATCAAAGTCAATCTGTGCTTAAAGTGATAGGTGTTGGGCCTTTCATATATAAACTAAAAACGAAACAATCTATCGTAAGTTCAATCTGAGTCACCGTAGTTGGCAAATATTAACTGATAGAAGGTCTGTAATGTTTTGATGCGTAAATCTTTTGATATTATTCCACATCCGTGGAACAACAGATGTGACACACCCAAGTTATTTTAAATATTTTATAAATTCTAAAAAAAAAAAAAACTTTTGGACAGCTCCATGTTAGGGTAGACATCTAGTACTCGTTTACATAATGTCATGTGTAATAGAAAGGGTTTTCATTAAATATGAACCTAAATCTCAGCATTTGTACCAATGGTTGGTAATAATTTTAAATTCTTATATTTTTGAAATGTAACTTGTGTTAAATCTCCATGGAGGTATACAATTCCAAGACGATAACCCTGATAGTACCATGCACGTCATTTCTCCCTGGACCACTTTCTGTAAGTAGTTTTAATCATGTATGCAAGTTTTGGCGGCATATTTATCCATATGCTAGTTTCGTTGATTTGATATGCCCCTTCCTCTGATTTAACCATGTCTGAGATAAATCTATTTCATAATTTATTTTTCTAAAGCTTACAGAAATGTTCTTTTTTCATGTAATTATGTATATATCTTAGCTTGTTATTGTTGAATTTACTACCAAAATAAACAAGTAATAAGTGTAACAGTGTGCTGTTACGAAAGTCTCCCAATTGAATTCCCCTCCCTAAGGCCTGCATAATGCTGGAAATGCCTTTAAATATGTTTTTAGAACACCCTGCAAAAAAAATTGGCAGGAGTTCCTCTAGAACCCGGCTAACGCGCTGGGTCTGGGGGGCATGCACCTAATATATGTATGCTGTAAGAGAAGATATAATGAAAGTTAATACAATAAGTAACACTGAATAATGCTGAAAATGGAACATATCAAGCATAAATTACTAGCACACAATCTCGAAAGAAATTGCACCCCCGGTACACCAATTGAATTTCACTCCTCAGGGCCTGTATAATGCTGGAAATGCCTTTGAATACCTTTCAAAACACAATTTGGGCAGGGGTTCCCTTAGACCCCAACGGGTCTGGCGGGGGCATGCCCCCGATATAAGTATGCTGAAACAGAAGATATAATGAAGTTTAATAAAGTAAGTAACACTGAATAATGCTGAACATATCAAGCAGAAATTATTCGCACCCACTCCACCCCACCCCAGAATAAAATTGTACCCCCGGATAAAAAAAACCCATTGTAGTCTTACAATAGTTACTGAAGACCCCTTATCATTATTTATATTAGTTTTCAAGTTGTGACCACTTGAAATTGTTTTTTTTCAATTTTCCCATAGACTTCTATAGTAAACCTCCTCCCGGAAAAAAAAATCCCATTGTAAACTTACAATAGTTACTGAAGACATCTTATCATTATTTACATTAGTTATAAGCAGACTGGCTTATACATGTACCAAACGGACATAATGAATACCCAGTTGGTGTTCGATTTGTGAAGTTAAATCTTGGCCTAAATGTGACAATAAGTCTCAGTGCAAGCTTTGTTTAGCCGAACACCTGGGTTATTATTCAGCTGTTGGAAATCTAGTTTGTTGAATTCCTTTTGTATGCCTTGGTGAGAAAAAATCTTAGTAGTTGGAATCACAGTCCGTTTACACACTATTGGGAATTTCAAGATCTTGAATAAAATATAAAGTAGTCTTTGTATTTTATGGGTTAGTCTGGATTGTATAGTATTAGTAACTACAGGAATGATGCACATACTTGAATTTTCTATTTCAGGTATCATTACATTTTCCATCTTTTTAAAGAATGGTAAGACATCCATGTAACTCCACCCAGTAGATCCTTGTTCTTCCCATTCATCATAATCAAATCTACTTCCTCTCATAAATACCAAGCTATTCATACTTCCGGTTCCTCCTAACATTTTGCCACGTGGAAGGTATGCTGACTAGTTTTTGAATCCACAAAGATAAGCAATAGTAAAGATTATTTTTATTTTTAAAAATTAAATAGACTTTACCAAATATTATAATTTAACAGTTTAAGTTTAATTAAATATCATTGTAATAATAATTTCATATATTTCACTTTCATTTATTTAATGTTATTTTCTCACATTAACAATAAACATTAACAAACGAATTTGACTATACTTATTCTGACCATCCTCATTTGAGAAATAAATGTATGACAGCCTTGATACTGCGCAGATAACATAAATAGTTATGTCATGTAAGTCCCTATCACGAGTCATATTTTGTTTTCATATTCAACTGTCCCAAACATCACTAATAGTTTAAAATATTCAATGATGATCATTAGTCAGTTATTTTTCTGTTATCCAGAGGGCGGGGGGGGGGGGGGGGGGTAACAATACTTATCCCCCTTTTTAGTCTTAGGGGTTAAAGAAAGGTTACCTCATTATCTACCTTCGGCAACTAGGCTAAGGGAGAACATTAATGTTTCACAATGAAAAAAATATCAGATAACCACATATGATAATCATATTATTTATTTCCTTACATTATTTTTCAAGGCAAAACATGAATACCGTTGAGGTACAGTCTTGTATGCCCAGTCATTCTTTGTTCTAAACAATGCAAGATGCATGGCTGGGATCTGTGTAAACTCATTTTCTAAATCAGAGCCACCGGCTTCTAGTAATAACACGTCGTCGTTTTCCTCTGACAGTCTTGATGCCACAACTGATCCCGCTGACCCGGCACCAACTACAAAACAATAAATACATTGATTATGGGCATTTTGACGCTATTATACATATTTGATATTAATTTTATGCATATTTTATGCATGACAAAAACCATCCGAAGTACGAATAACGAAAAATAAAAACCAAGATTTCTAATCATGAAGTAAACAAGAGAAAACAACACGGGTTCCTCGTTTAGAAGAGACACAAAGAATTTACAGTTGTTGGACAAGCGATGACATGATTAAGGCCCTATACTTCTTGTTGGACAGCATTCTTGTTCGGTTTTGGCAATACTGAGTATCGAGATTCCTATGAGTACAAAATGTGCTCTTCCCATTATCGATTTATTTTATTATATTGTTATGAATAGTCTTATGAAGAATTACAGGACCCTGATAAATTAATTGATATTTTTTTACAACATGCAGATATCTTGATGTTGTACTTGCTGTTGATAACCCCGAATGTCTAATATATGAAAAAGGCATATATCCAAAAGATCTACATTTGAACAAAGCTAATGCGAATAGCAAATGCTGCTCCTTTTTAGATCTTACCATAAATATCGAAAATGGGGATATAAATACTAAAATTTATGATAAATGTTCAGATTACCAACTTTCCCTTTTTTGACGGAGACATGCCTGTGGCACGATCGTGTGGAGTGTACATATCGCATGTACGTTTTGCACGGATTTACTCTATGTTAGAAGATTTTAACGAGCGAAATCACACGATAACTAAAACACCTCTATTTCAGGGTTATAGAGTTCACATGTTGCTTGATGCTTTTAAACGTTGTGCAATAGCTATCAACATCTTTTAGCAAAATACCAGACTTCCAGAAAAGCACTTATCATGACCGGGTTTTCCCATCCTATTTTTTATTATCGTGAATAAATGCAACAGTCTTGTCAATAACCCACAGAAACTTTGAAGTACCTTAAGATCTTTGTAATGGGTACCAATATTATTTTTTATCTAATTCCGTTGAAATTGCTCTTTCTACTTGTGACTCGAAGTCTTTAAATTTACACCGGAATCTTAGAATACTGCAAATTTTTATGGAAATCCTGGACGAGATGGCATTAAACCTTTTAAAGGAGTGACAATTTTGACTTTTTAGTTGAATAGAGCGACATTATCCGACCAGCAGCTATGAGAGCCTTAGTTCATTTACTGTTAAAACGAGCACATTCTGACCCGGTTATCTAAATTATTTACTGTCTAACCAATCTCTGCAGTTCTAGTAAGTGGTCACCTTTTTGATAATCATACTATTTCGGCTTTTATAGTATGTTTTATACACCAGAATAGGAGATTTTGGTATAGTTCAGTATCTTGTCAGACTATCTTGATTATCTGCTGTGTTTATGTTTTATATTATTTTTGTCCGGGGATTCTGTATGTTTGGTGGCGTTGATTGATATCCATTCTGTTTTTTATTAGGTTATTTTAGAGTAGGACTATCTAAAGTCTGAAATGCTTCATATAACGTTAATAATTTCCCGTAGGTTTTCTAACCAGTAAGATTCCAAAAACCACTGACATCTGCTTTTTCATTCCTAGACCTTTACAGTATAGGCGACTGCAGATAAAACGTTTCGACTTGTTTTAACTCAAGGTTGTTATATATGTAGGAATTTATTATCAATTCACACGCTTTACATGTGTAAAAAACCTAAAACATTTCACAGGATTATCAATTAAATCGCATACCAATAATGAATCAGGTATGGGTTTTTAATCATACCTATGTAAAGGAAAAACCTTATTGTTTTTTTCCGTTTTTCTTATGTTTTTTGTTGTTGTTGTTGTTTTTTTTTGTTGTTGTTTTTTTTCTTCCAGCATTTTTTTTTGACATGGCCCCCCTCGTTTCTATTGAAGTTATCTTGACCAAATCTGGACCATCGATAGACCTCATTATGAAGTTTTATAAAATGAGGTGTGAAGGATTTCATCTCCCTTTAACTGTTTTTTTTTTCGACATGACCCTACCTCGTTGTTTTTAAAGATATCATGACCTTATGTGGACAATAGGTAGATCTCATCATGAAGTATTACCAGATGACCCTGCTTAGGATTTCATCATGCCCTTTTAGGGTTTTACCCCTTAAAACAGTTTCTTTTATTTGCATATAATTTAAAAATGTTACAGATAGAATCGATATGAAAATGGCAACATGTACATGAACAGATATCGATGTTAATATTTTTTATTAACCCTTATAAGAGTTATTTCCCTTGAAATATTATTCACAATTTTTGAAAAATTCTATTTCGAGAACCGGAAGTCGTAGAGACATGGGACCTTCACCATTAATCTTTAGTTCATTTGACCTTTCATTTGCACCCAAGGCGAAAGGTCACCAAGTGAAAAAAGTGTTAACGCTTAAATTTCAAGCTTGAATATTAAGTAAACGATAAGAGGTAGCTGCATACATACATCTCGAAGACCTCTACATTTTATACATTAGGCCCAAACCTGTCACACCGTCCGTTCAAAAGTTACAATGAGACAATCTTTAAAAGTATAGTATTTTGTGTATATCAACCTACTATAATTGCAAAAATGATCAGTATTTCAAGACCTTCAATTTGAAGTCAATGTCAAGGTCATGATGGAAATTACCACTTGACCTTCAAATGGTACTATGACCTTGACCTTGTGATCTTTTGACACTCAAGTTGTCCTGAGTTGAATGGTGGTAGTCCCATGTCTCTACGACTTCCGGTTCCTAAGTTGGGTATTGCATCATATATTTAATTATTCAATGTGCCCTTAATGAACTACTGAATTGCCCAATTTTTTTGTGAAAATGTTGTACTTCATCTTCAGATCATTTTACACTTAGCAGATTTGAGATATCTGTTGTCGTTTTAAAGATATTGTAATTTGAAATTTTGTGAAGGAAGGGTGGGGGCATATATTTCTGAATCAACAACAGCTAGCCACCTGAAATTTTCAGAAATTGAAGAGTTTAAAATGGTTATATGTTTGACATAATACCAAAAACATTCGAAGAAAAGTTCCAAAAAAAAAAAAAACAATTTGAAATTTTCATGTTTTACATTGACTTTGTGAGTTTCATAAGTTCTGTTTATACAATTGATATTGCATAATTTTTAGGACTTTGCCAAATGGGGTCATTTGACATATCAAATTAAACGTCTATATGAGCTCTACTCAAAAATGAAATTTGTACATGGTAGATCTCCTTAGCTGAAATTTGGCTTCCTATTTCGGTATTTTTGGTTGAGTACTTCTTTTTTAATATAAGTTTGGTTTTTGGTCTTCCAAATGTTTCGGTTTTAATGCTGCTGATGAGAGGTAACTCCTTGAAATGCGTCGTATACAGCATAGTATAAATTAACCATATCTAATATTAGTATCTTTGGATTGTTATTTTGAAACCCCCTTTTGATCCCAGTGAAAAGGGTTGAGTCATCAAGTTCAAAAGATAAATTGTCTCAGAAGGTAAGGTTGTCGCATATCAAATGAAAGGTCATCAAGTCTACATTACAAATATCATACTTCCGAACTCGAAAATTGAGGAGGATCGGGCCTTAAGTGCGAAAAGTGAAACGTTTAAGAAGGTATGCTTTAGGCATATCAAATGAAAGGTCGTAAAGAGAACATTACAAATATCATACTTTTAAGGGAAAGACCTTTCAATTGTTTTAAAAACAATTGAGATACTAGTTCTCTTCTACATTTGCATTTTTTGACGCATTTTGTCATTTTAATGTTCTTAAAATCGGTGAATTTACAGATTTATTGATCTAATCTAAATAAATGCTACACGTTTTTGTTAATGAAAATTGTGATTATATTTTTCAATGAAATGGAAAGATATTACTTTTCATCATGTATACATTATTGGACTTCTAAATGTTTGCCACAACTGCATTTACGTTTAATTGTAAATTCAGTTGAAAAATCTTTAAATGTTCGAGGAAATTCTTTTACCGTCTATGTTAATTTTAATTTAGCGCCAAGGAAATTAGATTTCAAATCCAAATTGTATGTCACGCAATCCACAAAATAAAAAATATTATCTTTCCCTTAACAAAATTAAATACAGAATAAAATCTATCATATATAATGTAATTATTGTGAAGTCGATTATTTACGCACGCACAAAAATCGGTCGTATAATGAAGTATAGAAAAATTAACACTACATTTATTGGGATGTTAAAAAAATCTTCAAATATTACTTTCCCGATTCAGAAAAATAATGGGATGTACTTGAATAAATGGTGTACAGTATGATACGTTTTGAATATAAATCATTATATCTTGTGGCAAATTTAGTTTGTTGTACTTCAAAGTTGACACTGTAAATTACAACTTTGTTATTTTTTTTTCATTGTTAACAGATGTTGTTTGTCTCATATTTTCAATGCTGATTCTGTTAATCTGGGCATGATCACGACTTGTTTATTAAATGTCTAGCTAAATTTTTGGAAAAAAAGAAAAGAATTACCTACCAATAATATAATCATAGTGAGATCTGATTTGTTTATCAAATATCCCAGGTTTGTCTGTCTGTCTTGGGGGAAGAACTGTCTCCAGGAAATTAGTCAGCGATGCAACATTCAACAATGTATGACCAAGGAACATTATCTGAAATTAATGGCAATATGTTATACAGAAATGCATATCCTTGATTTTTTTTTTAAATTAGAAGACAAACATTTTACTGTGTCATCAATCATGTTGTTTACATGGTTTATTTTTGAATTCTATTATTGCTCTACTTAATGGTCTAAATTTTGATTTTTCGAAATCCTGTCCAGTGATAGTTTTTTTTTTTTGTCACTGAAATTTGCAATTTTATTGATAGAATTTTTATAAGATGTCAAGAGGCCTAAAACAACCGTCAAAAGCAAATCTCACTTATAATAGTAACCTCTTTATATTCTTTTGTTTATGCATATAAAGTTTGAAGTTGAATGACACGTTCAGTATAAATATTTCTGGTATACACGAAAAGAAATACATGTACATTGTAATTGTCTTGTTTGGCTGAATATTAAATTTTATTCACATAGTTTGCAGAAAGATTAGGAATAATACCCGAAATAAGTTTTTGAAATTGTTAGGAATTTTTTTTTAAAGTTCTTGGTCAAATATTTCTCTTGATTACCTTCTGTGCCCCTATCTATTCATTGATGACATAAATTTAATATTTTCCGACAAGACAATGTATAATATATATATTGTTATTCGTTAGTATATTCGTTCCATTGCCAGACTTTACGAAATAAAGATTCACATTTTTTACAAAGATATTGGCCTTGCCCATCGAATTGTGAAATCTTACTTTTAACGATAAATACAAGTGGTGAAAATGACCACAAAAGGTATCGGAAAATGGTTTACCCTGTGTTTTTAATTCTTTTCTACACCGTAAAAACTTATTTTATGCCAGATATGACAGTATAATCTGTGTCCGTGATGTAGACCATCCAACATTCACAGAAATGGGAAAAAAAGGCCTCGAATGCCCTTAGATTTCTTCAAAAAACTTTTGGGAACTGTGGGATTTGCACTTTTAATATATGTATTTATAAACAGTAAATCGAATTTTTTTAATTTCAAATTTATTTGAGGGGTTCTTTTTACTTTCTTGTCATTATGAAAATGTATACTACATTTTTATTTTACTTCATACATGTCTCTTTATCTCAGGCGACTTACGTTACCAATTCTATTGTTACGCCACTTTCACAGGTGAACAATACGAAAATCACGTGCAAATACAAGCCTTTTATGGTGATCGCCATTACCATATTTGGGTACGTCACTAAGGCGGGATTTGCAGCATTTTTTTGGCACGTCCATAATCTACTTACTAATCTGAGTTACGGGTGCCGTATACGGAGCAGGAACCTCTGACCCTTCTGGAGAACCTGGGTTCACTCCTGGTTTTTATATGGTTCGTGTTGTTCATTGTTTTTTAGTTTTCAGTGTTTATTTGTTGTGCTTGTGGTTGTTCATTTGTCTTCCCGGGTTTGTCTGTCCAATGGATTACATTTTTTGATTTGCTCCTTAGGTATATTTGTCCTCTTTACAGAAGTTACCTCTTTATAATATACTTACATACCCCACTTACAATAATCTACTAACCTGACTTACAGTAGCCACCTCTTTTTAATCCACTAAATAACTCTTCTGAACGGCTATGGAGTTTCCATTTGTATTTTATATTTTATTTTTATACCTGTCGAGATTCTTCAATTAGCCACAAAGATATATTTTGTTATTGCTAATTAGCTTTGCAGCTGCTGTGGTAAGTATTGAAAAATCAATTTAAAAAAATATTGCAGACTAAAATAATTTCGCTTGTCAAAGAACTTCTAAGTAACGTCACTTGAAATAATATACAATATGTTGTCTTTTTCATCTTAAATTAAACTTAATAAGAAAGATATGATATTATTCATCAAAGTATATAAATATTACAACCTAATAACGCTTGAATAGGACGCTTACAGAAAAGTAAATGTATAGTAAAAGTGATAATAAATTTGACATGTAAACGTGTATTTAGAACAGATTTAGAATATGTGAAAAGATAAGTTCATACAAATATAGGATGTTGTCCGTCTTGCTATTTTTGAAGTAGTTTTAAAATGGAGAATATAGAGAAGCATGTCTATGATATACATGTATTCAAAACACGTTTGGTGTTTACATGTACGTCTTAAGGATGCTCGCTGGTCATGTTTTGGTCTTTTTGTCAGATTTTCGGAATCCTCGGGTTTTATCCATTTTTTAAACATTTCTTAAATATTTAGCCAATGAACCCCCACTTTTTCTTTTATAATTCAATCATATATACCTTAAAATGGTATTTGACAAAATTTTATGAAATCCTTTTTATATTTTCATACATTTTTGAGAGACTGAAGTTGCCGATGCAAAGACAATGAAAAATCCAGAGAAACCCTATTTCCTGCAAATTTTCAAGGCTTTATAGCTCTAAAATGAGCACATGAACCTATTCTTTTTTCTTGCTTATTTGTTTACTATTCATATGTTCTCTCAAACTAAAACACCTATTTCAAATCCTATTTATTTCCTATTAGACCAGCGATCATCCTTAAAGTCAAATATCAGTAGTATACTACTAATGTCATTTCTTACAGACATTCAGGTTGTGTACTTTCGGTATCATATAATGCCTTGTAATACTGTTGTTAGATTAGTGATATATTAATAATACTAATAATAAAGTTATTGGGAATACACTTTTTCGGTTAACTTTTCCCATAAGACATTGTTCTTATTCTTAAATTTTAAAAGTTTGAAAACAAAGTGTTTTAAGGGAAAACGTTTGCATCGGTTCCAACCCCCGCTATATTGTCTGAACTAATATAAAATACCCTTCCTACAAATTTTCAATAAAACTTGCGGCTTCTAGTCTTGATCTCCTTAGGATCATTTACGCCTAGTCCGATATTTTGCTGACTAAATGATTTTTTGTTGCCTTCGCTTTAGCTCAATAACAAAGACTTCATGATAAAGTAACTAACGAAAAGCATGATTTTCATCTGTTAATAACGTGATAAGTTTGGATTTATAGAAACAGAAAATTTGCCGATTGTAGGTCTATTTCCCCAAAGGGTCCTATACCAAACTAAATGTGACCGCCAACTTATATGGTAGTCCGGGTCACTGGCCACAGTTCTGAAATATTGCTGCCAAGTTTCCCTCTGGTGCACGTTTTGGATGGCGACCTGGGTCATCGAATAAATTCTGAAAGAGGACCAATTAAGCACCATTGCTGCAATATTTAATAAAGATTAAAACATAAAAGTTTACTGACCGATGGAAGATGGACGCCAACTGAAGGCGATAGCTCACAAAAATATGAAATTCAAAAAGTCGCTTTTAAGTGCCGACCATGGCCTTATCATTGGTATAAATTACCGCAGCTGCGTAAAAGTAAATTTAAATTAGAAAATGGTGAGTATGAGTTTAATGGACGTTTACATAAACAGGCAATAGTATCCAATTAAAAAGTTTGAAATCTGATCACCCCATTGCCTCTTTCTGTATGATTATGGCGATGCAGCCTATTGGAAAAACTTTTGGTCACGTCTACCTATTGCACTGTATGTACAAATTTGTTCATATATGTATTACGAAAATTTGTTTCACATGCCTGTTAATTTTGGATTCTAACTTTTATTAAACGATTTCATCCTTTCCGTACATGTACTACTACCAAAAAATAAAACAATTTGTTTTGCAATAGATTTTTCAAGCTGTTTAGGTGAATCCATTATAGTAATCAGTTATATAATATTACAAAAAAGAAAATTTTATACATCAAAATGACAGAATATGGTATATGCATATTTGTGTACCAATATATAACCGTAGAAGCCATAAGAGTTCAGAGAAATGCGCTAGTTGAAAATTGACCTCAATAAGTTTACGATCGTACATGTATTTGGTAGAAATTTTATACTGGTCGAGCTAAATATACTATTTGATACTGGAGTGCTCTAGAAAAGGCACCTACACAGTTGCAAAAATAAACAGTATGTGATACAAATAGTTCAACAACATAAGGTCAAAACTGAACTGACGATACCATCGGGGACTTGGCACAATCATTCACAAATCAGAAGTAAATGCTATAAATATTCTTTACTAAACAACAACATGAATAACAGGAAAGGTCAACAATGACATACAGTTGATATCAGTTCTAATCTCTCAACTATTCTGTCAGAGAGGACGGTTCTAGAACCATTCTAGAACGATTCTAGGGTAGAACCAACCCTGTCATAAATGGTTCTAAGGTAGAGCCATCATAAATGGTTCTAGGGTAGAACCGTCCAGAATGCTTCTAGGGTAGAACTGTCATAAATGGTTCTAGGGTAGAACCGTCCAGAATAGTTCTAGCGTAGAACTGTCCAGAATGGTTCTAGGGTAGAACCGTCCAGAATGCTTCTAGGGTAGAACTGTCATAAATGGTTCTAGGGTAGAACCGTCCAGAATAGTTCTAGCGTAGAACTGTCCAGAATGGTTCTAGGGTAGAACCGTCCAGAATGGTTCTAGGGTCATAATTGGTTCTAGGTCAGGACACACCCTGTCGTATACAGTTCTTAAGGTGTCAGGATGACAGTTCTAAAACAGTTCTTCTGACAGTTTCGGACAGTTCTAATAGCTGAAAATTTCTTCCTATTTTGGTATTTTTGGTTGAGTACTTCTTGTTTAATATAGGTTTGGTTTTTGGTCTTCCAAATGCTTCGGTTTTAATGCTGCTAATGAGAGGTAACTCCTTGAAATACGTCGTATACAGCATAGTATAAATTTACTATATCTAATATTAGTATCTTTGGATTGTTATTTTGAAACTCCTGGGATGATGCCTCTGCTGGTGAAAACTAGGTCCCCGAGGGTATTCGCCAACCCAGTCGTCAAACTTGTCTGACATGATTATTCATTGATTTGTTACAGAAATTACCAGTATTTAGCAAAATTAAAAAATAATAGAAATACTAAGGGTTCATTCCTTGTATTGCACATGGTAGATCTCCTTAGCTGAAATTTGGCTTCCTGTTTTGGTATTTTTTTGGTTGAGTACTTCTTGTTTAATATAGGTTTGGTTTTTGGTCTTCCAAATGTTTCTGTTTTAATGCTGCTGATGAGAGGTAACTCCTTGAAATGCGTCGTATACAGCATAGTATAAATTTACTATATCTAATATTAGTATCTTTGAATTGTTATTTTAGAACTGAGCTCAACTGTACCAATCAATAAACCTTCCCAACAGACAAAATACCGAACAAAAAATATTCCAAAAGAGAATAAAACACAAACATAAACAGAACATAAGTGAGGATAGTCTGATTTGGTACAGGCACTAAACTGGTTTTATGAGTGCCCCCTGCTATAAAAGCCAATACGGTATGATTACCAACAAGATGACCGCTTGCTGGAACTGCAAAATTTGGTTTGACGGTACATAATTTAGACAGCAGGGTAAGAATATTATCGTTTAATTGTAGAACTAGATTAGACCCTCATAGCTGCTGGTCGGATATACTTTCGTTCTTTTTAATGAAAAAGTCATAAATAACACTCCCATCAATGGGTTAATGCTACCTCGTCTTAGAATTCAATAGAATTCGGCGGTATTCGTGAAAGGCCAGTATAAATTTAAAGGCTTCAAGTCATTGGGAGAAAGTTATTGTCAGTTTTGATGCAATGTAAGTCATGTTACCACTGTATGCAGCTCTTTATTTTTTTATTTATTTAAACATACCAGAACAGTTTCAGAACTGAGGAATTTCAATTTCAAAATATTTACCAGTTATTAGACAACTTAGGAAGAAATATTTTTAAAAATCGCACAGATGAGCATACAAATTATCCCATGCATATAAAAGATTTCATATGATATTTATTTCTCTATAATGTAATATCTATAATGTATATATATTTTAAATATGGTTGGAGATCATTTACAGAATTCGGACATTACATGTAAAAAGATCTGCCGCTTGCGATTTGTTTCTAAGATGAAATGTCCAACACTTTAATTTAATTTAAACCCAGAAAAACTACAACGGATATATCCGTTGCTTTCCATGTATGCTCCTCCATGTGCAATGCCTATTCTTGCAAAAACATCGTCTCCTTGTTTAAGATATAAAGGTGTAGCCGTAGTGGCAACAGCTCTATCGTTATGGTCCATGGAATCTGCCCACGTGACATCCTTAACTGTTCCATTCAGTACTAATTCAACAGTTGCATGGGCTTTATCGATCGTTCCAGTGGTCACGTGGAAAACGTACAATCCTTCGATCGGAGCTGCAAACTTTCCACTTGTCTTGTCATATCCATTACCAAGATTCAGGTCAACAGCATCGTAGATAATAGTCTTGTGTGTGGATACTGAATTCATAGCAAGATTTGAGGAAAGGTACGCATAAAATGCTATTGGAGATCTTGCTTCTTTAAGCTCTGAAATGAAATTTGCAAAACTGATTATTTTTATTTTCAGATTATTAGGTAAAATAATAAAAAATTGGGCGGTAATTTCCACATAGCCTATATTATAATAATAACTATTATATAAGTTTCACATTGTTCAAGGATGGTTTACATTTTTCACTAAATGCCTTGAAAATATTTTGTTTTAAATTTTGGAAGATTGGGTTAAAAAAACCCTTTGCATATGTAACATTATTGTACAAGTACATGTCAAAGCGGATTTAAGAATTAGACAAAGGGGGTAATAAAAATTAAATTTCCTGCACAAATGACATGTAGCAAGTTACTTGCACATTAACTGAACCATCTTTTTTATCATTTGATGATCGTTCAATCCTGAAGTCCATATGAAAAAAAAAATGTTGGGTTTATTTCCACATATGTGCAGTACTAGAATATAATACGAAAGGTGCTTTTATTGCTGTTCTTCATCTTGAGAGTCGCTATTTGATCTTTTGAACCAAAAGGATTCAAACCTTATAGACAGATTACAACAGCGTTGCGGTACTATTTGTCCTTTTCATGATATTCTGTCACAAAAAAACAACCCCACAACCTTGTTTTTGGTGCTCATTCTTGTTTTTAACACTTTATTATGATATACTTTCTGAAGGTTTTATTTCTAGAATCAAGATAAATGTATATATATATATTTTTTTTTACGTTGAGTTCAACCATCAGTGTTTTCATTCTTTCAATGTATTTTTCAATCACTTAAAATATCTTCATAAAAATAAAGTTACCAAAGCTGTCGTATTTTTTTATTTTTCTTACCTTGTATGTCTGCTTTTAATTTTGCGATTGTGAAGTATTCTGTACACTCTTTCTGACATAGCTCACAAAAGTTGTTCACTTGACATTCTTGTGTATAAATACAAGCAACAAAAGCTGCAAATATAACTACAAAACACATTTTCATTGCTGCTTCGTGGTGCATTTAATATGTGTCTTTAACAACAAACATACGGTTCTTTTGTACATGTACATATGTACAAACATCCGCTTAAACAGACATGACGCAGTTTCATAGGAAATGTTGTTATCCACTTTTTTCTAGCGTATTCTGTAACCGTTTTCTTTGAAAAAAAGTAGATTTTTTTCTGTCTGCTTGTATTTATTTTTATACTAACATGACAAGGTGAGGAAAATCCGAAAGAGCATCCAAAAATCATAAAATAGAGACAGATAATACAGAATACATAAAAATTATACATGTACTAATTATATAATAGTTGCTTATATAGAGGGCGTTATCGTGATATAGTGACTGCCCAAGGGACTGATATTGCCTGAAATATTGATAATGCCCGAGCCGCAGGCAAGGGCATTATCAATGTTGAAGGCAATATCTGTCCCGAGGGCAGTCAATTTATCATGATAATGCCCTCTCTATAAGCAATTATTGTGTTTATTTCATTGAAGAATATAAATCTGCTAGGTATGGGTTCCTTACATGTACATGTTTGTTGAATACCTCATGATGACCTCTTGATGTGTGTTTATGTTTCTGTCATTTCTTTTGGTGCTATACTGGCATATTCTACATTCATGGAAGTTCCTCATATATATTCTTTTTTTCTACTTCAAGCATTACTGGCAAGAATTTATTATTCGAAATATGCATACCTACTAAGTACATAAAAAAGGCACCCTGTTATATAATATTACAACAATACTATTTGAGCAACTATTGTTTTTATTTCATTGAAACAAAAATTTCATCTAGAATTGTCTAGAATTTAATTAACAACTGCTGCATCACGTTTACGTTTTAAAAGGGGACGTAACTCCAAATTGCAAGCAGGCATTACCGTGTGGTAATGCCCACGGGTATTATCATGATAATGCCTGTGGGCATTTTAACGCAGATTAATAAATACCACATGACCATGTTTTAACCAATAAAAACAACTAAATTTTCTCTGATATGAAATAATAAGGATATAAAGGATATAAAGAAATATTGCTGTGTGAGATATTTCGTCTATATTCATTTTGGACATGACTTAATAAGCGCATACTTTGTCAGAAAGTCAATATTATACTGTTATCTGTATTTCATGGGTATCGGGACAGTAGACCAGAGGCTAGGTTTTCGAAAATATGCTAAGATATGTCTTAGGACCATGTTAAGATAATCCTAGCACATGTCTTAGAACGTAAATCAAAGATATCTTAATATCATCTTTCTTGGGGTGATCTTATGGCTGTCCCATCTAATATAAATTGTTATAATTGATTGAAATATTTTATATGGAATAAAGCAATACAAAAATAGAAAAACTATAAAAAATCATAATTTGAAATGAATATCATCATGATCAAAACTTAGAGATTGATAATAATAATAATTCTTATTATTGTAATAATAATTGGATTATAAAGACTTTCATTATTCAACAATAGAGTGCTATGTTAAATATTTGATACATTGTACATATCATGGATATGGGGTATGAACGCCTCGAGTAAGTGTATAGGTTTATTATTAAATCTAACTATGGTATATTTAAAACATGAATTTAATTATTAACTTGCGGCAGCATATATTGATTATACATAACTGGAAGTAAAGTATTCTTTCTGCAATCTATCACGCATGTGTAAAAAACTTAGAAGCAACTAGTTAGTTTTAAGGAGGGTGTGCGGAAGGGGATGCGCGAGGAAGGAATTTGAAAAATGTACGCCCCGAAAATTGGCAAAAAGCTGAAAAAAGGGATATGGTGTAATATTAAATTGTAGAAAATAATAGTATAATTTGTAAAATTATGTATGCAGACCGCAATAACTTTCTTGCCACAACGAACCAATAGAAGAAATTTTCAAATGGAAGTAAAAGTATATTCATTATCTGACATTTCTTTTTAAGTGTGTTTGGCGTCGCCAATTTCTAAATGAATTTCCAATAAAACTGAATTTGAATTGAACAACAATTTTTGGAATGTACATGTATCGGACTATAGAACTCTGCAAATATTGACCCGGGCAATTAATCGACTTTTTAATTGCGCAGAACTCAGGGTTAATTGCCAATTGTAAAATTGTCAAAACAGTCAAACATATAGCATTTACCATTTTAACGTTTAAATATACAGTAATAATTTATAAAAGTTGTTTTTCATACAAAAACGTATTTCACAAAACAGCCAAGTAATATTGTGTAATGAAAAACAAAAGGTAAAACCCTGCGTTTGACTGTTTTGTTTGAAGAGGATTGGTCCATGACAATCACGAAGTTAAAATTTATCTAAACACCGAAGATAAGTGTTCATGATATAACATCTTTGTGTAAAGTTCACAGTTTGGCTTTATGTCATTTTTGTTGAAATTATTGTCTGTTCTCTATCATCCCTTACCCTTCCGGAGCACCTGATGTCACTCCGGTTTTTAATGGTAGTTCACTTCGCTATTGCTTTAGTTTCTGTGCTGTCTTGTTCTAGTTTTGTTTGTCTTTTATATGTTTTTTGTGGAATTTTCCCACTGTTATGTCGCTTCGGTATTCTTTCGTCGATATTTATTTTGATGGTTTTCAGTGTCAAAATCAAACCACTCTAAAGTTTCAAATCTTTAACATCGCGTAATAACTGACAAAACAGACAGTACCTAGAGAAATAGTTTGGGATCAACCAAAATAAAATCTTTGTTTGATACTTACAGGTATATATATAAAGTAGGAAAAAGTTAATAGATAAATAAATAAAAAAATCAATTTAAAAAAAATCGACACTTGAATGATATTATTTTTAGCACAAGAAAAGTTAATAACATTTGAAAAGGAAACTAAATACCTACAAAGTATTGTTTTACACTTTAACCATTGAATCACTTTATAGTTTTGATTTAAAGGTGGGAAAACCAACACAAATTGTAAGTGTACAAGAATTTCTCTTATTTGTTTATTATTATTCTAAATTAATTTTTTAGACCTTTGCTAGTACAAAAGTCCTGTAAAACATTTTTATCTCGCTTTTTAGCTGTTATTTTTCATGTTTTAAATGAATCTATAATGAAACACACTGAAAAAAAACCCCAAAATCGTCAGATGTATTCGAAATATTTTTTCAAACTTCAGTAATGTATCAGGACTAATATATGCGTATAACCACAATTTCAATTTTTTGGCTTAATTCAAGCCTTGAAAACGTCTATTTATTTTTTTTATCTTAAACATGTTAAACCTACATGTAGTAAGTTACCATAGAACTTCAAAAATCATTTTACAAAATGGTAATGGATTTGGAAAAAATATTTGTGCCCAAAAGCGTAAATATGCCTTTGAATGATCTTGCTGCAGCAAAAAAAAAAATTTCCCTAAAACGAAATCACCTCTCCTCCCCTCAGAAGACAACTAAAAGTTTTAATTATCTAATCAATTCTCCCTCACTTGAAAAAATAGTTAATGATACAAAATGAAGGTTTGTTATTCTGAAATTTACACAAAATATGCATACATGTGCATGTATATAATATATAACCCATATTAGCAAAAATCCGTAAGAATCGGGTATTTGAAAAATCTACAGATAAAATTACAGAATTTCTAGTAATTGGTTTTTAAATTATTTGGATCAATCATCCATGCTGTCGCTTGTTGTTATCTGATAGTCGCACACTGTGATATAATCTTACCACAAATAAAACGAAAGTAGAAATTGTGCAAATATTTCAACCGTACTTCTTTTAATTTCTCTCTACTAAGAAAACTAAGTGAACGTAAACAACAATATACAAATCTAATATCTTCAATGTACATGTAAATGTATATTTTGGTAACTACTCGCGTATTAAGAAATGGTCATGCCAAAAGTCAACAATGACACATCAATTAAAAAAACATCCTCCAAATTCAGAAAAATGGACATGTTGTGTAAGTATTACGTAACTGACATCACTCCATGTGTTTCACCACCAAATAGGATTGCATATACACAGTCACTCTTCTGTGCAAATATCCATGTGGAATTGTTGAAGATGTTATCGCACAGCTAGCTGGAAAAGGAAGCTGTTTTATATTTTAGGGTAGACTGTATACTATATTTAAGCGACACCAATGAATTCATAGTAATATATAATGCAACACACTTGAAGTATTTTTGACGTAAATCCAAAAGTTCTACAAAAACTCAAGTTTGCCTTCATACATTTCCGACCTCTTGTGGGAAATAAATAAAAGAAACACGGTCATAAAATGGGTGTCTCCATGGAGAAAACATCCGGTTATTAGTTTGTCAATGGACGATTGGCGGGCGGGCGGGCGGTCGGTTGTAGGAAGGAAAATTCTGTTTGCTGTCTATGAGACAACTACTTGTTCTATAATTTTTATGTGAACGATAACATACGAGACATTACGGTTATATCAGAGTTATACTTGGTAATTTAGATGGGTGGTGTTTGTTCAAAACCTAAACTTCATGAAGTGGAGACAGTTGAGGTGGTTCCATCAAGAGAGCCATCCCCAGTATTTGATTCTGAACCCGAACCAAAACTATCAGTTTCTTCTTCACTTGAAGAGCTTGGTAAAACGTCAGATTTTGAAGGGAACCTTATATTTGAAAGTGACAGAGATGAGATATGTCAGTCATAACTAAGTCTTATTTAATGTTGGTCAATTTTCTTGAAAACAAGTTACACATTTGTTTTACATTTTCTTATATATATCCCTCTCATTAACAATCTTCACATTTAACACTTTGAATTAAATTGTTTTAGACAAAACTGCACAAAGATGCTTTAAAACATCTTGATTATTTTAATATTCTTTTTGGCATTCGGCATTAAGGTGCAAAAAAAGATTTCTTTACATATACATACAAAAACATATATACACTGCATGAAATGCTTTTAAATGATACATTGAAGATTGAAACAAATCAGACAGAGCATCAACTAAGTAACTTTCAAAGACGTAACAATTTCATGTACATTTTTCAAATGAATTTTTTAGAAATGGATAAGTAAGATTCAATAAATACATTTATCATTTTATTATAGAAAATAAAGGTAAAATTTTACCTTACGATAAAATTGGAAATTGTACATATATCTGCCTAAATCTTATAAGGATTGGCTTAGCGGGCTGATATGACTTTCATTCTATGTAATTGTGAAATTCTATATAGCTTTGTCAAAACATTATTATAAAACTCTGGGTGTAAAATACTGTTTTTGATTAAGTTTTTCGAGCGTATTTATCAATAGGAAAATTTTATGAAATGAAAGTAATCTGTGAAATGGTACAGTTTTCTGCTACATTATCTTATAAATAACAACACAAAAGTAGATTTGATTGATTGCCATCACACGCTGTCTTTGCACCATCGACTGTCCGTATCTAATTATATTCATAATGATCTGATTTTGGAAAGCACTGACAAAATATACCTCAACGTCATAGTGACAACGAAAACGTTGGACAGACAGCATCGTCGGAAACTCAAGGCCGTTAGCGACTACGCTTTGCTACACTAACCGGCTCAGTTCATCCAGTTTTTCTCGTTTTCATGAATATTCATGAAATATATTGAGCAATAAAATAACTGCTTATAATAGTGGGGTTCTCCACTTCGGAGATTGTAACGATAGTGGCGTTCTCCATTTTCGAGATTTGAACAGTGCTTTGGAATCAGAAATAGTAATTATACGTCCGTTTTGTAGTGATTTGCTCGTGATCAGTAATGAAGTCGCTTTTAAAGTATGACAGAATGAATTAAAATTTGTTTATTTTGTTTGAAAACTATATCCTTCTTCAATTCAATTCGCCAATGACATACATGTATTTATCCTGACCCAAAACTCGTTTGTTATCTACCACTTGATTGGCTGTATCCCATCACAGAATCTATCGAAGCCAGTCAAAATGGTTCATGAATTTTCATGAGAACGAGAAAAATGAAAAAAACTGACCTACGGTAGGTAAGTGTAAATGTTCGTAGATTTCTGAAAGCTGAGGTAGAAAAAGGGTTTATACGGACTTTCAGGGTTTTGCTTAATATTTTTTTTAATGTAAATTTGTATTGAAATGTATTTTTTATGCTCAGTTCCGACTTTCATAAAAAAGAGAAAGCCATCTCATTTTGTGAATACTGTGTATTCTTTAGGCCTATTATAATATGCTGTTGACGTGGCCAATGATGCGAGCACAGCAATAGCCTTTTCCAGAAACTCATCTCTGGTATCACGATTCTGATTCTAAAATTATAATTTGAAGCAAGTTATTTCCCTTACTTCAGTTTCCGGCGAACGAAACTTTTTCTAACCTTAGTATATAGCACAATATGGCTGCCCCCATTAAACAAAGACTTTTCTAAATAACCCATATGTAGAAAATGCATATGTTCCTATAGCGCTCAACTCTCGCTATAAAAGAAATCATGCTTATAACGAAAACATTTTTAATCTGAAACCGTCACGAAGTTTTCATTAGTGATCTAGCTGATATACCGAATTGTGGAAATGCGAAACAAAACGTTTACTAGTCTGCTATAACGCATCGGCGATCACATTATTTCAGGTAAATTCGGTTGTTCAAATTCAATCACTGAAGTTCGTAACACAAGTTATATTTTCTTTTGACAAAAAATGCTATTAGTAATTAATTGTGTTCAAACTGCAAGCAATACAGATACTTTGAAAAGTCACTTGGCAGTTTTCTTTTATAACGAACGATACCTATAATGGAATCAGATCAAGGGTATCTTGAACTTTTTTATACACGAATTCTGCTGTATATTCTAATTTAAATCTTCCTTACGGCGAATTTGATTGGTTCAGGTCCTGACGACGAAAAAGTCAACATATTTGTAAACTTCATTAGTGACATCAGGAGTATGTATTTCCTACAAAAGAGTTCTTGGGAATAACTTTTAGTAATTCTTTAAGACGTCCGGCGTACGTATTCGGTTTGTGAGGGATTCGTCCTGGAGAAATAAAATAATTCAAAATAATTGTATTAACTGTTAAAAAAATGAACCCATAAGTAACGATTACGACATGGCTTGTGATTCTTGCATATAGATAAACACCTTATATCAAGTTTCAAGATGAAAAACAACAATAAAAAATCTCTTGGAGTTAAGATGTCAAACATGATTAAAGGGATCTGAAGGAGGTCACTCTAACTGCGTATGAATCTTAAATAACTTTATACATTATACTTACAGATAAAATTACCCCACACTGAAATGGGCTATCCAGAACCGGAACCAATTGACATTAAGAATGTAAAGAATGCAGAGAAAATACCATTTTTTAATGCTTGGAAGTCCGAAAACAGCAGTGACGACGCTAGTAATGACATGGAACCTATTAGTCAAGCGGAATTAGATGATCACGCCCGGAAGGTAAGGCAGATGATAAAAAAAAAAAAAAAAATAGATACTTAAGAAAAAAATATCTTGTTGTCTATCTTTAAAATACTTTTGTATTACTCCTAATAAGCTGGATAGAACTCGATGTTATATAAATTATGTCTTACACTTTACTGTTTGTTACAGCACAACAGTTAAGGATGATCGCTAGTCTAATACGAAATAAATAGGATTTAAAATAGGTATTTTAGTTTGAGAGAACATATAAATAGTAAGCAAATAAGCAAGAAAAAAATATAGGTTCATGTGCTCATTTTAGAGCTATAAGGCCTTGAAAATTTGCAGGAAATGGATTTTCTCTGGATTTTTCATTGTCTTTGCATTGACAACTTCAGTCTCTCAAAATGTATGAGAAAATAAAAAGGATTTCATAAAATTTTGTCAAATACCATTTTAAGGTATATATGATTGAATTATAAAAGAAAAAATGTTGGTTCATGGGCAAAAAATTTCATGTAAGAAATGGATAAAACCAGAGGATCCCGAAAATCTGACAAAAAAACCAAAACATGACCAGCGAGCATCCTTAAATTATGCAACGGATACTACAATAAAATACCAACCATTAACATTATCCAATCCATACAGATTATTCTTACTGCACGATCACATAATATAGTAAGCCATTAAGCTGACATTGATAGACATAGAACATCTATTTCAATGCTTATCTAGTTTAGAGCTCCATTTTTTCAAAAAGTTTTGCATTTTTTTTTAATTAAACAGCTTTAATTTTGACTCTTTGGTAAAATTGTTCTTAAATATTCTTGAGCTTTCGTCAAGAATAAAAGCACTGTTCACTTACCTTTTATATCACAGTATTGAGTCGGTTTCTCGTATACGTTAAATCCACATCCGTTTTTCAAGGTATTTTATCGTGACTACTGTGAAAATAGTCTATATTAAGCCATATGTATTCCTGCTATATTTACAGACCCCACGTTCAGCACTAAAAAGTTTTAAACAACTTATTGAATATCTTGAGAAACCAGCAAAAGGTAAACAATCTCAAGACGAGATAATAGTTAGAGCTTTGCTTGTATGGCTAAGTGACCAAGAAGTGGAAAAGTTCTCAAATGAAAACGGGAACAAAGATACACCTTTAGGATTCCTGAGCTTGTTGGGTCAAAAAAGAACCACGTATTCAACATTTTTTACTGTGTTATGCAGGTAAAAATGAAATATGTAACATGAAAACAATATATTCGTGGACATATTACCAACAACAACTTTCAGTTTTTAACATCCCACACTATTTCTATCCTTTCATTTCATTCATTTATGTAGGTCTTCCGCAAGCATTATTTCAAAGTATTATCAAATATATATTGTGGTTCCGGAAGCAGATCTGAAAGTAGTTTTAAATCCGAAAAGGATTTTATATAATTAAGGAACGATTCATGGAAAGATTTTTACTTTGCATATCTATAATACTAAATTTACGAATTAGCCGAATAGGCGGCAAAACGCGTGGTTCAAAATAAACGATGTATGGTTCAGATTATAAAGGTTATTACCGGATTTGACAATCTGCATTTATAAATTTTAAACTGCAGTTTTGTTTATGTGCAAATGGAATTTGCATGGACTTTTCCGGTATGAATTCTCCCAACATATCCCTTAGAAGGTTCTCGAATGCATCATTTTAACACATTGATTTAAATAAACAATTATGCACATATTTTAAATGTATTTTTGTTTGAAAATACGGAAGAAGAATAAAACAAATTAAAAACATTCTCCTTCGAGTGGGATGTTTCCGCTTCATGTATTCAGGATTGTTTTTTCTACCATTATGCAATTTCTCCTAACTATAAACATTATGAACTTTGAAGATTATGAAGAAGTAAGGCAAAGTTCAGAGGAATTTCTAACTTAGTTGTTTTTTTGGATTGCTCGGATGTTTACTTTGCACAAAGTGATAAAACCAACCATTATCCATTTTTACATTATTTGTCGTGTGACCTGTCCAAATATATCTCTACCATACAATCCCCCGTAAGCCCTAGATAAAAATATTTTTAACAAATGGTCATCTTTATCATTAATGGCGAAATTTATCTCGGACATCTTTATAAACGTGGACAGCACACGCAGCCACACACTAAAAATGCTTTTATCGTCTATTGGATTTATTTGTAAAATTAAGCCTCGCTTGCCCTGCCCATGATGACAATGAACAATTGGAACAATTATTTCCAAAAATATGCTCTACTTAACTCACGGCATCTTTTGAAAAATTCATCCGTCACTAAGGAAATGTTTATTCATATTCTTTTTCATATTTATTCGGAATGAAAAAGGTAATGCATTATGAAATGTGTATTTAATGAAAGCTTTTCATCAAGTTCCAGTTCAGAATTAATTGTAACATAAACATATTGACAATTTATGTGGTTGTATTTTCGTCATAGATTTTGACTATGATGGAACCTTAAGGTCCATTTTGGTAATTCTACGTGGCATACAGTCTACTTCATCAGTGGATACATCTTCGGTAGTAACGAACAATGGTATGACAATTAGGTCACGATGACCTACATTTCACGTTTCATTGACTTTGGTTAAAGTTTGCATTAACATCCATTTCTGGAATACTACAGCATATATAGACATGAAACTATCAGTTGATACCACCTACTTGACAGGAAAGTTTATGGGAGGCCTGCCACAAGATCCACAATGAGTTCCTGTTCCAAGAATACCATGGCCGCAAAAACTTTTTAAAGTCAATATGGCCACCACAAAAAAAAAATGCTTATTTTCCCGCGCTCGCGCGGGTTCAATGTCTAGTATATATATATATATATATATATATATATATATATATATATATATATATATATATATATATATATATATATATATATATATATATATATATATATATATATATCAGTGTATTTGTGATTATCTCCGTTCTCATATAGGGAGATACTGGCATGAATACTGAGTATTGTGGTTCATAAAATAAAGTATTATTAAGAATAGTAAATTTTGTCGCCTAGGTTTTGGCCATCACACACGACATGTAAAACTTTGAATTTTTTCAAACCGAAGTTACAAATGTATGTATATATAGATATATAGATTTGTAATTTCATATTATTTTTGGCCAAGAAAGCAATATATGTCTTCGTCCTAGAGATAATAATATCTAGAAATCCTGTTCATAAACTCAAGCCCTCTTTTTAGAGAAAATTGAACGAGACGACGAAAGTACGTCACCTGTACTAAGAAACATTCCACGCAAAACAGCTCTCACAGTACAAACATATGAACATATTGTTCAATTAAATATAACAAAACAGTGGTATCACATTAAAATTTTTATTTTATTTATTTTATATCTTATTTTAATCGTTAAAACATACATGTATAAAGTAGCAAACCGGATAAAAAGAAACTTACATGTAATAATGTAAAATTCTGGATTTGGTCTTTATCTGAGAATATAGTCCAACATATTTATAGTACAAGGTCAGCCTTTTAGTAAATTAAAATATTATTCAGAACATTCTGGAACCCCCCCCCCCGTACTTTAATGTCCCGTAACCCAGACAAAAAACGACAAAAGGCGGGTTGACTATACATATTTATCGCACTTTATAAAACGAAAAGAACACGTGATATCTATTAGTCACAGATTCAATCATCCCCATGCATGGTTTTGAGAGTGAATACTAAAATTAATTATTACAAACATAATTGTGATTCGATGGTCTAATTTGAGACGTTAATACAATTGCTTGAAGGAATGTTTTTTTTATTCTTTCTTCTGTAACTTTAATGAAGCCATTTCTTTTTCTTTAACTTAAGACAAGCAGGAATACAATGCACCCAGATTCATGGTTTATGTAAGGCAGGAGATTACGAACCCGGTGATCGAGAAGATATATATACTTACTGGAATGCAGTTTATATAAACGAATCTTGGCAAATAATTAACCCTTTCTGGGCATGTCGATCTGTATTTGGAAAATCCTCTGGTAGTTGGATAAAACTGGAAGCTAGTGGCAAAACTATTGTCAAGAAACAAAAAGAATCTGAAGGCGTCCTGAGAAATGCTTTCAAGGAATACTATATTATGACAAATCCCGAGCAATACATTTACAGATGCTATCCTGATGATATGAAGTGGCAATTACTGTCAAATCCTATCTCGAAAGAGATGTTTTTCGACCAAGCTTACCTACTACCACCATTTTGGGGGCTAGGAATGAAACTGACAAGCGAAAATAAATGTTTTTTTAAATCTCACGGAGGCACAGTAACAATCACATTCCAGGCGCCCAAAGAAATCGCAAATGTTTTAAATATGGATTACAACTTCTTTTTGAAAGAAGACAGTTCTAGCATACAAATCGATCACGAAATGCTTAAACCAAACAAAATGCCACGATTAGTTACCAAAATACGTAATGCAACTGACTGGAAATTTATAATTCAGTTCCCAGTTGAAGGAACGTATAAAATTGCCATTTATGGATCACCAGTGGGACAGCGTTTACTATGGCTTTGTGAATTCGGATTAAAGTGCACACGGAAAACACAGGGTTGCCAATTGACGCCTTTTAATGCTGGACTTTTAGGGTATGGTCCTGGTCCCGTTTGCGATAAAAATGGTTTACTCCTGCCGTCCCACAGAAGTGGTCTTGTCACAGCGGAAAAGGGGAAGCAGAGAAGTCTTAGTTTTCTACTTGACAGTGACATATCTAAAACCTTAGCTGTTAAAACTGAATTGATAGACTCAAACTCAGTAGATTACTCAGAACATGTAAAAAGCAAGATCGACAAAAAGTATAGAGAACTCCAAATAACAGCTTCAATAATCAAAGATGGTGATTATGGGCTCCGAATACTGACCGGCAAATGTGATCAGGAAGATATTGTTTTTACGATTGTTTGTAATTATTTCATCACAACGTCTTTAAAGCATGTTAGAGAGGTCAGTACATAAGTTCTTTCTTAAACTACGCTTTTTACATTTGACTTTGAATAACTCTTATGAAGTGTAATTACTACATTGTTTAGGTTTACTTCGTATTTAATATTTTTTCTTAAAAACTACTCAAATGGACAACTCAACAATAGGATCTGCAACAAACGCGACCAGGTGTATTTCTAATACAGTACTTTTGTGAATAGCCTTAGTAAGTATGGCGAATATAATTTCACTAATTTGTGTTCATGTACTATTACTATCTTTACTTTCACAGAAAACAAATCAGCGACTATCAAGACAACGTTTACTTTCAGCCATAGAAAATGGAGGAATAACAGAGATAGAACACAGCATTAACAGGTGTCTGAAGGAGAAAATACCAGACAGTGACTTAGATATTGAAAATGCCCAACGTAAACTGGACGTTTTGCGATTTAGGAAAGGTAATATCTTAGAGTTAAATAATAAATCAGTATATCGTGCTTGCATCATTGTGATACTTTAAAACATGGAGGTAGAAATACCAATAAATTTAAATGAACAATAAAAAGGTTTCTAAGAAAGATGACAATCAATCAACTCCATCCAAGCGACAGCACAAAATAATATACAAGAGATCAAACCCAAGCAGAGTTATGATGGCCTGACTTGGTTTAGATATTTGCTTCGACATAGTAAGAATGCCTGCCCTTCGTGCATCTCCCCTATGCGGTATTAAACTCATACAGTAAAATAATCCAAACCAGTAAAAGGAAAAGGCAGAAGTAATTTAGAGGTTTAGAGTCAATTAGCATTATCATTTGGTCGTGTAGGGTATAAATTCATTTCTATTGAAATCCATTAAATTCCTGAGGAATCTGTTAATGAAGTTTAGTTTTCACTTTGTTGTTTCCTGTAATTTAATTTACAGTTTTATAAAAAGTAAGGCTTGAAATACTCTGTGCAAAAAGATATCATGTATTTAAATATTTGTTTCATTACATTTGTAGAAATATTTTTTTTTACTAAAACAGATGTCCATGATGCTTTTTTGAGAAGGCATTTAGAAACAACTGAGAAAACAATTCACAGGATAGAGAACTTAGTGTATGAAAGGATATTTAGAGAAACACTCAGACATCTCAAAGATTTTGCAGTAGATCTGAGATCATTACATGGATTCACTCAAGAATTACCAAATATCCTCAATGCACTTGCTGAGCTGAACCATACTCATGCTCCCAATGATTTGGTTATTAAAACATTACTGGGTCTATTGTGTTTGTTTGGCAAAGAAGAGAGAAGCATATCGGTATTAAGTTTCTTTTCGATTCTACCCAGTTCTAAGGGGTTTAAGGATGATCGCTGGTCTAATAGGAAATAAATAGGATTTGAAATAGGTGTTTTAGTTTGAGAGAACATATGAATAGTAAACAAATAAGCAAGAAAAAAATATATGTTCATGTGCTCATTTTAGAGCTATAAGGCCTTGAAAAGTTGCAGGAAATGAGTTTTCTCTGGATTTTTCATTGTCTTTGCATTGACAACTTCAGTCTCTCAAAGATGTATGAAAAAATAAAAAGGATTTCCTAAATTTTGTCAAATACCATTTTAAGGTATATATGATTGAATTATAAAAGAAAAAGTGGGGGTTCATGGGCGAAAAATTTCATGTTTAAGAAATGGATAAAACCTGAGGATTCCGAAAATCTGACAAAAAGACCAAAACATGACCAGCGAGCATCCTTAAATCAATTCCTCTGTTCAAATTAAATGATCACAGAATCGGTCTATGAAAATTAAGTATTTTAGCTAACCTGGCCACTTTCTATATAAGTTATGTTTGTTCCTTTTCAAAATTGTTTCCAGTGATTCGGTTCTATAACCTATACACATTTCATCTTAGGAATGAATGCATCTTTTCGTAGTTTCGTATGGTTGTCGAAACATATTTTTAGTATAAAAACAGAAACATTGACTTATAGCTCATACATTTACTGTGTCTATTAGACCTCATGGATTCTATGTTTGGTATCCTATTATAAATTGATGAACTTTTGTACTTCAACTGGACAGCTCTTCTAAATAAAAAAAATCTAGCTCGAAAACTGTCAGTCTATATTGAGAGGAGTTACTCGGACCAACCATGCTATCCCTTCACCAATTATCATTCAGAAAGTGACTTGCTTCAACAACCCATAAGCTTATGAAAAATTGATGTAGAAGATAAACGCCTCCAGTATGTGTACAACAATCGTACAAAATAAGAACATTCGGATCAAGTACGGTATTCGTACTTGTAGTTCCTGTGTATTTTTACTATCTGTTCAACTTTCTAGCTTAAGCGTATTGTAGGAGTTATCTGGACAAACCATATACCGACGGAGAGATTAAATTAGTATGCCCTCCGGATTTTCAATTTTCACCATAGATGATTAAACGTTATGACGAGAAGGAAATAAGAATCTGCTTGGGTTTCTAACTTTACAATAGTTTAAATGAATGATGATTTTTTCTTCACAAGACATCACTGGCGTTTTAAGCCAAGTTGAATGTTAATATTAGTAACTGTCAATCTTTTCTAAAAAAATATTCATTTTGTCTGTGCTTAACGCTTATTTGTAGAATGTTGAGGACATTCACGCAATAGCTGGTGAAATGTCTCATATGGTGCGAACTGAGAAATCAAATTTGATTAAACCAGCAAATGCTAAAAAGGCACAAGAAATAATTGAAATGTATTCGTACGACCAGATAAGAAATGTAAACATGGCTGCTGCCGCTGTTTATAAGTGGGTAAGTACGCAAATACTTCATATGAAACGAATTTATCTAAAGAGTTTATTTACCCGAGTTGACAGTAGCGTCCTCCATTGCTAAAATTCATACACATTCCCGTAGTTTTTGACATCATAAAGAAAAAGAATGACGTCACAATTAAAACAAGAGGCTCAGTGGGCTGAGCCTGTATCGCTCACCTAGCCATTTTGTTTCACGGACCGGGAAGATTTATGCAAACTTTGTAAAGGACCTTCCATAGATGTTCCATACCAAAAATTGTTCATTTGGCTTTACGGTTTCAGACAAGAAGAAGTTTTAAATTTCGACCAATCAGAACATGTAAATGCTCATGGCGGGCATTTTGTTTCACGGACCGGGATGATTTATGCAAATTTTGTAAAGGACCTTCCATAGATGCTACATACCAAAAAATAGTTCATTTGGCTTCATGGTTTCAGAGGAGAAGTTTTAAATTTCGACCAATCAGAACATGTAAATGGTCATGGCGGCCATTTTGTTTCACGGACCAGGATGATTTATGCAAACTTTGTAAAGGATCTTCCATAGATGCTCCATACCAAATCAGTTAATTTGGCTTTACGGTTTTCAAGAGGAGAAGATGAAAATGTAAAAGTTTACAGACGGACGGACGCCAAGTGATGACAAAAGCTCACATTACCTTTGGCAAGGTGAGCTAAAAAGCAATTGTTCTACGACGTCATTAGGTCAAGTAGAGCTGAAAGTTCTACTGTCAGTTGGTCTACATTAGCTTTGTGTTTTTATGTGCTGTTCAGTGTTACATTTAGTAAAGCATTAATTTAACAATAACTGTCATTTATATTAAACATAGATACTGGAATTTAAAAATGGAAAATCAATGTATAGATAGAAAAAGATTAAGACTGATAATAGATGTAATAGATGCACGTAATTGTTCGTGATTTATTCACTCTTTTCTGATTTGTGCTGTCTTGTTTTGATTCTCTTTAATTATAAATGTTTTTTTAACTTTTGGTTATGTCCTTTCTGTCTGTTTTCCCTGTGTAAGTTTTATCACCAATTCGCTTTGTCTTCTGGATATTGGTCTTTTAGAATTGTTCCTACTGTCTGTTTGCCTCGGTATTCTTTTTCCTATATTTATTCGGTAACCAATGTGTGAAAATGTGCTTTGTTTGCAGTTATTACTAGAACCGATCGACAGCATGTTGTACCTTTTTAGGCTTAAAACAGGCTAATTAATGTAATCAGACATTTTCTTTTATCTATAATAATATTTATACACATATTTTTGTTTTAAATTGTCTGTGTCTTTAAATCGACCAGACTTTAACAATCATTTATTTGTTCATATATATTCAGATCGAAGACGTGGTTTGTACCTTTAAAAAGAGCGAACATGAGGACGAAAGTGACGAAGCCTAACATTATCCTGTAAATCTAATTCTGAGACATCAACAAGTATAAGGGAAATTAAGTTGTTTATATCCACACTGATCTATAGTGTTCAGTTGTGTTTTATTCAGTTGTTTATCCTTTTTTTTATATTAAAAATGTTTATATCTTTTTCAATTTTTATACACTATATAAAGCAATAAACTTGAAGTAACAACAACCCTAATATCCTTCCCTGACAAAAATACCCTGGCTGAGTAGATTTTGTAACAGCAGTAATCCCCTGTAGGAAATCATGGTAACTTACATATGCCATAAGGAAAACTGGTAGATTATCACTAAATGGGAAAGTCAGTCATCTATTATATATATACATGTATATATTCCAAAAAATAAGTCTCAAGGTAAAATTCATACATTATACGTACATGTAACTATAGCAAAAGTCAGAAAATTAGAAACTAAAGCAGTAAGCTGTTTTGTTGTGCAATCCCACAAATACCGTGACAAGCTTCCACATCGTAGAAAAGGTAGGCATGTCCTGCTCTGCTAAATTCACCCATCATGGTTCAGTGGGGAAATCCAATGACAATGAGTAAAGAGTCCGGTTACATATCAAACTAAGTAAGAAGAGAAACGTAATAAGATCATAATGCACATTTTTAATTTAAGGATGTATTCTTCTGATGTTTCAGTCTCGTTGAAATCTCGTACGGGATCCAATGACAATGAGTAAAGAGTCCGGTTACATATCAAACTAAGTAAGACGAGAAACCTAATACATGTAGGATCTAAATGCACATTTTTAAGTTAAGGATATATTCTTCTGATGTTTCAGTCTCGTTGAAATCGCGTTCGGGAATTATTTCCAAAACATGATACAAGTGGAAAATATTAATGAATTTAAAAAATATTATAATCCAACTAAACTCTGTGCAAAAATTATGTACTTACAATAAGTCGTTTTTGAGTAATAAAATTTTCAAATTTTTCATAATTTTCATCATATTAGTAGTATTGCCAATTTACAGTACACAGTAATGTTATTTACTTGATATATATATGCCAATGTAGTCTATAGGATACAATATACCAATTCATAAAATACTGGGGGCAGACATCTTGTGAAGAGAACATTTAGCGGTGAAATTAATGTGAGACTCACTGCCCATTGGTCAATATTAAATTAAATAATAAATAATTTTAAACGGCAGTGGTTCTTCCTTCGAAACATATGAGATAAAACAATTTCAAACTAGCTTTTAAGAATGTGGGCAATTTCAATGATTTAAGTGGGTACCCCGGATTTAGCAAAAAATTATCCCCCCTTTTTGAGCCTCATTTTTCGGTATGAAAAGCCATAGGAACGTACCATTTTCGTTGCATTAAATTAATTGGATACATTTCCACTTAATTGAGGTGCTGTTGTTTTTCAAGAAATTAAATTTTATATTTGGTGTTCTCCAAAACATATGTTTATCGGCAGTTCGTACATGTTTCCTTTGATCTTTTTGCCTAATATTTTCGAGTATCACATACAGGCTGTATCGCTGAAAATATTTGGCAATACATTATGTGACGTAACGCGGAAGGGTCTACTAATTATCTGATCTTCCAATGAAAATGAAATACGGAAATTAATGATGTCAAGCGCCAATGATTGGTCAGCTGCATTACAAACTTCTTCCCCTATGAAAAATAGTGCACATTAAAATCTGTTAAAAAGTGATATCAGATAAAAAATGAATTACCGATAAACAGAATATTATAGATATATATATATCTTTCTAAAAGTCAAAGATATCTAAAAGTTTAAGACATGTTACGATAGCACCAGAATTCAGATATGGGATCAAAATAAAAACAATGCCAATGCAGTGTATTCGCAACCGGTGACAATATATGACGTTGCTTTTTTGTTGTTTAGAAGCAGCGATCCTATAAAAATGTTTATTTCACAATATGAAAACAACAGTTATAAAGTAGACTGTGATTACGGGAAATCTTGTTTGTCAGTCGTTAAGAATGGTTTTATTGGTTTGATTCTTAATAATAATAATGCTGAATAACCGGTCACACATCTGATCTACTTAAACAACAAAACGGAAAACAAGAAACGTTGACATTGACATATCACTCAGTTATCTCTATCCAATTGACAGAAAATAACAAAATAATCAATAATAATAATAAAAGAAAAATATATAAAAAAAAATAAAAATATTTTTTATTAAAAAAAAAGCTCACTTCCTCGTTCTTTGTTAACTTATAACCCATACTGGACAATTTCAAACTTTTCCAGTGGAAGTAATTTCAATTTTTTATATGCCCGTCCCAAGTCATTAGCCTTTACATTACGTTTGTTACTATTTTTTATTTGTGTTTGGAGTATGTTCTTTATTTAACATCATATTTTGCAGTTTCGACTGAATTTCTTTACATCTTGTTAATATGGGGCCACATAAAGCTTATTACAGAAAAATGGGACCCGAAATGAATTGGTCTTCATGATTATATTCTATTATATGTTAAATTTATTTGGGGGGGGGGGGGGGGTGGATGGTATTATTTATCAAGACGAAATCATCGAAATTATTTTTTCGAATATGAGTCCTTATGCAAAATTCACGTATGTGATATGTATTTATTAGGCGTTAAAATGCGATTTGAAGCAAAATTTTATGCCCTGGACTGATTTAATGTACTTATCGAAAACGACAAAGTGATAAGCTATACAATGAGGGGTTGGGTTGTGTCTAACGCACGATAACAAATAAGTTATGGGCATTTAATTAACAAGTCCCATTAAATTGTATTGATAAATCGACAGCCATTATTTGACACCTATGTACTACCAGATGGCACGTGTGACTGAGATAGCTGGATATGTTAATGAAAGGTTATCCAGTTTCTCGAGAACCTGTCGGACATGCTCTAAAGGCATTGTAAAGTACCAGAAGGAAAAGAAACAAACCAATCATAATATATACTTTTTGTTAATGTCTGCAGGTCAAAATATCCCTCGTAGGACCCGACTATCCTGACACAGTGCCAATTACTGAGGATAAAAAAGTCAAGAAAGTTAGAAAATGATGCTTTTCTCAAGATGTGAATCGTGAAACCAACAGTGACAAAGTTAGTTATGATTTCGAGCCTATAAATCAGGCAGAATTAGATGATCACGCAAGAAAGGTATATTTTTTTTTATCTGCAGTATACTACTTACTCGAGTACTTGTTTAGAGAACTGAGTATTGAGTCAAGTATAAGATATATATTATAATTAAATGTACACCTTATATAAAAATCCAGGAATCTGAATGGCGCTATATTTCTTGTATATCTTCGCAATTTCAATGGACCTCCGCTAGATAAACACGATTTTCCTCTCTACCAAGGTATATGCAAAAACGTATATACTTTTTTATCCTGTAAATACACCTTTCACCCTGGATATACATTATTTAGCCTCGCGAGCCGAAGGGCGCAAAATTCAGTTCGAAACAATCAAGTGTGATCTCTCTTCGTAAGGTACATGTTGTTTCTAAAATCAAATAAAACAAAATGTCGGTTGTTGTAGACGCTTGCGTCCTCCTCCAAAGATTTGTTAACGCAATATCTTTTTTAATTATTTCAACCACTGAATCAATATCACCTGAAGCAATTACATTAACATCTACTGGATATTCGGTGTAATTAAACAGATATAGAATGGCTTGGAGGGATAAATGCATAAAATACCAGTCTCGAGGCAAAAATTTCCCTCTCCTGACGGTACTAAAATTTTTCCGTCCCTCCGCTGGTATTTTGCTCTCTCAGGCATATAATATATCAGTTCATTACATGAATTTTTGTTTTTATGTAAGTGCTAACGGTAAGAGTTAATTGATAACCGGCGCCACACATTAAGGCGACTTCAGATTATGACTAGTAGTGCAAAGTTGGTATTACCAATTTAAAAATCTACAATGCTTAAATACACTGAATTCAGTGTCACGCTGCAATAGGAATGCCCAATTGTTATTGGATTAATTATTTTAATTCACAATTCCGATTGGCTAAATCAAGGTCAGTCTCGGTATCAAGTTGACTTGTTATATACTCTCCCAAAAATGAAAAGCAACATCCAACATTTCTTTTCCAAATATGAATTTTCTAAAAAAAAATTGCGTGATTGAGACACGAAAACATGATTATGTTAAAATTTAGATATCCGATAATTAAATTTAAAATCATGACGGTGACTTTCAGGCCGGCATGTGTAACGCTGCTCGAGGAAGGAGTATTGGAATAAGTAGGACAGTTGTACGCGCGAATCATGGCTTATCATTAAGCGGGTTTAATGGGTATTTAATAGGTATTAAAAGACGCACAACTGTTTAATTGAATTCAGTCATTAAACTGTTTTTCGATCCTGCTACGATATGCCTAGAATAGAGAAAGCTATCCGGAACATCGTAATTGGGTGTCTCTAGGCCGGAGAATTACAGAATGCAGTCGCCAGACTTTATAACGATCACCGGAGCACGATTTCAAGACTCTTCCAGTTATCTGGTTCAACAACTGAGATTAACGTTCTGCCTTGGTTGCCACATCCTAAGCCCGAAAAACTCAACTCATCCCCGACAATCTTAACGACACTCGATACAGAGATGGGGTTTTGACACCACACATACTGCCCGCAATGAACCACCGTAGCGAATTTTTTCAGCACGATAACGCTCAGCCGCACACAGTTGGTGCGACTGTAGACTTTTTAGCCAACCAAGAACTGCAGCAGGCTCTTGAGCAAGAATGGGGAGCATTCCGCAAGACCGTATTCGTCGATTTATCGATTCTCTGCCAAGACGGGTCCGTGGTGTGTTACAGGCTAATGTTGAGCACAACAGATATTGAATTTGAAGTGACGTCATCTGAATGTTATGGATTTTAGTGTGATCAATTTTGAGATTTTAATGAACTTTAAAGTCCGAATAACCAGTGAATTCAGGGATAGACTGTTTACAGATATTTCAATCATCAAAAACTACATCCTCCCAAGTCAGATATGTTTTTGTATCCAAGTTCGCTCCTACACATCTAAGGGGTCTCGGTGGCCGAGTGGTCTAGGTAGTTCATGACTGCTAATGATCACTAGCCTGTCAACGCTGGGGTTGTGAGTTCGAATCTCACCTGTGGCGGAGTGTGTTCGACTCCGATCCTAATTGACAAAGGATTGCCAATTTTCCTACCGAAGGTCGGTGGTATCTCCGGTTACTCCGGCTTCCTCCGCCAATAAAAACTGGTCGCCGCGAAATCGCTAAATGTGCTGAAAACGGCGTAAAACCCCAACTAAACAAACAAATCCTACACATCCCCTGACAACATTCATTGCTATTTTAAGAAAATCTATTTGCCTCGTAGGTAGAGTTTTTATGTCACACACCTGGTTGCGATATGTTCGACCCGCTAATTTATTTATTTTTATTTATGTTTATTTATGCGATATGTGGATACGAAACCCTGACTTGGATGGATGGATGAATTATTGTTTAACGTGCAGTGACAACCAGGTGCATATCAGGACGAGAACATGTTGATATGATAATGAGTATGATCCCTGCTTTGTACTAGACCGACACGCTAAGTCGGATTTTTAATGTGCTAGCTCACCAGGTAACTGTCCGCAGGAAGACATATCACCTCACTCGGACACATTATATTGACTCCGACACGACCAGTCTTTGCTCTTACTCCTAGATGCCGCGTGCTTGGCGGAGAAGCAGCAAATATCAATTTTAATGTCTTTGGTTTGACCCGGCCGGGGATCGAACCCGCGACCTTCCGAACTCGGGGCGAGCACGCTACCACGAGACCACCGAGGCGGTTAACGCTGACTTGGGAGGATGCGCAAACTGTCATACAGTTGCAAACATACATCAGTTAGTCATTTCACAAAATGAAATATGAGCAATTCATGTAATTCTTCATTTCACTGAATCATAAAATCGATATAAAACCTTTCACTTCAACAGCGTAGTTTCTTAAAATTAAAATTTTTATCTGTAACCGTAAACATCAAATGGATAAATATGGATTCTTCTTCAGGTAAGAGTGGGTTATGGAATTTCTCCACCCGAGATAGTTAAATTTTCGATTTTCAACACGGGAGTCTTTAGCGAGCTGTTAAAATCTTAAATTTAACTATTGAGGGTGGAGAAATTCCATAACTCACGACTACATTGAAGGAGAATCTTTTTCTCCTATGATTTTCGACAAAAACCTCAAGAAAATGTCGTTGCTATGTAGTTTGTTTACATAGACGTCATTTCGGGACTTCTCTAGTTTATCCTTCCTATAATTGTAGAAAAAAAGAGGTAATTCACACGTAGAAATTTAATCACTGGGAAGTGGTTAAAGATATTATGTATTTTTATCCCACCGATTAAACACGTCAAGAATAGGAGAAAGCAGCATTATGATTTTGTGGGGAAAAAGTCCATTTCGGAGTCGCCATCTCCTTTATAGGACAATCTGTAATAACGAATAATTTTATCGTTTATAGTAAAAAAAAAATAAAAATTAACATACCGTTAAACTCCATCTTCAACTAATATTTGCATTCATTATTATGGTACTTTACTTAACGTAACAATTGAAAGAAATATATATTCCAAACATGCGGGATGTTTTTTTTCCGATGACCCATTGTGTACATCCTTGATTTTGGTAACACGTTCAATGTATATTGGGACTATAAAAATCACATCTGTTTGACATATTGAATACAGTTAACGATTTCATTTACATTAATGATAGCAGAGATTAAAAAAGTAACAAAATTTCTTACAGGTTGCATTTTCAAATATAAGCCTTCCGCTCATTTGGGTTATAAAATGGAATGGACAATTTAACATACATACTCAGAGAATACAAACAAACAAACAAAATTCTAAAACAAACAAATACAAAAGTTGATTTAAATATAGTAATGTTTCAGAAAATACATGTACGATTTCATAATGCCACAGTAAAAAGTGAATAGAGGATGTTATGGATTTTTATTCTGCAGCTGGGCAAGGGGTGCATTAATTATTTTGTTCGTGTTATATTAGGGGTCTGTTGCTATTACTCTACCTTCGACTGTAGTTTATAACAAACTCATCAGTACAATGAGCTCTCTAAACATTGCAACTCAGATATTTTTTATTCATATCGGTTATTAATGTGGTAATTATGATGCTGTATGAAATTATATCTCAAGATGGTACAAAATCAAACACACAAGCTATTAAATAAACAATAAATTTCACAGAAAAAATAATTCACTGCAATACAAAAATCAATATTGATTAATTTTAGAATTGCTTTAATTACTTGATCTTTGAAAATAATTTTTGATGCGAAAAATGGGAGTTTATTTAACATATTTAATAAATTTTAAAGATCACTCAAATCAGGGGAGACAAGTAAAATTGTATTAATTTTGTCAAAGCAAATCGCTGTCTCTTTGACTTTGAGGAAATTGATATACATGTACCTCTGTATGTAAAAATGAGGCCAAAATGTTGCCATTTAGGACTTGCCTATAAGAGAAAGCAAAGCAATCTTTGATCAGAACCATATTTTTCATCAAGATATCATGTAAGACGGGGGGGAGGGGTCAAATCTAGACCTACAGAATAACAAGGATGAAAGTTACTTTCATCATAAAATGATCACTCCTACAGGTGCAAGATGGGAAGTAGAAAAAGGGGAGTGGAGCGGTTTCAAATTCTATATTGAGTTAATATTTTTGTACAGTTTTTCTTTATGCAGTTATAAATTAAAAGTCTTTCAAAAATGAATGCGTATCATCTATGAAATCCTGTGAGGTTCAATTTATTCACGACATTCAATCATTGTTCATATCTGCAAAGTTAAAATGTAGAATTGCATACGTTTGTATAGATTACATGTACATTTGTACAAGGTAAAAGTGAAATACATGTCTTGTACATGATCAGTGTTCTTTATTCTGCATAGATGTTATGTTCTAATCGGTGTTTTTCCCTCAAATTCTTCACCCGTTTTGAATTTTTCTTTATATATATATGTGTTACAGTGAATTTGTCTAATTAGGAAATATATATACACAATCCCTGAAAATTTTAGGGATTTTGTATAATCCCCGACCATTTTAGTGATTATGCACAATCACTGAAACAATCAGGGATTATTCATGAATCACTGGAAAAAACACCAGGGATTTTACATAATCACTGACTTGGAAATTGATACAAGTTTTTAATATCACAGTGTGGGAGCGGAAGTATACGTACATATTATCAGGTTTTCTGCAAACGTATATCGTAAAATATCAGCCGCGAGACACAATGTGAAGCTTTTTCGGCGAGTGAGCGTAGCGAACGAGCTAAAAGCTTCATATTGTGTCGAGCGGCTTATATTTTACAATATTTGTTTGAAGAAAACATGATGATAAATTTATCGTATTGTTAACTAGCAATCTTAATGGAATTTCTTACTTTTCAATGGCCAGCTGCCTATAACCGGATGTTTTCCTGATATATTCGGGTCAACGTTGGGTCAAACATTATGACGTCGCTGATATATTCGGGTCAGCTCATATTAGGGTCGGGTCAACTCTTTACGACGTCACAGTGCCGAAATACGGGAAATTGTGAAGACCTCAGCAGGTCGATATAGGCATGGGGAAATACGATAAAGTATTTTTTCCAACATTTGAGTTGCGACTCTGTCAAGCGCTAGATAAGGTAACACGCTTTGGAGAAGGTAAGCTTTTGACAATTTTCCATGTTTAAAAAAATATTTTTCTATTAAATAAATCGATAAGATGTTATTCATTCCTGCTTGTTAAAACCTACATTTATTCATTATAACAGACATATCCAGTAAAAAATGCTTCGAAATCATCTATTGCTGGTACAACACGGCTTCTCAAATGCTTTGTAAACGTGATTTCTTTTTCTTTTCCTATCAATAAAATTTATTTTGAATACTAAAATGGTCACTTAATCTTCGGTTAAATTCGAATTTCCTATGTTGCCTCGTTAATTCCCTATATCGAAATGAATGTGAAACATGTATAAGGTGCTTGCGAAGACAAAAATTTGTGCTGTATAGTTGCTTGCGATAGCACCGTATAGTTGCTTGATATCTTGTGTGAAAAGTTTAATTCATATTTCGTGCGAGTTAAACCCCATTGTCCCATCTTTTGACAAAATGCCAGAGAAGGATAAATTTCATTTTATACTTAGAAGAAACGTTTATGATATCACAAAACTTTGCATTGATAGGGTAATGTATGGCAAGCCGTTTTTATATTTATTCAATTTCAAGGTATCTTATTAAGTTAATAAGATATCTTATTTCGGTATTTTTTGGTTATGAGTACTTTAAAATAAGTTTGGTTTTTGGTCTTCCAAATGTTTAGGTTTTAATCTGCTGATGAGAGGTAACTCCTTGAAAAGAGTCGTATTATTCATTGATTTCTTACAGAAATTAACAGTATTTAGCAAAAATTCAAAAATAATACAAATACTAAGGGTTCATTCCTTGTATTGCACATGGTAGATCTCCTTAGCTGAAATTTGGCTTCCTATTTCGATATATTTTGGTTATGAGTACTTCTTGTTTAAAATAAGTTTGGTTTTTGGTCTTCCAAATGTTCAGGTTTTAATGCTGCTGATGAGAGGTAACTCCTTGAAATGCGTCGTATAAAGCATAGTATAAATTTACTATATCTAAGTATCTTTGGATTGTTATTTTATTTATAAAGTATATATGATATCTTATTTAATTTGAAGTAAATATCTTATTGACTTTACAAGATACCTTATATAGTTTATAATGACCATACAGTGCATCAAATTTATTTCGGTATTTTGTGATACGTTTTATTACTACCACTGGGTCTATGTCAGTGCTGAACTTTTGTCCTGGCATGATTCATTACTCAAATGCCTTTAAATTTTCCGTTCAAAATTCGACAAAAATTACCCGGAATATATAAGGCTCTTCCTTTTGATGCAGAGGTAACCCTTAGCTGAGTTTGGATACCTTTTTGTTTTAATTGTTTTGATTTTTGATGGTTGTGCTTATTAATTCATCATTTATAACCAGTTTAGGTTATAAGATATCTTATTAAACTTTATAAGATATATTGAAGTAGAAAAAATATAAAAACAGCTTGTCATAGTAATGCAACCTTCACATACACGGATTTTTCTTACGAATCCTTACGTATGGCACAAATTAGTAAAACTACACGGATACTTACGATTGGGCCACTTTTATGAGTGGTTATGAGTAATTACGAGCCATTTACGGTTTATTACGATGTATTTACGGTCAAAATGTACGATTTGTTCCAAGTTACCACGGATAAATACGAGAAAGTTACGACATATTACGAGCTTTTTATGGATTGTTACAAGTATATTACGGAATGTTACGATTCATCTAAGCTTTTACGTTTAAATTACGACCTGCTAACGTGTTGTCAGGAATAGTTGCGAGTTAGTTATGAGTTACGAGTATTTACGAGTCCTTATGCTTTTTGCAAAAAAATATGCAATTCTCTGTGTATCATCATTTTACAACTGACATCCAGCGAGGCAATTTGTATACCCTTTCCTAAATCGTAAACTATACGTATGTATTCGTAATGTACTCGTAACTATACGTAATAACTCTTAACAATTCGTAAAGCCATTGTAACACGACTTGAATGCAATCGTAAACATCAGTTAAGCGCTCGTAATAATCCGTAAACAAATCGTAAAAAAAGTTGTTTAAGTAGCCATTATGACGTTGACTCCGGAGGAGCTGTGGAGTCGTCGTAAGGTAGAAATAATGGTGTGTTATTAAGACGTACAGTTATTACGCAATGCAAAACTTTTTCGGAACGTCTCAAAACGCATGGTGCGTTCGCATGTCCCTTCATTATCAAAACGCATTCGAAAGAATTATTTTGTCGTGTAAACGCGGCATATTTAGACTAATTCGTTTCAGAATCATAGATACACGTGTAAGTGTAGTTATTTGTATAGTACATATAATGCAAGTAATTTGCTTAGCTTAAATTTTAGGTATTTATGTACAGTGTATTACCTCCATAGTATTAACACGACGTAAGTCAACTTTTTGACACTTAGATCACGGGTACATTGTTATAAATTTACTAAACATCTCAATTTCTGTGAACTACATGTAAGTAAATAACGCGAATGAATATGTGACGTGAAGTTGAGCATATAACATCATTTTTACTTTGAAGGAGAAATAAAAAATATCAATCAAGTGAAGACGGTCCTCGTTATCCTTTTAAAAAATATTGTTACTTATATTTTTGATTAAACGTCTTTGCAATTTCATCGTTCTCTAGAATTCGCCCGGTATTGGAATTATTTCGTACCGCTTCGGCAATTGAATACTGCGAATTAAACTTAATCGATTGAAAATGTGACCGATATTAGCTTAATTTTATGTTCTCATCACATGATCCATTGAAAATGTACATTAATTGTTTTTTATTTTGGTTAATAAGGCCACACAAAATTGATTTTAAGTTCTTTGGATTTTTTAAGGGTAAATTTAGGTGCGAGCGGCAAATTTTTTTTTTCTAACGGAACGTTTTTTTCAGGCGCCATTTAATATCAAACTTAAGTGTGTCACAACTTTTTATTATTAATTTGGATAAAGGGGGAATTTTGAGATCTTAATTTTAAAATGAAGCAGCAAAAAACTTGCAGCTTCAAATCCAACGACCTAAAAATCAATTTGGTTTGGCCTAATTTGTAAGAGATTTAACGGAGAATATTTCAGCCAAAATAAAGCATTATCAGCTCCCACTGTGTGAAAAATGTTTCCGTTGTCAATTATCCTTACGGATCTTTACACTTCTGCTTAATTATCTCTCGCAAGCAATATTTTTTTTTTTTTGGTTAGAAGTTTTAATTTTGTGATAACGGCAGTAAACAGCATGTAATATTGCTGCAAAATCTGAACTTGGTAGATTACCACTAGATTCTTTTATTAAAACACAAGTTATTTGCTACTTTTCTAGACTAAACTGTATAGATATAAACCCTCTTGTAAAAGAAGCACTCTATTTAAATAAAAATCTCCATACAGATGGTGTGTATACTTGGTATAGCTTTGCTAGATCTGTTATGACGGAATTCGAAATAGATTATGAAAATTTTGAGAATGACAATAAAAGTTTTAAGGAAATTAATAAGTTACACATAAAAAAAGAAAACAAAAAAACTATTCAAGAGAAATATGATGAACTTATAATAAATAAAATATCTAGCTTTGATGCTTCCTCGAAATTATACCTTTACAGCAAGTTAAAGTCTGATGTTAATGTTTCAGACTACTTAAATCTTCAAAACTTTAATAGTAGAAAAATACTTACCAAACTACGTATTAGTGACCATAATCTAGAGATTGAACTTGGTAGATACAAGAATATACCAAGAGAACAAAGACTTTGTAAATCATGCAAAATAATTGATGATGAAGCGCATTTCTTCTTTCATTGTAAAATTAATAATAATATAAGAAGAACATTTATTGACTTAATACAAACAAAATATGCTAATTTTAACCAGCTTGACGCCATTGATAAATTAATTTTTGTACTTAACCCAAATATGGATGTTTTGCCCACGGTTGTTGATTTTGTAAAGCAATCATTTGAGTTGCGACAATGAGATCCACATTGGTCAAATTCATACATATTTGTAAATACTTTAATATCTTTGGTTGTATCCATTTGTATGTAGTTACATGTTCATTGTTTTTGTATGTTTGTGTTTGCTTAACCTCTTGAGGTTTTTATTATGCAATAAAGTTGTTGAGTATCCTCCAAATTTAACGCATTTTGAAATTAAAAATGTTGTTTTCAAATTACGCGGAGTTGGTCAACTTGACACACTTTGATTTTTTTTAATATTTTCACGGGACAATAAGGATACAGTTCACGGCATAACATAAATTTCGGAGCAAGACTTCCATTACATTTTACTATATTACAAATCATTCATCGACAACATGAAAATCAAACATTGTCATTCAACAAATAATAAATAAAATCCGCAACTCCTTACAGAAAGCAAAAAGTAGATAAATAAATAAATAAAATGGTCAATAAATAATAAAAAACAATTAATAAAAAATTAATAAAAAACATTAAAATTGAAAAATATACATCAGATAAAAGAAAAAGATTTGTTGTTTGTCCTTTAATTATAATCTGCAATACATAAACGTTATCGAACGCTGGACGTCATGACGTTGCCTAAAAAAATCACCAAAATTAGTACCTTGATATTATCTTTAGCAGCAGATACAATGAAATCAAGCATGGGGACCCCCAAATATTTTTATATCACCAGAAAGCTCGTGGATGAGGCAATATAATATTATTTTTTCAAGAAATTGTAGGGTTAACATCAATGGTTTTAATAGACTTTTCGAGCAAAATTGTCGAAAAATTGACGTTTTCCCTATATATCCTATGTTAAAAGTTAATTTCAGAACGCATTTTCCAAGGGTTATAGCAAAAAAATAAGCATGGGTACGCCCCTTTTTTATTTCATATTCCAATGTATTTCGATTGGCTTTACATACTGACAAAAAATTAGAAAACTGTAGGATACTTTCAATTACTTCGCCTTGACCTTAAGAGACATTTACGGATTCTTGCGAGTAGTTTACGTAAGGGTTACGTGTCGTTGCGACCGGTTTACGATACTTACTGATTGTTACAAGTTATTTACGAGTTACTTACGGAAAATGTAATCCTAAACAATCGCAAGAAAATTTTTGACATGTCAAAAAAAATGGCCTCTACTTTCACGGATCCTCAAGAGTGTTTGCGAGTTGTGAAGAGTTATTAACGGATACCAACGAATTATGTACGGATGCTTGAGATTGACTACGAGTTGGCGATCCTTAAGGACTCATAAGAAAAATCCGTGTGTGTGAAGTGGGTATTAGTGAAATAGAAGGTCAAATAACAGATAATTAAAATAGGTAGGTAATATGGTTTAATATTTATTATATATTTATTTACTTCACATTTCCATTGATACAATCATCTGGAAAAAAAAACCTGGAATATTTATATCCCGCCTGCCAACCAACATGGCCGACACGCTAAAAATAGAACAGTCTTTTGGCATGTATCTCAAAAACTAAAGCATTTAGTGCCTCGGTACAAATCTTCATCAGGTCATCTTTCAAAAATTTGTTGGATGACTCAGACTGTCAACCATAATGACCGCCACAGCCGAACTCATTTTAACTTAGGAGCTATGGGAATATTCGTTTAAAAATCGTCTTGTCTGAAACCACTGAGCCTATTGGAACTAAACTTGGCAGCAATGGTCCTTACATGGTCCTCTTTCAGAAGTGTGTCTGATGACCCGGACTATCAACCAAGATGGCCGCCATAGCCGAACTTAGTTTAACATAGGACCGGCTAGGGGAAAATTCATTTTAAACCTTCTTGTATGAAAATCCTGAGCCAATTGGAACCAAACTTTGCAGCAATGGTCCTAACATGGGCTTCTTTCAGATTTGTGTCCGATGACACGGACTGTCAACAAAGATGGCCGCAACAGCCGAACTTTGTTTAACATAGGACCCTTTGGGAAAATAATTTATAAATCTTCGTGTGTGAAACTACTCAGCCATTTGGAACTAAACTTGTCAGCAATATTCCTTATATAGTCCTCGTTTAGAATTGTGTCCGATGACCCGGATTGTCAACCAAGATGGCTGACACAGCCGAACTTTGTTTAACATAGGACTCAATGGGAAAATTCATTGAAAGGTCTTTTTCTCTAAAACCACTAAGCCAATTGTAACCATACTTTGGCAGCAATGATCCTTGCACGGTCCTCTTTCAAAATTATGTCTGATGACCCGGACTGTCAACCAAAATGGCCGCCATAGCCGAAATTAGTTTAACATAGGATCCTATGGAAAAATTCGTTTTAAAATCTTGTCTGAAACCACTGAACCAATTGGAACCAACTTGACATAAAGGGTCCTTAGATGGTTCTCTATCAGAATTGTGTCTGATGGCCTGGACTGGCTACCAATATGCCTGCCACAGCTGAACTTAGTTTAACATAGGACCGGCTAAGGGAAAATTCATTCTTGTCTGAAACTCCTGAACCATTTGGAACCAAACATGACAGCAATGGTCCTTACATGGTCCTCTTTCAGAATTATGTCCGATGACCCAGACTGTCAACCAAAATGGCCGCAACAGCCGAACTTTCACAGAGGACCCTATGGGAAAAAATTTTTAAATGTTCTTGTCTGAAGCCACTCAGCCAATTTGAACTACACTTGGCAGCAATAGTCCTTATACAGTCCTCGATTAGAATTGTTCCGAACTTTGGTTTAACATAGGACTCAATGGGAAAATTCATTTAAAAGTCTTTTTCTCTGAAACCACTGAGCCAATTAGACCCAAACTTGACATAAATTGTCCTTACATAGTCCTCTTTCAGAATTATATCTGATGACCAGGACTGTCAACCAAGATAGCCGCCACAACCGAACTTAGTTTAACATATGACCCAACTTGAAAATTCATTTTAAACCATTGGTCAATTGGAACCAGATTCGACAGTTCCGTTTAGAAGTGAGTTTAATTTGACGGTTTTGTTTCCATTATCTATTAATTCTTGAAATAAATTTCTTCTTTCCAAATTATATTTTCTGCAATTAAGTATAAAGTGTTCAACTGTTTCTTCATAGTTTACAAAGTGGTGAGTTTAGAACTCCGATTTTGTTAAGATGTTTATTTAATCCAATATAACCTGATATAAGTTTAAACAACTGTTACAGTATTTCTGAATTTCTTGGGAGTTTTGGATTTTTCGTACTGAAGTTGACATTTTTACAAATTTGGAATAATTGTTTATCGTTTTGATTTTCACACCCTTCTTTCCAAATAACTTTGGTAAGGTTCTTGCACGTGGTTTTAATTTCATCTTTATACATTGGTACCAAAAAAAAATAGCGTTAAGTTTTAAGGAGTTTTTCGCTTCAGTATCTGCTGGCTCATTTCCCATAATGCCAACATGGCTTGGGATCCATTCAAAAATAATATTTAATCCTTTCTTAATTAATGAACTATAAATATTAAAAATATCGTATAAAATATGACATCTAACTTAGAAAACAGATTGTTTCATTGATTGAAGTGCTGCCAGTGAATCTACAAAAATAACTATGTTACAGGGTCTAAATGCTGCTAACCTGTCTGACGAGAAAAATATAGCCATTAATTTACAAATAAAAATAGAAACGTAATTGGGTAACTTAACACCTTTTCTAATATTCAATTCTGGGATTACAAATCCACATCCACTTGTATTATTTCTTTTGATCCATCTGTAAAAATATGTAGAAAATTATTATATTGGGTGTTAATTAATATAATTGCTTCGCTTTTGATTAGGTGGGGTAAGTCATTTTTGCTTATCAGGTCATGTAATTGTTCTTTAACAGTAGGTTTACTAAATTGCCAAGGGGGATAACAACATTCTTTTGAAGTATATATACATTCAATGGGCAATTTGTGGATCATTGTCATTTCTTTACCTGTAACCGAATATGGATTATATTTGATAGTTTTCTTAAAGTATTCAAATAAGTAAGTATCGTTGGCAGAACATTTAACTGGGTTTGAATTAAAATATGATTTTGTGATTAAACATTTTTTCTGATTTCATACGGGGGTCTCCTATTTCTACTTGTAAAGGGGGCACTACAGTAAATAGCTGGAGTAGTACAAAATAATTCCTATGGGTTTCGGCGTCGATCTGTCACAACTAATGCCACAATCTAAAGCATAAACAAGTGAATTTATTCTGGAAAGGAATGAATACCCTACGAAATACACTTTACGGCATGTCAATAACCCTTAAAAGTTTCGAGAACTGGACATATTAATGCGCCTGTAATTTCCGGTATTCAGTTTGAAGTGATGGGGCAAATTTTCACCGGGAAATTTGAAACGAGAAAAAAATTCTTATTTGGTAAACAATGTACTGTTCAAGTACAATTTTCTAAGACAGCTTTTATTTGAAAAACATGTCAACATATTGCCCGACTTGGGAAAATTCATTTTATAATTTTCCCTAATTTTTGAAAAACGGAATTTAACATTGAAGTAAACGGTGCTCGATTTAGTGGTGTGCCTTCTAAAGCTGCAAGAGAAGCCGATTTCATACTTCATGTAACAGAGTAAGATGCTGAATTGTAAATTTCACAACCATAGTCTATTTTTGATCTGATTAACATAAAGTAAATATTTCTCAGAGTACTTGAAGTGGCTCCCATTTTGTACCCGTTAGTAAACGCATAGAGTTTAGCACCTTTAAATATCTGGAATGTAAATATTGAATATGTTTTTTTCCAGTTTAATTGATGGTCCAAAATAATACCTAAGAATTTAACATCAGTATTTGTAGATTAGATGTACCCAATTTGAGTAATAGACTGCCTAATTTTTTCTTTCGTCCGAATATTATTGCTACTGTCTTAGTACCTGAAATTAAAAATCCATTTTGCACGATAAAGATGTCTGAAAAATATTTTTAATTTTAACTTGTAAAGTACGATGTGTTAATGAATTGTTAACATAAGCTTATAAATTGCCTTTAATTCCACTTTAATTCCAATTTTTTTCAATTTTTTCATTTTGTATAATAATCCTTCTTTCCATAACATATCAAATGCCTTTTGAAAATCAATAAAAACTCCAACAGTAATATTTTTCTGAGCCAAAGAGTTTTGAATTTCAGTTTCTAATCTAATACATTGTTCAATAGTATTGTGATTTTTTCTAAAACCACTTTGATTATTAGAGTAAACATTGTTACTTTCTAGAAACCTAATCGTAATCTATTGTTAACCATTTTGTCAATAATCTTATGAAAATTGGGCATACGTGCTGTTGCACGATAGGACAGGACAGGGGATCACTTGGGTTTTTGCCAGTCTTATAGCATGGGACTATGACAGAGTGTTTCAATTCTGTTGGTATTTTCTGTAAAAAACCAAATAATATTAATAAATAACAATAATACATTTAATGTTCTATTACTAAAGTGCTTAAACATTTCATAGCTAATTCTGTCTTTCTCTGGTGCTGTATCATTAGTGTCTGAAATTGCATCTTTAAATTCTTGTTATGTAAAGGCGTCATTAAATGAGTCACAGTTATCTTTAAAATCTTCTGTGAAATCATAAATTTGGCCTTTTTCACAGTTTTCTTTATGTTTTTGAAATACAGGATCAAACTTTTTGTCCCTGCTAACATCACTAAATATTTTGGCAATTAAATTGGTTTTGTCTTTATTATCTTCATATAGGATACCATTTGACTGAAGTGTGGGGATTTCTCTTTTATTATTACCCCTGCCTATCATCTTTTTAACATTAAACCATAAGTCTGAAGGTTTTGTATCATAATTGAGACATGTGCAATAATTTTCACAATATTCTCTTTGGGTTTTACGTAGTAAATTTCTACAGAATGACTTTTTTCTTTAAACAGGTTAAAATCCCCCCTCCCCTACCTGAGTGTTGAGCTTTGTTTCGATTTTTATTTCGCTCCTTAATTGCTAATGTACACTCTTCATTCCACCAGGAGACACAATTTTTATTTTTCCTATAAAATTTTTTAGTTTGTATATATTGATTAGCTATACTCAGTATTTTTTCTGTAACAGTAGAGCATGATTTGTCTCCCAAAATTACCTACCGCACCAACCGGGGATCGAACCCGGAACCTTTGGTTCAGTAGTCCACCGCTCTACCAACTGAGCTAAAGGAGTACTCCTTTAGCTCAGTCGGTAGAGCGGTGGACTACTGAACCAAAGGTTCCGGGTTCTCCTTTAGCTCAGTTGGTAGAGCGGTGGACTACTGAACCAAAGGTTCCGGGTTCGATCGGTACTCCTTTAGCTCAGTTGGTAGAGCGGTGGACTACTGAACCAAAGGTTCCGGGTTCGATCCCCGGTTGGTGCGGTAGGTAATTTTGGGAGACAAATCATGCTCTACTGTTACATTTCAGTAATACGACTATTTGTGTCGTCTACATTATCTGTAAGTAATTCATTTGTGATTTCTATATCACATATGACAGTAAATTTTGTCCATTTGGCTTTGTTATAGTTCCAACTAGGAATATCTATACTATTATCCTTAGAAATATTTCTAGTACTATTTATGATAACGGAAAAGTGATCACTACCACAGGTAGAATAAAAAAAAATTAACTAACCATTTAAACGTATGGACGATATTAGGTTTTCACATACATAAATCAATACAGGACATAAATTAGAGGGGTCTATACGTGTAGCTGAACTATCGTTCAGAATACAAGTATCATTTTCTAAAACTGAATTATACAATTGTTTTCCCTTTGTACTTATTTTTTTGCTTCCCCATAAATGGTGATGCGCATTAAAATCTCCGCCCCTTTGTACTTATTTTTTTGCCTCCCCATAAATGGTGATGTGCATTAAAATCTCCGCACAATAAATAGTCATAATAAAACTGAGAAAATAAATTATCATAATCATTTTTCGGAGCTTTATGCTTAGGAGAATCATACAGATTTACAATAATGAGTTTTTTATCATCTGATTTAATTTCTATTGCTAAAATTTCAAATACACTGTTAAAATTTGTATAATTTATATTGTTTCTACAATAGATAGCCGTCCCGCCATGTTTAACTCCTCCAGTAGAAAAGTTTGCTATTTTATAACCTTCTAATTTTATTATGTCTTGGTCACTAGAAATCCATGTTTCCTGTAAACAAATAATATTTGGCATTTTATTGCCCCTGTTAAATTCCCAGATAAATTCTGGCCCATTTATTTTAAAGTTCTGACAATTCCAGTATACCAAGTTAAAATTATAATTCATGAGGTGTATAAATACTAATACAACTATATTTATTAAGTCCATAACTAGTACAGATATATCCATTAAACCCTTTAAAAACACACAACATGAAATCTAGTCACCTATATCTTGGTGAAATTACTTGAGATAAGTTCAATGTCAGTATTTGTATTAAAAATAACTGCAGTTCTTTCACAAAGTTCTTTTACCTGTGTACTAATTAGGGGAGTATCTCAGACGTTACATCCCAGCTCCTTTGTTCTAGCAGGGATGATCTGAGTCGGATCACCCCTGCCAGATCACCCCTACTTTTACAAAGGCTATTGTCCAGAAAATAATAGGTAAAATGTATTCACGTGCACAGTTAGTGCCATGATTGACTTCTTTTTAAAAAATCTATAAATAAGATGAAAATATTTTTTCTTTCATTGTAATGTTAACAAGTTATTAAGAGTTAATTCTTTATAGAATGTAATACAAATTTATCCTGATTTCAATAAAATGAAGACAGAAAATTTATTACCGTTATCCAACCAAAAATTGACCTTTTAGCAGTGGATTTAATTTGCAATAAAGTAACAATTAAAATTTATACAAGGACCCCCCCCCCCCGAACCTCCTTTACCCTATTTTGGGTTTTTTTCAGAAAAGGGAGAACATTTAGGCCCATTATCAATAATAAAAAATGACTTTACAAAGTACTTGAATTCAAATGAATTAAGAATGTATTGCAAAAGTATTGGCTGCAGTCATATCCTGGGTCTCCTATTATATTAAAAACTGCTACAAATGAATGCTAAACTTGAAAATCGGCTTTTGTTACCCTAATAGATAAGTACCATAATTAATATTTGATTTACAAATACCTTCTGTGGATCTAAATGAGTTCTGGGTTATGAAAATAGATTCGTCATCCGCTTCCTCGGCCAAATCTAAGGCCTGGCTGAGTATTTCATCAGTGTCGTACCCGTCCGCCATGTCATTTGAGATGTATACGAGTAAAACAAATCCGTTTAATTTCTAATATCGAATGGTGAGATGTGTTCACCCATACTACAAACTCGCAAGGACAAGAAATGGGGTATGTTGAGGGATAAACTATCAAAACGTAATGTTCCATTAAAAAAAATAGAGTGAACAACGCATTTATTGCAAAAAGATGTATTTAAAAAGTGTATATTGTTTTTATTTATTTGAGCTTGGATGTAAAATAGTTATCCCACTCGGACTTGGTGTGTCTGTATAAGATCATCCCTCGGGCCTCCGTGGTAATTCTTTATGGCTAATTATAACGAATATCACCACTTCAGTTCGGGTTCTTTATTTATAATTCTAATTAACATAACCCTACAATATAATAACAGTGAATAAGAACATGGTTAACAGATGTAAATCAATCACAGATTTAAGTTTTAATAGTTTCAAATATACCTAAATACTATTGTATCAAATAAAGACCTCTGTAGACCATATATTATTAATAAATCGATAATGATCGATATATATAAGCATATAAGGTAAATACAAATAGATTGGTAAAATCTATCAGTTCTGACTACAAATATAATATCACTGAATAATATAACTTCTTGAATGTATGACATTACTCGAGTATATTATTATGATGATTGTTTATAAACAATTAAATCATATAAATCAGTATTTGACTTATATTTTACAAAATAGTTGTTTTCATCACATACAAGGGAAGTAATCCAGTACTGCTAGCAAATAATAGTTCGTCTGAATTATTACAATACAAAATACATTTCTAAAATACAACACAATGTAAACTCACCAATTTATGGAACTGAGTTAATGCAAATAACATCAACAGCACAAAGCTTTAATACTATAACTCAATCTATAATGGTTCAACATAGGGGTCTACAGTAAGGTGGCATCTGCAAACAAAGATACAATGGTAAATACCTAAAACACCTAGACTGCAAGTCTAAATGACAAAGTAACAAAATAATATAAACAAGATAAATTATATATTTCTGATCATTTCACAGCACTTGACTAATTTATATTAAATAATCATAAATAAAATTACAAAACACTTCTTGAGCAAGAAGACTAATTAATATGCAACATGTATGTCACGTCATGACACACAATGAAAAAAGGTCAAGGTCATTTATAAAAATCATCTAAAATCTCTCATTTTACATTCATACAAAATTCTCTCAAAATCACACAAAGGCAATCATAATCATTCATTCTATCTCACTCATATATTGGACTGGGAAACTTACCAAATGCAAGTAGCGAACTTGCACTACAAAGATGAATGCTCTCATCATCATACGTATCTGTGACTATCAAAGAAAGTACAGTTTAACTTACCTAGAAAGTTCTAATGTTGGTTCCAAGATCTACTCCAAACTCATCTGCAACTCCATGAGTTTAATGGAATTATCAAACTGCTTAACAAACACTAATATCAAAGGTTCTTATCTTCAAAATACCAAAACATTAGACCTCCATTACAAAAACCTATTCCCTCTTAAATTCAACAGTGGGGGCACGACCCTCTTAACCAATCAGAACACAGAAAAATACTAATGACCATTGAAATCACTGACCATGAAGAAAATCAATACTAATGAACTCTTAAACATATACATTAAAGGTAGACAGTTATATTCACGCATGGATAATTTAATCATTACTAATCCTGTAATACTATACAATTGCAACAGAAGTAATTATAATTAATAATTAATCAATCAGGAATTGAAAATGGTTCACCAGTCCTTTCTAAAAGTAAATAAACGATTTAATAATTATATCAAAAGCAAGAAATCAATAAAACCAACCCTATCACATTCTCCCCCATGTCGGAGAATGGCTTCCACGTCATTCAACAGCTTCCCCTCCTGACAGAGGAAATGCGTCCTCGTCATGGAAATGCTGAAAACAGCAAACATATATTAAATATCTTTACTGATGGTAAGCTTCAACAGCTCGTCTAAAACCTTATCTTCTCTTCCTCTGCATGCACCAGATGAAAGCAATTCTTGCAGAAATCGTGCTCTTGTCATCCAGTCTTCTTGATGTTGAAGCTGCTTTGATACTACAAAGTCCTTGTATTTGGTATCTGCTGTTGACGTCTTGGCACGGACAGATCGTCTCGGAACTACTGCTGGTGTATGCCTTTCCGGTTGACGGACAGGTTCGGCTGCTCCTGCAGCAATGTCATCTTGCCCAGGTTTATCATTATCCTCTGTGTGTACATCATTCACATTCTGTTGTTCATCTACAGGAGCTGGATCATCTGTTGGTTGTCCAGAAGGTAGAGCGTCCTCTACTAATCCATCTTCCTGTTGTTCAATGATCTGTTCCAGATCGTCATCGGCAGCATCATTGACATTGTCGTCGACAGCATGAATAGCAGATTCATCATCAGTACCATGTAGTGTACTATCATCTGTTTCTTCAGGTTGTCGCCAAACAAACACCAGTGACTCATCCTCGCTGCTTAATTCAGTGTCGGTTGGAACACTCTCAGGAGACGGGTCAGGTGTTGTTTCTTTCTGTATTGTTTGTCTTCTTCTGGGTCTTTGTCGAGGTATAGGGATTGGCTTTTGCTTCTCCATATTGTCTTCATCAATACAAACTGAACCAATCGGTAACAACAAGTTACGATGTAAAGTTCGTCGTCTTCCATGTCCATTTTCTTTCTTTACAACATAAACTGGAATTTCTTGGTTTGGCTGTTCCAGTACTTCGTAAGCTTCGTCCTCCCATTTGTCTGATAGTTTATGTTTTCCATCAAACTGTAAGATCTTGACTAATACTCGATCACCAGGATGTATAACAGCTCCTCGGATTTTGGTGTCATATATTTTTTTTCTGTCGTCCTTGAGCTTTCTGTGCAGAGCTTGCAGCCAATTCGTAAGATTTCTGTAATCTTTTCTTCATGTTCTCAACATACTGAGTTGTCGTCCTCTGGTCTGTTCTATTATTTAAACCATAAACCTGGTCAATCGGGAGACGAGGTTCTCTGCCGAACATCAGAGCAAACGGAGAGTAGCCAGTGGTCTCTTGCTTTGTACAGTTGTAAGCATGGACTATTGGAGCTAGGTAAGACTTCCAATCTGATTTCTGATGGTTCTCAAGTGTACCAAGCATACTTAGGAGGGTGCGGTTAAACCTCTCGCACTGGCCGTTGCCCATAGGATGGTAAGGAGTGGTACGAGATTTCTGGACACCAGTCAAGCTGCATAACTCTTTCATCAGTCGGCTCTCGAAATTTCCTCCTTGATCTGTATGGATGCGCTGTGGTAGTCCATAATGCGTTACAAAGTGGTTGAAAAACACATCAGCTGTAGTCTTTGCACTCATATTCTTTGTTGGAACGGCTTGTGCATACTTGGTAAAATGGTCCGTAATCACCAGTATATGTTGAAAACCACCTTTTGATCTTTCTAGGGTGAGGAAATCCATGCAGACAATTTCCATTGGCTGAGAAGTCTTAATGCTGGTTAGTGGTGCTCTTTCGTTGGTTGGCGTCTTTCTCTTCAAGCATCTAGGGCATCGCTGGATCCAACTGTCAATATCTTTGGTAATTCCATACCAGAAGAATCTATCCTTTACAAGTGACGTCGTTCGGTCACGCCCTTGATGGCCCATGTCATTGTGTAGTGATCTCAATACTACAGGAACTTGTGATAGTGGTAATACAAGTTGATCTTTCGTTTCGTTGTCGATGGTGGTACGTCGAAACAAAATGCCATCCTTAAGATGTAGTTTCTCAAAGTTATTATAGAGATGACTGTGTACTGGTAAGTCTGGAATATCAGCTTTTCGTGGCTTCACTCCCCTTCTGACATATTGTATCCATTTCCAAATCACCGGATCTTTTTGTTGTTCGGCTCTAATGTCAACCTTTGGTTTCTCACTGTCGGTGTCTAATGTCAAACTTTCTGTTACAGATAAGCACTCTACGTACGGCTGTCGTTGGGCTGAACTACAAATAGCCTTTACTGCATCTGCTGAAATGGGCTTCGATTCTGATGTGTCGTTGTTGTTGTCTGGTGTTGTGCACTTCTGGTTACTCACAAGTGCCGGAAGTCTGGATAAACCATCTGCATCGGCATTATTACGTCCTGGTCGGTACTGGATGTCGAAGTCGTAGGCAGCCAGAGCCGCAATCCACCGCTGCCCTGTTGCATCTAGTTTGGCGCTGGTCAAAACATAAGTGAGTGGATTGTTGTCTGTTAATACCGTAAACTTATTGCCGAACAGGTAATCGTTGAACTTCTCGGTTATTGCCCATTTGAGTGCTAGGAATTCTTGCTTGTGCACTGGATAATTCCGTTCTGCTCTAGATAAACCTCTGCTGGCGAATGCGATGACTCGTTTACAGTCGTCTTGCTGTTGGTAAAGGACTGCTCCAAGACCAGTTTGGCAGGCGTCAGTGTGAAGCTCAAACGGTTTCTTGTAGTCTGGGAAGCCAAGTATAGGGGCGATGACAAACGTGATCGTAAAGTTTGAAATGCTTCCTCCTGTTCCTTGTCCCAGTGCCAACTTGATGATTCTGTTGACTTTTTCTTTCCCCTGGTTTTCTTGTTGGTTGTTGGCATTAGATCTGTCAATGGTCTCGCTATTTTGGAAAAATTCTGGATGAACTTTCTGTAATAGCCAATAAATCCTAGAAACTGGCGTACTTCCTCAGGTGTTGTAGGTCTCGGCCAGTTGGCTACTTTATCAACTTTCTCAGGATCTGGTTCAACGCCATCTGCAGAAACAATGTGTCCGATGTACTTGACACGCCTCTGGAAAAATGAGCATTTCTTGAGTGATAACTTAAGGCCAACTTCACGTAGTCGCTGAAAAATTCTTTCTATTCTGTCCAAATGTTCATCCATGGTCTTTGAAAAGATGATCAAGTCGTCGAGATAAATAAAACAGATGCGTGTGTGAAGGTCTCCGAGGCATTCTTCCATCAAACGTTGGTAAGTTGCTGGAGCGTTGGAAAGGCCAAATGGAAGTCTGTTAAACTCGTAGAAACCTAAAGGTCCTACTGTGAAGGCGGTACGTTCCTTGTGGTCGTCCTCGATCTCGACCTGATGATAGCCGCTTTTCATATCCAAAACGGAGAAGTAGATATTTCCTCCCAAAGAATCCAGTATCTCTTCGATGCGAGGCAGTGCATAGGAGTCTTTGATGGTTCTTTGGTTGAGCTGTCTGTAATCTACACACATCCTCAATTTGCCATCTTTCTTCCTTACGAGGACTACGTTGGAACTCCAGGGTGAATGGGATCGTCGAATCACTCCTGCTGATAGCAATTGTTGAAGATGGTTCCTCACTTCGTCAATCATTGAAGGTGGAATTCTTCTATGGCGCTGCTTGAATGGTGTGTTGTCCATCAAATTAATGCGATGTCTGACCTGTGATGTGTGTCCAATGTCGGTATCATCTGTTGAAAAGATGTCCGTAAACCTCTGTATCAGTTCCTTTCCATTCTCCAATTCATCCTCTGTTAAATCGTCAGGTAACTTTACTTGGTTCATAATGTCTCTGAATTCCTTATCTTGTGGTTGCGTGTTGTTTTCTATGTTGACTGGTTGCAGCTCACAAAGAATTGCTTTCGGTTGTATGGTGACGGTTCTGGTTGTGACATTGGATATGTAGATCGGAATAACTCCTCGATGCTGGTAATCATAGGTGATAACTTCTGGTACAATATCCAAGTCATCTGGCAGTGCTGAATGTGGCGTTGCTTGTAAAATTGCACACATTTTCTGATGTTGTAACTGCTTGTCTAGATAACCGCTAATGACGACTTCAGAATTTGCAGGTATGATGATGGGGTGTGCTTCTGCAGACCTTACTATGGCAAGTCGGTTATTCTTTCTCTCCAGTTCCTTATCCCGTAACGTCATGCAACGGAATGCCAAAAACCATGGTGTGAAGAGGCTGGCATCTTGTAGATATCTAGGTCCAACTTTCTTCTTGATGTCCTCAATAATTCCAGACATGATGTTTGTGCCTATCAGTATTGGTACATTCTTGTTGTAATCGCTATTTGGAACGACTAGGAAAATGCCTGGGTAGTTGAACTTGGAGTTAGAAATTCCATGCAATTCCATATCTGCTTCGATGTAACCAAGATATGGCATCGGCTGTCCATCTGCACACTCAATATGTAGAATGTGTGAAAGCGGTTCAATAGGTGTTGATGAACATTGTTTGTCGTAGAAGCTCTTGCTGATGGTTGATACTGTCGAACCTGTATCAAGAAGTGCCGCTGATTCAACTCCATTCAGCTTAACCATCACTTCATTTGGTGGTCCAGTGATATCCTGTCCTCTTTTACATGGTAAGGAGCTCTTCTCAAATGTTTTATCTAGTGTCTGTTGCTCCTGGGTTAACACTTGCTGTAGGTTGAAAGCTCTGTTGGCCTTTCTTAAGTTGTCGAGGCGAACTTTACATCCTACTGCTATATGGCCAGGTTGCCTGCATCTCCAGCATATCACTTCTTGTTGTTTCCTCTTACATCTGTCTGCTGGACGGTATATAATGGTCTCATCAGGTGTAAAGTTATTTGGATGATTCCAGTTCTTGTAGTTCTTGTTGTAATGAGTCACTGGTGTTCGTTGACTTTCCAAAGTTTCAATCTGTGAGGTCAGACGTTTGACCAAGGCTTGTAATTCTCGAACATCTTTACTTGATGTGCCTGCTTGCTTTGCTGGTTTTGGTTTAACAGTACTTTCTGTTATATTTTGTCGTCGTTGCTCTTCAAGTTCTCTCATGGCTACTAGTAATTGGTTGAAGTCCTTGATGTTATCGAATTTATGACCAGATATGCGTTGTAATTCTGGCTTCAATCCTTTCCAAAATTTAGATCTGAGCATTTCTTGGACATTTTCTTCATATATCTTTCCTCTCTGTTGTGCCTTGGTTAGTACGTCCTCTAATCGACATCCCCATGCTGATACAGTTTCATCCTCTCCTTGTCTTGCTGTATAAAATTGTGCTAGCAATGACTCTAGGATCAACGGAACCAAATATACTGTCCATCTTGTCGATGATGTCATCTACAGTAGCAAGTGGACCAAGTCTCATGGCAATTCTGCTGGCATTTTCTTTCAGAGAACAACGTATTGCTTCCGCTATGGCTTGGTGTGTATGGTTTTCTCTGATGAGGCATTGCACTTGGTATCTCCATTCGTCATACTTGGTTTCTCCTTTGTTATTTCCATAAAACGTTGGTAATCTAGGGATGTATGTTTTTAATTGAACTGCTTGTGGTTTGGAAAATTCTTTCATCCATTCTCTAAAGGCATCTGATGTTTCTGCTTTTGGTTTGACTCTCATTTCCTTAAAAGCTCTGACAATGTTTTGTATTTCCTCGTCTGTTAACTCAATGGTAGATTCCATGTCTATTCTGAAAATATAACCTACAATCGAAACAAACTGACTGAAACATAAAACAAACTTCTGAAATAAATTATTAATTTCCTACAAAGAAATATAATATATCTGAAAAAGAAACAAATTATCTAAAAAGGAAGGAAAAACTTACAAAAGAAATAAACTATCTGAAAAGGAATGAAAAATCTACAAAAAGAAATAAACTGTCTGAAAAGGAATAAAACATCTACAAAAAGAAATAAATTGTCTGAAAAGGAATAAAACATCTACAAAAAGAAACAAAGTGTCTGAAAGATAAAACAGACTGTACTGAAATAAAGTAAATTAATATCCTGAAAATAGAATCAAAATATCTGAAAAGAAAAAGAAAAAAATTTAAACCTGTAAATAAATACAAACAGCACTGAAAGTTAAATATTAATTTCCTAAAATAAAATATGTACCTGAAACTCCTAAAAAAAATTATCCAAATCTGAAAGACAATCAAATTCGTAACAAAGTATTCTTAAATGCAAAGCAAATTATAAAAAAATGTATTAAACACCTGGAAAAAAATTAAGTAAAAGTATTAACTTCAACTGAAAGGTAAATATAATATATAAAAGGAACCTCTGCCGAAATGGAAACTCTATATTACAAAGCAAAATGTTTAGCTAAAATGTATATTATATTACACTATATGGAAACAATCCAATCTGCAAACAGGAATAATAGCTGACAACAGGAAATACATGCAATATCTAAACAATGAATTTTATATTATATGTAATATCAAAGTGACTGAAAACATTTCACTGTTAGAATCTCCTGTAACTAAAGCTAAATACAAGATTAGAAAATCTTATTGTATAATCGAACTAGTCAGAGACTGCAGACATCTGAGAAGTAAACTACAATTACTGGCCAATATTGTTAATTTAGATATCAATTTAAACTTGTACTCACCGGATCTGTACACCAAGTCTAGAATCTTCTATTTTCAATCACACGATAATACTTACAACAGTATGATCAGCTGCAATAATTTACAAAGTATGTGTGTGTATGCAGTAATGTTTTATATGTATACACTGTATACCTCCAATATACGAACAGCAGATCCTTAACACAATGGTACCAGTAACTCACCGCAAAACCCAAACCAACACCAACATTCCCTTCTGGGTTACCAACAATCAAACTCAAAATATAACTCCTTACTTACCAAACAACTCGTATCTCCAGTCCTGTCACTAACTTCTAACTATACTTACTATCAGGTAACCTTTTAACCTTAGAACTGTACTGAACTAAGTAACTAAGTAACAGACAGACAGACTACCTGACACAGGTGATGTAGATAGACGGACTACTACTGGTATGGGTATGCACTCTCTAATGACCACTTACCTACTATAATGATACATTACTGCTGGCTATCTATCTATCTATATATATATATATATATATATATATATATATATATATATATATATATATATATATATATATATATATATAAAGCAAACAGAGTTTGTCTCAAGTACTTCTTACCTGTTGTATAATACTCAGAAGTGTGTATGTGTCTGTGGGGATGGGCCTTCGCTCACATTTTCTTACATGATTTTTATTTAATGACAATAGACCATAATAAAAAATCACAACTATACAATTCTAACTAAACTCACAGCGAACTGTACAATACAACTCAAAACTATTTGCACAATGCACATTAATACAACTACCCGTATAATATGTACCAATTACATTCGGACTTGAGTTTTCAATAAACACAATACTTCAAATCACAATACACAATATTACAACAAATTCAATCTATATCACAAAATCATAATTTTCTGCACAAGTTTTTTTTTTTTTTTTAAATCAAAATGAAAATTTAACAAAGTTGAATTACTTTACTAAAATAAAAAAATATGAATAAAGATTTATCTGAATTCAAATTTTACTAAATTCCCCCTCAAAAAATAATATCAAATTACTTTTAGAATATAAAGAAAAAAATGAAATAACTAGAGTATCAACAGTAAGTGTATTTAAATCATATAATTGTTTCTACATACTATAACAGGTATATACACAACACACTCTATTTTATATCTAACTATACAGTGTCTCTGTAAATTCAGGAACTAAATATTATTCGCAAAACTTTGTACTAATAATAATCAAAGTGTTTATTAGTATACTAATAACATACGATGTCAATTATTTCATATGAAACTGGGTACACATTCAATAAATATTATCAATATTCAACAAATTGGACACATCACTTTTATCAAGTTTATTAATACAATAAACATCACAATACAACTTTTCTGTCTTTGTCAAGTCATCCTGTGAACATCATCATCATATAAGTGTTTAACATCTGCCCATGCCATCAATAAACTACGTGGGCGCCAATGTAAAAGTGGTAATTCTTTATGGCTAATTATAACGAATATCACCACTTCAGTTCGGGTTCTTTATTTATAATTCTAATTAACATAACCCTACAATATAATAACAGTGAATAAGAACATGGTTAACAGATGTAAATCAATCACAGATTTAAGTTTTAACAGTTTCAAATATACCTAAATACTATTGTATCAAATAAAGACCTCTGTAGACCATATATTATTAATAAATCGATAATGATCGATCTATATAAGCATATAAGGTAAATACAAATAGATTGGTAAAATCTATCAGTTCTGACTACAAATATAATATCACTGAATAATATAACTTCTTGAATGTATGACATTACTCGAGTATATTATTATGATGATTGTTTATAAACAATTATATCATATAAATCAGTATTTGACTTATATTTTACAAAATAGTTGTTTTCATCACATACAAGGGAAGTAATCCAGTACTGCTAGCAAATAATAGTTCGTCTGAATTATTACAATACAAAATACATTTCTAAAATACAACACAATGTAAACTCACCAATTTATGGAACTGAGTTAATGCAAATAACATCAACAGCACAAAGCTTTAATACTATAACTCAATCTATAATGGTTCAACATAGGGGTCTACAGTAAGGTGGCATCTGCAAACAAAGATACAATGGTAAATACCTAAAACACCTAGACTGCAAGTCTAAATGACAAAGTAACAAAATAATATAAACAAGATAAATTATATATTTCTGATCATTTCACAGCACTTGACTAATTTATATTAAATAATCATAAATAAAATTACAAAACACTTCTTGAGCAAGAAGACTAATTAATATGCAACATGTATGTCACGTCATGACACACAATGAAAAAAGGTCAAGGTCATTTATAAAAATCATCTAAAATCTCTCATTTTACATTCATACAAAATTCTCTCAAAATCACACAAAGGCAATCATAATCATTCATTCTATCTCACTCATATATTGGACTGGGAAACTTACCAAATGCAAGTAGCGAACTTGCACTACAAAGATGAATGCTCTCATCATCATACGTATCTGTGACTATCAAAGAAAGTACAGTTTAACTTACCTAGAAAGTTCTAATGTTGGTTCCAAGATCTACTCCAAACTCATCTGCAACTCCATGAGTTTAATGGAATTATCAAACTGCTTAACAAACACTAATATCAAAGGTTCTTATCTTCAAAATACCAAAACATTAGACCTCCATTACAAAAACCTATTCCCTCTTAAATTCAACAGTGGGGGCACGACCCTCTTAACCAATCAGAACACAGAAAAATACTAATGACCATTGAAATCACTGACCATGAAGAAAATCAATACTAATGAACTCTTAAACATATACATTAAAGGTAGACAGTTATATTCACGCATGGATAATTTAATCATTACTAATCCTGTAATACTATACAATTGCAACATAAGTAATTATAATTAATAATTAATCAATCAGGAATTGAAAATGGTTCACCAGTCCTTTCTAAAAGTAAATAAACGATTTAATAATTATATCAAAAGCAAGAAATCAATAAAACCAACCCTATCACACAGACACACCGCGTCCTTGTGGGATAACTATTACGTCACTCTCGTGACACTTGATAGAAAAATTTTATCTACATAAGACACATTGTCTTTGTGCTCTACTGACTCTTTTTTTCAACCTTCTTAGTTTCATTCTTCACTTCTAAACGGGCTTCCTTCATAGAATTTTTTTCTTTTACCACTTTTAGAACCTTTTGATTTTCAGTGTGGTTCCCATTACAGTTTATACATTTTCCACAGAGCACTGCCTGCTATCATGCTCATCACTACAGTTTTTACATTTCACATTATTGCGACATTCGTTGGACATATGTCCAAACCCTTGGCATTTATAACACTGTATGGGCTTGGAGATGAAGGCTTTTACACCATATATCTTAAATCCTAAAGTAATTTTGTTAGGGAGCGAACCTGTATTAAAAAAGAGTTTAACTGTTTTAGAGGGAGTTCTCTTTTGTTCTTCACTATTATAATAAGTTAGTCTTTGTACTTTAGTTAGTTAGATTTTGAATATCTAAAACCCCTAAAATTTCCCCTTATGTTAGGTCTAAGCTTATGTATACATCCTATTGATTTTGGTATACTACACCTTATTGTCCACTCACCTAACTGAGTTGTTTTCAACAGTTTATTATGTTGATTGTAATCAAAACATTCTATTACAATGCTACCCTGTCTTGTGGAATTCATGGATTTTAGTAGCTGAAGTCCATCTGTGTCTGATGTGTGGGCTCGACCGGAAAGTCACGGTTGGTACATTTCCAGTATTGGACAAGAGCAGGATTTCTTTTATCCTTGGAGTAGCGATAACCATTGTGTAATAGATTGAAGCCTCTGCCTTTCTTTACGATAGATAGTGAATCCATGTTTTGTTTCATCTGGCGCATCAGAGGGGCGGATAGAGGTCTGGGGTCCCTTGTCCTAGTTGCTTTCCTGTCACAAGTTTCTTTTCTGTAAAGCCTTCTTCAATAGCCGGTTGTAATCAGCATTACTTAAGGTAATATGCCTATTCAATTTCTTCAGCGATAACCATTGTGTAATAGATTGAAGCCTCTGCCTTTCTTTACGATAGATAGTGAATCCATGTTTGGTTTTGTGATACTGGTCATATTATATTTGGACCTATATTTATACCTCATTACAATGTTTAATTATAATTAATCATTTTAATCAAAATTAATTATTACTGTATTGTTTCTTTGAAGTTCTTCGGTAAGCGTGTTTTATGTTGTTTTATTAATATTTCTGTGTTTACACAAAACTTCTCATTTAGCATAATTTATTGTTTGATAAACATTTATTTTCAAACCCTACTGCATTTAGCTTTGCTAACCATTTGTTCTTGCAAAATCTTACCAAAACATGATCAAGCAATATGGAAATCGGCAATTTGGAAGTCGGCAAAATGGATTCGGCAAATTGGGAATTAAATTTGAAAACCGAAATCTGAAAAAATCGACAATTTGGGTGTCGGCTAAATGGACGCGGCAATCTGGGAATCGGAAATTTGGAATTCGGCAATTTGGAATGTCACCGTCTTGTGGGCTTTATTGATTTTACACAACCTACAGCATTATCTGAATTTTTCTGTATTATAAGTGGGTTTTCATTACCCAATTTTGTATTGATAGATGATACTAGTACTATATATTTCTTATTACTGTTTTGACTATTAATATTTTCCCTGTTTCCCCTATAATTTAGTCTTCTGACAGGCACTTTCCTGACAGTTTCGCTATAACTCAATACTTGGGGGGGGGGGGGGGGGAGGAGCTACTAGCTTTCGTTTCTTTCTACTTTTTACTGTCCACCCCTCTTCTGAATCGTATTCAGAATTTGAACCTACATTTGAGCTACCTTGTTTTTCTACATCAGGTTCTATAATATTATTATATTTGGCGTCAATGTAGCATTCCAAATCATCTACGTCAAAGCCGACCTCGTCCATGGCTTGCACCTACACCTACACCTATACCTATAAGTTATAACTATAACTTTATATTAATAAATACAAAATAAATACAAAATCTATTTAATTTGACTTAGGTCGACTTATATTACTCTATTTTAAGTGCTTTGTGATTAACTAAACTAAACACAAGTGATTGATATTGGCATACCTCTATCAATATATTTACTGATAAAACTGTAGCCTTTATATAAATTAATCTTGGCAAAATATCACAATAATTTCTGCAATTATATACAGGCAACAACAATAACAAAACATGTCATAGAGTAATACTGATACAAATGTCATAGAGTTATACTGGTACAAATGGCATAGTGTTATACTGATAAAAATGTCATAGAGTGTACTGATAAAAATGACATAGAGTTATATTGATAAAAATGTCATAGAGTTATACTGATACAAATGTCACAGAGTTATAGTGATACAGATGTCAGAGAGTTATACTGATACAAATGTCATAGAGTTATACTGATAAAAATGTCATAGAGTTATACTGATAAAAATGACATAGAGTTATACTGATAAAAATGACATAGAGTTATACTGATAAAAATGACATAGAGTGTACTGATAAAAATGACATAGAGTTATATTTATAAAAATGTCATAGAGTTATACTGATAAAACTGACATAGAGTTATACTGATAAAAATGTCATAGAGTTATACAGATAAATGACAGAGTGTACTGATAAAAATGTCATAGAGTTATACTGATAAAAATGTCATAGAGTTATACTGATAAAAATGACATAGAGTGTACTGATAAAAATGTCATAGAGTTATACTGATAAATGACATAGAGTGTACTGATAAAAATGACATAGAGTTATACTGATAAAAATGACATAGGGTTAAACTGATAAAATGTCATAGAGTTATACTGATAAAAATGACATAGAGTGTACTGATAAAAATGTCATAGAGTTATACTGATAAAAATGTCATAGAGTTATACTGATAAAAAGGACATAGAGTTATACTGATACAGATGTCATAGAGTTATACTGATAAAAATGTCATAGAGTTATACTGATAGAAATGACATAGAGTTATACTGATAAAAATGTCATAGAGTTATACTGATAAAAATGACATAGCGTTATACTGATAAAAATGACATAGCGTTATACTGATAAAAATGTCATAGAATTATACTGATAAAAATGTCATAGAGTTATACTGATAAAAATGACATAGAGCGTACTGATAAAAATGTCATAGAGTTATACTGATAAAAATATCATAGAGTTATAATGATAATAAAAATGTCATAGAGTTATAATGATAAAAATTTCATAGAGTTATACTGATACAAATGTCATAGAGTTATACTGATAAAAATGATATAGATTGTACTGGTAAAAATGACATAGAGTTATACTGATAAAAATGTCATAGAGTTATACTGATAAAAATGATATAGAGTGTACTGGTAAAAATGACATAGAGTTATATTGATAAATATGTCATAGAGTTATACTGATAAATATGACATAGAGTTATACTGATAAAAATGTCATAGAGTTATACTGATAAATATGACATAGAGTTATACTGATAAATATGACACAGAGTTATACTGATAAAAATGTCATAGAGTTATACTGATAAAAATGTCATAGAGTTATATTGAAAACCTATATCATGTTAAGGAGGGGTATTTGCGAAAAATACCAGTCGAGAGAATGTTAAATTTCGCAAGCCGTAAGGCGAGGGAAGTTCATTCTCAAGACTGGTATTTTTCGCAAATACCCCTCAAGAACATGCTATATCTGTTTAATTACACCGAATGTTAACGTACAAAACGCATTGATGATCGTGACATTACAAGCGTCCAGTCGGATAGAGTATTTTTTGGCAAATACCACGGCAGAGAGGGTAAAAAGGGCATATCCTTTTTGTATATACCCCGGCGCTGTTTAAAAATGAACGATATTCATTTGATTAAAGTAAATTGGTGAAAAATACACTGGCTATCAACCAATCAAAACCCAGGATTCTTACATAAGGTGTAATTATGATAAAAATGTCATAGAGTTATACTGATAAAAATCAGTTAAACATGTAAATAATGTTTTGCTACATTCAATATTTTACCGATGTTGTATTTGACAAACTTTGTCAAAAGTATATGGACAATATGTTTTTTTATTTTTTTATTTTTCCACAAAGCATTAAGATGCAACAAAAAATATATTAATATTGATATATTGAGAGAAAAAACTGTAACCAAACTTGATATAATTATCAATTTTTCATGGTCGCAAAACATATAACTTTCACTTTCACTTTCGTTTGTTGTTGCTGCATAATTCGTAGTCATGGTGGTGTACGGTTTATTGATTTGTTCAGATTTATGAACCAAAACAAAAGCAGAATCTATTATTTAAACGTAACCCGTTCAAAATTTGATCGAACTATCCTGATATAGTTGTACGTACAACAATTACATGGTCGATGCACAATGATGAATTTAAATCAAACTAACACCCTGAATGAACAGTTTTTAGGAAGTTGATATTTTGTTCAGGTATGTAATATTTTTATTGCATCACAATTCCAAACGTTATATGAATTTTCTCAAAATTAAGTTTTTACAACCAAAAAAAATTACATGTATTGATTAGTTTGTTAGTATATTGTATATATTGAACAAAAGTTTATTGTATTTCAGAGTGGACTTATTTCATTTATCTCCAATCAATAAGACAAATTAAATTTTTTTAAAGTTCTTGAATTACTTTTAAAAATTATAGCCGGCAGTACAGAAATTTCAGGTAAACAATGAGGATGAAGTTTGAAGGTAACACATTTACTTTAATGTATTAAATGTATATATATTATATGAAGCACCAGCAGATGTGCTGAAACACGGCAAAATTGGTAAAAAAAAAATCATGTTTTGGGTTATAATATGCCTTGTGTACTGTTTTCTGAATCAGTTTTCTAGTAAAAGAGCAGTCCGGTTAACATCGACACGAGACCATTCTATCGATACACCATTGAAATATAGCCGAGGGTTGTTCCGTTTTGCCGTGGAGAGAGACAGAATTTCCACTACTTTTAGAAGAAATTATATATCATTTAAGAAGTTATTATCTCCCACGCCGTACAATGAAAATGGTGGAATTTCTCACTCTAATAGAAGATATCTTTCATTAGGACCTGCATTCATAAACATATTTATCTATTGTAATTAGATGGGAGGAGCTTGTTCACAGACCAATGTTCAAGAGGAAAAAACACCATTACCTGAGGTGGTTTCGCTGAAAGAAAGAACACCATCCCCTGCTTCCTCTGAAGAGGAAAAAACACCATTACCTGAGGTGGTTTCGCTGAAAGAAAGAACGCCGTCCCCTGCTTCCTCTGATGACGTATTCAAAACTTCAGATTTTGAAAGTTTTATAATACCATATGAAACTGACAATGATGAGGTATGTTATTTTTAAGATCTTAAGGGAGCAACCATTTGATTTGTATTTGGTTGGGATAAGATCAAATTTGAAATAAAAAGGCAGGACTAGGATTTTGACAAAATAAAAATACAGGATGGATCACTTTAGGTGCGAAAAAAAATGCAGTACCTCTGGCAATCAGGATTTTTTTTTGTGGTTTAAATGAAAATAAATTAGGCCGCAATAGCAGCCAAAAAAATCCAGGACCAAAACAATTGGCTAGATCAAACATTTAATCCAGGCCCACCCCCACCCCCTTCCCCGTTTAAAAATTAAATGTTTGCTCCCTAAGCGTGAACAGACGAGAGCACGAGTCGGATACATTTTCTAGGACTTATGTTGATTACTAGATAATATACAATCATGCATATATAAATACATGTACCATAGTGTAATTTTAAGATATCCATACCATAACCTGATAATAGATCATGACCTTAAATTAAATTTCTTTTTGACCGAAAATTGATTGAACCAACAGTTTAAAGCAGAAATTGTGTGATATAATTTTCTCAAATGTAAACAAGGGGACCTCGGTGGCCGAGTGGTCTAGGTAGTTCGTCATGACTACTAATGATCACTAGCCTGTCAACGCTGAGGTTATGTGTTCGAATCTCACCTGTTTTAAGTATAGTATAGCATACCTTCGAAATGTTAAATTTAGGGCCCAAGTTAAAAAAATATCGGCTATAAAACCGAATATTGTATTTAATAACCAGCAAGTTGAAATTGTTGATAGTCATAAACATTTAGGAGTCTTTCTGTCATCAGACTGTAGTTGGACAACACACGTTGACTATATATGCCTGAATGCAGCGAGACAGTTGGGTGTACTGCGTAAGTTAAAATTTACTTTGAACAGATCAAATCTGAATAGAATTTATCACACTTATATTTTACCATTACTAGAATATGCATGTGAATTATGGGACGGCTGTACTTTAGAATGTGCCAACAAAATAGAAAAAATACAACATGAAGCAGCTAGAGTAGTAACGGGTCTGCCGAAATATGCGAGTATCGAATCACTATATTTCGAAACTGGGTGGGAGTCTCTTGCTGATCGTCGTAAGAGAAGGAAGTTATGTTTATTTTATCGAATACACAACGGTAGCACTCCTCCATATTTGGTTGAATGTTTGCCACCGACTGTTGCTAATATGACTACATATAACCTGCGAAATGATACTAACTACGTTAATCCTCTAACTCGTGTTGAAACATTCTCTCGATCCTTTTTTCCTTCAACGATTAAATTGTGGAACGATTTGGATTTACGATTACGAAATATACCTACCATTGAATCCTTTAAAAGGGCTTTAAAAGGTCCTATTGATACTCCCCCACTATACTACAATTTGGGCTTAAGAAAACTTAATATTATACATACGAGATTACGCCACGGTTGCAGCATGCTACGAGCTGATCTGTTCAGAGTAAATTTAGTAACTGACCAGTCATGTGCATGCGGGTGGCCCATAGAAGACAGTATTCATTATTTTTTAGAGTGCCCGTTATATATAGAGTGTAGACAGATGTACATTGATACTCTTCGGGACACAGGAGAGGATAAAATCACCCTAATACTCTTTGGCAGGTCAGTCTCTGATGACACAGGAAACAAAAACATCTTCAAAAATATTCATCATTTCATTCAGCACTCTGGTAGATTTAGCTTAGACTAAATCTCTTTTTTGGTGTACTACTGTATTTTCTTACTTTAAATTTACATAACTGTTTTTGTGTAACAAAATATTATATGAATTTGTAAATGTCTCATGCCGCTATCTTATCTAACTTTGTAATTGTGTGATATAATTTTGTATGGAGAAGACCTAGTGAGTTGGTATAACTCGTGTCTAATCCAATTTGATACTATTCAAATAAAATATGTTTAAACTAAAACTAAAAAAAGATGTCATATGATTAAGACACACGTAATGAAGGAATAAAAAGTTATCATAGTCTTACGTCAGGTAAATGAAACGGTAGAAAGTTAGAATATTTAGTAAATTTTATCTTAAAGGTAGGACAACAAAATATGTGTCTTAAAACTATTTTTTACTTTTGTTGATATTTTATTGTATTTTATATTTTGTTTCCACTTTGTGATGTGGGCTCCTTGACGAAGACCACTCGACGACATTATATCCGATGTTCAATCATTAGCATTTTGTCTTATTGGCACTAAAACCTCATATCCTTCCATTTTCATAACAACTGAGAAAAAGGTAACCAAAGAAGAAGGCTACAAATTATATGTACAATTGTATAAAAAAAAAATATGAGATCAGATATTGCAATTTTGAAAGTAAAATTTACATTTAAGGAATAACCATGATACTTAGGAAGGGTAAAATCATTTCAGTACACTGTGCTCGATATTTTAAATCAAACGGACTGAACTGCTGGAACATAAAGAAGAAGGTATCGAAACTGGAGTTGAAATCTTACTTTTATGGAATGTATAACGAAAAACCAACGAAAGTAGTAAGTTGTTGAAATATTGCCTTATGATTTCAGTTCAAAGTTACACCCGTAGAATCCGATTATCCCGATCCTGTGCCAATCAATGATGACAAAAAGGTAAACCAAGCAGACAAAATACGGTTCTTTGAAGATTGGAATCCTGAAAACAGCAGTGACGATGCCAGTAATGATATTGAACCCATTAGTAAAGACGAATTAGATAATCACGCCAGGAAGGTAATAAAACTTTTATCAAACAGGGATACTTCTTGTTTAAAAGGCAAATTAATGCATCTACATGTGAGAACACCGAGGCTTTCAACGCAGAAAATATATCGCACCTCATCTCAAATTCAAAACGGTACCTATCACCGATTTTGAGTAGAGCTGATGCCAAATATCCGAAAAACAAACATAAAATATATGTACATTGTCGGAAAATATACAAAACAATTTATTTGTACCAGCCTTAGAAGCAGGTAGCAATGCGAGGTTTGAGGTTTACTGAGCATTTCACACCATGTTTCCCGACGATTACATATAAATTGTATTATCTTTATCATATGTATTCTGGCGTTTGTGCTTTGGTTGCTTATAGATCGCTCACTAGGTACATAAAAGATTTGTGCAGTGCGGCAAGTATATCTTATAGTCATTAATGGAGTTATTGAATTAACTTTTTTCCGGAATGTATACTGGGGCGCATAAAGGGAATTCTGCCGGGAAAAGGCATTTTCAATTATCTTTGAGAAAAAATTCAGGTCTGAATATTACCTAGATTCAGATAGATTAGTACCAGTAGTATCTAGGCTGCTGAATGCCCCCTCCCCCCATAAAAATTCCAGAACCAATGATCACTTCCGTGCCCCTCCCTTCCCCATTTGCAAAATCGACATTCAGATAATTGCATTATACCATTGAAAAAGTATGTTGTTACATTACCGTGGACATAGCTGTTGCATCTCCATACATGTATATGAACTAGGAAATATTGTATGAACATATATGTAAGTAATGGGAAATACAATTTTTAATTTTACAGACCCCACTGTCAGCGCTTGGTGATTTTCAACAGCTCATTGCATACCTTGAAAAACCGGCAAAAAACAATCCCTCTCGGGATGAAATTATAGTTAGAGCCCTACTTGTTTGGCTCAGTAACCAGATTGTTGAGAACTTTTCAACTGAAAACGGAAACAAAGATACGCCACTTGGATTCTTAAGTTTACTAGGTCAAAAAAGAACCACATACTCTACATTTTTTACTGTTCTGTGCAGGTACGTGTGCTTATTTAAATCAATAAATAATTAATTTGTTTACTTTTTTTCAGTTTCATGGATATTTGAATAGACTGTGTCTTTCGTTTTCTCGTCCCGTCTGCCGTGTTGGCAGATTTTTTCCGTGAAGAATGTTTTTCCATGAAAATATTTACGAATTGAACATTTTCATCTTTTTATTTTAAATAATTTGCAATGTATTGTTCGTTATACAAAAGTTTGCGTAGAATCCTTAGGGCCAATAAAAGATATTGATAATTGCTGTTAGAAACAAGATACTGCATGCAGTAGATGTTCTAGAATATATAGTGTTCTTTATTTTATCCATTTTAGGCTGTTAATGAGATTGATATGAGTGCATATAGAGGTTCCATGAATTGGGCGTTACTTTATTATACCCCCGCTTTTGAAAAAAGCGGGGGTATATAGTATTCGTTGTGTCCGTCCGTCCGTCCGTCCGACCTTTGTATCCGCAACTCCTCCTAAACTACTGAATGGAATTTGATGAAACTTTCAGAGAATCTTCATCCCATGATGGCATTGTGCACCTCCTATTTTAGAATTTGATCGGACCAATTTTTGGGGTTTCCCATAGAAAAACATGGACTTTGACTTTCAATGTGATAGGGGGTACCGTGATGCCATCCACAACTCCTCCTAAACCACTGAATGGAATTTGATGAAACTTTCAGAGGATCTTTATTACATGATGCCATAGTGCACCTCCTATTTTAGATTTTGATCTGATGAATATTTGGGGTTACCCATACCAAAACATGGACTTTGACATTCATTGTGATAGGGGTACCATGATGCCATCCGCAACTCCTCCTAAACCACTGAAAGGAATTTGATGAAACGTTCAGAGGATCTTTATTACATGATGCCATAGTGCACCTCCTATTTTAGATGTTGATCTGATGAATATTTGGGGTTACCCATACCAAAACATGGACTTTGACATTCATTGTGATAGGGGTACCATGATGCCATCCGCAACTCCTCCTAAACCACTGAATGGAATTTGATGAAACTTTCAGAGGATCGTTATTACATGATTCCATAGTGCACCTCCTATTTTAGATTTTGATCCAATGAATATTTGGGGTTACCCATACCAAAACATGGACTTTGACATTCATTGTGATAGGGGTACCATGATGCCATCCGCAACTCCTCCTAAACCACTGAATGGAATTTGATGAAACTTTCAGAGGATCTTTATTACATGATGCTGTAGTGCACCACCTATTTTAGATTTTGATCTGAACAACATTTGGGGTTTTCCATACCAACACATGGACTTTGCCATTCATTGTGATAGGGGGTACCAATATGCCATCTGCAACTCCTTCTAAACCACTAAAGGGAATTCCATGAGACTTTCAGAGAATCTTTATCACATGATGCCATAGTGCACCTCCTCCTATTTTGGATTTTGATTTGACCAACTTTTTATGTTTTCCATAGCAAAACATTGACTTTGCCATTCCTTGTGATAGGGGGTGCGGGGGTATCAATTAGTGAGCTTTGCTCACAGTATTTCTAGTTTATATCTAGATTTTTTTCTAATTTCAAAGCAAATCTCAATAAAATTCTCTACTAAGAATAATTATTTATTTCTTTAAGTGTACTATAAGCAATTTTTATTTGCTTTCAGAAATGCAGGCATCAAATGCACACAAATACATGGTATATGTAAAGCAGGAGGTTATGAACCCGGTGACCGAGAAGACAGATACACTTACTGGAATACAGTTCACATAAACGATTCTTGGCAGATTGTAAATCCTTTTTGGGTTTGTCGATCTATATTCGGAAAATCCTCTGGAGGTTGGATAAAATTGGAAGCAAGTGGAAAAACTACTGTTCAAAGACAAATAGAATCAAGAGGTGTACTTAGGAATGCTTTCAAGGAATACTACATAATGACAAATCCTGAGGAATTTATTTACGAATGCTGTCCTGGTGACCAAAATTGGCAATTACTGTCGAATCCTATCTCTAAGGAGAGATTTTACGACCAAGCTTACCTGCTTCCTCCATTTTGGGCACTAGGAATGAAACTGACAAGCGAAAACAAATGTTCTTTGAAATCCCACGGAGGCACAGTAACAATCACATTTCAGGCACCCAAAAATATTGCCAACGTATTAAATATGGATTATAAATTCTTGTTGAAGGAAGAAAGTGTTAGTAAACATATTGAAAATGAAATGCTTCAACCAGACAGAATGCCACGATTGGTTACAAAAATTCGTAATGCAACTGATTGGACCTTTATTGTCCAATTCCCAATAGAAGGAACATATAAGATCATTATTTATGGATCTCCTGGGCAAGAATGTTTACTGAGATTGTGTGAATTTGAATTAAAGTGCACAAAGAGAACCCAAGGTTGCCAATTAACCCCTTTTAATCCTGAAATTTTAGGTTTTGGTCCTGGTCCCGCTAGCAACCAAGCAGGATTACTTCTACCATCACACAGAAATGGTCTTGTCACAGTAGAGAAGGGACAACAAACAAATCTTAAATTTCTCGTTGATAGTGACATATTCAAAAATTTGATCGTTAAAACTGAATTAATCGGCCCAGACTCAGCAGATCAATCGGAGCATGTGAAAAGTAAGCTTGAGAAAGAGTCCCGAGAACTCCAAATAACGGCAAAAATAATGAAAGATGGAGATTACGGGCTTCGTATACTGACTGGTAAACAGTCTGACTCCAACGAAGACGTTGATATGACAGTTGTTTGTAATTATTTCATTACTACATCGTTAAAGCATGTAAGAGAGGTTAGTAGTGAACATAATCTTTCTAAATACATTGCTTTGAATAACAGCAAATATTAAATTATCATAATTCTTCCATTTATACAAATGTAACTGTATCACGTGTATTTGTTTTACATATCCATATCATCCTCTTCTTTTTCAAACGAGTCATTAATTAGCTCCACAAATGTGTATATAAATATATATCATAATCGATATTACTTTTACAGAAGACAAATCAGCGAATTGCAAGACGGCGTTTACTTTCAGCCATTGAAAATGGAGAAATACAAGAGATTGACGACAGCATCAAAAAATGTCTTAAGGAGAAAATACCAGAAAATGATTTGGATATTGAAAATGCTAGACGTAAACTTGACGTTTTACGATTTAGAAAAGGTAACATCTCAGAATGGTCTAAACAATTTTTCATCCAATCCAGTAGTAAATATAAGAATTTCGATATTATTACTCGTATTTCTCTCTGAAACTTGAAGCATGATGCATGTATTTTAAGACACTCTTTTAATTTACTAAATATGAACAAAACCCCATATATTCCAAAAGTCTGTTGATTTATATACACTCCTGTATATAATACTAGTGGAACATTTTTCTAAAAGTCATCTTTACTTATGCAGATATTCATGATGCCAAAATGAGGAGAAATTTGGATGTAACCGAGAAAACAATTAAAAAGATAGAGAAATCGATCTATGAAAGGATATTTAGAGAAACCCTCAGAAGTTTGAGAGAATTTGCAGAAGATCTGAGGTCTCTACATGGAATCACTCAAGAATTACCAAATATCCTTAGTGCCCTGAATGAATTGAACCATACCCATGCAGCTAACGATATGGTTATAAATACATTACAGGGTTTATTGTGTTTATTTGGGAGGAACAACGACAATATAACGGTATGTATTTACTTTCCTTTTAATATCTTTACTCAAAAGAAAAGACAATGATGAAAATCTAGAAATTTGTTTAATTAATAATAAAATGGATTAACAGGAAAAAGTAACATGTTTACCCAACAGTGTCATCTATGGCGCGGGGTTAGCGTCAAAAATAAATAATTATGTTTAACATTAATTAGAACTAGGAATAATTCATATTTAGGCTATGCATAATTATCTATTTTTGATGCTAATCCCGTGCCATATACGTCAATGGATCAATGAAATTCAACAAACGACATCCCAGAAGAAAATAAAAAAAAACAAATGCATGAAATACAAACATAAAATCATCAGAGCATCATTTAGGGACGAGACCAAAAGTTCAATGTAGGATAAAAAACTTATTTCAAATATTTCTTTGGGGAGGGGGGGGGGGGTTAAAAATCGCTGCAAGTTTTGTTATCCGACATCGATTTTCGGATTGAAATATACGGATTCAAGTGATGTCCAAGTCAATATACAGAACAAACATACATTGTTGAGGAAAAACAGGACCCGTGATACAAAAAGTATACTCTCAAAGCATCCGCCCATATTGGTCAATCAATGTTTCCCAAATTAAGTTGGGGGGGGGGAGGGGGGGGGTCAGTGAAAAAACTATGTAGATTAAGTTTTTATCCTACATTGAACTAAAACCACAAAACCAAAAACAAAAACAAAAGCACAAAAAAAAATGGTTTGACAATTTATTATCCATTATACCAAAATACAATATTCCTTATATCTGTATGTCTGAATTTTACTTGAGTGTTAGGTATAAGCTTAAAATCAAGCTAGTGATCTCTTCTCAAATAGTGTAAATTTGAACTATTCTTTACTCTTTAGTTTTTGTCTATAAGTTTTTGTTCGATATAGTATGTATACATTTTAGTTTCTGTCTAGTGTGGGATTTTGTTCAGCACTGAATATCATAAAAGACGCCTCGATGTGATCAACCCTTTGGTTGGCGTTTTTGAAAATTGAATAATTTCAGTACGTTCTATATTGTTAGTTCTGATTGGTCGACAACGTGACGTCTGGATCTTTTATTTTCCGATAAATAACGTTCAGCGAATGAATATGTGAATATGTGACCCAGCAAAAGATTGCAATTTTAAATCGCTTATTTCTTTCTTATTTTGCCAAAAAGTGTTATTATTATGGAATCATTAGTTTGTAAGTGAATTGGTCCCCTTTAAACGCCAATAAATTGCTTCAAAACAACTCTTATTACTATAAAATGCCTCACTGATGCATATTCCACATCCTTTTATTTTCAAATACACCTAAAAGCGTTAAAGTAAACTATTCTTTGTAGTCTTTGGAAGATATTCGGGCCATAGCGCGTGATATGAGTCATATGATTCGAAGTGAGAAATTAAATGTAATTCAACCATCTAACGCTAAAAAGGCGAGTGAAATAATTACGAAATATTCGTACGAGCAGATAAGAAAGGTAAACTTGGCGGCTGCATCTGTGCACAAATGGGTAAGTACAAATATTTACTAAATTTTTCGAATGATTTTGTTAACATTTCCATAATTGAATGAGGGCAAAGCGCCTTTCACATGTATATATTTTACAATTGGATGATTACTGAGCGAATGATATCCTTAAAATCTTGCTATTTGCTAGCATAAACATTCATATTAACTAAACTTAAAAATTATCAAATTGTTGTAAAAATAACGAACTAAAATTAAAAGAGACTCCTTCGAATATCCCTTTGGATTTCTTGGCTTTACATAGCACACCCAATAATTTGTAACAAATTCTTTTAATTGCAATTTTAATACAAGTACATTGAATAAAGAGTTTAAATAAAAAGTGATTTTTGAAATCCGTAAGTTACGCGTTAAACGTGTCATCTCAGAGGGCATCAAATGCAAAATTGATGCTCTGAAACGTTCAACGTCATCCAATGAAAATCATGCTGTTGGTTCATTTGTTGTCTTAGCTGTGTTCCTGGATTACTCCCCAACCTACGGTAAAACGTTTACAAATCTGCTACAAAGTGCCATTTTTTATTGTTGCCAGTGGGACCGAGAAGTCTAGGTTTTACATGGATACAACTAATATTAGCAATCACTTCCATTTCGGAACTTAGAATAGGTTCAGAGTTCTGACATGGCTCGTTTCGAATGTCCAATTTGATAAAGCTTGACAGTTATCTGCCGAACGATAGTACTCTAAAGGTAATCCAACTTCAGCAATAAACTGGGTGCAACAAAATAGATAGTTTCTCTGAAAGTTTCGTTAACTCCGGTATACTATGCCTTGTCTCTTGGCCGGTCGTTTGAATTAATTTCTTTCAACTTTCTTTGTTTCGGTACTCGATGACCAATATTTGTATAAATTTAATTTAATTGTGTGACACTGTGTTCTATGTGAATTAATCAGTGCTTTATATACGTTTATATTTAGACCGAAAGGGTGATTTCTACCATACTGAAGAGCGGATAGGAGGATGGAAATGACGAGGCGGAACAATAGCAGTTCGAATATTGTACATTTGTACTTACACAGATCACTTCATTAACAGATAATGGAATGATAATTTTTATAGTACCCATCTCTGGCGCCTTTCTTTACTTTTAATAAAAAAAAGTATTGGAATTCACCATATGTCATTTATATATTTCTTTTAATGATCGTTCGAATGTTGTACCATCTCGTTTTTTTTAATGAAAACTCGACAAACTACATTTTTGTAGAATAAATTTATTCGAGAACAACAATTTTCGTTTTTTTTTATTTTGCATGGTTAGTGGAGTTTCTTGAAATCTGTTTCTGTTACGTTTCTGAAAGATTTCATTTGTTTACAGATAATGTTTTATAGTCTTACAACTTAACGAACAACAGTCTTATATTTAATTTCGTAAAATTCCCTTAGTAATTCTTATAAACAGTAACTACAATTGTGATTGTTACATCCAGTTATAGTCCAATAGTCACTATTTCATCAATTTATGTGTGTTCATCTTGATACGAGATGTTTATCATTGAAATTACATACCATTTGACTAAACGAAAAATATGATGAGGTCTTCATCGACTAGCAAACGCACTAAGTGGTTTTTCAAATCAACAAAATCCGCCGAAAACCCAAATAAAATGATACAGCCACATATGGTTATGGCTTTCAATAAGCGCATATACAATATATAGGGGTAAAACTTATATCTCAGTACTCAGTTCTCAAACTAAATGTTGGATCATTGTTTGAATCATAAGTAAAATATATCTCGATACGTACATGTACTTTATTCAAAATTTTCGGTACTAGATCGAAAGACTAGTTACATTTGTGTATAAAATTAAGCTACAATATAATTTTCGGCATTTTCCCCTACATTTATAATCATGCTAGTAGTTTCTATTATAGTTTCAACACAGTGGTTAGGTAAAACAAACCAAGATATCTTATTAAGCACTTTATAGATTGACTTTCATCATCTTACTAGCAATAAAATCAAACATGTTCTTTAATTGACATTTTATACACTGTTGGCAATCCTGTACGATGATCACTCTTTGTACTGTCATGGTTGATGAGTCAACGACATTTAGCCAGGGGTGCTTTCCATTATGCGGTACGTACCGGTATGTACCGACTTTCACTAATTCTTCTTCCGGTTCGTCTGTTACGTCATTTCTAAAGAACTACTGTGGTATGGACCAATAATGGAACACGAATCTTTGGTTCAATTGGAACGTACCGCATAATGGAAAGCACCCCATGTCTCTCCAAATAGAGTGACCAAAAAAATAAATAAATAATTAAAAACAACGTACAAGTCGACTTTGCTTGAGGGAGATGAAACCAGTATCGGCTAAAAATTTAAAAGGGTAATCGCTAAAGAAATATATGATCTTCATTTTTCTAATCTGGCTGTTTGGTCATCACAAAAAGTCAGGTCGTAATAAAGCTATCACAAACTGAACTCGACACATATGTATGCAAGTAATCCAATGATTTTTTTACTATGTTAACGATAATTTAAAGCAATGCCATTAGATTCCATCAGCAAATGGAGTTATTTGTTTATTTTCCTAGGTTATATTTGTTTTTCTCTTCTATGAAATATTAAATAACGATTTTTTTAATAGCACCTTTATATTCTAAGCGTGATTTGATCAAATGTTCTGATAGAAATTCCATTGATATTCCTTCACAGGATTCAGTTTATTATATTGCAAGTATTACCGAATATGTGTTCCACGAGTTATAACAAAATGAACTTAATGTGTACTTACTACACATGTTCGCACCTTCCATGGAGAAATATGTTCATTTTAATCATTTGTGAATTCTTATGAGCCTGAATGTGACAAAGAAAATCTAACAATGCTTGTGCCTACGATAAACATATCTCTTCAATATGACAATACTTCTACTAATTGCTATTGTAACGTTACACGAGTTTTGCCGGAAAAATGGATAGTCTTTACTGGATTTTCCATGGCTGTTTATGTTGCGCTTGCCAATTTATTGATAATTTGGATCTTTTTGAAGAAGAACGTAACATCGACAGTCACCATCTTATTAGCCGCACTTGCGTTTTCCGACGCCTGTACTTCTATTGGCATTTTCACTCTGGATTTCATAATTTACAATGCCCCTGGAATGACATTTTATTACAAAAGGATGAAATATCCATTTTGCCAAGTTTATATGATTAATTTATACTTATCTAACATGTTTCATTTAGTGTCTGTTCTACTGACGACCACTTTGTGTTTCCAAAGAGCATGTGTGATGATGTTCCCTTTTTGGGGAAAACGATATTTAAGAAGGAAGTTTTCTATTACCAGCGTTGTTGTTTTATTTTTTGTCGCATTTATTCTTTATTTTCCGAGACTATTGATGTCATCGATAACTCTTCATTCTTCAGAAAACGATGTTTGTTGTTTATCAGATTCTCAATCATCGTTTACAACATTTATTGACATAACCTCTTGGAGTGTAACATTTCTGTACGCATGTGCAGTTATAATTATGGTTCTTGGTACCATATATATTTGTTACAAACTAACCGTTTTTAGAAAAAATATACGGTGTAACATCAATATTGCTATGCTGACACGGAACAGAAGATCCGCCATCTTAGTTGTCGCTATATGTCTTATATTCATTTTGTCAGAATCCGTTGCGTTTATTCTGTGGTTGGAGAGGACTTTCGAATTTTCTGTTTCGGAGTTCTTTGACAAATACGTATCGAAATATCATTACTTGGTTATGGAATTTGGTTTTGCTTTGAATTTCGAGGTGTATTTGATAATGAGTCAACAAATGAGGAAAGTTTTATACGAGTATACGAAAAAGATGTTTAAATGTAATCCGTGTTTTTAAATCTACAACTCAATGAAAGTATTCACACTTGCATGTACATTTATTACTAAGATATGAGCTATATTACGTTTTGTGTTGTTTGAAGGACAAACAATTACTTAATGTTATCTGTGATCTCAAGCATGTGTGCTAAGTCCTTTTTTCTTAATTGCTCTAACTGACTGATATTTTCTTGTTTTAGAATGTTTATGTGAAGCCATACTTTCATGATCTAGACTGTGCCTCGATTTTCAGTAATGTGTCAGCAGATTTTCTTACAACCGCATAACTTTTTTGTCATAAAATAGAAGTACAAAACAATTTTGCATTAAATTAATTTAATTCTCACAAACCAATATTCCCTTTCGTTCACCGTAGGTCGTCTCTACAACTACAATAACTTTTTGTGCAAAAAGTACAAACAACAACATTTTATAAGCTGTAGAGACTGTAAGAAATCACTGAATTTTGGATTCTCATGGACTACAGGTCAGCAATGCAAAGCTGAAATCATATATATCTGGCACAAACACAATAATCGCTGAAAAATTAGTGATTGATAAAGCGAATATATCAACAAATCACGTGTAACACAGAAGGGCAAAACATAAACTAACTCAAATAATTCAAGCCGTTTCCGTATCTGATTCTCTCCCTCGGTAGTGGAGGGATCGGAGTGAGCGAATATAACGACTTGATTATTCGGGTTAAACATAAACATACATTTATAGAGTAAAACCCTGTCCTAATTATGGATTACTTTGGGAAACTAAAAGCGAGCTTCGCGAAGTAAAGTGAGCTCTACCGTAATACAAGTATGTATATGTTCTTGGCTGTATAATGATGGCTTGAATCTCGTATGTCAACAAGGCAAAACCTACCATATGGCGATCTCTGGGTTGCTTCACTGAAGTAAGTAAATATAACCCCCACAATAGCAAGAACTAAACTATCTAAGAAACATAAAAGGTGTAGTAAGACAAAACATAACATTGCTCTACAATTTCCTGACTTGGGACAGGCGCATGACTCATGCGGTGGGTAAAACATTTTTTGAAAGAGTCCTTCCCCTTAATTAAGGCCAATGTAGAAATAAATATACACACGAATACCATTCAAAATCATTCTACAAAGACCCAATTCACAACTCGGATATTTAAAAAAAACTAGAGGCTTTCAAGAGCCTGTATCGCTAACCTGGATTTAACTTCGTCACCTTGAGCAGGGCTACAAATTAAGTGTACACATGTAGCAGTCAGTATGGCTGGTTTTTCCATAAGGTCCTATGTTAAGCTAAGTTCGGCTGTGGTAGTCCAGGTCAATGGACACATTTCTAAAAGTGAACCATTTAAGGACCATTACTGCCAAGTCTTTTTCCAACTGGCTCAGTGGTTTCAGACAAGAAGATTTTTAAATGAATTTTCCCATAGGGTCCTACATGTATGTTAAACTAAGTTCGGATGTGGTGGCCATCTTTGTTTACTGTCCGGGCCATCGGACACAATTCTGAAAGAGAACCCCCTAAGTACCATTACTGCCAAATTTGGCTCCAACTGGCCATGTAATTTCACAGAAGAAGATTTTTGAAATTCATTCCCCCTTTTTTTCTGTGGTGGCCATCTTGGTTGACAGTCCGAGTCATCGGACACATTTCTGATGGAGGACCTCCTAAGGACCATTGCTGCCAAGTCTGGTTCCAATTGGTCAAGTGGTATTAGACAAGAACATTTTAAAATTAATTTTCCCATAGGATCCTATGTTAAACTAAGTTTGGCTGTGGCGGCCATCTTGGTTCACAGTCCGAGTCATCGGACACAATTCTGAAAGAAGACCATCTAGGAACATAGCTGCCAAGTTTAGTTCTTATTGTCTCAGTAGTTTCAGACAAGAAGATTTTTAAATTAATTTTCCCATATCATCCTATGTTAAACTAAATTCGGCTGTGAGGGCCATCTTGTTCACATTCCGAGCAATCGGGCACATTTATGATGGAGGACCTCACAAGGGCCATTGCTGCCAAGTCTAGTTCCAGTTGGTCAAGTGGTTTCAGATAAGAAGATTTTCAGTGAATTTTAACTATGTTAAACTAAGTTTGGCTGTGGCGCCATCTTGGTTGACAGTCCGGTCCATCGGACACAATTCTGAAAGAGAACCTCCTAAGTACCATTACTGCCAAGTTTGGTTCCAATTGGCCATGTAATTTCATAGAAGAAGATTTTTGAAATTCATTCCCCATTTTTTCTATATTAGTAACAGCAGCCATGTTGGTTGGGAGTAGGAGATGCCGGACACAATTTTGGAAGGGGGCCACCCAAGTTTGGTCCAAACTGGCCCAATGTTTTCAGAGGAGAACTTTAAAGGAAAAGTTTACACCGGACGACGGACGACGGACGCCAAGTGATGGCAATAGCTCACATGGCCTTTTAGGCGAGGTAAGCTAAAACACATACACGCAAAAAATGTATGCAATATACCCCAGCGTGAACGCTCGCAGTAAATTTAAAGTAAGCTCAGGATTCAATATACAAGGGCTTGCCCGAGGGAAAACAACCTGTCAAGGCTTGCCAAATCTGAAAGTTTATCTCAAATGATGGCCGTAATTGTTTTATTATTTTTTCCAACAGGAGTACATGTAAGACATAATTTGATTCTCATTACTACTAATGCAGACAAATTACGCAGTTGCTTCCCTTGTGGGGGGGATTGGGACGTTTAAATGTGAACAATAGGGTTGTTTCCCGCGATGTTCAATTTTTGTAAAAACTTTCAATTTATTTTTTAATCACATGACAGTTTTCATCCAATGAGAGTATTTTAAAATATTTAAAAAATAATAATACAGAATGTCCAAAACCTTCAGAAAAAACTTTTTAAAAAATACACACATAAAAAAACGACATCCGGGGTCACTTTCTTCCGCCCACCACGTACCGCTCGCCCCAAAAAATTGAAACGTTGCCTCCTTCTATGAAAGTCCGAATTTAGGAAATATTGTTATACGCCTCGATAAAAAAGAACGTATTTGCTATAAGGTCCTATGTTAACTATGTTCCAAGGTGGTGTCCATCTTGTATTTCCAATTGGCATCAAAAGTACAAATTTGGTATAAGACCATCTAAGGAACATTCCTGCAAAGTAGAAGTTCGTTTGGTCTTGTGGTTTCTGACAAGAAGATTTTTGAAACATTGAGTCCTATGTTAACTATGTCCTGCAGCGGTAGCCGTCTTTGATTTCCGATCGGCATCAAAATTATAAGTTTGGTACAGGACCATCATACAAACAGTCAGACATATTATCAATTCAATTTGTCAAACGGTTTCAAAGAAGTTGTTTGTATGTATTTTCCATGAGGTCCTATATATTAACTTTATGCCATGGTGGTGGCCATCTTTGATTTCCAGTCGGCACCAAATGTACATATTTGGTAGAGGACCATCTAAGGACCATTCCTGCAAAGCAGAAGTTCCTTTGGTCTTGTGGTTTCTAACAAGAAGATTTTTTAAAACATTGGGAACTGTGTTAACTAATGTCCTGCAGTGGTAGCCATCTTGGATTCCCGATCGGCATCAAAATTACAAATTCGGTACAGGACCATTATACAATCATTCAGGCAGATTATTAATTCAATCTGTCAAACGGTTTCGAAGAAGACGTTGTTTGTATGTATATCCCATAAGTTCCTTTGTTAATTTTGTCCCAGGGTGGCGGCCATCTTGGATTTTCAATCAGCACCAAAATTATAAATTTGGTAGAGCATCATGTAAGGAGCATTCATGCAAAGTAGAAGTTCATTTGGTCCTGTGGTTTCTGACAAGAAGATTTTTTAAATTTCAGTCAATCAGCACACAATGTTGGGCCTGGCAGCCATGTTGAATATTAGATCTGAACCAAAATTATAAATTCTGAAAAAGTCATTCCCAGGGACATTGCTGCCAAGTTTGATTCCATTTGGTTCAGTGTTTTTTTAAGAAGAAGATTGAAATGTGAAAAGTTAATGGACGGACGACTGACGCAAAGTGATGGCAAAAGCTCAACCTGGCTTTTAGCCAGGTGAGCTAAAAATGGTCAATATCATTCGGGAACGTTTCCCGTCAATCATATTACTGCGAAAATATTTTCGGTAAAAGAGATGTTTTTTTTATGTTTTATCGATGTAATTTGACTAAGTCATGGCGATTGTTTTCATACTCATTAGTGAATGATGCCCGAAAGGACCATCGACTTAAACCGAAAAACTGGCAGTCCATGACAATTCAGATCAGAGTCATCAAGGGCGTGGATCGTACTCACAAATCCGACGTTGACTGATATTATTGTTGTTTTGACGAAATACCCTAGAATAATCGGTTACTGATACCCTGGAAAATTGATAAAGGCAGAGTGTAGTTATCATGCGACGATTGAAAGAACACCGACGGAAATGCTGCGGTTTTTCCAGATGATATGCAAAGATTGACTGAGAAGATAACTTTCATCCAAGGAAAAGACACAAAACATAACATATTCAGTACTTTCTTGGGTTTACTTTGATTGGTCAATTTATTTTCGTCTATTATATATTATAGACTAAATTTTCATTTCTACTATGACATCATTAAATGGAATCCCGTCGTTTTAGGCGTCAAAAAAAAAACCGTTGGAATTAAATTATAAGGATTGACAGTAATTTTGTTTTCAGTCTATTCGAAATAACCTCAATGCACATGGTGAATACTTTCAAATTACACGTGATTGAGGTTAATTCTTTGTAGACTGAAGCATAAATCGATTTATGCCTAGGCATAAATCCATTTAAGGCTATGCATAAATGATTTATGCCTAGGCATAAATACTTATGGTTAGCCTTAAATCGATTTATGCTTAGGCATAAATAAATATTTATGACGCACATACCGCGTCATATATTACTATCAAGCCGTATTTCCATCCACAGCGGGTCATGCTTATATATGTATACAAATGGTTGCTCCCTTAAGACGTTTTATCTTTAATTATTTTACAACGTATGTTTAGAAACTGATACACAAAGAGTCGCACACTAAACTAAAAGAGTTGGTCAGTAGGCTATGCTTTTCTAATTAAGTCTGTATCTCATTGTGCACAAAAATTGTTTTCAGTAGAGAATTTGTGTTATAATTTACGTATAATGAATTTAAAAGCCTGCTTATCTTGATTTTGTTTTGAGAATCCTGTCAACACAATGTCAATTTCGTGATAACATGTATATACATTTGTACTTTATTACACACTTTCTTGCGTGTATTCAGCAAGATAATTGCCTTTCATTATATTACCTAATTAAGGCTCTTTACATACAGCTGTAGTCATATTACCGAAACATAAGTTTCATAATGAAACGATTTATAATATGTAGACATCTTAAGTTTAGGACTGAAATTTACCTTAGTTTAAATACCCAATGTTCATGAAGTTACTTAAAGATACGAGATGAAGTTATTGTTGATAAAAATGTTATTAATATAACATGTTGTAACGAGTAAGAAAGACAATTTTTAAATTAATTTTCTTAAAAATTTAAAGTTCTGTGAACAGGAATCAGCATATTCCGTTAAGTTCAAAATCTACTTTCATTTTCACTTGAGAACTACATTTAAAGGTAAGATTACTTATATCGTTTTCTTGCAACATTTTTCATGGAATAAAAACATATATTTATCTTTTAAAGATGTTAAGTAAAAAATTAACTCAAAACATCTTAAAGTGTTAAATCTTTTTTGGACAAGTGTAATTTACACTAGGAATGGGTTACTCGAATTGTGTATCTTTAAGTTCGTATCCTAGGATATTCTGAGGACAATCCTAAAATCAAGGATGAACAATAGCCCTGTTTGTATTTACAACCGACAGAAAAATGGATATCATATTCCTTAAATTTTTAACTTAAGTTCGATAGATCGCAATGATATTTTTATTTTATTTTTCATAAAATGTAGTTTTTCACGTACTTATTGCCCATAATCCAAAAAAATGCATATATAAAAATGTCTTTAGATTTATACGTTATTAGTAAGCAAAGATCCCCATGAAGTTGGACTGCCTGAAGCACCCAGGGATGGTGGAAATTTACAAAGGGTAAACAATTTGTCCCGAATCAAATAAACTTAAACAACGACGGCCAGTCGCTGAATTACTGTTATAACAAAGTAATTTTATTATTGGAATTCAATGTATGTGTATCCTCCCAAATGTATTAAATTACACCAAATACATTGATAATTTTGAAATAATATAATATTAAATATTACAACACAAAAATTCACCCAGACCACAAAGCCTTTTTTTAAATTTATAATTGCATCTATATATTTTGGCTCATATATGAAACAATGGCTTCATGAAAACAGAACCTAGCTTTATATTTTCACAATAAGATGTTCATATGCATATGCTGTCAGTCTGCTGTATTGTGATTCAGTTTTGCATCTTACTTAAACTTCAAAGTAAAACTATGATGTCTAACAAAACAAACAAGTTGAAAAAAAATTGCTAATAAACATTTAATTTTGTCAACACAATTTTCTCAATAAATTTCCTGGTTACACAAATCTTGTATATTAAATGAGCTAAAAGTATAAATTTGAAGATATTGTCAAACAATGTCTTTAAGGATGGTAAGATTTTCAATCTTTAAATGGTAAACAATTAAGTTATATTTAAACTAACTTTTTTAAATGTTCAACAGAAAATTCAATAATGTTGTAATATGAGTCTGTACTGTATAAATATAAAATCTATAATTATAAGTTTGAGAAATCTTTCGGTCGATCTTTTTTTCTGCTGGTGACTAATTGCATGTATTTTTTATTATTCCTTTTTCTTCAACTATCAATCTTTAAAAAAAATCGATTGAGATTAAATTTTTTAAATAAAATTTTCTTTATTCTATAGACTGGTTAATACCACAAAACGTTGAAGAGTAGATTCAAATCTAAAACAAGCACAAGAGTAAATTTTAATGTATCTAAGGACAGGACTGTGCACGAAAGGAGATATAATTATCGTAAGTTTTCACAAAAATTAACATTTCTTATAAGAGTAAGTTTCAATGTATGATTTCACTATAGTATTTGACTTTTATTTTGGTTTCACAATAAATAAATAATCTTTATTTAAGGGAGATAATTCCATTAAAGTACGTTGCACCGAACTGAGTCTCTCGCATTTTCTATATTTAACACAAGCTTTAGCAATACCCATTTGAAAAAATTGGGAAAAAGTGTTCTTCAGAACTACCGGTAACTTTTACTCGCCTCTGTTTTATCCTATACCTAACCAGTTTTGTGGTATACTGTATAAAATTCAACTTTCTAACGGTTTACAGTTGGAGTGATCCATTATTCAAAAGGGTACTCAGGTAAATACAGGTACATGTAACTGGAATGCGAAGTTGCCAAATTTACAATCTTATAGTTTTTATTAATGTTCTCTTTGCTTTCCAATGTAAAATGCTATATTTGTAGGAAGTATCAAGGAGTGAAATATTTCGGTTAGTCAATAACGACAGAACTGTTTTTAAAGAATGTGCTTAATTATGGAATAAATAAACAAACCGACGTATATATGCGGCTCAGCGAATACATATATATATAAGCACGTTGTTGTTCTTTTTTTTTTATCGAAGTGTATAACAATATTTCCTAAATTCAGACTTTCATATAAAGCGGCAACGTTTCAATTTTTGGGGGTGAGCGGTACGTGGTGGGCGCAAGAAAGTGACTCTGGATCTTGTTGTTTTTTATGCGCGTATTTTTTACAAAGTTTTTCATTTATTCTAAAATCTATTTTATCAAAGAAAAATATAGAACGATTTAATTGGTCTCTAATTTTTTAAAGACAGTTAATATTAATGCAATCAAGCAAAATGTTAATTGAAATAAAAATGAAATACATGTACCATTTACATAAAATAAAAAAGACACTGCAAAATGCTGCTGGTATTCGAAAATTTGTATAAATGAATTTGTCTGGTTTAATTATTTTGAATTCAACTCATAATCTTTCTAAAAAAATATTTCGTACTACTGATTCAGCGGTGTTTTACGATCTCAATTGACATTCACAGACATACCTTCTAGATACCCCTTTAATGCTATAATAAGGTATAATTGTTCCATACAATGCCGTGCAATCGTCATTTAAAGATTTAGAAATAAAGACCAAAATTCAACTAGTTTGAAAATTAGTAAATACATGTGTAGGAACTCACGAAATACAATTAAAACGTACCGGCGAACTTCTAGAGGTAAATCGAATTCACTGAACTGTTCTTATCTTTAGCCCAATGGACTATTCGCAAGGTTAGTAAAGGTCATAACATTTTTCCCTATGTTTACATTGGACAAAGTTAAAATGTTAGGAAAAAATTTATTTGAGAAAGCTAATTGTTCACATTTAAAATATAGTTGCCGGTAACCTCCGTTTTCAGAAATTAGTCAATAACTTTACACATTAAGCCTTCAAACGCTTGCTATTTATCGAAAACTGAGAGACTCCGTTCGGTGCAACGTACTTTAGCATAAAACAAAACTTCCTGGGGGTCCGAAAAATAAATTAACAGATACATATATAAACATTGGTTCTACGAAGACTTAGTTTCATAATGTTGGCTCTATTATCACGGGAGTTACCCATTATGTCTTTATCTCAATATTTGTTTTTTTTTATATTTATTGGATTTTAACCAGGGACAGCGAGGACATGAACTCCGACTGTGTAAACAGAAACATTGGAACATGTGCAGATATCCATCCTTATCTAAATCTAAAGAGATTAATTTTCTTTAAAATGAATTAACTTGTAAGCTGTGCTAATTTAAACATGGTCGATTGCTACCTTTAACACTCTCGACCGGTGTTTTAAATATTGATGATCTCACTAGTGAGTTGTTGGTTCTCGGAATATGATTGGTTGATTGAAAAGTTCTACGGCGGAACTTCTAAATATTAACTTCAACATTGTTCAACACAATGCAATAGTTTCCTCTGAAGAGACAAACGTACCTTTGTTATTGAAAGTGACAGTTCACAAGAGTAACAAGGGTAACAAAAAGTTAAACTTGAATATGCCGTGTTCTTCTTGTTCTTTTCCGCCCGCCATTGTGACAGCTGTTATATAACAACACTGTCGCTAGGAAAAATAGTTCCGGTTTTGACAAGTGAGTAATTTTGTTATTATTTGAAATTGCTCTTCAACGTTTTTGATGATTTTTTTTGCTTTTCAACATTCAACTGATGCATGGGTTTTAAATCGACAAAATGTGTACATATTGTGTATCAAAATTGGTATCAAATATTGGATTTATTAGCATACCTAAAATAAAAATAGATTTAATTTGTTAAAAAATAATGTGCAGCTAACAGTACATTTTGATATGCACTGAATGTTTATGTACGTCATTGTTGATTATTAAATCGCACGTAAATGGAAAAAAACATTTGCCATCGTCAAAAAGGCGTATTTTTTTCTCAGTTCAAGTTTTTGACATTTAAAAGTCTATAATGGAAAGTTACATTAAAAAAGCATTTTAAAATTTAAAATTTTATTTTGAGGTATTTAATTGAACATTTAAATTGCAATCACATGGAATGTTAAAGATTTTTTCGTTGTTCAATATTTGAAGTACATTTCTTCTTCTCCTTTCGATTAACTAGTGATTTTTTATTTGAACATCAAGTTACACCTTAAGAACTTTGGTCAGAGTTATATTCAGCCTATGTTATATCAACACTATAGAAATTTTAAGATTGTTATCAAGATTTCGAAACTATCCATTATTTCTTATTCCTTGATTTCACAGCCGTAAAGACTAATTTGAACAATCTCTGAAGATTTCTTGTAAACGAACTTTAGAACCTTTCCGTCCAACAACATGGTGAAACACAGGAATGATAAAAATTCAAAAAGGGCCTTAGTACAGCTCTCAATTAAAAAGCTGACATGTGCCCAAACTGCTTAACAAGCTCTGAATGGTCTTTTATATAAAAGACAACAATGTTTTAATACAGTGTAACCATGAAACGCCTTACATAAACTATGGAAAAATGCACATTTACAACACAAAGACATATACAACCCTTTGCAAAGGCTCACGGCTAGGGACAGGGGACGTATAGAGTAAAACTAGTTACTCTTGTATCTTATTTTATAGTTTTCAAACAGTTTATTTGCTTTTTTTCTCACAGTTCTATGTGTTTGGGGCAGTTATATTCCGTGTGAGACACCAGTGTGAGATTATACAATTATCACCCTTGTTGGTGTGTGACCCGACGGTTTGTCTCCCAGAGAAAAGTAATGTCATCCGAGGGCTTGCCCGAGGGTGACCTTACTTTCCGAGGGGAGACAAACCGTCGGGTCACACACCAACAAGGGTGATAACTGTTATATGATATCGAATATTAAACTTTAAATTTTCCGTTTAGTATTCTTGGAGTCCTTATCAGACAGCAGGCGTTCCATTTCTGCCTCATCCACCGCAAGCAACCTGTTGTCGGACGCCATGTTTTTTGTTTACTGAATCAAGGGAAGTAACTATAAATGGAAACACGTGAGGCTCACGAGGGGATTCCCATGGGGTTTTCTCGCAAGCGGTTGACCTTACTATGCGGCCCAACGGTTTTTGGTTGACCCAACGAATGGGCAAATATCACGTGACACTGTTTTAACAAATCAGATTAAAGATTTCTATCCGAGTATATACTATTCATGCATCTCATATCACATGACCTACCTTGACGTAACAATGCAAAAAAAAGTCACGTCACAATGCTAGAACGTCAGAAAACACACAACTTCGCACAAATGGTACGACAACGTCGACATTAACATCGCTTCAATTTGAAAACCCTGATGTGCAACCTAAAAGAAATCTTTTTTTTTTTTTTATAGTTTTGTAGTTTTGGTACAAAACCAAAACACATACGATCTTTTCGAGTATAGAATTTATTTTGCGCTAGGTCGCCTAGTTTAAGAGAACACATTTTTGTGTCAAGGCGGCCATGTTTATTACCTTTAATTTCAACGGAGAAATGTGAGAATAATAATCAGTCATGGTCAAAATTTAAGACATTTTTGTCCTATTATTATTTGCCTATTCCAGGCCAGGAGCTGTTGCAAATGATTCGTGATATTTTTATTTCGTGTATTATGTGGTTTCGACCTTGTTGACACCGACCTTGTTGACACCGAAATTTGTTTTTATAATTTGTACTTTTCTGAATTAAATTTACAGGTTACCGTCTCACCAACATATTCACTACATTTCCATTCCTTTTCCTTAAGGATCTTTTGAAATGACAACAATTTTATCTGTCGTGATATATTTTGATATCTTAAAAATATTACTAAATGATAACTTCCATTCTCCTAACTTTGACGTTTCCTTGGAATTCGAATTTGTGGACTTTTCCCACTGTTTTGTCGCTTCGGTTTTCTTTTGCCGATATTTCATATTTTTTTCCAATTCGTGTTGTATGCATTTATGTGTCCAATCGACAATTAATCAAATAATAAAAATGTCTTGGTTGTTAAATACATTTTGTAACCACTCGATAATGTATATATGTTAAAAGATCAAATATGGAAGAAATGGTAGATAACGTCTTGACCTAAAATTACAAACAGTTATAAATGTATGAGACGGGGATAAATTGGGTCTTTGTTCACATGTGTCATATGTTACCAATCATTTTCAATCATATGTAAAATCATGTATTGTTTGTTATGTATTAATTCTGCTCTATAATGGGCGCTTTAATAAGCTAATAAAATTCTTGCATTCTTGCAAAAAAGTCATGATCAGCATCGCGATTTGATTGACGGATACAGATTTTACATTTAATGGACTTGACACTTCAACTGTATTTTGCCCATTCCGAAGAATCTGATCTCACTAAATTTTTGGGGTGTTGGTTTTTGGGGGTGTTCCATTGCTACTGCGTAGTTATTTGTATGATTAAATTTTGGTAGTATTTTCATCTTACTTAGTATATATACTTGCGTCTTTATACTTAAATGGTGAATGACTCTTATCGTAAGCGAACAATGCAAGTCATATTTTTGGGGAAGTATTTATTGACGAATGGTGATTTTAGGGGAATGTAATACAATAAGGTTCCTCTACTGTTTTTTTTTTTTTGCTGAAAATTTACCAGGTGGTCATTTTTGAAGAATACTTTTTAAATACGGATAGAAAAAATACCTTTATGACTTGTGTTTTAAGATATTGGACACTGAGTTTGGTACATTTGACTAAAAAACCCTAAATTTTCTCATCATGACAACAACGGCTCAACTATCGATAACCTTGGTTGGTGATCCCATATTAAAATGTATCCCTCTAACGAGATAACATTTAATCCACCATACCCCAACTAAATAAACACACAAATTAAACATTTTCTATCATAAATTCAAGTTAATTTAGTTAAACAATGTCCTCCGCTTTATGTAAAGTGGCTAAATGTCATGTCACGATATTTAAAGTATACTTTAAAATTATATTGTTCAACAATTAAAATATAATAAAGTTTAAAACTATTCAAACAATATTCCTTTTTACTTGTGGGACCATCGGTAAGTTTAGATCTATTAACATTTTTCCCCTTTTCTGCATGATAGAAAATTATGTGTTATCATTGATATAATTTAGTAATAAGAAAAGATCATTATTTTTTTTATTTGATTATTATCGACAATTTCATATAATTCAATAGAAAATTAGAACATTGTTATTTTGATGTTTATGGCAAAGACATAGTTCGAATCTCTGTTTCGGCTTTCCCTTTTTTTTTAAACTTTGTGTTATCATTGATATAATTTAGTAATAAGAAAAGATCATTATTTTTTTTATTTGATTATTATCGACAATTTCATATTGTTCAATAGAAAATTAGAACATTGTGTATTTTGATGTTTATGGCAATTTCATCTGTTTCGCTGCATATTTTGACATATTTTTAACATATAAAAAAGTGTAAATCGAGTGGAATTAAACTATTTTTTCTTTCAGTAACATTATGTTTTACTGGAAAATTATTTCGACTGTGCTTTGTTTTGTCAATAATGGACAAATTTCTGAATCATATGCATAAATACTGTAAGTTCATACGGTTTTGTATTTACCATTAAAATCATCAACGTGACTGTATATATTGTATATCTAATTAAATAGTAGTATAGCGAATTAAGAACCGTCAAATCCTATAATTTCATTGGTCAGAGCACTTTGCTATATTCTAAGTAAGAGATCCAATGGATAAGTGTGAATTCGTTGAAAACAATCCACTCGCCTCCGGCTCGTGGATTCTTTTTTACGAATCCACACTTATACACTGTATCTCCTATACAGAAAAGTACATAGCAGATTCTGACAATCTGTAAATCACCAACTTCAGGGACGTAGCTACGCAAAAACGAAGTGTACTAAAACATGTGGCCAAAGCGTCGGCGGTCGTTGAAAGCCTCAGTGGATCTGCAGGGCAAATTATAATGTGGGGCTCAGGGGATAGGGTGGATGTCTGAATACGAACTGTTCGAAAGTGGTAATAACCATTCACTGTATTTGATGTCTGTTACTGGAAATAACCGCTGATCAACTATAAAACCTATTTGTATTATAGTATTGATGTTATAGTATAATGATAAATGAAAAATTCAGTACTGATATATACATGCGTGAAATTACCAGGGACACACCATTGAGTCCAGAAAGTGTAAGCGATCCTTGTCACGCGTTGGAGTTGGGATTTTAAAGTTCCAACTATATTTTTGTCTTTTAATAATGTATTTATACGAAACAAGAGTCGCACCTTATTACAGAACTTAACAATGGTCAAACCACATGGGCTATGCAAAAGAGAAAAAGCTTGAGCAACCGACGACTATACAAAGAACGGATATGCTGTGCCGTGAAAACACAACCAAAGCAAAAAAAGTAAAATTCACAAACGTCGTCAACGTGATGTTACTAGAAATCTGAACGACATAACAGACAACCAGTTTTTCCATCCAGCGGTACAGTAACCACTTCTAAAGTGATATACAATTTTAAAAAATACGAGATACCAATGACGTTCTCAAAAAGCATGTGATCGAAATGGTGAAACCAGGCCAGTGTCAATCTTACAGACAGCGCATGCATGCTTTGTAAAAATTGGTCGTAAATGGTTCAATACATTTTGAAAATATCTAGGTAATGGCTATGTAATACTGTCAATATCGAAGAATAAACTAACATTTTATGCAATGACAATGTGCACACAACAGGGTTTTTGTGTACAGGTAGCTACGCCCCTGTAAAAAACGTTAAGAAAGTTAATGTAAGTGTTTTTATGTTCGTAATAAATGTTTATATATACATTTACATATTTTCCAATTATTCAGTTTTATGATCTTAGTTTAAATATTTTGTATCTCTACCAAATATTCTGTTTAGCATTCCATTTGTCTCCTGGTCCGCTGTTTACTTTTTTGTTGTGAATATCATAATTTATTTTCTTACGTTTATTTAGGGAGACATTTATTGACCCGATATTGGTCTTATCATAAATATCAGCACTTGTTACACAAATAAAATACAATTTTCAGTTATAGTTTTTGACATTTAAATTATAAGTTTCATTTAAAAGAGAATTTGAAACTTTCAATAATATTTTAAACTTTTTTTTAAATTGTTTAAGAATTCAATGGACAATAAAACTTCGTGTACGATTTAGATTGTGTACGGAAAAACTAAAATTTAAAAATATAAAATATATTGTGAACAGAAGAAAAAATAGAAAAAAATCAAAATAATTTGAAAGCATTAAAACATACATCAAAAACCGAGCCAAACAGGAAACTGGTAAGTAAAGACAAATTTTTAACCACGATACCTCAAGTAAACAAAAATACTAAAAACTAAAAATCTTTTGTACATGGCATAGTGTGCAGTAGGATGTCCGTCGGGCCTTTTATACATCGAATGCTTCATGTCTAATATTAGAAATGTATCCGTAGACACGTGCATTAAGTGCACATCGCCTTCCGTCGTCATAATATATATCGGCAAAAGAATACCGAAGCGACAAAACAGTGGGAAAAGTCCACAAATTCGAAACAAGTAAACGTACAACGGTTTTGAAATGGTGAAAAATTCTATATGAGATTGTAATTTCGTGTTTTTAGATATTTTGTGCAGTTTAAAAATAATCTGGATTTTCTCTTTTCTCACTTTGAAAGTTGCAATGTAGCGTTTATATTCTCTCCGCATCTTTTTGAATAAAGCGATGTGAGAGAAATCTGACTTTCAATACTCCGGTGCCACGAGATAAGATTCTAACATGGTATCCTAGTATTAATTACCGCAAATATAAACACTGAAGCATTCTTTGATACCAATTTTGATGCAGATGATATGACGCATTTCGTCGATTTACGACTCGTCAGTTTTATTCAAGGCCAGAAATGTTGAAAAACAAATAAATATTCCAAATGCAACTAGAGGTAGGGGGTGTCGGAACGACAGATATACCCGCACCCCACATTTATTTGTAAACAAACATTCTTAACAATTTCAGTTTCCATTGCATTACAGTTTGCATCTGTAACAAATAACCTTTGCAGAGATATATCACAACCCACTTTTACTTTAATCTAACTTTTTGGCCTCTTTTCCCTTTTTGGCTCTTCAAATACTCAAAATGCAAAATAAACAGCATTACAGTTTGCAGCTGTAACAAATATCCTTTTCGCAAATATATCACAACCCACTTTACTATAATTTAACTATTTGGACCCTTTTAGGGACCTATAGCCCCTTAAACTGAAATTCACAAATTTCTTCAATTTTTTTTTCTGTAGATAAAATTTTCGTAATTATGGTCTTTTTCTGTTCTGGCCCTTTTTGGTCCCTCCCACCACCTTTAAAAAAATTGGAATTCCAAAACCTTTTTGCGCATCTACAGTTGGTAAGCAACAATATGGCAACAATAAAAATGATTTAAATTAAAAAATGAAATAGGAGTTCGTATCACAAGGCTCTTTGTCTATTTTGGCCCTTTTTGGTCCCTCCCATGTCCCCTTTTAGAAATTTGTAATTCCAAGATTTTTGTGCATCTGCAGTTAGCAAGGAACAATATGACATAGTTATTTTAGTAATTATGCTTTTTTTCTGTTTCGGCCCTTTTTTGTCCCTTCCACCACCTTTTAAAAAATTTGGAATTCCAAAACCTTATTGCGCATCTACAGTTGGAAAGCAACAATATGGCAACAATAAAAATGGTTTAAATTCAAAAATGAAAGAGGTGTTAACGTCACAAGGCTCTTTGTACAATTTTTTTTTCTGTTTCGGCCCTTTTTGGTCCCTCCCACCCCCTTTTAAAAATTTGGAATTCCAAAAACTTATTGCACTTCTACAGTTAGTAAGCAACAATATTGCACAAAAAAATGGTAAAAATTCAAAAGTGAAGGAGGAGTTTGCGTCACAAAAAAAGTGTGACGGACGGACGAACAGACGAATAGACGGACAGACGGACGGACGGACGGACGGACGATCGCAACGACAATATACCCGAACTTTCATTCGAAAGTGCGGGTATAAAAATATCAAAATTACCAAAATCATGGCATTACCCACTCATTTCAACAATGACGTAATAATAGTATTTCGCGATTCGTATTTTGATGACTTCTAAAACGTCAACAAAAGACGTGAACTTGACATTGATATACATGTATTATAAAATTAATTTTAAAGTTAAAAGACACGCATTATATAGTTTAATTGTTAATTGCTTAAACACAGGATGAGAAATGGGTATTTGTGGTGCTAAGCCAAAAATTGATGATCCCCCTGACGGACCCACTGACGGGCCCACTGATGACCCGAATGGTGATGATACAAATGCGGACAGCGACTTTTTATTCTTCATTGAGATAGAAAGTGATTCAGATGAGGTTTGTGAGAAGTAATGAACAATAATTCAGTTTTTCACAAAATTTTCTTAATGTCGATAAATCTATAGTGTTACTTCTCTGCATGTGTATCACACTTTAATTATCTGAGAAATGTAAGAATGTTAAATTTTTGTTTGAAATTTTCTATCATTATTTAATTACACTAGCTGTTATCTTAGTCATACTTAGCTTTTATAAACTTCAATTAAACTTGGAGTTTTCTTTGTTGTATATTATACGTAAATTAGTAAAGACGGGCACTAAATGCAGATTTTGTCCCATTGTATTTTATATAGGCAACGCAATCAGAATTAGCAAACATTGTCACAAAAGCCTTATAAAATGTACCATAAATGAATTCATTCATAGAGTTTGTGCCTTGTACAAGTTTAAGACATAAGAGTAATATATCAATCATGTGTCATGAGAAACTTCATTTTACCTGACATGTTGCGGTTTTAAGTAAAGTCAAGAAATACCAAAGGGATATGTATAAATGTTATCTTGGACATGCTAGATTTGGTATTACTGAAATTGATTTCAGGTAACATTGGAACCGATCGAAGAAGGATATCCAGAACCCAAGCCGTCAGATGACAACTACAGAGCATTAATTACCAAGTTTTCATTTGTCAAAAAATCTTCAAAATTTGGTGGTGTCACAGACGAAAACGACAATGAAGTTTTAACACAAGAGCAATTAGACAGTCATGCTAGAAATGTAAGATTTTTACTTAGGCCCCCCTTGGGCCTGAGTACTCTATTACGATTCTAAGTCTGAATCGCAAGGAATAATTATTTAAATTTTATTGTTTTCAAAGTCACGCAAAAATAATAAAAACAATTTTTACTGTTTCAATACAAAAACAGCATGCTTAGCGTACAACTTATTAGTCGAAATTTTTAGATATTTCGCATCACGAACCAATAATGCAATACAAAATACTTCCGGTTCTATCTTGGACGACCTACCAACGTATGAAGGATGACGAATCGGAACAACTAATACATGTATCTTCCCTTACGTCTTTTCATGATCTTGCTATGTTCAACAAAATCGACAAACTAGTTTTGTTTTTAAAAACACTTTTATGTTTACTTTATTTGTTTTTCAATCATCCCAATATAAATTTGCAAAGTCTTTCATGCAATATGAATCACTAATTAGCAATAATTAATCAACACATGATCAACATATCTATCACTTGCAAAGTCTATCATCCAATAAGAATCATTAATTACCAATGTTATGATTGCAATTAATCAACATAAATATCAAATAAATTGCCGTTTAAACATTTTTTGGCAATTGTTTGGCCGTCTGACTGTTTTGATTTACACTATCAAAAATTTGCCCCAAATTTTATTAGTAAAATTATTTAATGTGAATTGTATTCATGTTTTTTATGATTGAATATTACTAAAATGCATATGAACTTGAGGTTGCACGTGTTATCGTGCAAAGTATACCCCACTCTTTTTTAATTTTGAAAATTGGGAAAACAGACTTGAAAAGTTTGACGAAAAATTTCATGTGAACATAAGGTATTGTAAAATTTGTAAGTATCGGCAAACAGGAAGTGGTTCCATGACAGCTTTGAAAATAGGAGAGACGATACAACTCATGGTCATAAAGCTACAGGCCAAATATCAAAAAATTCCGTTTCACAGAAGCCGAGATAAGTGTGACGTTTGAACGGACGGACGGACTTACGGACGGACAAGGGGTATCCAGTATATCACCCACTCCGTAGAGTGGGGATATAATAATTACGAGTTTGTAGAAGCACGAGTTCATTAAAGTACAACTTCGTAGATATACATGTATGGTTCGAGTAACTTGAGTACCCTTACCGAAATAAAAGCCTTCCTGCGAATGTTTGCGGCAGGCGTGCTGCAATATGTTTACCATACAAATTAGTATTGTCGCAAACTTGCCGCAAACTAATAAAATCTCTTATATGGCTTCTGCGATGTTTCTGTAAACATTGCAGCAAGGTCGCTGAAAGATTTTGACCAAAACAAATTTTGGTTGCAGCAGATCTGCGGCAAACATAGATAGACATATGGTTTCCTGCGATGTTTCTGCGAACATCGCAGCAAGGTTGCAGCAACTACACTATATGTATAAGAATTAGAATTCTATACACATAATACACATCAATTCGTGTCTGGATTATCAAACTTGGCAATTATCATCAATACATGGCTATTGTATTATAGGAAAATAAAGAAATAAATGGTTTAGGTGGACATGAATATTTCAGCTGCATTAATTGTCACTTATGATATGTCTGAAGTCTTTTCTTGGAAGAATTCAGTTTGTGAAAACACATTGTTTGCATGTGTAAATTCACAACAAAAATTAGCAACCATTTCATTTATCTGCTACATGTAATTATGACCTAAATTTAAAAAAATGAAGTTCCATAATACAATTATAGATGTGGTATATATACTATGCCAAATTAGGGTTTTGACCACAATTTCATGGTTCAGTGAACATGGAAAATGATATTCCGACACGTATAAGTGTAGTGTCGACACATTTTCTTCTTTCTAAAATTTTAAAGACTTTTTAGGATAGAGAAAACCTGCAATTACCAATTATGATCAGTAAAACAATATATACATGGCCAATTTGTCCGAAATTTTCAGATCTCTGTCTCATGAGTTATTGTCCATTTTTCACAGGAAAACTATTAGTAGCAATAATCAGAACCATGTCACTGTCGAATAATTTTGTTGAGTCCCAACAATTTTAATAATACACACATTTCACTTTGTTGTACATATGCTACATTGTGCTTTTATATCATTTCATTTCATAAGACTCCAAGCTCGGCAGCTGAAAGCTTTGAAGCACTTTTGGCATATTTGGAGGAACCATTTAAAGATAACCCACATAGAGACAAATTTTTAGTAAGAGCAATTTTAGTGTGGCTAAGCAGTCAAAATACCAGTCAGCCTTCATCACCAGGAAATACAAACACACCATCGGGATTCTTGACATTACTAGCTCAAAAGAAATCAACATATTCAACATTTTTTACACTTCTATGCAGGTAAATATCGAAAAGACAGAATTTACACACCACCGGTTCACTTGATTTTAGGATTAATTAAAAAAATAAACATAAAAACATTGAAAAGGGTTCCTTATTTTAAGCATGTCCGAACAGATTTATCGATTACACAACCGGCTCTTTGTACTTTTGAAATTAATAGGACATACAGCAAAGAACTGCGATCCTAACTCAATGCACTTGGAACCATTCAGATAAACAGGACTTAGGGAATCAATCGGTAGCATTTATTTAAAGTGAGCAATCATGCATTCCAAGAACTATACAATTACATTTTTTTTTAGGTTCAAAATAGAATCTATCCAAATTCAACATTCACATTATTTAGTTTTATTTTTCTACAAGATATACTATAAATCTACGATTCTTCTGTTCAGCTGGCAAAATGCAAAACATTTCATTAATCTGTCCTTAATAATTAATTACTTAGGAAAGGTGAAATAAAGTGTGCACAGATTCATGGAGTGTGTAAAGCTGGTGACTATCAGCCGGGTGATAAAGATGAAAATCAGCTTGGATGTCTTTGGAATGCTGTTTATTTACATGATAATTGGCATATAGTTCATCCATTCTGGGCGTGTCGTGCAGTATTTGGAAAAGTATCAGGAGGCTGGGTCAAACTAGAAGAGGGAGGAAAAACAGTTGTTAAGAGAATGGTGGAAAGTTCAGGAACTCTTCAAAATGCATTTCAAGATTATTACATAATGCCAAAACCCAGCAATTTTTTATATAGATGCCACCCCGATGATATAAAATGGGAGTTGATAAAAAACCCAATTAACAGAACTGAATTCTTCAAAAGGGCTTACCTTTTCCCTCCATTTTGGAAGTTCGGATTGGAATTGTTATCTGAAGATAGATGTTCTATGACTTCGGAAAATGGCGAATGTTTGATTTCCTTTAGAGCTCCATTCAAGACAGCTAATGAGCTTGATATGTGGTATGAACTTCTTCTGAAAGAAAACGACAGTGAAAGCAGTACAGAACTGCTGGATCCGACAAATCTCCCTAAGCTTGTATCTTTGGCACGGAACACACCAGAATGGAACTGCAGGATTCAATTTCCTGTGAAGGGAATTTATAAAATCGTATTCTATGCTGGCAATTATCAACAGCAGTTACTAAGAATAGGTGAATTCCAATTAGTGTGCAATGCGATTAACGAGAAATGTCAACCACTTCCGTTTAATCCGGGTAGATTAGGAATAGGGCCTGGTCCAGCAACAGAAAACGCTGGATTGTTGCTCCCAACACATAGGAATGGTATCATACATGTAGATAAATCCAGAACAGATAAAATCGTAGTCAGGTTCTTTTTGGATCACAATGTCTCAAAAACATTGATGGTCAAAACTGATTTGATAACAAATAAATCGATCAAAAATGAAAAAATACAAAAGGATTTAAATGAGTCTGTCCAGTGGGCCATAGAAAATAGTGGCAAAGACAGCAATATTCAGACATCAGCAAAAGAGTTGAAAATAACAACCAATATCAGGAAGGAAGAAGATTATTACCTTCGAATTTCTACAGGACACCGTCAGAGCGGTAGTGAAGTGGTTGGAGATGATAACATGTCGATTGTCTGTAATTACCATTTGACAACATCTAGGTATCCTTCTTACGAGGTATTTTCACCTTTTATAAACTGTATTATTGTATAATTTTAGCATTTTGTCTTCAGTAAAGTTTGGCAATTGCATTGAAATAATATGCTTCTCATAACATTTGTCTGTCCGTCTTGTGCGACTATACGTTTCGTTGATATAATGGCGCTGTATTCATTTTCTAACTAAACTGCGATATTCCTTTGAAAAGCATGCACGCTGCAATGGGAGAAAAACATATTATTTTATCTGTTTCAGAATGGCACTAAAAGATATGCTCGTAGAAATTTATTAACGGCAATGGAAGGAGATAATGTGGATACTATAGAAAAGTGGGTAAAGTCTTGTGAAAGTGCTGGTATAAAACAGGATGATCCAGACATTCAGTACGCACGACGTAAAATTGAAGTTTTAAGACTGAGAACAGGTACGGAACACGTATTTGATAAATACTTAAATTCAAACTAGTAATTTGGCACTTTGTTACCTCTGCATTACTAATGACTATCTGACGACAATTTGTTTTTGTGTGTGTGTGTTTTTTTTTGTTTTTTTTTGCATAAACTGTGTTTAAGTTGAACACTGTTGGTTGATTCTAGTTTAATACTGACTTGTTTTGATTATTTTTTGTTTGAAATTGTTTTCTTTATTTTTATTTTATTTTTAATATTTTTATCCCTGTTTATATCTTTGTGCTATTTGTTCTCAATAGTATTAATTTCACAAATTCGCTTTGTTCCAAGATTATGCTCCTACTCCGGGGTCTTACCGCTATATCTTATACATGTTATAGCTATTATATTTTTTTGCCAATATTTCAAGCCAAAACAAATTGCAAAATGAATCCTTTATGCATTTCATATTTTGTTCACCATTTTATTCCAAATCTTCTGTCTTTCTATAGTTATTCATGAAGCGTGGTTGAGACGTAATGCAGAAAATACGAGGGCTCTCATTCAACAAATTAAAACGTCTGATTATTTAAATATATTCAGACATGATGTTCAGAATCTGGAGCGATTTTTGGTGAAACTTCAGTCAATGCACGGATTTACACAAGAATTACCATGGTTACTGGACGCTTTGTTAGAGTTATGTAACAGGCAGGTTCCAAATGATGTTGTTCAAAATGTTTTGTTAGCCTTGCTCACCTTGTTTGGAGAGGAGATTAACCATGATGAGGTACATGTTTATGCCAGAAATTATATAACGAAAGATAAGCATAAAAACAACAGTAGACTGATTAGTAATTTAAAATATGGTTTATTTCATATTAATTGAAATTAAACGAACAATTAATATTATTTCATTGGCTGAGTAGGATTCTAACTAACATTTTATTGGTTGTTATTCATTGGGTTTAGTTCTTGCATCAGCTCATTGATGCACAAACTATTAAGACTGGTTCCATGATGTCAATCGACCAAAGAAAAGGAAGGCCGGAAATCAGCTCACACATACGACTAATCATAGTGGTACGACTATTTGTTTGTGAAATGGGGCCCAGGATTATGTTTTCTTTTCTAAAACAGACCAGATACAAGAACAAATTTGAAATGTTTGAATATGAGTTAAATTTGATGAAGCAGGGAATTTTAAACTGTATGTTCCAATTGTTTTTTAAACTTTGGCGATTCTCTCGATTTATTTTCGGAATTTGTTTTGCCGTATTTTGTTACGCTCATATGTGGATACCACTGTTGATGCACATTTCATCCAAGTACGACTCATCAGTTGTGCTCAAGGCGTAAAATGTTGAAAACCAAAATAACAATCCAAAACGTTGATGAGCAAATTCAAAAATGCCAAAATGACCAAAAGCTGTAAAGCCAAAACCATCTAAGGACAGAGCTATGCACATGGGAGATACTCCTTAGTTCTCACAAATTTTACAATTTTGTAACAGTAGATTTTAAGTATCAATATCTGGATCTTATGTCCAGAATTTCTCCACCGTAGGCCGGAATAATTTAATACTTTTGAAAGACATGTACATGTATTTATTGAAGTGACCATATTTGTTCATTCATAATCATGTAAGGTTTTGGAGTCTGTCGTCATGCTTCATGTCATTATAACATTTTGGCAACCATGTTTCTACATGTTTTTACGTTTCAGGAATTCGAATTTATTCAATTGTACGCAAGAAAGTTGTATGGTAAAATAATAACACAAAAAGAGGCAAACTTTAAGGAATGCAATGCAAGGAGGGCCCAAAGTGTCCTTGACAGATTCACATACGAAGAAACACAGTATAGTACAATGGCAGCCACCAAAATGTATAATCGGGTATGTACACTTGTAGTTTGTATGCCTAAAAACATTTTTGAGACTGTGACTAATGTTTAGTTGAGGCTTTAAACTTTCAGCTTATTCATTATTAAAAAGGGTTTTATGCTTACGTTATCAATGTAAGGCCAGAGATATGATCTATACCAGAAACGATTGGATGACGGATCAATATCTATAATATATGAATGGGTCGGGTTTTCAAGCATCTAGTATATAAATGAGTATGGTTTTTGAAAAATTCAAGTATATGAATAGGTCTGGTCGCACGTCTGTACCCAAACTTAAGTCAAGCCCCCCCCCCCCCCCCCCCCACCCCCGGAGTACTGCATATATTGGGAACCAGTATGGCATCAAGTGTGAGACTTTACAGACACAACAATTATATGGATGGAAGAATTATTGTGTATCGTCCGGTGGCAACAACAAAGTGCAAATCAGGACGAGAACACGTTGATATGATATGTAATAGACTGACACGCCGAGTCGAATTTTTAACATGCCAGCTCATGAGGTAACAGTCCACAGGAAGACATACAATGTATCAACCCGCCCCACACATTATACTGCCGCCAATCAGCCTATTCCTTTGCTCTTACTACCCAGATGCATGTGCTTGGTGGAGAAGCATCAAGTATCAATTTTATGTCAAAAATATAGTTTACGGGTAAACACATATTTAAGAATTGACGCTTTGATTTCCGAAACCGATGGGTATTTGTTTTTGACTGAGCGTACATTCAACGATCATAAAATATTTCCAAAGTCTATCTACTGTTTAAAGGTGCAAATGATGCTGGTATCACTTTATCTTGAGGTCTGTGACATAGTTGTGTGGGTTTAATTCAGAAAACTAAAACATGTTTACCAAAAACTTGAAGGGTGTTACTTTTAGTGCTGCTATTATAGATCTTCATGTCTGGATATTTAGTTTAAAGCCTGGAACCCCATGGTTATTGTGAATGATAAGTGTATGTACATGTATCAATGCGAATCGAAAATGGTCTCGTATCATTTTTACTCTTTTAAATTGCCTATATATGCAGAAGGAAAAGGCAGTTTTTAAGTTTATTCAAAGGTGACATTGTAATGAATAAAGTGGTCACATTTTGGATACCCAACGGTAATTGGGTTCTCTGAACACTGAATGTTCAAAAGTAAACACTTTGGATGCCTAATCGGCTTGGTTTAATCCGATTCTCTTATTTTTATTTACCCCAATTAACAAACTGTTACATAAACAAAAACTTCAAAGGAATCCATGTAGTACTATAGTCTGTTATATTTAAATGAATAAAATTTCATTTAATACCTGTATGGTGGGACAGTCAGCTGTAGACTTTATTTCATATTTTGTAAATACCTATATGATGGAAGAGTCATAATAATTTGTGTTCTTCAACAAAATATATATCTCTCGCTGTGGCTATAATAATATCAAGAAATGTATTACCATATTTGTCTATGTGAACCCAAAAATCATAAATCATTCTAATAAAAAAAAACAAAATAGAAGGTGCAAATGACAATTTACAATAAAGATTACCTAAAAGTTTCAAAAAATCCATTCAGTGGTTAAGGGGGAGTTGTGGGCGGGGCATGCTTACCCTTCTTACATTACCATATTATGAAGAAATGGCAAAGTCATGTTTGTGTGTTGAAAACCCCAAAAATCGTTCTGATTAAAAATAATATAGGGTATGCACAATGCCACTTTGTACTGAAGATTATGTGAAAGTTTCAACGAAATCCATTCACTGGTGCAAGAGTAGTTTTAGTAAATATGTGCGGGCGGACGGACGGAAGGACGGACGGACGCGGACGAACTGAATCCACCATCAGTAAGCTGGGGATATATAAATTACAACACGGTGTACTCATACCAATTACTCGAAATGACAGCTCCATAATTAATATGCAAACCCAGTTATATGACATCCTAAAACCAAACTGTCCTTGTCTAACTTGTTCTGTATGAACTGTACTTGCGTATTTGTCATACTTGGGTTTAATGTTTTGTTAGTTAGAAAGTGCCTATTTATTTGGAGTTAAGTAAATTTTGGCTTAATCAAAACCAAAATATTGCATACACAAAGAAAGTACTTCTAATGAAATACTAATATTCAGGGCTACAATGTATATTAATATTCAACATTCTGAAAGACTGTTCCATTATGACTATGAGAGTTATAGGTGTATATGAGCTCTTGCACCACAAACAAGCTCTTAAATTACATCTAGATGCAGAAGTCAAATATGAAAATTTTAAGTAAATAATCCATTTAAGCAAGTAATTATTCACCCATTTCATATAAATTGTGAACCTAAGATGCTTATTTGTGTTTTCAAATAGTTAAAAATATGACAAAAAGTCAAAATCCATCTCTAATATGACAAAATTTTCATTTAATTTAAAGAGATAAAACACCTGAAGATTTATCTAGTATTACTGGTAAATTGAAGGTAATCTTTATCAGAAATAAACTATATGTACTATCACAACAAACCCTAATTAGTATAATTATATAAGGGATTAAAAATGGGAGAATCAGGAAGACACCAATCGGCTTGACCATAAAAATGCAAAAGAAGTTTAATGTAAGACCTTTTCTCACTGTTTTCTTGCGACGGCCTGTTTGGATTTGAGTCCAATTAAAAACAATGAATAGTAGAAAACCGTGTTTTGCTTCTTGTCATTAATAATTTGGCATCACTTCCCACTGATGCATCATTTCAGTACTTCTTCGAGTAATGACCAGTGATAACAAATTTATAAATCAAAATCATCACATAGTCATTTCTCAAAAATGCCTCTAGAAATCTGCATACTAATAATATCCAAGATCAATCTGCAAAACAAAAATATTATAATATATTTACATTGTTTTTTAGGGGGCTTCGGTGGCCTACTGGTCTAGCTAGTTCGTCATGACTACTAATGATCACTAGCCTGTCAACGCTGGGGTTTTTAGTTCGAATTGGCGGGGTGTGTTCGACTCCGATCTTAATTGACAAGGATTGCCAATTTTCCCACCGAAGGTCGGTGGTTCTCTCCGGGTAATCCGGCTTCCTCCACCAATAAAAACTGGCCGCCGCGAAATAGCCAAATGTGCTGAAAACGGCATTAAACCCCAACTAAACAAACAAACAAACAAACATTTTCTTTTATACAATTTCAAATAGTTATTCTTGTATAATCATGAGTTTTGTACTTGCTAAAGTAACCAAATGGTTTTATTGATGGATACTGCAACTTATGTGATTATAACACTATTTATGAACATTAATAAATATGAATTAGACTGAACAATATAACTTGGCAATAACAAAAAAATCTAATCAGTGCATTGTGTCCGTGTACAATAGACTATAACGTGAAATATGATTTACATGTGCATTGTTATTGTTATTTTGGAACAGCAGAACAAATAAACAGTGATTAAGAAAAATAAATTTCTGTTTGCCTGGGCTTCAAAACTAAATAATTGTATGGGCAAGTATATTATTTTTTTCAAACCATAAAATTGTGCCATTCTAAAATTTCATGGGCCATCACCATATATGGACCAAAGGTCTATGACCCCTGCCACCATTACCCCTCCCCATCTCCCCTAATCAGTAGAATAAATATAAGACAAAACCAACATGAACATAAAATTTATTCAAAACTGACGTTAATATGTTAATCATTTAATGTCTATTTACCTCGTTACCAAATTACCTCGGACTAAAAAAAGTCTAGCAGAATTTCCATTATTGCCACGTGTATTGTGCTTTTAAATGTAAAAGACACGACCGTTTGATTTTGAAAGGGGGTATGGGTAGTGTGGTAGCACATCTCATGTCACATGTGCTAAACTAATACAACTAATTCTTTAAAATTTATACCAATTTAGATGCACGATTCAGAATATATTTTCAATTTAGTTTAGCCTTATTATTTTGGTCACTGCATCAAGGAATTCGGGACCGATTACCGATTTCAAAAAGCATTAGCCCCGTTTTAGATGGGTCATACGCTCAGACTCCCGGCTCACACTGTACCACAGGCACATGACGTTCTATCAATATTAAAATTAGGGGCAATGGGAAGAAAATAGTCTCAAATATCTATACATAAGCCTCGCATTTCCCCCTGTTTCTTAGCCTCATACAAATAAATCTCATATTTAAAGACACTATACCTATATTGTTTAATTATTTCCCTTGCTGGGACGTAGTACTGGTTCGCTGAAGTGAAGAGCGACCAGTAGGAAGTAAATAGAAATGATTTATTACTTTGATATACATATATTTCCAGCTTTATAAAGCTATCAAGTTCGATTAGAAGGATGTTGGAAGCAAAAAGATTGCAAGTAGTTCTCAAATTTATATAAACCAAACATTACGTTCTAATTAACCAGTTTTAAAACTTAATACTACATCCCAGCAAGGGAAATAACTTGCTTCAAATTATATCGAGCGCAGCGAGCGCTATAGGAGCATATGGCTCGTTTATAAAAGTGTCTGTTTAATTGGGACAGCCATTATGCAATCCGAATTGAATTTATTTCTTAAAGGGATTATGGCCATATTGTGCTACATACTAAGGCTAGAAAAAGTTTCATTCGGTGGAAAGGGAAGTAAAGTAAGGGAAATTAGTTCCTTCTAATTATAATTTTAGAGTCAGAATCGTGATACCGGAAATGAGTTTCTGGAAAGAGCTATTGCTGTGCTCGCATTATTGGCCACGCCAACAGCATATTAATTTTAGAGTCAGAAATGAGTTTCTGAAAAGGGCTATAATATCCACCCTCTGATCATTAAATTTCATTAATTCAAAAAATATCTTCTCTTTTCAGATAAACGACGTAATCAAGACAATACTACAAGGGCCAGACGATGATAAACAATTGGAATAGTTCAAAGAATATACACTACACCAGAGTGTTACACTCTGGAACATCAATCATTTTATGTTATAGCTCCTAATATTCCTTATTACATGTAGAATATACAAACAAACAGTTCTGGTCATTTTACTCAAAACATGTAAAATAAAAAAAACTTAATTCGGAAATCACTATTTAATGTTTCATAAAAGTGGATTTCTTTGGAAATCGTGTATGAAACAGTTCATATATACGCTCTGTAACAGTTTTATGATGTTCTATTGTTTCTGCACTCTTTACTTTTCAGTTACATGTATGTTCGAGGCCACTGTGGCAATATACATTTAAATAGTTACTAGTATTGGTAGTTAATATATGTAATTGTTGTATTTCCTGTTAATTGTAGTATGGCAACATAAAACCTCACGAGGGCATGAAAAATAATTAATACTGTAAGTAAACAAGCTGTAAAGAACCTATATTATCATTATCAGTTCAAATTTTTGTGAAAACAGGATAACTCTCTCATGCATACATGTAGCTCTCTCCTTAGATGTCTTTGGATTTACACTTTTTCCTTGACATTTTTGATGAATTGTAAATCAAAATTGGTATCATAGAATACATGTACCTGTATAATGTGACTTATTATAAACAAAATTTGATATTAACCGTACTTGCATTTCATATTCAAGGACGAATTATTTTGTCATTAGGATAAAAAGTATTGCAAAATAAATGTACACTATGGAATGCTTGAAGTTTAATCAGGTGAACAGTTGTTACTTCTTCATCTTTCTGTCAAATAAGTATCATGTATACCTTTTGATTTCTGATTGTATTTTAATCACATTGAATCATTTGTAATCACTGTATGAAATTAATGTTAATTATTCTGCCCCTTGTGGGCGCTTCTGATTAAGCAATAAAGTATTTGTTGTTGTTATTGTTGTTGTTGTTGTATACTAATTGTCCTTTATCATAAGTTAATTACGACTATCTAAGTCGTACTGTTATAACAAAATATCTAAATTATGCCCCATACCTTTAGCTACCATAATATATAATCTCCAATATATAAACACTAAATATCATTTTTATAAAGGAAAGGATAATACTTTAAGACCATCGGGCGCATATATTTTTTTCAAAAGAAATGTCTATGGGACCAACAGTTTTTTTTTTATGGTGCATGAACATTAGAATCTATGTCTGACCTAACCCGAACTCCCTTTCCTACTTGAGCTTTACAATCACATAAGTGTTTGGAAGTAACTGATTTACTCACTTTGATGGGACAATGTCATTTTTTAAAGAATAAGAGACATGAGACAATTTTCTTCTGGTATCTGGTCCAAGGGACATGCTGTTTTTTTCTCCTCATAAAAACTTTTGTACCGGTGACATATGGTATTTTGACTCCATGGGATATTGACCGCAGGGTCAATATTCCATATAGTATTGTGACCCCGGAATTAAATTCTCCTCATGGAAAAAGTTACCCCTCCTCCGGCAGAAATCATTTTTTATACACAGAAATTGGGATTTTCCCATAATGGGGGTGGGGGGGGGGGGGTCAGAATACCACAGCTGATTTAAAACATTACCAAAGAGAGGGGAGGTAATTTTTCCATGACATGGAGGTCAGAATACCATAGCAGATATAAAACTACCAAGGGAAGGGGGTCATTTTTCCATGCAGGGAGGTCAGAATACCAAAGCAGATATAAAACTTAATGAGAGGGGAGGTCATTTTTCCATGACAGGGGGGTCAGAATACCATACCAGATAAAAAATTTATCAAGCAGAGATGACAGGTAGGCCAGAATATCATAGCATATAGTAAACTTACCAAGGCCAGGTGAGGTCATTTTTCCATGACAGCGAGGTCAGAATACCATAGCCAATTTAAAACAGGAGATGGGAGGTTATTTTTCCATGACAGGGAGGCCAGAATACCAACTGATCAAGGACAGGGGAGGTCATTTTTCCATGACAAGGAGATCAAAATACCACAGCAGATATAAAACATTTCCAAAGAGAGGGAATGTCATTTTTCAATGACAGGGAGGTCAGAATACCATAGCAGATATAAAATTTATCAAGGGGGGGGGGGGGGGGGTAATTTTTCCATGACAGGGAGGTCAGAATACCAGAGCAGATATACATTTTTTGCAAGGAGAAGGGAGATCATTTTTCCATGACAGGGGGTTCAGAATACCATAGCAGATGTAAAACTATCAAGGAGAAGGGGTCATTTTTCCAAGACACGGAGGCCAGAAAACCAAAGCGGTATAGTAAACTCATCAAGGACAGGGGAAGTGATTTTGCCATGACCGGGAGGTCATAATACAATAGCCAGTTTTAAACTTTTGCAAGGAGATGGGAGGTCATTTTTCTGACTCCCACCTAACCATGAAAATATGAACCCTTCAAATTTAATAGTTTATCTGCCATTGTATTCTGACTTCCCCCAACCATTGAGAAATGAACCCCCTGTAATTTAATAGTTTATCTACTATGGTATTTTGACCCCAAAACCATGGGAAAACGAACCCCCTTTAATTTAAAAGTTTATCTGCTGTGGTATTCTGACTCCCATAACCTTGAAAAAATGAAACCCCTGTAATATTTCAAAGTTTATCTGCCATCGTATTCTACCCCCCCCCCCCCTAACCATGGAAAAATGACCCCCTATAAGTTAATAGTTTATCTGCCATGGTATTCCGATCCCTCTTACCATGGAAAAATGACCCCCGTAATTTTAAAGTTTATCTTCCATGGAATTCTGACCTTCTAAACCATGGAAAAATGAACCCTATATAATTTAAAGTTCATCTGCCATGGTATTTTTCCCCATGACCATGGAAAAATGAACCCTTGTAATTTAATACTTTATCTGCGATGGTATTCTGACCCCCCCCCCCCCCCCCCCAACTATGGAAAAAATGAACCCCCTATAATTCGATACTAATACATGTACTAATATGTTTATTTCTCAATCAAGGGGTCCTTAAGGGCATATAAATCATACAAAAGAACGATAATATAAACATGAACACAATACAAATTTCAATAATTGTCATGTTCGTTTGTTTAGTTGGGGTTTTAAGCCGTTTTCAGCACATTAGGAAAGCCAGCCGGACAAAGAGAGATAACTCCATATAATTCAATAGTCATGGTATTCTTTAAAAGTTTACCTGATATGGTATTTTGACCCCCCAACCATGGAAAAGTGAACCCCCTTTTCAAGTCTATGTTATAAAACAATTTCCCATGGGGTCAAAATGCCACATAACACCGGTCTATCCCTGCGATAAATATTTCATCGTCCATCTTATAATTTATTTAAGTCCTCTAAAAATATACCTTACAAATGTTTGCATTGACATTTTGTATTATTATACCTCTAATCAGAATCTAGGAATTTGATTGGTTGTTGACCAAACATTGAAATTGGCAAATGACTCCAGAAACGCACACTTGAACGGAAATTACCTCGCGTGCGTTATAATGACTCCATCTGGACAAGGAACTGACCTCGCGTGCGTTATATAAATAAAATGTTGAACCCAAAATTTTCATTGACGTGCGTGACTTCTTGAATTTGTTGTTGTTATAACGTTGATGTTATAAAAAACAAAAACAAACTTAGGGATGATCGCTGGTCTAATAGGAAATAAATAGGATTTGAAATAGGTGTTTTAGTTTGAGAGAACATATGAATAGTAAACAAATAAGCAAGAAAAAATATAGGTTCATGTGCTCATTTTAGAGCTATAAGGAATTGAAAATTTGCAGGAAATGGGTTTTCTCTGGATTTTTCCTTGTCTTTGCATTGGCAACTTCAGTCTCTCCAAAATGTATGAAAAAATAAAAAGGATTTCAGAAGATTTTGTCAATTACCTTTTTACGCTATATATGATTGAATTATAAAAGAAAAAGTAGGGGTTCATGGATAAAACCCGAGGATTCCGAAAATCTGACAAAAAGACCAAAACATGACCAGCGAGCATCCTTCATACAACTTTTATATTCATTATCAGTATAATAAAACATGGTGAATTTAAGTGAGGTCCCTTGATCTGACTGACTCGCTGACCTGACCTAGCTGACTTCGGCCGTTGGCCTAAGTCAGGTCAGGTCTCGAGTCTTCAATTCCCAATGTTGACCTCATGAGGAGTAATTAATTGTATAACAGTAAACTTTTGAAAGAAATTATTTCATGCAATTTAAGATACGGGTCACACTTGCTAGTGGTTTGAACTCCTACAAGTATAGGTCACCTTTCGTGAGCTTTTCGGCCTGTAAAATCTTCCCTTTCTGTAGGACAAAATGTATTAAAAATTAGCATGAATTATTTCTTTAAGGACCTTTACAAGCTTTATACAATTCATGCACATGGCTGTCGTGAACAATTCATTTATATATTAATTTCTATATGCTTGTGCTGTGAATGTCACAGGGACAAAAATTGACATGACATTTTAAAACTAGTTTAACGCTGCCATGTTTTTATATGTCTGTCTGAAAATATAGACCTTTATTGTTGTATCTCTCTGTGTATTGTTTTTATACTAAACCATCCATTGTGAGTACATGCACCATGCATACGCCTACATGAGGCCGGATCGCTTGTTGTACTTTTTAGAGTTATTCAGCATATAGAAAAGGACTGATGTCTTTACCTAAAATACATGATAAAAGATGGTGTTTAAGAAAGTTTTTTGGTTGAAATAAGACATAGTTGAGAATTTGGTAGCTTTTGGACCGATGCAAAATTTTATTTACATATTCCGGACTTTTTACTCATCCAAACCATGTGCGTTTTTCTTTAGATGACGTAAAACCGTCAAAAATGGCGAATACGTTGATTCCTGTTATTATTTTTACAGTATTTTTTGGACTGATAAGCGGTTCAGCTAGACAGTTATTTGATGATAAAGTCAGCTATGAGTAAGCATATAAAAGATTTTTTATTAATTTTAGTATGTAAACAGACAAATAGATCTATTGTTTTAGAGGCTGTACAACTATGTCTGTCAGTTTGTTTCAGCCTGATTTTGCTTCAACAGGCGCTTATGTCCCCGTCTTAGTCTTTAAAACTGTTTTAAAATTAACACTTATTATCTTTTAAAAGTTTAAATTTGTTTAAATTTCAGGAAATGTGTGGTAACATTTTTTAAATCTTTTTCTTAACCCTTTCACTGCCACAGGAAATTCACATAAATATATACATCTGAGTGCCAACCTGTTTTTTTTTTACTGCCGATTGTCCGGTGACGTTCACAATAGCATGACGTTAACAATGGCAAAGCTTTAGCTTCCATAAAAGGGGTAAAATTAGGGAATATTGAATCTGAATATGGACAATTTTCGAGATTTTAAATTTCATGGAATATTCTTTAATACATCTATATACTTGCCAACATATTTTTGCTAGAATCCTTGATAAAATCGACAGGGGGTTGGTTCCAGGGCTAAGCCCCCCCCCCCCCCCCCCCACCAAAAAACGATTTTAAGATATTTGGAAGCTGTTTCTAGAGTGCGAAAATGTGAATTAAGTATTACCAATGAAGTTTCATAACCGTCGGCTTTTTATCAGATCAAACAGATATTTTTTTAAACCATTAAACGATGTATAAGCACTGAAAAAATCCCTGGGAAATTTAGAAATCCCGGAGAATATTACAGTTCACCCAGTAACCCGGTAATGGGGTCAAATTTCCTGAGGTTCAGGGAGAAATCCGGAGCATTGGCATGTATGCATCAATATATAGCTATATGACCTCATTCATTTTTTGTCATATTTTTTACTGAATTTAACAACATCTTTGATATAAATTGTGGTGAAAATTTCGTCGATTTCAACTCATCAGTTGTGCGCAGGGTATAATTTTGAACTTATTACGTGCTTTCCGTAATGATACATCCTGAAAATCTCGAATACCCCCCCCCCCCCCCCCCCGCCCCAAAATGAAAAAGAAAAGAGGTCCAAGTCTATATAATCAGAGGTCAAAATTGCACAAAATAATCGGGATAGAAGTTAAAAATCAGAAAAATCAGGGACGCAAGTTGCTATCAAAAGTAATCATTAGGGAATTAACTACTGCCGTGTAGAAATTAATAATATTTATTTATTAATAGTAAACAGCTATCTGAAGGAACAAAAAGTGATAAATTTCGGAAACAAAAATGGAATAAGATTGCGATATGATCTCGAACTGGAAATGGTAGAGATCTCCACCCTATAACCGTATTTTTTCTCCTTATTAGTATACACATTCATTGATGTATAATGGGGATACCTAGTGGGTATTATGTCCTGCCTCTCAAAATATGTTTGTCTTTATAAATTTGAATACTTTGAGATTCCCACCCTATAACCATATATAAATTTAGAGTATCCTCTGTGAATTTTAGTTGCAGTGCTTTTTGTAATACTGTCATGACTGCTTGTGATAATAAACTTTCATGAAGTCTTGGAACTTGCAAATGATGCAGGTACCCTTTGTTATCTTCCTACGTTATATAAAATGTTTGAGATTTCTTTTTATGAAGTACCCCGTAAATAATTATAAATATTTTGGTATTAATTCAAATTCCATTGCTAAAGCGTGCATATTAACATCAATACTGGGCATGAGCACTTTGTGCTATGGTTAAAACTTTTTTGGACCAATAATAAATCTATGAATTAAAAAAAATTTAAAGGGATATGCCAAAGGGATATTTTTTTTTAGAATGTTTTGTTTTGTTTGTTGAAATGTTGTATTATTTTTTTTTGTATTGTTATTTTTATCTGATAAAAAGATATGACTCACATGAGTTAGTACTGCCGGTAAAATAGAAATATACATGTAAGGTATATATCTTCAATTTCACATCCACCTTTCCTCATCCACTATGTCAACACATTTCAGTGCTCTTTATATCCATTTGAAAATTTTGACCAAAAGTTGATTTCATAAAAGTTTGTTGCGAAAAATTTGAGTATTTACAAAAATAAATAAAAACAAGAGATAGTTTCATTAGGGGTGGTGGTAAATAATCCATGCTATTTCATTAAAGGCGGCCAGAAAGTCAGGATTATGGTAATACTCATATACAGTCAACTCTCGTTATGTCGAATCTTTGGGGACCTGAAAATCTAGTTCAACTTAAGCATAAAAATTCGAGATATCAGGAGAAATCTGTATAGTTACTGCGGTTGCACTCCACAAATTAATAGTGGATAAATAAATGTGAAGTGAGCTAACAAATATCATGGTCTTGTGCCATCTTCAGAGTAAATAATACCCATATACATATATATATATATTTTGAAAGGCCATTATGTTAGCATTGTTTCAATCATGATAAAATAAATAAAAAATATCCATGGAAACCTAGTTGGCATAGCAACATTTCAAAAATTTTCATAAAAAAGCTTTAAAAATGTTAAATTTCACTCCACTTCGGCTTAAAATTGAGGTCTGATGCAGCGTTTCAATCCAATTGAGACTTAATTTTTCAGATTCTGCATAAAATTCCATTGCATATGGGGGAAAAAAGGTTTACTTTTCCGGCTCTTTTTTTCGCAATTTAACTTACCAGTGCAGGTGCCGATTATCACTGTCAAAGTTTTACACACCACATGTCAATTCACAAGTCCCACTTTATGACCTCCAACTACTTGTCAGAAACAAAATCAGTTAATGTGTTCGTATTTTTTTAAACTAAAATCTATCCTCTTTCAGTCAATATTACAATTTTGAGGTTAAGACATTTATTATTTATCTATCATGTAGTCAAACTTTACCAACTCTAATAATTAATAAAATTCTGCTGGTGCATTTCTCTGAAACTAAGATAATTAGTGGAGTGTAACCTGCTGTTGCGGGTCCAAACAGATAATTTGAGTTACCCGGAATTTCGACTTAAATGTGTTCGAGATAACGAGAGTCAATTGTACATCTGATCTGTTTTTGAAAAAAAAAGTGTCATGGAACTTTGCCCTTTTAAGTTTTAAAAAAGATAAGTGTTATCCATGGAAAGATGGATTATTACCCCGGACGTATCTATGTTTGTTCAAATACTACGTTTGTCCTAATTTACACTGGACGTTAAACAATAATTTATCCATCCATCAAATGCTACGTAATTATCAACTGCTTATTTTTTGAAAAAAAGTTTTAGATTCATTATGGAGATGCCCCTTACCAAACCTCGTCACTGTGTACACGGCAATGAAGTTTGGGACGTCATAGTAATGCTACGTTATTCCCATTGTTTAACGTCAAGAAAAAAACAATGGCCCAAAAGTGGCCCCGTGGCAGTGAACGTAGTATGAAAAAAGTGGCCCAAAAGTGGCCCGTGGCACAGAGATGGTTAAATACGTTAGGTCTCTTGACATATTTCGAGCCCGGCTCCAAAGAAAAAGACGGACGGCTGGCATACAAAAACCTTAATAATTTTGTTAATTTTTATGACATTGCATTCAAATAAACTGCATTGTGCTTAGAAAGAACATATCTTTTTGGAAGCCATATCCCCTGTATTGACCATACATGATTGGTCACCAGGACTATACTTTCATGTTTATTTATGTTCAGTGGTCATAAATGAATTTACATGTAATGTTTCCGATGAATTTCATATAAAACCACTTTTCTAATTTTTATTAGATACTTTTTAAGTTTTTAAAGTTCCCCTAGTAATTCAATACGCACTCATACAAAAAATAAATTTAAAAACAACATGAAAATAAAATGATATATACAAAACCTGGAATCTTATATAATATATACTGTATATACTGATTCCTGAAATACTAGATATATATGTATGTAGTCCTTCATGACTTTTTCGTAGTCATTTCTAGACTTCAACGTTTTAATGTTGATATTTTCTTACTCTCAGATCCATTAGGGGTGGCACATATTTGACATAAGATTTTACGAATCTTAGCAAGAATACTTAAACGAAGGAAAATAAGACAGAAAAAGCAGAATTATTGCTAAAAATTAAACAATAAAAAAATACAATAATAAAAAAAATTCATTGGCATTTCCTTTTAATCACAGGCGGCAAACAGGCAGCACAAATGCTTCTGTCATCTGTATTTGGATTTTTTCTTTTTTTAACATTTTCGAGAAAAAAAAAAATATACATCTCCTTTTAACTCAGGTAGTATAGCTTTTAACTCGGGTAGTGTAGTCTGCAATGGTCAACTTTACCTAAAGCAAATTACAATGTATATAAAATTCGGCTGCTCTTCTCTCGAAAGTAAAGCCAGTGAAATTACCTGGTTTTAAGCCTTCTGAATATGAAAGAAATTTGTCAAGGGTGTGTGGGAGGTGTAAGCGTAAACCCTTCACTTGAGAAGATTATCAATCCTTCCATTTTCATGGCATTTTTTGAACCAGCCTTTTTTCAAATTCCTTCCTTGTCCTGTATAATAATCAAATAGGTTTCCCTAAAGTTCCTAAATTCTATAAGGAGGTCCGTTTCAGTAATTGGAAACCGCTGTATAATTTATCCGATGTTTTATCAAAAAGGTTGGAATTTCTTTCTGCAAGGTTTGGGGGGGGAAAGTTCAACGTTAAACACCGCCATGATTAAAGCTAAAGCGTCAAGGTCACAAAGTTAACTTCAAATCCATATAGAAGTATTTCTAGTCAAGTGCGGGTATGAACTTTCGAATGACTTAAACTTCAAAGAGTTTACCACAGGCACTTCGGAGATAGATTTAATCTGGTGCATCCGCCATTTTTTCCTCTGTCCCTATTTTTTCTCAGCAACATCCATATGTACATTGGAAAAAAAAGATATTTTCATTTCTCGCAATATCACAATATCATAGCTATTAGCATAAATCAACAACAATATAAAAGAGGAACAGACTATATCCATTCCTCAGGTGCTTGTGGAGTTTAGGGATATGTGGTATTAATCTGAAACTGGCCTATTAACTAGCCAAGTAAAGTGGGTCAAATACTTCCGGTGGCATAATATCATCTCCTGGTACCGGTGTCTTCATTTGAAACGAAAGTTTGTATGGTGTTCTGGTTCACTGTGTTAATTTATGACATCATGTGTATGGCATGCCGTTTTTATATTTATTCAAATTCCAAGATATGTTATTTATTTAACAAGATATCTTATTAAGTATTAAGATATCTTATTAAATTTGAAAGTAAATAAGATATATCTATAAGTTAATAAGATATCTCTATTAGTTAATAAGATATCTCTATAAGTTTATAAGATATCTCTATTAGTTTATAAGATATCTCTATTAGTTTATAAGATATCTTATTAACTTATAGAGATATCTTATATATTTAATAAGATATCTTTATAACCAGTTAAATAAGATATCTCTATAAGTTAATAAGGTATCTCTATAAGTTTATCTCTATTTGTTTATATCTCTATTAATTTATAAGATATCTCTATTAATTTATAAGATATCTCAATTAGTTTATAAGATATCTTATTTAACTAAATAAGATATCTCGAAATTGAATAAATATAACAACGGCGTGCCATACATGTGACGTTCTAACATGATTACACGACAAAAAATGGCCTTAAAATAGGCTAGAAATGTGCCATTTGTTTTACTTTTCTCCATAAATAATAACAATTTATCATTTCGTTACAGGATAAAAACAATACTTGCATCTTCAGAAAATTAACATTTTACTTGAACTCTCCGCCAAACACATGTTTGCATTTTTACCTGTTGCGGAAAATATACATTTTCCGACAATGACAATGCACACGTATTATTTATTTAGGACAGAACTTGTTGTAAATGATGTTGACTCTATCTTTGAACGTGTTTTGAGTAATTTGTGGTGTCAAAATTCTTTTTAAAGTACCAAATATGTGTTATTGCATTTTGTACTTTGAGATTTATATAGAAATAAGGTGTTTCAAACTGGTTCGTATTTTGTGTTATTATACATTATAAATGTAAATTTCTCAACTTTTAATGCGTTTTCATTGGTTTACAAGAATGTGGTATTTTTAAATATAATGTTTACTCGATCACCCGCTCGTAAAATTCAAGACATAATCAGCATTATAAAATGAATAACAAATTTCTAAGAGGGTGACGGTGTATATTGTAACCCCTCTGACAAGGCTTCGGTTGACAATATTTTCTCGGGGTTCCAATATACGGAAGCCTGGGTTGTAAATGTTTTCAGAGGGGTTACTATATACTCCATTACTCTCTTAGTTTTAGTTTAGTTTACGCGTTTTCAGCACATTTGGCTATTTCGCGGCGGCCAGTTTTCATTGGTGGAGGAAGCCGGAGTACCCGAAGAGAACCACCGACCTTCGGTAGGAAAATTGGCAATCCTTGTCAATCTAGATCGGAGTCGAACACACCCGCCACAGGTGAGATTCGAACTCACAAGCCCAGTGTTGACAGGCTACTTATTTACTTTGTTTTTTAAGGTTTCATCTTGGTTTTATTTGACTACATGTATGTTTGGCTAGATAGTTGTATATTTGTAAATAAAATATTGTCTTATATTGAATTTATGTCTTTGTTCAGCCAGACTCAGGTATCCCGATGATCGAATAGGGGCGAAGTACTGACCATTACACGTCCCGGGGGTGTCTTCACTGACCCCTTCCTTTTACAAATGGCGCAGTGACCAGGATACTTGATCTCTCAGTTTTGGTTTGAATGTTTTGTTGAAATTTATTTTGTTTAAATTTTGTTTTTCAAAATGAATACGTTTGAGCAGAAACCTTGTACTTTTGATGGTGTCAGTGTTAATGTGCAAGATTATTTTTTCAGTTTGAGGCGGTTAGTCAATGGAATAACTGGAATTTATCTGAAATTGCTTGTCAGTTAGTTATTAGTTTGAGAGGAGAAGCACAAACACTTTTACGTCTTCTTACTCCTACTCAGCTTCAAAATTACATTTTTCTTAAAAAAGTATTGTTGCAACTTTGGAGGAGAGGATTGCTTTCCACAAATTTCAGTTGAAGAATTGTAGCATTATGCAAGATGAATCAGTGTTTGATTTTGGACATCAATATTTGTAAAACTGTCAATTCAGTAGGTCCGAGTATACAAGAAAAACTCTTTTCTTCTATAGTTGATAATAATGTCAAAAAGTCACATAAAGTTTTCAAGAGAGTTAAAAATTGTACTCAGATAGGTTTTCATCTGATTACTTTGATGAGAGTGCATAGCAATTTTGTTGTTGCAAGTTTGAGCTAGTTGAAGTTGAGGTATAATGTTTTATGAGTTTTAATTTGCATGCTAGTATTTAGTGTTTTAATTTATTTTGACAGTTTATTTTGTTATATCTAAATTCAAGTTAGGAATCAATTTGTCTTTTCTATTGGCCTCTTTATTGAGCCGGATTGTTATCAATTGCCACTTCTCAATGACGTTGTTTAAGATACTTGTGATTATTTCATTTGATGTTGTTATGTTTAGTTTGATGATAAGTTTCTAGTTCGAATTGGTTTAATGATGAGTTTGCTCCTTTGTTTTGGATTTTAACCTTTCTGAACAGACTAAGTTCGTTTAGTTTAGTTTGGTTATGGTATTCCTATATTGTGACTTTAATTAGTCATGGCAGAAACCAATAGGTTGTCAGCTAGACGGAGAAAAAACTTGAACCAACTGATAAAGTGAGTCTTTCTCCAATGAGAATATTTTTCTTACTTTTGGTACGACGTCGGATCATCTTGAACCCGAAAACACACTTTTTATGTGGTTCGTGAGATCTACAATGGTGGACTATACCTGGTACAACGATGGACTATTTAGAACCCGAAGTTCAAAGTGTTTTTCGTGAGATGAACAGTGGTGGACTATACCTGGTACAACTTGAACCATGCAGATAGTTCCGTTTCATGGATTCGATTCTTCTTATAACTGTGTCCGTTGTCTATGGAACAGTTATTCTCTAGAGGACCTACGTTTAATGCGTGTTCGCCAGTAATTCCTGGATGATAATACAGTGATGAACTTTTAAAATGATTGGACTGTATTTTTATGGCATAATAGTGAATTAACATTTATTAACTGTCTAATTGCATTGATTTATATTGTTGTTTATTGTTTTAAATACATCCATTTTTAACATTTCTTTTGCCAAATATTAACTTAATAAATAATTGTGTTTAAGGAGGGAGGACTGTAATGGATGTGGATTTGATTAGTCTCCCTTTTTAGGTTCAGATTAATGTTTTCTTAATTATATGTTCATTCTAAGTTTAATTCGATTTAAACACACTAAAATATAAAGTAGCTTAATTTGTTTAACTGTTAAAGTATTTAACTATGATATCTGTTTCATATTTTATGAATTTTAGCTTATTCAAAATTTCTTCTATACCTTATCTTTAAATTTATCTGAGAATGTTATAAGATTTTATCTTATCATTGATCAGGAGCTGCAGCGGTGGAGAGAAGACCACTCTCCAAGTGTACGAGCCAGCATAACTTCCACCTCTCATGTACACTTTAATTTCAGTCTAAATTAGACTTCAGCTCGCAGGAATCTATAGATCCCACCCTAGTTCTTTTTCGGCAACTATTTTGGCATTACTTTGGTACTTTTAACTAAATTCTAAAACACAACGCGAATTACTCATTTTTAATTACTATATATTTGAACTTAGTTTTTTAAGTTTTCATCTTGGTTTTATTTGACTACATATATGTTATGCTAGATAGTTGTATATTTGTAAATAAAATATTGTCTTATATTGAATTTATGTCTTTGTTCAGCCAGAATCCCGATGATCGAATAGGGGCGAAGTACTGACCATTACACGTCCCGGGAGGTGTCTTCACTGACCCCCTCCTTTTACATAGTCATGACGTACTACCTAGACCACTCGGCCACCGAGGACAATCTTAGAAATTAAATGTGTTATTTATATAATATTGCAAAGTTATAAGTGATATTGTACGGTGACTTATGGTAGAACTAGAGGCTCAGCTGAGCCTGTATCGCTCACTTGGAATTATAGTCATTTCGTACTCTGGCAAAAACCATATCGTAATGTGACCATTTCGTACCTCATGGAATATTTACGTCTATACCATTTCGTACCCGCATTCCGTACCCTGCCCAAAAACCATTTCGTACCTCAAGCATATTTACATGTATACCATTTCGTACCTCATGCATATTTACATGTATGCCATTTCGTACCTCGTGGAATATTTACATGTTTACCATTTCGTACCTCATGGAAGATTTGTATGTATACCATTTCGTCCCTCATGGAAAATTTATATGTATACCATTTCGTACCTCATGGAAGATTTGTATGTATACCATCTCCAGACAAAGTTATCTATTGGTTGTCTGTAATTTATCAAATTCAAAAAGCCAAAGCAAGTTCTTTGATTGGTCACATAAGGTGCAAATTCTTATGCGAACACTTTTATTCATGGCTTCCTTCTTGAGTGAATATCTGCTTGTTTCCTTTTTAACTGCATTTCCTGACAAAAACAACTGGTAATAACTATAAAAACAATTGCAGATAATTATTTCTTTGTTGGTTAATTAATCTCATATTTTTATAGTTGAAAAATTAATTAAGGACAAATCCTGCAAACAAACAAAGTGTAATTAAAACTATTAAAGTTTCAAAGTGCTGCTTAATCAAACCAATCATTGGTCTTTCTAAAATTTCTATGTTATATTTAAAAAAAAATTAAAATCATCTCAAAATGTTTTATATCTTAAAAAAATGATAACTTTTACAAATATATGATACGAAATAGTAAACATGTATTTAGTCCATGAGGTACGAAATGGTAGATGCATTTGGCCCATAGGGTACGAAATGGTTTTTTTTTATCGTGGGTACGAAATGGTAAACATGTATTTAGTCCATGAGGTACGAAATAGTAGATGCATTTGGCCCATAGGGTACGAAATGGTAAATGTGGGGTACAAATTGGTAATTTTGGATACGAAATGGTGAATATTGGGCACGAAATGGTAATTTTGGATACGAAATGGCAGAGGTACGAAATGGTCATGGTACGAAATGACTTGCTTCCCTCACCTGGCTTCTATTTTTTGGCCATTATATTGATTGATTATTGTTTTACGCCGAGCTGGCGATATTTCAGCCAATATCACGGCGAGGCCATTATAAAACGTAAGCTCTTTAAAATGGGATAAAAGTCCTTTCCCATATATGGTTTCAATGGAAACTTTGGACAGCAACAGACGTCGGTTGAGCCAATAAATTTCAGCCAAAAGTTGATCGTTTGTAGAGAATATAGTTGTCATAAATCCTGCAAAGTTTCAAAACATTTTATCGTGTAGTTTCAGAGGAGGAGATTTTTGAAAATTTGCCAATAAAAATCAAAGATGGCCTTTGTCGGCCATGCTGTTTATCCATCCGGAACCAAAGGCAGAAATTTAATAGAGGTCCATCCATACATCATTTCTGCCCACTTGGATTACAATCTGCCCATTAGTTCCTGAGCAACTGACAAAAAAGTCTTTTCCCGTATGGTTTCAATGGAAAATTTGAACAGCCGCAGCTGATTCTGAACATCTGACAAAAATGCAACATCCTTAAAAGTAAAATATGGTTAAAGCTAAAATATGCCCAATAGAAAGGTAATTAATATACTATTAGGTAATAATTATGGACCACTTAAAGCAATATTGCCTTAGTCATTGGCCTTGGGCAATATTGCTGTTAAGTGGTCCATAAAACATGAGATAGCACTCAGTGAATTGCCATAATTGTATATTGTATCAAATACTTTGTTTCAAAACCATGTTTGTGATTTATTTAATAATTGTGTATATTTTCAGACAAGAAAAGTTTATTATCTAAAATTAAGAGAAAATAAGATTTTTACAAGGATGGCTATTCGTAGAATAGCTATCACACGAATCTTAAACCGGCAAGCTGAACAACTTCAGCTAGAAACTAGGTTGTCTCCCTTCGAAGTGAGAAAAACCAGTCGTGCTCTGGGTTGTTTTTAACTCGCAATTACTCATTTTTTATTGTGTGAATACGCTGACATTATCTAATGCAAAATAGATTTCTTTATCAACTCGTATATTTGAATCTTGCTATCAAAACAATTTCATGAACATATTTATTATGACATGTTTTTATATATCAACATGTTTTGTACTGAGAATGATATGTATTAATAAACTTTGTAATAAACGCGGATGGATCCTGAATCGGTGATGCATATCAGCTTCGGCAGTCAAAAGTTAGACGAAGAGGAAATGAGTGGTGATCAGCTGATAAGTATGTCATTTGTGTTAACAACCGTGTCCTCCCTTTGAGATTTCGAAACCATGTTAATTATAAATGATTTTCATAAGCGAATATAATGCAGTTTTAATCGGAAGAAACACTGTTATTTGAGATTAATACATATGTAATTATGGCCATTTTACTCATTTCTTAAAATATACTAAGTTATATAATGGTTCCATAATGCACAAATAATGTTTGTAGGTGCAGATGCAGCATATATATGGTATCGTTGGTTATATTTAGTGATCAGTTTCCTACATAATGTAACAATCCAGAAATATTTTATATACATGCAACTTAAATTTATCGTACTTAAATATCAATATTCTGGAATACATGTAAATATATGTATTTAGGGAGAGAACCTGAATCCAGCATAGGTGTAGTTGATTAGTGCTATATAAGAGCTAACTCATATTAATGTAGGTTAATAATGATGTATTACTTGAGTATGTCAAGCCTAACTAAATTGAGCACATATGTTTGAGAAGATGACCAGTGATATATTTTGAGCAAACGTGAGCCTTAATTATTTTAGAGCAATAATGTGATATGATATGAGCATGCTAATCTATATTGAGACAAACCTGACTTGGGCTTATGTCTAAGGTGACCAGTGCTATATAATGTTAGAGTAATATTGAGCCTTGAGAATTTTAACCTTAATATATTGTATTGAATCTACACTACAGATATATATGAATGAGAAGTGCTACATATTAGAGCAAAGTTGAGTATTGACAATTTAAAAGCAATAATTAGGTTACCCGGGTACATGTGTATAAGCTGAGCATGTTAATCATGGCTATATAATTAGGCGAACATAAATTGACCATATTTTTATATTCATTTCACTAGGAATACTTCTAGTTGAGTTTACTTATAGCTTGAGACATCCCCTCCAGAGACAACACACATCTGCCAAGTAATATGTTATGAAGAAGAAGAAGACAAATTCATACTGAATTGCTTGTTAGAGGAATGTGTAATAGATATCAAGACAAGCGGGATCCAAATGTGGAACAATGAGGATGCTACGCCGGAGATGATCCTCGACAATGAGGATGCATCCATCCCCTAAGATGATACTTGACAGAACAATGTCGTTTGCAGCTATTATTACAAAAGTATCGGGTGTTGCTATACATATATCCCATGTCTAAAACTATGAAGAAAAACGTACATGTATCAATACACATGCCAAATATTTATTTTCACTGATCTGAGTACATTTTTAAGGTTTTAAACATACGGTGTATGAGAATTGTGATAGAGAATACTGCAGCGTAATTTTTTATTAAAATATTTGGAATCAAAATGGTATTCCAATTATCCTGTTTGCATGGAAATATATGAAATAAACGGGAGAATACTGTGCACATCTATACCTATCATGTCTATCTTAATACTTGTGCTCTTGCTAAATTTTATCTAAATAGTTACAAATGTAATATATTTATGCATTATGCATTCATTTTAAAATTTCCATCACACCTAAAAATGCGCTAAAGCAGCATTCGGTTCTTGTCAAAAGAGCAGACTACTGTGATAAAAAAAAAATACGTATCTGTGATAGTTACGGATACACATTAATATAGTTCATCATAAGGACAATTCATACTACATGTATTTCGATTTTGAATAAAAACTTTTTACATAAGTTGTTCTATGTAAAGTCAGAACATCATATATTGTCCAAAACGTAGAGGGAATGCTGTAAAGTCACATAAACAGATCCACAAATGTCAAAGGAGAACTCAAATGATTAATAGTTATCAAGTTACCCGGTATTAATTCTGCAATGAAAAATTACTAGCAATTTACTCAAGTTTATGATGGATAAAAACTGTTGCTATATTATGAGCAACAGACATATATTAGATACGATACATTCAATAATTTATTGCCATGTTTGGTGCAACTCTATGCACATTGTTGCTAAGTAGGGTGCAGCTATATACATTGTTGCTAAGATGGGTGCAGCTATATATACATTGTTGCCAAGTTCGGTAACATTTAGGTCAATGTCAGAAAAATATAAACATTTTTGTATGACGCCAAGAAACGGTTTCGTGCCGAATACAAAAACAGTTTATATTTTACTGACATTGACCTAATATTGTTTTTACTCAAATTACTACATTGATAGCCATTTAAATGGCAACACAATTTCAAATTTTTCTAATCCCTAAATGAACCTCTGATTGTGAAAGAAGTGAGCCAATATTAAATCGACATTGTACAAAATATCACCCTTTTACTATATTAAGGACTTAAACAGTTAATTATTAGCATTCGCATGGCAATGTTTTGGTTTGGTCCCCTCAGTTACATGTATATTCTAGTGACTATGAATCTTCAATCACTATACTGTACATGTTGGGAAAGTCTATGGGGAACAGTCAAAATTTGAATTATACTATCAAAATTGGGTACAGGTGAAACATATCTCATTGTCAACAGTTTGTACCATATTAAAACACTATCATTAATTCATCAGCTATCAGATCATTAGGCTATCCGAGTTAACAGTTCTTCAGTACTTTGATATAATTTAACGGTTAGGCATTTTGTTTTCCGGCGTGATGGTAACGTTCTTATGGTAAAATGAAAAGTGTGTGTCATTTCTCTCAACTTTCTTGAAACAAAATTAACGTCTTTTGTCATGAGTTTATCTCTCTTTTTTACAGGCCACGAGAAATTAGTGAGGATTTTGATCGTATTCATCGGCGACAGCGGGACACGTCGGTTGTAAAAATTAAACCATTTGGAAGTCCTGCGCATAAAAAAGTAAAAGAAATTACCAAAAAAGCTGAAAATATTAAGACACAAATTGATGAGATCACTGAAAACTTTGCAAATACTTTAAAGTCTGAAATGAATGATCTAAGGAGGATTAAAATGCTGACCCCTCTAAAACTGAATAAAAAGGGAGAGGTAATTGTCAAAACAAAGAATTCAGGAAAATCAAAATCACAAGAATTGAAAGCCAAGAAATCAAAAGTCAACAAGGGAAAATCGAAGTCTTCACAAATTAAAGATAAACATAGGAAAAAACCTTCGAAAGAGAAAAACAAATTGAAGTCTAAGAAAACAAAATCAAAGTCTTCTGAAAAATCTAGGGAGTCGAAAAAGAAAAGTGAAAAAACGAGCATCAAAAAGCTTCATGACAAGGAGGTTGAAATAAAGAATGGTGTTAAAGATATTAAAAAGAAACTCGATGAATTTATGGCGTCAGAACATAGAAGAAAACAAAAGGGTGGAAATTTGGAATCGATAAATAGATACCAGAAACATCACCACATAAACCAAGTTAAAAAGACAACAAGTAAACCAGAGTCCAAAAATGCAGCAACAAAGAATACATCTGCAACTGGAAAGAACAAAAATGTTGTTATCAAAACTAACAAGAGTGCTGAAAATACAAATGTTGCTACCAAGCCTAACAAGAGTGCTAAAAATACAAATGTTGGTACCAAACCTAACAAGAGTGCTGAAAATACAAATGTTGTTTCCAAGCCAAAACCTCAGACAAAGCCTACAACACCAGTCAAAGCTGTTAACCAAAATGTGAAAGGAAACAATAAAGAAGTTGATGTTTCTATGGAGAGGCTGTATGGATTGGACTCTCCTTTGTATAAACAATTACTGAAGTTACAAGCTGTTATGTTGGGAATATTAGATTATATGGAAAATAACCGTGTCAAAATTAAAGACAAATTTCTGCTTTCTCATCCTCATGCTAGGAAGTTACACAGAGGGACATCTCTTTATGACAACAAATTCAACCAGAAACTGAAGTCTGTTTTAAGAAAAATGAAGAAAATTGATAACACCATAGCCAAAGAAAACCAGAAGATTGGTTATTGATTAAAAATGTTTTATTAGATTTAGAAATATTGTTAGTTGGTTAAAATATCTGGAACTTTTTATCTGTTTGCAGTATAATCCTTCTCCAGTAAGAAAAATAAACCCTTGCATATGTACAGAATATCAATCTACAACAAACTCCCGATAATCTATACTTACCATTATAGGAAATCCAACAGTCCACCAAAGGATTTGTAATATTTTATTTGTTAGAGAAGTATGATGTCCTAATATTAGAACAAGTTTGCAGATTTGCTCAGAAAGAAAATCCCAACCCAGACAGCGGTGTAGCTGTCAATGTATTTGTTCCTCCTTAGAAATGATATTCGAGAGTCTATCTTCAAGTTAGAACTAAGGTTATTAGGGAATTTTTATTCATTGACACTGTGTACAAAGTATTTATTGCTTTCTATGTGCCGTTTAACATCTTCCCAATTATTCGAAGATATACCTAAACCATAATTTACTAATCGTCAAAACAACATTTTGGAATACTTTACTTGATGTTAGAACATCCATATATTTGGCGGGAAGGACGCTCCTGATTATGTCCCTTCGTTCAAGTCAGCAACGGAAATCAGGTACATTTTTGTACTTCATTTTTGCTTTGTTCATTAAGTTTACAAAGAACAATCGTTCTGTAGTATTCAGTAGTACCTTCAACTTTTTGACTGCAAAACCTAAAATTTGTTGTGGGTAAAATTTAATGCAAAACAAGAAAAACGTATTTTTTTTGCATGAATGGATATACATTGTGTACTTACAATAGTGTTGCATGTATTATATATAAACAACAAATGATTTTAGAGTTCTCCGGCGACCATGCTTATATCACTACACCACCAAAGCAGTCTAATCTACATAGTCCTTGATTCAGTGAATAAACGTGGAATTCAAGAAAAACGCGTTCACCAAATATGGAAGAAAATAGCCATTTTTCTTCTTTGGCTTATGGGCAAAATCATTATGAAAGTTTGCCTCACCTTCAGGCCCCAGCTAGCTAACAGAAATTATTATAAATATATATAGATATCCTATAATGAGAAAATACTGGTGAGACGAGCTCATTTAGGTCAGCTATATATATTTCACAATTGCGATTGGCTAAATTAAGGTCAGCCTCGAGCTCGGTATCACGCTGCAATACACTTAAATGCCCTCCAGCTTAGCGAAAGCATGTTTGACACAATAATATGACAAAACTGTTTGCGATGAATAAGAAATGGAACGGTCATTTTCATTGGTCGATTTAACCATTCGATCTAAAATAATGGCCTGATAAAGCCGCTCTGTCTTTTTTCCGATTTTGAAAATTGGTCCCAATTTAAAACTATTACAGTACATAGAGTCGTGATAATTCAGCATTCCCCCGCATATTCAGGACGAGATATTTTCATGTGACCCGAATTATGAACTTATATTGGCATGCTTTGTGGACTTTACATGTACATACAAAAAATCAGTTTGCAGATATACATGCAAAAGGTTATTCATATCTGTTTTACGATCCTTCTGTTCTTAAAGGTTTCATATTTGATTTTAGGACATTTGGCTAGAAAATGCAGTACAGAAACGACAATCGTACGCACCAAATTTGATATCTTTTAAATTCTTGTTTTCACCATAAATTTAATTGTCAAGGGTTCAGTTCTGAACAAACTTGAGATATCTACAGTACAACTACCGTAATCTACTGGCCGGTGACAGGTACACACAAGTTCGAGACATTCACGCTAATAAGAATTTATCAATATTAATGTCGTTTTCGAAATACTGAGGCAAGAAGTGAACCACAATATGGTACATCAAGTATCTATAAGTATGTAACATTATAATAACCCACAAGTACGTACATTAATAGTCATTAAGATACTTCACTTTAAAATATGTTGTAAATATAATATTGTGTTTATTATATTAGTACATGCCACAGTCGTTATAAAGGTTTGCCAGGCTTATGACTATATGTACTTTTTCGGTAAAGCAAATCACTGTCGGGTAAAAAAATAATGATAAATAGGATCAGTTTACAACTTCAAGCCTTGAAATGTGTTTCATTTGTAAATTGCTTACAAAAAGTCCTTATATGAGTAGTTCTTTCATGAGTTGATTTAACCGTGTTAGATTCGAAAGTTAGAACCTTTATTGAAAGTTAAAGCCTATTCAGAGACAACGGTGTATATAAATAGAATTAATGAAACAATACTACGCGGCCTCCCAAGAAACCTTATAGCTCAACTGGAACCTGAAAGCAATATGGCCTCCAGACTGAATTTGAAAAAAAAAATTAGAAATATACCTTGACCTGTGTTATACATGTAATTGGTCCATATTTTTTATCATGTGAAGGAGATGACTTTTGAAAATTTTAATAGTTGTTTAAGGTCCACAATTTTAGAAGCGACCACCCAAGAACAATTCCATAAATGGCTCTATTTTTTACTAGTTTTTCAAGTTTTTTTACAGCAGCAGTATACCTGACGCAATTTTAAAAAATGAGCTGGTTGGTCTCAATGTTCCCAGTGGTTTTGTAGAAGAAAATTAAAATGAAAAGTTAATGATCGGTGACAACAGACATTAAAAGATAGCAATAGCTCTTTTGATCCAGGTGAGCTAAAAGTGAATCATAGCTAGGGAGACACTGTTTAAATGCATCCAAGACTGGTGCTCAAATCAGTTGGCCTATTTTAAAATCGCATCTATACTCATACTCATTTTTATTAAGGGTTTGCATGTCGTACTTGATTACTCATCTATTACATGTATACGCTGTCTGCTATTCTTTTCCTTGCACATTCACCGAGCTTGTACTCGTGTTATACTCTATTTTGTGTGTTGTCTAAATTACGATCCCTTGATTTGTGATAAACAGAGTTAACGCCCGTTTACACGATCAAAGTTTTCCATAACTTTGTCAACGTTTTTTGATAGTGTAAACCTGCACCAAAAAACTTTTTGACAATGTTTTTGACGAACTTTGACGGACTTTGATGGAATAGAATCCCATCCTATTTTTTTTTCGAAGACTTTGACGGATTTGATGGAAATCGACCAATCAGAATCGATTTTCGGAATGTAAATAATAAGTACATGGAAGATAAAGAATGGCGGTAAATAAGGCTGCTGGCACCAATAAATGAACAAACGAATTTACTAGGGATATGATAGAATTGGTGGAAGAGATGGATCTCATTTGGAATGCGAGTTTTAGCACCTTGTTCTCTTCTTCTGTAGCCAAGCCCTCAACCATATTCTTTTCGGGCTTGCACATTTCTCAGTAGCCGTATTCTTATGAGTAACAACGTTAAGATACAATTTAAAGATGGAAAATTTTGATCGTGTAAACGGGCCTTTATTCATAATACAGGAAAACACGTATTACGTCTGAATTGGCCTTAATTAATAGAAAACGAAGAAAAATTCATGCACAAAAACATGATATCTGATGATATTTCCATAAAAAGTACAAAAAATATATCACTATTAATATCTGTGACAGTGTCGTTTTTAGCATTCAACGGGTACAAAAAGACCTCAGTTCGCAGGTTGGATTCTATATATATATATCCTAAGAATACGGTCCGTTGATTGTGAGGAACTGGCGATGTCAGAAATGCGGCTAAAGGAGATACAAGTTAAACGTTAATGAGATAACCTCCTGAAACAACTGAAACAAAATATTTCCGTACTATAGCAATTTGTTGAATAACCTAATGTGGACGAGGTAAAGCTCGCTTTTCTCATGCCCCTTTCAAAACTCCCACTTCGTAAAATGCCCCCTTCTTCATATATAGGTCAACAAATAATTCGTGAGGGGGGCTGTGATTTTATCAGAAAAAAAAATTAACACCAAATTCTTGTGAAAAATGTCTTTCGCTTAGCCGTTATTTTTTAGACGGTATTGCATCACTTTAGTATTTTTATATAGATACATATGTAGTCAATTTAATTTAGTTTTTCATTATACCATGAAATAAAATCATTTAACATAAAACCCCATGCATGCACCCCTCCCACTTTTTCAACAAAAAATAGCACTAGTCAGATTTATCTGTTTATAAAGAGTTGAAAATGATTCCATATTACATAACATTTTTGGACGTATTATAAGAACAAAGAGAAATCAGTTTTTAAGAAAACGAGACATTCAAATACCTGTAATCGACAAAACTGAAATCACAAGACCACTATATCATCATATCATACATAGATTTTCAAAGTTTAGGGATGAGGCAAAAACAAAATATATGTCTGTTTAAGGTTACTCTGTGACAACAAATAGGGTAGGTAGGTAGGCAAAATTATTTTATTTTGAAATATTAATTTACATAGACCCCTATTCGAGAAAAAATGGTCAGTGGATCTTTCATTAGGGAAATAATTATATCCGCGACATTTTTGTCCTAAAATGGGAATAAAATAGGTTAGGGTAGGCACAAAAAATAGGGTAGGTAGGGTAATCTTAAACACACATATATTTTTATTGGCCTGACAAAGAAGAATAACGACCAAAACATGCGAAAATTGAATGAAAAATTCTATTCAGAAATCAGGCAACTTAGGACAAATTGTCAAAGAAAGTTTTCCGTTATAGTAAAACATGTCCTTGACAAGAACTTGAGGGCATCTTTGACATATAGCATATATAAATACAATCGCCTCTTTTTGTAGACTAATACAGGATCATTACACTTTAATTTTGCAATAAAATGATAAAAAGAAATTAAAGTATGAAAATTATTCTTAGAAATTGGATATAACTTTTTCCCTTAAGTTTTTTTTTTTAAATTTATTCCTTAACCTTATTAGACCTTTAATAGGAAAAGAATTAAAATTTTAGTTACACAATTTAGGGAAAAAGTTTGGAAAAATAGCTTTCTTGTAGGAGAAAAAATATTGTTTGTTTTGCAGGAGCAGTGACACTGCTTTTGCGAAATAAACAAACATGTTATGCTAATAGGTCAAAAGGTCAATAATATTTATCCTTAATTCAGAAATTCTATATTCTATTTTATTCTAAAGAAATATATTAACTTCTAACATATGAAAATAATATATAAAACGTAAAAAATTGAACTTTTTGCCAGTATGTTATCACTAAAAATAACAATTTTTAAAGCACTACTTTGTTTTGGAGTTAATGTTGATTTGTACACAGTAATCAGGCTAAGCATTATTTTAACAGAAAATCGCGCAACAATTTTCATTCGAGAAGAAAGCGCTAAACATGAAAGGTGTTCTAGAGTTAAGCACGCTGTTGTGTGTTCTATGGACTGTATGTGTGTCAGCGGCCCCAACGTAAGTACTCTTATCATTAGTTTAATTTCAGTTATTTATTATACTTTTTCTCAATGCATCTCAAAATCAAAACTGGGTTAGATGTGATTAATGACAAAAATAATATATTGTTAGCTGAGAATTACTGTTAAAGTTTTATTTCTGGGAATTGGTTTTCAGGAATATTTAAAGGCCTTATAAATGGTATAGTTTGCTAGCTTTTCATTCAAAATGTCCACATATTCATGCATATTTTTGTATATACGGAATCAATGAATACAAAAACATAATAATAAGTACATGTACTATGTGTCATAAAGGCTTTTAGCAGTTGTAATTTTATTTTTTTGGTAGGCCTACATGTCACAGGCTCTTGGCATATATAGTAATTTTATCTTGTGAGACAAGAGCCTGTGGTACATGTACACATATTGTTCTTTGTTCTTGAGATGAAATAAGCAAGACAAGGCAAAAATTTTCATATACATGTATATATATGCTCATTTAAAGATAAGAAAAGTAGGGTACTCGTAGGAATATAAAAAAAACAACAACAGTTTTTCCAGGAGCTTAACCAAAACAATATCCTGCTAGGTGTCTTTGGCTATTGTACATGTTTGCCAAGGTTATTTAAAGATATGAAAACCTTTGAGAAAATCCGTTTTTTTTGACAGGACAGGCATACATGTACTTGCCAGAAATCATTAGTTTCTTCTGTTGTAGTGAAAAGAACAGCATGTAGTCATAATTCATGAACTAATTACCATTTTACATTTTATTAAGGTTATGGTGACAAATATAAGGAAATTGAAAAGAGTTCCATATGGCATCCCCAGCTTTATATATCTTAGACGGAATAAGCATACAGATGTACTTATAGGGGTGTCAAATGAAACTCTTGCCAGGAATTGAATATAAAATAAATTTCGAACTTTGAAAATGTAAAACGTTTCAGTGAAAACTCTGCCGATTTCAGGCTGTATACATGTACATGGATGTAGCTGATGTAACAACATGTACATGTATAACTAAGTATTGATAAAGGTAAAATAAGCTTACATGTATGTAAAAGTAATGTTTTTGTATGGTACCCTGTACATGTACTAGTTAAATTTCCATCCAAAAATTATTTTTCCAGGAGTTAATGATTATGATCTTCTAAACAAATATTTAGAAATAAGAAGGAGATATAAAAACATTGAAATAATAAACATTTTGTCACAGCTCATGTCAGTCTAAAGTTATGAAGATGATGAATATCATTTCTTTTTAAAATGTTAAAAAAAAACTTTACAAATGTATGTTAAGAGATCATTAAGTTCATTAGTGTCAACAAAATTAGGAAAATTTTCAAAAATTTGATGATAAAATTTTTTGTGCTTTTAACAGACAAAGATCTGATGCACTTTGTTGGTCCCTTTATTAAAAACTGTTGGTTTCTGAGGAAAGTGGGCTAAGAAGTTGCATAAATGATTATGTCTGTTTCAGTTTGTTTACCGTGTGATTTAAGACAGTTATGACAAACTAGATTATAATGCTGAGGGCCACTTGACACTTTAATTCTTATCTACTCTTGTTTAGGAAACCAATTAATTTATAATGAGTTTGTGTCAGCACTTTTATCATTAAGGTCATAGGTTTAGTTCTCAATCTCTGATAAGTTACAAAATATTTATGTATATGTAGATAATTTACTATAATCATAAATGCAGTGATTAAACAGATTTTTTTAAGTAACAAAATAAACAAAAGAAATACAAAGGCTTGTATTTCTGCTAACATGTCCTAAAAATAAGGGTTGATAAGAGAATTTTTTTTTCTATAAAATTTAACTTGTTTCAATAGTGGAGACACTTTGACTAAGGGTCGAGATCAAAAGTTCAATGTTGGATAAAAAACTTAATTCAAATAGTTTGGGGGTGGAGGGGGGGGTAAAAATCTCTGCAAGTTTTGTTATCCGACATCGATTTTCAGATTGAAAAATACAGATTCAAGTGATGTCCAAGTCAAAATACAGAACAAACATGCATTGTTGAGGAAAAACAGGACCCATGATACAAAAAGTATACTCAAAGCATATGCCCATATTGGTCAATCAATTTTTCCCAAATTAAGTTAAGAGGGGGGGTGGGGGGGTCAGTGAAAAAACTATGTGAATTAAGTTTTTTATCCTTCATTGAACTTTTGTTCTCGTCCCTAAGAAATTTAAGAGTGTGTATTGGGATATCCAATACATATACATGTATCATATATGTATATTTCAATTCTTTTTCCCAATATATTCCAAGTTTTAATGTATCAAAATATTGTTGCACATATACGCCCGACCGTAAGAATTGTCTACACCTCCATACTTTGAATTATTGTTAAAGAGGATTTTAATGTAACAAGTCATGATTGTCAAATTAATGTATTTCTTAATGGTCCAGTCAAACAAAGTTTTAACCTCAAACTAATTGCAAAAGAAAATGTTTTAGTTCTAATCTATAGCATTAAGCCCCAAATATACACAGAAAAAAGTCCCATAAAATCTAACTTGAGGAAAACTCAAAATCAGCATTTTTAATTTCCTATGGAAATTAACATTGGAAAGGGGAGATAACTCTGCAAAAATGAGTCTTTTTTGTCAGGTTTTGGTTGATTTTCTTAAAATTCGTGTAAAGTATGATACTTTGATGGGGTTATAAGTTCGTATTTGACTATATTATATAATCTTCTGCTCGTGAAATGTACAAAACCAAAGTGTTATGAGTATATTTAATTTTTTTTGCACATTTTTTATTAAAGAAATTGCAAATTTGTGGCTTTGTGACCATTTTGAAAAAATAATGTGAAATTTTGGTATTGTTTATATCTGTAAATTATATTTGTTCAGCATCTACCTTGTTTAAAGAAACTTTAAACCACAAAAAGAATAATGTATGCTTAATTATTTTTATTAAATTTGAGATTCTTTACCTTGACATGTTGAAAAATTTAATAAATGGTCAACTACATGTAATGAATTACGAAATCTAGGTTGTAGCTTGATAAAAGATATAAAAACACCTTTAGAGTTGTTTGTTATACTCTAAAGACGGCTAAAATATCAAGAATCAATACATTCTGCTGAAAAGAAGCGGTAAAGTTATAATTTTGTATAAATTTTTATTGATATTTCTGCCTTTTTTGCAGAGTTATCTCCCATTTTCAATGCAAATCTCCATAGGAATTTTAAAATCGTGATTTTTTAGTCTTCCTCAAGTTATATTTTGTTAGACTTTTTTCTATGTATATTTGGGGTATAATGCTAAAGATTAAAACTTTAAAATCTTCTGTTGCAATTATGTTAAGGTTAGGGTCAAATTTATGCTAGATTGACTGGATAAATTCCAGTGCCATAATAAACTTATATTTACCAGTATATTCATGCTGATTACAGTTGATATGATGTCATAATTTAATGGGTTTTATGGTCCTGTTTTGTAAAATAAAGATTTATCATGTTAATCACTAAAAAACGTGTAGTAGGTATTGTAATTTTCTTCACAACTTGACTATTTCTTTTGTCCTTTAAAAAATATCAGTCATAAAAAAATATTAATAACGAACATGGGGTTTTGATTTAAACATTTATCTTCGGGGGTTCTTTTAATTACATAATAAATGGTTTCAACAATTTTTTTTTAAAAATACAATTTTTAAGACAGTAGTTACATGTATATTGTTTTGAGATTAAATAATAGATATATTCATGGTACTGTAGGTTTTTGAAGGCATTAATATTATCACTAACGTGTTCTCTAGAAATTAGTATTTACACATATGGAAAATAATATGGTATTCGGACCTTTGGTTTCCAGATTTTTAATCACTTGAATTTGATTGTTTGATCTTTGGGATATGTATCAAACATTTTATAAGAGAATCAGATGGACAAAAGATTTTCTTTAAACCCTCTTTGCTCAACACCTTTTTCATGACAAGATACCATGAGATACCAAAATGGAAATTAGAAAATTTGTAATTTTGTTTTTATAATAGCATTATCCAAGACCCATTTTGTCTTTTTCATAAGTTTTTATCCATGCATGATATATTTGTAGATGCTGAATTCATACTTTAATTTTTGAAAGGAAACCAAAAAAAAACCACAATGAAAGATGTCAAGATATTTCTCCTCAAAAGCACCAATATTATTTGCATTCTCTCATGTTTAACTCTAATAGATGGTCAAAATGTATTTATTGAGGAGACATTTTTTTTATTATCAGATGAAGGATTAATAAAGCCAAACATTGTTTTTATTTATAAGGGTGACAGGAAACAAAGCTTTTAAGATAACTCTTGTTTTGTAATTTATGGCAAATGCAAGATAAATTACAAACTACATGATGCAGTTAATAGGGAGAGTTGTCCGTTTTTTCGTCTTTTTGAGTAATATCTCTCTCACGTATTTAAAACAACAAAGATTAACATATGGTTCATCACTTAAACGATACTTGAAAAAAAGTTGTGACAGGAAACCAAAAGAAACTAAACAAGTATGATCTATAATTTACCTATTATGTGTGATTACTTGCAAGTTGTTGGACCATAGATCATTTTCTCAAACTATTGAGCAACAAGAAAAACAGTTTGTTTTCTTTGAACTGTTGTAATTTATAGCAAATTAAGGGACAAAAAGATGGTAATACAAAAGAAACCGTGAATGTTGCATCTTCAAACTCTTATTTCTCCAATTTCAAAATTTAATTATATTTCACCAAATTCATATGACCATTTTGGGTTCTTGTATTGTGCTTTTGCACCTCCTGTTAGCAATGCACTTCTCCAATATTTAGAAAAAAAATCTGGTTAGCATTATTTGGAAACCAAGTGTAATATAACAAAAAAAGCATTTGAAACTGCTATAAAAGTGTTAGGGGCCAAATTTCGATCGCTTGTATACAAACAAAAATACTACTTAAATTGTTTCAGCTTAAACAGTCTATCGTTTCTTTACATGACAAAAACTCCTGACGAAAATTATTTTTTTCTTACTTTAGGAAACAAAAATGACATTATTACAATGTACCTACAAAGCAACTTCAAATTCACAAAGTGCCATAACAAAGCTGTTTAACTGTTGACAGGACTTCTATGTGGTGGGAGTTTTTTATTATTCATATTTATATACTTCTTGATATAAATTTTTCTTTTTACGTGATATGTAAAGCATAACAGTTGCGTTGGACTCTAATGAAAAAAATGAAAAAGAAAAAGCTTACATATGAATATCTTTGTCTCATTGTTTAAAACATCATGAAATAGTTCAATATTCCTAATCACTGTTTTGGAAACTTTTTCAACACAGTCAATTTTTAAACTTTAAAATACTGTGACAAATAGGAAACCAAATGTAACGCATCTTTTAGGGCATCTATTTTTTCCATTCTTCATTATAAATGTTTCTTAAAACTTTAAAAGAGACCTCAAAGTTTTGTAAGAAATAGATGTGATGAAATACCATGACGTTATGCACTTAGGAGACCAAAAGTAACGGTAAGAAACCAAGGATAAAAACACAAATATGGGCAAAATTTAGAAAATATACATCGCAGCTATAAAAGGAACACACAACCAGTTATTTTGCAACTTAATTATAGTACTTATCAAAGAAATGTGCAATTTTGATACTTTTTATATTGTTACAGGAAATGAATACCATATTATTGTTCATATAATAATTTTTTTTTCACCAGTCTAGTATTATACATGGCTCACCACACTGGGAGAAGTAAGAGGCATAGTCTCCCTTTAATCAGAGAAGTCTTCCTGAAGGAGAAGTTGTGTCTCCCTGATTTTCTGTAAATTCCTTATAAAACTAGTAAATGTATGACAGTATTGTGAATTCACTGGTCATATCTCCTTATGATTCCATCACTTCTCCCTGTTTTCATCTTAGGGAGATGTGAATTCCCTTAAAGTACGTTGTAGGTTAAAAGTGTGGTAAGCCTTGGTTAAAGTCAAAATATACATAGAAAACTTTAAACATATGAATGATGTACTTGTCTTGTGATGGGGCTGTAACGCTCCATGTTGAAGGCCATATGACAGCCCCTTTATTGTAATCTTTTTATGTGTTTAGTCCTATGGGATTCTTATCCCTCTAAGTGTTTAATTTTGTGAATGAATTTTGTCGTTGAAAGTATTTACAGAGAGTGTTGAAAACTTATACATGTACTTTTATACATACCTACATATACATGTACATTTAGTACATGATCAGAAAGGACATGGTATGAATTGGCCTGATATTTGGGCTGTTGAATTCCAAAATCAAAAAGTAATGAAAAACCTACTGACAGCTACTCTTTAAAGGTTGTATTTAAGAGAACATGTTTTGTTTTCAACAAGAAATTTCTGCAAGAGCGGCAATATGCTGTCAAAGATGGCTAATTTTGAAGAAATCATTAAAAAACACCAAATTTCACTCATTTTTGGACCTTTGAATTAAAATTTTATATGACAAACAGCGTTACCCAAAAGGATATTTCACTGAAATGTGTGTTTATGTACATGTAAGACAAACTTTAAATATTAAAAATTCTGTTTGGGCAAGGCTGTTGCTCATAGTTGTTTTGACCAAAATCTACTGTAAAACACTCGATTTTCATCATCCTTGACTTAGCAGACGTTTGTGACTTCGCTGTTGCATCACAGGAAGGAATTTTGTACAATGAATGATAGATTGACATATTGCTCATACCCTGTAATTTAAGTACCACTTTTAGTTAAACAATGATCTATTTGTATTTTGAATACAATATTGTTATTCAACATGGTGCATATGTAAGGTACTTGAAAGTTGATTTTCACAATTTTGAAAGTACAAATGTACTATTTTCCAACCAAGAAAGTACTACATTGTAGCTGAACAAGGTAATGCCTTCTCATATAGCAAAATTTTTTTCAGGTGAGTAATCAAACCTTGACGAAAGTGTTGATAATAACCATATAACAGCACTTATTATATTCAACAGGCTTTTATGGTAATTTTAACTTTGTGCCAAATAAGTTAAGTACATCACTCAGATGACTTTATGCAGGAATTATTTTCATTTCCATACAATTAATATTGCTGTATTATTTCAGGAAGTTTCTTTTTACAACTCCTCGTAATTTATGGCAAGGATCTAAAGAAGAATTTTGCATATCTTTCCATGATGATGTAGAGGTGCAGGCAGATTATCTAGTAACTTTGATATCACAGGAAAAAACCGAAACTGTTATTGGAAATGGCACTGCAAATGGTTTGTACTCAACCTTAATGCATATTTTTGCATGACATGAGAGTTATAATACATGTACACAAAATGTAGTTGATAATAAGTTTCCAAGTATATGGAATGTGAATATCATGCAAAATAGTCAGTAGCACCAGTAGTTACATGTGTACCTGTATATATTTTACTGTGGAGAGGTACACAGGGGCTCGTTACTATTGACACAGTACATGTCATCTGTGACTGATCCGGCCCCAATCTATAATGGTATTGCCGGATCAGTCACAGATGACATACTGTGTCAATTGTAACGAGCTCCTGTGACCGGTATATACAAATGTATGATCATGTGCACTGAAAGAAAATATCAGCATTTAAAGATATTTTTGAAATTTGACAAGAAAGTTGTTATACATTTTGTCATTATTATGTCACCTGACCCAAAGGGTCATGTGAGCTATTGTCATCACTTGGTGTCTGTTGTCAGTTGTCCACAATCCACATTTTTATCTTTTCCTCAGAAACCACTGGGCCAATTGGGACTAAATTTTGGTGGAATGGTCCTTGGGTGGTCCCCTTCCAAAAATGTGTCCACTGTCCCTGACCTTCGACCAAAATGGTGGCCAGGCTAAAAATAGAAAAAGGGGAGTCAAAATTTTTAAATCTTGTCCTCTGAAGTTACTATGCCTATCTCAGCCAAACTTTGGTGAAATGATCCTTGGGTATTCCCCTTCCAAATTGTGTCCGATGGTTCCGACCTCTGACCAAGATGGCAACCACAGCAGAACTTAGTTTAACATAGGACCCTATGTGAAATTCACATAAAAATCTTCTTGTCTGAACTACTTGCCCAATTAGAACCAAACTGTGGTGGAATGGTCATAATATGGTCCTCTTTCAAAAATGTGTCTGATGGTCCCGACCTCCGACCAAGATGGCCGCACTGCTGAACTTAGTTTAACATAGGACCCTAGGGAAACTTACATAATAACCTTATTGTCTGAAACTACTGGCTCAATTAGAACCAAACTGTGGTGGAATGGTCATAAGATAATTGTCTTTCAAACTTATGTCTGATGGTCCCAATCTGCAACCAAGATGAGCGCCACAGCAGAACTTAGTGTAACAGAGGACCCTATGGGATATTCACTTAAAAATCTTCTTGCCTGAAACAACTCACTCTGTTAGAACCAAGCTGTGGTTGATTGGTCATTTGGTGGTCCTCTTTCAAATTTGTGTCCAATGGTGAAGACCTCTTTCCAAGATGGTTGCCACAGCCAAACTTAGATTAACATGGGACCCTAATGAAAATTCACATCAAAATCTTCTTGTCTGAAACTGCTTGCTGAATCAGAACTAAAAGTAGTGGAATGGTTGTTAAATGGCCGTCTTGCAAAATTGTGTCCAATGGTCCTGACCTCCAACCAAGATGGCCACCACAGCCAAACTTAGTTTAACATAGAACATTATCGGAAATTTACATTAAAAATCTTATCTGGAACTACTTGGTCAATTAGAACCAAATTGTGATGAAATGGTCATTAAGTGGTCCTCTTTTAAAATGTGTTCGGTGGTCCCGACCTCTGACCAAGAAGGCCACAACAACCAAACTTCGTTTAACATTTACTTGAAACAAATTTTCTCATAAGCTATGACAGGGGAAGATTTGTTTCAAGGAATGTAAAAATGGGCATCTCGTTAAAACAGGTTTTGCAATTTGAATGCTTGTTTGCATGGACTATTATTGTTCGCACAATAAATCTCGAATTTTTAGCTGTTAATTTTTACATGCCAAAGTAACTAAATCAAATTATTTTCATGACACTGTAATTGAATGCTTCTTTCAGATGTCCCAAATTTCCCACAGTCAAGCTGCTGTACAGCACAAGAAGTGCTTTAGTTTACATAGCCACAGACTTTTCTGTACTTTTAATATTTTACACTGTGGGAACAGGTTACTAAATGTAATAGGCAATGCACTATCAGGTGAGCCATATAGGCTCTTGGGAGCCTCTGGTTTAATACACATGTATATTGTGGGTATATACATATAATATTTTAAACGTTTTTTACTTGCCAAAGAACACATTTTAGAGGGTCTGGATGTGGTTTATTGAATACAAAATAATGAGCTAAAAAATTAATGAATACAGAAATAAAGAATGGAGAATTATGATGTTCTACCTTGAATAAAGAATGGAGAATAATTTCAAAATGAATGAACAATTTGAGAAAAAAAATACTGATTACAGAATAAAACAACTGTACAGAACAAAGAAAATTGCTCTGGAAAACCTCTTATTGAATACATATTGCATAGTAGTATACTAAATATATTAAATGGACAAATATGTCACTTGTACAAATATACCTTGTACTTTAAGAAAACTACTCTTGAATTCAGTTTTCCTTGTATTTTTGAATTTCTATCCTAAAAAAATTAAAACAAGATTTAACAGAAAATTTTTTTTTTAACTGAATAGGGAAAATGGGCCAAAAATTTAAAACTGAATACAGAATTTGAAAAATCCATATCCGAACCCTCATTTTAGTATTCTATGCTTATGAACAATTTTATCATGAAACAAAGATGCATATGCAGCATGGACAGATTATGACAGAAAAATGTTCAACTGATAACAACAGAGATTTCCTAGATACATTATCACAGAAAATGTCTATAAATGGCACCTTTGGTGTTTATGGGAAATTTGGTAATTCTAGGAACACATTACATGTAGCCAATGTAAAGAAAATGTTTGAGAAAAGTAACTGATTTGTTATTCAATGTAAAAATGCCTTTGTCAAATAATCCCGTATAATCTGAAAGCAGGAAAGGTTGCAAATTCAAAATTTTGATTTTCTATTTTTGGGGATTTTTACACTGCATGTACATGTACATCATTTATCTTACAGAAGAGGGTAGAGTGTGCCACCATTTTACTGTGCCTCCAAAAAAGGGGAAATATACACTGACCCTGAGCACAGAGACCACAAATACTCTAGGAGATGGTGTGTCAACCACAGTTCACAAGGAACACAAAACTGAAGTTGAAGTTCACAAGTCAGATCTGGAAACATTTGTACAAACTGATAAACCTTTATATAAGCCAGGAGAGACAGGTTTGTATTTAAAACGGAGTTACATATTGGTTATATGATTACAGGATTGAGTGATTTTAATTGAAAAATGATTACAGAAGAACCTCTATAAACTGAACAGCTATCGGAACTGTAGAAAATGGCTGGTTTTGAGAGGTTCTGGACTTTACTGACATCCGACCGGATAATAGATAATAAGGAGAATGAGAGTTTGGCGTTTTTTTAGGCGTATTTGACAGAATATATATATTTTTAGGACCGCAAATTGTCTCCGGTATTTGGAATTCAGAGGGGCTGTTTTTTGGAGGATTTTTTTACTTGAAAATATAGGTGAAAATTTTCCGGACCAGAATAAAGCGTTTGGTCTGCAGAGGAATCCGGTTTTCAGATGGGCCGGTTTAGGGAGTTCCACTTTATCAGTTTCCTTTCAGGATATTTAGGCTTCATACCACAAATGATAAATTATGAGCTATAAATAGCTGAAAAATGTCAACCCACATGCCTAAGTTAAATTTTAAAAGGTTTGTATTAACACCTTCTAATTACTACTTTCCATTCAGATGTACAACGTAACGCTTTCTCTTCATAAAATATTTCGCAGTTGATTAACCAGCTCTTGACAGAAACATGTGGACAGTAAACAACAGGTGGTATATTCAACAAGCCTAGCTATTATGGTAATCACTCGGGTGACTTTTTGTAGGAGTTATTTTCATGCCCATACAGTTGGTCAGTAGAACTTTGGTTGGTTGTTCGTCCAATAGCCCAACAGAACAGTTGTTGGTAGGGTACTTAGATTTATCAAAGTTCTAAAGAAAAAGAGTTGATATTTCTTACCCCTTGGACATAGCAGTTTTTCATTTTCGGAGATTTATTTGTCTTGTAAAGGTGTGGGTGAGACAAGCTACACAACTAAATTTCCACAACAAAAATATTGCTAACCAATAATTAAGAAGCTGTAGGAGTAAGTGATAGAATCAAACAAGAGCAAAATCTCGGAACCATTGGGTAATATTACGATTGTCTTTGAGTCGGCAAGCCTCATCAGATAACATGTGAATATTACCTTCAGTTGTCCGAAATTTTTCAATCTTGCACTATCACCAGTGTTACATTCTATATCTGTGTTGAATTATAACAATTCTTAACAAATTGTAATACTTGAAATTTAAACTTTTTTTTTTAGTGAAATTCAGAGTTATGACCATCAACAAAGACCTTAAACCATGGACTGGTGTGGTAAGTGGGTGTGGCATACATGCTTTGTTTATTATACCCCCGCTTTTGAAAAAAGCGGGGTATATAGTATTCGTTGTGTCCGTCCGTCCGTCCGAACTTTGTATCCGCAACTCCTCCTAAACTACTGAATGGAATTTGATGAAACTTTCAGAGAATCTTCATCCCATGATGGCATTTTGCACCTCCTATTTTAGAATTTGATCGGACCAATTTTTGGGGTTTCCCATAGAAAAACATGGACTTTGACTTTCAATGTGATAGGGGGGTACCATGATGCCATCCGCAACTCCTCCGAAACCACTGTATGGAATTTGATGAAACTTTCAGAGGATCTTTATTACATGATGCCATAGTGCACCTCCTATTTTAGATTTTGATCTGATGAAAATTTGGGGTTACCCATACCAAAACATGGACTTTGACATTCATTGTGATAGGGGTACCATGATGCCATCCGCAACTCCTCCTAAACCACTGAATGGAATTTGATGAAACTTTCAGAGGATCTTTATTACATGATGCCATAGTGCACCTCCTATTTTAGATTTTGATCTGATGAAAATTTGGGTTACCCATACCAAAACATGGACTTTGACATTCATTGTGATAGGGGTACCATGATGCCATCCGCAACTCCTCCTAAACCACTGAATAGAATTTGATGAAACTTTCAGAGGATCTTTATTACATGATGCCATAGTGCACCTCCTATTTTAGATTTTGATCTGATGAAAATTTGGGGTTACCCATACCAAAACATGGACTTTGACATTCATTGTGATAGGGTACTATGATGCCATCCGCAACTCCTCCTAAACCACTGAATGGAATTTGATGAAACTTTCAGAGGATCTTTATTACATGATGCCATAGTGCACCTCCTATTTTAGATTTTGATCTGATGAATATTTGGGGTTACCCATACCAAAACATGGACTTTGACATTCATTGTGATAGGGGTACCATGATGCCATCCGCAACTCCTCCTAAACCACTGAATGGAATTTGATGAAACTTTCAGAGGATCTTTATTACATGATGCCATAGTGCACCTCCTATTTTAGATTTTGATCTGATGAATATTTGGGGTTCCCCATACCAAAACATGGTCTTTGACATTCATTGTGATAGGGGTACCATGATGCCATCCGCAACTCCTCCTAAACCACTGTATGGAATTTGATGAAACTTTCAGAGGATCTTTATTACATGATGCCATAGTGCACCTCCTATTTTAGATTTTGATCTGATGAATATTTGGGGTTACCCATACCAAAACATGGACTTTGACATTCATTGTGATAGGGGTACCATGATGCCATCCGCAACTCCTCCTAAACCACTGAATGGAATTTGATGAAACTTTCAGAGGATCTTTATTACATGATGCCATAGTGCACCTCCTATTTTAGATTTTGATCTGATGAAAATTTGGGGTTACCCATACCAAAACATGGACTTTGACATTCATTGTGATAGGGGTACCATGATGCCATCCACAACTCCTCCTAAACCACTGAATGGAATTTGATGAAACTTTCAGAGGATCTTTATTACATGATGCCATAGTGCACCTCCTATCTTAGATTTTGATCTGATGAATATTTGGGGTTACCCATACCAAAACATGGACTTTGACATTCATTGTGATAGGGGTACTATGATGCCATCCGCAACTCCTCCTAAACCACTGAATGGAATTTGATGAAACTTTCAGAGGATCTTTATTACATGATGCCATAGTGCACCTCCTATTTTAGATTTTGATCTGATGAATATTTGGGGTTACCCATACCAAAACATGGACTTTGACATTCATTGTGATAGAGGTACCATGATGCCATCCGCAACTCCTCCTAAACCACTGAATGGAATTTGATGAAACTTTCAGAGGATCTTTATTACATGATGCCATAGTGCACCTCCTATTTTAGATTTTGATCTGATGAATATTTGGGGTTCCCCATACCAAAACATGGTCTTTGACATTCATTGTGATAGGGGTACCATGATGCCATCCGCAACTCCTCCTAAACCACTGAATGGAATTTGATGAAACTTTCAGAGGATCTTTATTACATGATGCCATAGTGCACCTCCTATTTTAGATTTTGATCTGATGAATATTTGGGGTTACCCATACCAAAACATGGACTTTGACATTCATTGTGATAGGGGTACTATGATGCCATCCGCAACTCCTCCTAAACCACTGAATGGAATTTGATGAAACTTTTAGAGGATCTTTATTACATGATGCTGTAGTGCACCTCCTATTTTAGATTTTGATCTGACCAACATTTTGGGTTTTCCATACCAACACATGGACTTTGCCATTCATTGTGATAGGGGGTACCAGTATGCCATCCGCAACTCCTCCTAAACCACTAAAGGAAATTCCATTAGACTTTCAGAGAATCTTTATCACATGATGCCATAGTGCACCTCCTATTTTAGATTTTGATCTGACCAACTTTTTATGTTTTCCATAGCAAAACATTGACTTTGCATTTCCTTGTGATAGGGGGTGCGGGGGTATCAATTAGTGAGCTTTGCTCACAGTATTTCTAGTTTATTATGTACTAAAAACACAAACAAGTAACTTTTTTTCAGAGTTTGAAAATAAGACAGTTTAGTTTAGTTTCAATTTTGCTCCATCTCTGGGAGTTTTCAAAAATGCTACTAGATGATCCTTTATTCATATTCTTGTATAAATTGCCATGTTGTTGTTATGGTAGAACATTGAAAATCCAAATCATTCAAAAAACTCTAGTGTTATTATAATCATTAGAATTCAATTTGTTTTTGTTCTTTTTCAGGTTCCTTTAGTAACCATAAAGAATCCAGCAGATGTGAGAGTTATGCAGTGGAAAAATGTGGAAAATGAAAAAGGTAAGAACAGTGGGCATTGTTAAATAAAGAATGATTATATTTAAGCTTTTATTTGTTTTGTGCAGTAAATTGGTGTGAAAGGAGATAGGAGATAGGAGATAAATGGTTTTTATAGGAGTTCGTGTTGTTCATTGTTTTTTAGTTTTCAGTGTTTATTTCTTGTGCTTGTGGTTGTTCGTTTGTCTTCCCGGATTTTGTCTGTCTAATGGACTGCATTTTTTGGATTGCTCCTTATGTATATTTGTCCTCTTTATATAAATGTAGTTTCAAATGTTATTTGATGACAGACAGTTGATACTAAATCAATGGTTTACTTTCAATCAGACAGCCTCTTGTATGGTGGAATTACTTTCAATTTATGCATTTACATATTTTTTATGGCTGGATTGGAAGAATCTTGTGTAAACTTCTGTTCTTGTAATGAAATAGAAGTTTTAAATATATTAGCCTTCTGATTAAAACAGATTGTATGCAAGTATCTCATAAATGTGCATGTCATTTTAGGATTATTGAGTTTTGAAATGCCTCTGTCAAAAGACCCAAATCTTGGAGAATGGAAAATAACTGTGATTATCAAGAGCAAAGAACATGTTCAGTCCTTCAAAGTACAGGAATATGGTATGAATTGAATTATAATTGTAACTGTATATTGTATTTTCCTAATTTTCCATTTTAAGTTAAATGTTTGTGCTTGTGTGTATCATCAAACTGAAGTTTGCAAATTGAATTTCAGTAATATGAATATCAATTTTTATTGGAATACATAGATAATTTCATGTTAAGTTAAAATTTCAGAGGTGTCACAAGTGTTATAGATAATGTAAAAATTTTAAATATACTATAACTTGAAAATTGTCTTTACTATTGGGAATCGTCTTACTACGTATATTTCTTCCTACAATATTTGTTTACAGTTTTGCCTAAGTATGAAGTAACAGTGACAGCACCAAAATACCTTCTTCCTACGACAGAAACGATAGAAGGAACAGTTTGTGCCAAGTAAGATACAGATGTTAGGTTTAAAAGAGTTTTCTTACTGATGTGTACAGATTAAATTTGAAATCTAGATGTTGAAAGGGTTAAAAAATGAATATGATGGACAAAAAGTATCAAAATCAACATTTTTAATGTGATAAAAGTTCAAGAAAAGAAAAAATAACTTTGTTCTATGTGATGTTTTCAAAAGTGGTCTAGAAGATGCATGAAATGGAAAATTTTCTTTCCAGTAATTAGTAATTTTTGTTGAAATAAAAATTCCACATTTCCTCTGCTTTTGAGACTTACAAATCTCTTGTAGCAAATCTATATTATTTGATAAAATGTTTCATTATTTTAGTTGTACAACTGACCAGGCAGCCAATAATTTTATTTAGTAGAATTATAGAAAAAATTATCCTTTGAAAAAATTGGAACAGTATAGGATCAGACCTTGAGTAAATGTGTAATTTTGTTTTGATGGAAATACAATTACATATATTTGTAGGTCACAGAATAATTATAATGTATATTTACTGATTCGTTTTGAAAAAATGTAAATTGTATCATCTACATCCAAATATAAAAACAAAAGAGAAGTTAGTATATATTTGAGACTTTCGAGGCTGTGATATGAAAATTAAGAAAACAGAATTCTGATTAAGAAGTTTACTTTTAGATATACATACGGAAAACCAGTGAAAGGAAAAGTAGAATTTTCAGTATGTTATAGAGATACCGGACCCTACTTCTACTTCTATAGATATAATCAGGAAGAGAGACCATGTGCCAAAAGAATTATGGATGTAAGTCCACAGGATGATTTTTTTAAGACAACATTTACTCAAAAGTTAGAATTTTAAAAAGTGTATTATTTGTTTCTAAAACTAATTTTTTGCTCTTACTTTTTGCTCACATTAAAGAATATTCTCTTATCAGTGCTGATGAAGTGGTATATAATTAATTGACATATTACACAAATTATGGATTCTGCCATTGAAGAAAATCATAAAAAATTGTGCTGATATTTTATTACCTCCCTTGGGTGTTTTGGTGAAGGACTACTGTTTCTTATAACCCAAACTGCCCTATCATCTAGTGTTAGCTGAAATCTCTAAATAGTTAAAAAGAGAGTGAAATCAATTGAATGCTTATATTTTTCAGATTGATGGATGTGAAACATTTAAAGTAGATGGATCAGAACTTTATTTGGACTCTTCTAATTACAGCAGATATGGCAACCTTGAGATAAATGCCACAGTCACAGAACAGGCAACAGGTTTTTATATATATTTACTAGCAATTATATTATATTTGCATTTTTTCTCCTCCAAAAGTATAGCATATGTCATTTGCAGTAGATCATTCCTATATCACTGTACATACATTGCAATGTTTGTTCTGCAAAAAATGTACCAGTTTTCATTTTATTGTGCAATCTATGCAAATTAATATGCAAAGCTTGGAGATTGTTTATATTATAAGTTATAAAGTAACACTGGCTGCTTTATATAAATGGACAAAATTGCTCTTTTTGGCTAAATTTGGGCCTGAAAACTGTCCCTTTGCCTAAACTACAAGGCACATTGGACTGAAATGAACTCAATGTCATATTAATGAGTATGAGGGGAAGGGCATTCTCTGAAGGGTACTTCTGAATTCATATTTTTGGCATTTTGCATGCAAATGGAGAAGAGTTCGCAGGGATCCTGAAATCGTTGAAAGTACTTGAAAATGAAAGTGGAAAAATCAAGGACTAGAAAATACTTAAATTCTACATAAAGTCGTTGGAAAAATGGAGTTTTATTGAAAATGAATATATATTTGAATGTGTTTTCGTTCACAGGCTTCTTTTCTCCAAATTTTCATACCTACTTATCTGTTCTGCGTATGAATAGACTTGTTGTATCACTACATGGTACGTTCGGAGAAACATGCTATTTTAAGATACAGGAATTTCTGTGAATGGATTTTATCATTTATGATTTCTAAACATCTGCAAAGTCTAGTCCGGTATCTCATTGAAATAGGTTCTAAGTCTGTAAAATCTGTCTTAAAAGCGAATTTGTGTATAATTATTTGTAGTTTTTAAGTACGAAGTAAGACAGGCGTACTTAAAAATTTTAAGTTTATAAATCTGCTGTCCAAAATTTTGATGGAAATAGATCAAGAATGATGTAATCACAAAACTGCATGGTCAACAAGCATAACATTTAACAATTAGTTTTTGTCTCGCCTGCAACGAAAAGTTGCGAAAGGGGAGATATAGTTATGACTTCCAGCAGCGGCCTAAACTTTTGTAAACTTTTTTAAAACCTTAATAACTATGCACATATAATACTTACACTTAAGATGTTTTGTGCACAGATGCATTATGATATGAACTGCGTCCCAAGTTTCCTGATAAAGTCCATACTCAGCAGCTGTAATACCTAGTCCCACCTTATTTGGCATATAGATACTTCTTAGTGAGTACATGCCAGTCAGACACCTGTCTTTGGATCTTGACCTTAATTTCATGCTTGAGCGACTTGCATCACATTTTCGTGATAAAGTCTATTTCTCAGCAATGGCAATACCTAGACCCACCGTATTTGGTCTACAGATAGTTCTTGTTGTGTCCATGCCAGTCTGACACTTGACCCAATTTCATGCTGGAATAACTTGTATTACATTTTTGCTATTAAGTCCATTTCTCAGCATCTTAAATACCTATACCTTCCATATTTGGTCTATAGATAGTTCTTGTTGTGTCCATGCCAGTCTGACACTTATCACGACCTTCACCTGATTTCATGCTGGAATAACTTGCATTACATTTTTATACGACCGCAAAATTTTCGTCATCCGAAGACATTTGGTTTTCGCACTATAACTTTAGTATAAGTTAATAGAAATCTATGAAATTTAAACACAAGGTTTATGACCACAAAAGGAAGGTTGGGATTGATTTTTGGAGTTTTGGTCCCAACAGTTTAAGAATCAGGGGCCAAAAAAAAGGGCCCAATAAGCATTTTTCTTGGTTTTCGCACAATAACTCTAGTATAAGTAAATAGAAATCTATGAAGTTTTAACACAAGGTTTATGACCACAAAAGGAAGGTTGGGATTGTTTTTGGGAGTTTTGGTCCCAACAGTTTGGGAATTACGGGCTAAAAAGGGGCCCAAATAAGCATTTTTCTTGGTTTTTGCACAATAACTTTAGTATAAGTAAATAGAAATCTATGAAATTTAAACACAAGGTTTATGACCACAAAAGGAAGGTTGGGATTGATTTTGGGAGTTTTGGTCCCAACAGTTTAGGAATTAGGGGCCAAAAGGGTCCAAAATTAAACTTTGTTTGATTTCATTGAAAATTTAACTATTGGGGTTCTTTGATATGCCGAATCTAACTGTGCATTTAGATTCTTAATTTTTGGTCCCGTTTTCAAATTGGTCTACATTAAGGTCCAAAGGGTCCAAAATTAAACTTAGTTTGATTTTAACAAAAATTGAATTCTTGGGGTTCTTTGATATGCTGAATCTAAACATGTACTTAGTTTTTTTATTATGGGCCCAGTTTTCAAGTTGGTCCAAATCGGGGTCCAAAATTAAACTTTGTTTGATTTCATTGAAAATTGAACTATTGGGGTTCTTTGATATGCCGAATCTAACCGTGCATTTAGATTCTTAATTTTTGGTCCCGTTTTCAAATTGGTCTACATTAAGGTCCAAAGGGTCCAAAATTAAACTTAGTTTGATTTTAACAAAAATTGAATTCTTGGGGTTCTTTGATATGCTGAATCTAAACATGTACTTAGTTTTTTTATTATGGGCCCAGTTTTCAAGTTGGTCCAAATCGGGGTCCTAAATTAAAGCTAAAAAGGGGGTAAATTTTTTTTTTTGGGGGGGGGGGGCAATTCTCCACAGCATATTGTATTGCACAAGAAGCAAAAAATTGAATATAAATTCAAATCATATGACCAATTCTAAGTTCTTTGATTTCAGTTATTCTGTGTCAGAAACCTATTATGTGTCAAATATTTCAAGAAATTTTCAATTGCACAGTATTGCGCAATAGCAAGAAATCTTCAATTGCACAGTATTGCGCAATAGCAAGAAATTGATATGTGTGCCCAATTTTAAATTTTAAATTGGTTATTTCTGATTTATATATAAAAACAAATAATACTGATATGGTTTGAATAGGTAAATTAAAAATTTTTAAGTTCTTAGACAACATTCATTCTGTGTCAGAAACCTATGCTGTGTCAAATATTTATTCACAATCCAAATTCAGTATTGTATCAAGCTTGAATGTTGTGTTCATAATTGCCCCAACTATTCAGGGTTCGACATCTGCGGTCGTATCTAGCTGCGCCCAGCGGAGCATTTTATTATTATTAAGTCCATTTTTCAGCATCTGAAATACCTAGACTTTCCATATTTGGTCTGTAGATAGTTCTTGTTGGGTACATGCCAGTTTTACATGTGTTGATTAACCAGTCTTGACCTCAATGTCATGCTTCAGTGACTCTAGATTAAGCCCATTTCTCAGCAGACAAAACAATACAAATAACAATTTTTTGCCCACTCCCAAAATTTTGTAAAAATTCGGATTTTTTCCCCTTTTTTGCAATATTTTAGTTAAAAAAAATGTGTGCCGCAAGTAAATTTGATCTTTGCGTAAAAAAGTAGTCCTCAAGAAAATAAAAAATAATTTCAAAATTTTGCTTGCTCGCATCTATTTTCGCCATCTAAAGTCCAAAGAGTTAAAATTCAATTTGGTGTGGCCTTGAAGGAATTAAACGAAACTTGGTGATATTGTTGACCACAACCAGAGGGTTTGTCATGAAAATAGGATGATAGTCTACTGCAAACTATATAAACACCATATCCAAATAAACAATGTGTCACCAGCTCACAATTTTTAATTTCTTGAAATTCTTTGAAGTAATTGGGGTCCTTGGTGGCCGAGTGGTAGTTCGTCATGATTAGTAATGAACACTAGCCTGTCAACACTGAGGTGAGTTCGAATCTCACCTGTGATGGGGTGTGTTCGACTCTGATCTTAATTGGCAAGGATTGCCAATTTTCCTAACGATGTCGTGGTTCTCCGGGTACTCTGGCTTCCTCCACCAATAAAAACTGGCTGCCACGAAATAGTCAAATGTGCTGAAAATAGCGTAAAACCCCAACTAAAACTAAAAACTTTGAAGAAATTAAATGATATTTATCAATTATGGACTTTTAACAAGGTTATTGTATTATATATTATATGATATCGACCAAGAAGGAAGTCCATATATAATGTTCTGAACGAATTATATATAATGTTTTGAATGATTTAAGTCCTAAGATGTACTAAAAGTGACCTCTGTTTATATGAAAAATATCCATTCTCAGTCAATAGGAAGACCAATAATTTTAAAATGCACATCTCAGAAAATAAAACACAAATGAAAGAAAATCACAAGGACAGAATTGTACCATTTTTCGAGATTGAAACTGCATGTACCATCAGTCTTAATTTAGTAATATCAAGTCAATATATTTTTCTAAAAATAGAAACATCAAGTCCGAATGTTTAATATATAATTAAAAATTGAAAGCTCTAGCCCATACAAAATATATCTTGATTCAAGGTCAAAAAGTTTCTTTGATTATTTTTGGAATTTTTGGAACTTGTTCCTCAATGTTTTGGATTATTGTTTTGTTTTCAACATTTCAGGCCCTGAACACAACTGAAGAGTCGAAAATCGACAAAGTGTACACATCTTGTGCATCAAAATTGATATCAAAGACTATATTTTAACTTTTTAAATACCTTATATCCAAATAAAAGTTCACAACTTTTAATTCCCTTGAAGAAATTAAATGATAGTTGATGTTATTGATTACCTTCACCAGACTTCTTGAATGACTTCAAATTTAGTTCAAAACTAACAGGAAGTATCAAATATTATATATACTATTATGAATAAGAATGAAGAGCTTACATGCAGACTATGTTTCCACATTGTACAACATTAATGCACTGTAACTCATAACATGTTTTATGAAAATGAAAAATTCACACTGCTACCATCGGTATATATTCTTATCTTCCATTTTACAAATTGGTTTTTGTTGTATATTAATATAGGTATTTCACTGAATGGAACTGTTAAAGGACCAGAGATGACATTTGAAGCTGTCAACTTGAAATTTGAAGATGATACACACGGATACTTTAAGGATGCATTCCCATATTATGCAAGGGTAATTAACTTTAAATCAATGTTTTTATCATTGATATCAATGCTAGCTATTGTTACAACATCTCTTAAATACTGTTAAGGTGCTATTATCCTTCTATCTGCATAAACAGATAAGTGCAGGAGATGGCATATGAATATGAAAATGAAAATATATTACAATAATACAGTACAGCTACTTGTTTTCCATTATAAATACATTCTATAAAGAGTTCACCTTTTCAACGCGGTCAGCGGTCAGCAAAATTAATAAAAATGGTCAATTTAATTTCATAATGGTGTCACTTTAGTCTGTTTGGACAAAAAAAATAACGTTTTCTTACCGGAAGAAACAGAACATTCGGATATCGGAAATATTCCTGATTAAAACATTGATGTATTCCAATTTAATATTTATTTTTGATGATCAGCTGATTGGTTAGTAATTAACATCAGCAGGTAAAGCCCTGAAGGTAAAACTTGTATTTATAGGTAAGTGAGAGAAATTCATGTTTTGCAGATCAATTTGTATAAAAAGAAGGACATTAGGATTTTGTCTGTGCATTTTGCGATCAAATTTATTAACCCATTTCTGAAGATTTCATGCTTAAAGTGTATGTTCTGACAATGAACTCTGATTCATCAATCCAAAATTAATTTCGAAACATTTGGTGCAATAACTTTGACAATTTTGCAAGTGCCAAAAAGTAAGGGTTATAGAAAAATTGAGTTTTCTTGGAATTTTCACATATGTTGAAAATAAGAGTAGTTATGGTATCTAACATTCTAGCCAAAATCAAGGTAAGATAAATATTGCAAAGGGAATAGAAACCCCACTTTTACCAAAATGTATGGAATGAACATTTTAACAAGTGACGTGAGTGTTGATATGTTTCCTTATATATTACTGAAGTTTAGTCTTATAAGACCTAATGAGGACATGTCAGAGTAATTGAAAGATATTGAATTTTTATTTCAAGGTTATAGTTACAAAACCTGATGGCAGTCCAGCACCAGGGGAGATAGTTGAGATTAAGGCAGATAACTGGGATCCAGAATTCCACCTGAAGAGAAATTTTACTAGTGATGAAAATGGCATTATCAAGTTTGCTATTAAAAAGTTACCTACAGATGTCAACAGAATCAGTTTTAATGTATGTTAAATAACATAATTTTCTGGATTTTAAATATGAAGCAAGATGAGTCTTATTCTGTCAGATTTAACTTTTTTCTTTAAGGCTGTGTATTTGTAACACCAATACCAGCTAATCATGATGTATATTATATGCCTCAGATAGTGTTAACTTACTAAATGATAGCAAGTTATGATATTTTCTTTTAATTATTTTCACATTTTAACCAAATACTTGTTTTGTTGATAAAATAGTTATATATGTGTCCTTCATCAGTTGAACTGAAAATTATAAACCAGTTATGATTGGAAATTTCAGGCAAGGGCTCCAAAGTACTATGAACCTTATGGTAGATATCACTACATTGTGAAAATGTATGAACCAAGAGCTTATCATTATGCCAATAAGTGGTATTCACCATCAAAAAGTTATATACATATTCCATCTGTCCAAGGTCAAGTTAACTGTGGATCAACATTAGATTTGGAAGTCTTGTATTCGACACCACCAGACACCAAATACAAATTCTTTGTTCAGGTAAGATGAGTGATGTGATAATTCAAATGTCTCAAATTTGTTTTAAATACAGAAGTCTCTGGTTTTGAACATTTTAAAACAATTAGGATATTATATGCCTCAGATGACATTGTAATTTTTTTAGCTAACCTGTCCTAAAAGGACATGTGAGCTTTTACCATCACTTGGCATGCGTCGTAAACTTTTCAAAGATCTTCTTCTCTGAAACCTCTGAACCAATTACAGCCATTCTTAGTCTGAATGATCCTTAGGGTACATTGTATCTAGAAAGAACTTTGTGTTTTATTTTCTTGTCCGTCAAGAAACATGGCCGCCATGGCTAAAAATAGAACATAGATGGTAAACTTCAGTTTTTGGCTTATATCTCAAAAACTAAAGAATATAGAGCAAAACTGACGGGGTAGAAATGTTCATCAGGTCAATATCTACCTGCTATGAAATTTTCAGATGAACCTGTCAACCCTTTGTTAGGTTATTGCCCCTGAATTGTTAATTTTAAGGAAATTTTGCGGTTTTAGGTTGTTATCTTGAATATTTTTAAAAGATAAAGACAAACTGTAAACAGCAAAAATGTTCAGCAAAGTAAGATCTACAAATAAGTCAAAATTACCTAAATTGTCAATTGAACCCTTATAGGAGTTTTTGCCCTTTTAAGATTATTTACCTGTAAACAGAAAATAATTATCTGAAAGATTGTCACAGATGTTTAGAGCATAACTTGAAATAAATTAAATGGCAGCTGTAAAAGTAAAACAGAGGGTCAAGGTCATTGAAAGAGTCCATAGCAACCGATGAAAAAGTCCCTAGCAACCATATATATTTTAATTCAGGACCTTTTAATATAGTTGTACAAGTCAATATAGAGGCTCAAGGGTCAAGGTCATGGAAAAAATCCATAGCAACTGATGGAAAAATCCCTAGCGACCCGATAAACTTGGGTTCAGGACCTTACAATTTACCTATTCAAGTCTCAAAATGGAACGTCAAGAGTCAATGCCATTGAAAAAGTTCATAACAACCATATCTATTTGGGTTTAGATTCTATATTTTAGCTGTACAGGTCAATATTAAGGAGAAAATTGTGACGGTATACATTAAATAGCAAAAATAATCATTGATGCAAGATCTACACAAAATATAACAGGTGAGCAATTCAGGATCTTGGAAGCCTCTTGTATATCAAGTTACAAAGGAAAATTAAACAAAGACCACAATTGCAAAATTTTCAAGGTGAAAAAGAAAAGAAAATATTTATTAACAGCAAAAAGATGGACAGATATGTTCAAAATTACAATAAATTATTGATATTTTTATTCACTACAGGTGTTATCTAAATCCCATATGGTTCATCACACTCATATTAGACACCACTTTAAGAAGGATGATGCAGTGAACTTTGATGATATTCCAGATGAAATGTTGTTAGACCCATACATACCACCACCCAGACCTACCTACTGGTATCCCATTGATCCAATACCATATGTAGTAGGTGAGATATGTAATTTCAAAAACTAAAAATAACTGATGGATTTTTTTGTATGTTTTGTAATGAAGGTGCTTAAACACATGTAGTTTCAAGGTACATTTGCTGGCTACAAAATTGCTACAATACCCAACACAAAAATGTTGAATTTTCCCTCTGTTAAAATCAGAATTTTTATAGAGTTGTCTCCCAGTAGTTAATTTTCTTAAATGTTTTACTTTTCACATTTCTGATCTTTTTATATAACTAAAATAAAATTCAAGTTTTCATTAAGATATTAAAGCACAAAAGTAATTAAAACTAAGTATGCAATGCTTATAAAAACAAGGAATTCCATACCCATTATTTATAAATTTTGGGAAAACTCCTTAGAATTTTATTTGAAACTTGTGTTCATGCTGAGGTGGTCCTCTTTCAGAAGTGTATGAGATAACCTGCATCACCATCGAAGATGGCAACTGTAGCAAACTACCTAATAGCAAAATTCACCTAAAGATCTTGTCTGAAACCAATTGGCCAATTGGATCCAAAGTTGGCAGCAATGGTCCATAGGTAGTCCTCTTCAGATTTATATCTGATGACCCCAACCACCATCCAGGATAGCCAACAATTAGTCCTAAAACATGATAGTTTAGCTTAACACCTTATGGCAAAATTCACTTAAAAAATATTCTTGTCTTAAACTATTGGGCCAATTGGAACCAAAGTTGGCAGCAGTGGTCTTTCAAAAATATATCCAATGACCTTGCCCCTATATTCAATATGTTCACCACTGTCAAACATAGTTTAACTTCATAACTAACTAAGGATCCTATGGAAAAATTCATTTAAAAATCTTCTTGTCTGAAACTAGTGACCAATTTAGAACCCAATTTTGCAAAATAAGTGATCTACATGGAACCTAATTTAACAGCAGTGTTCCAGACTGCCAACAATGATGGACACAGTCAAATGATGTATTCTGCTTTAAGTCTGCAAATGATATCCAGCCCTTCCAGGTGAGAGATACTAGCTCCTGGGAGCGTCTAAATGATATTTGAGATCATTCCATATTTTATATACATTTTCTGAGTATTTTTTGTGCTCCTCTTGACTAAATTATCTTAAAGGTGTCTTCCTTAAGAAGTATATCTGTTGACCCAGACCACTATCCAAGACATGTGCCAGAGCTGAAGTTAGTGTAACACAGTATCAGGCCAGATTTCCAATATTCTTAGCCAGTACACATGAATATGGTTGGTGTCAGATAAAAATAGCCAGAATAATGTGTCTCTGGTGTCCCAAGTTCTGACTCGTGAAATATATTTGTATCATAAAGGATTAATGTATGTTAGTGTTTTGATTACATTGTTATTTGTTCCTTACTTTCACTGTCTAATTGTAGATGATGATCCAGAACTTGGATACAAACCACCAGCAGAGAATATCAGTATTTCTATAGATGCAGACGGTAAATAATGCAAAGAGAGTAAATAGGGATGTTTTGGTTATTGATTACAGTTGAATTAAGTTCATTATATAAACATCAAAAGACTGAGGTCAATATTTATTTCTTAAATTCTTAAAGATTAAATCCACCAACTTCTAAAAAACACTGTTTTTTATTACAATGTAAATGAAGTGGATTAAATTCAGAATGGGTTTTAATAACACAAAGTGAATGCTGATTGCTTTTAAAAGTGAGTTTGAACAGGTTTGAATATAAGTCAATATATTCTTGTGACCACAAAAACAATTTATTTATGTGATATTATTGCAGTATTATATAGTATAATACAGGTGTAACCATTATATTTATTGTCCCTTGCCACAATGTGATGGAGGGACTTTGTAATGGTCTGCGTCCATCCGTCCGTGCACCACCATTTTGATTCAACAAATTGTACGGGAGTTATGGGACTTAACTTTTTTCTGTATTTGACGCTATAGGGACACTTTGTGGATCTAACTCCTGAGACCGCTGATCAGATTTCGTTCAAATTTTGTAGGATTGCTAGTCACCATATGTACTTGATTCTATCGCACCACCATTTTGATTCGACAAATTTTACGGGAGTTATGGGACTTTAAAGTTTTTTTGCATGTGACACTATAGGAACACTTTGAGGATGCAACTCCTTTGAGACCGCTGAACGGATTTTGTTCAAATTTTGTAGGCTTGTTAGTCACCAGATGTACTTGATCCTATGCCGCCATTTCAATAATACACATTTTATACGTATATCTTGTGTGGCTTTAACTTTTTTCTGTGGTGTGGGACATATGGCTACGTGTAGCAATCTTGTTTATGTAGGTTTTCATGACTTGAATTCTATCTTCATATTATTTTGACATGATTTCCTCCAATCTAAAAGTTAAGATTGCAGCCGTGGACATTTTTTTGCATAGTTTGGTCTTCCTTTTCAGTTAAACTGATCCAAAAGACCATCCGAGCTGGACATTTGTCCTTCGTTGTCTCTTTCCAAATTTTCATTGTATGTCCTTTAACATCATTTTTGAAACGTGTGGCTGGTTGAGACCAAACTTTGATTGATTGGTCCTATAGTGGTCTTTGAAAATATGTTCAGGGTCCTAATATTCAACCAATATGGCCACTGTTAGTATACCGGTATATAGAAAAATCACCTTAAAAATATGCTCTAAAGTATTTGTTTCACTGGAAACCAAATTTATTGGAATGGTCTTTAAGTGATCCCCTTTCAAAATTATGTGTGGGTTCTAAACTTAACATCAATATGGCTGCAAATGAATAAACAACAAAATTAAAAAGTGAAAAAAAAAAAAATAAAAATCTCATTGAAAATTACTGAGGCATCTTGGACAAAATTTTATATTGGAATAGTATTATGTCCAAATTGGTATCAGCCTTGAAAGAAAATGGCTACTTTTTACTAATATGAATTTGAATTTAAAAATTCATCATATTAAATCATAAATGTTTTCTTTATTTTTTCATTTTCATGTGTTTATTTTTTTTGTTTGTAGGTGGAGATGCAATAGCTACACCAGTAAGCATATTTTTTAACAACATCTCTTTTTAGGGGGAAAATACTTACTGTGATATTTCTTTAAAGTGAAATTAAGATATCATTTATAAAAAATATTATACAAGGAAGAGGTAATGTAAATAAAGTTGTTCATTATAAAATATCAACATGGATACATGTAAATTTTATTCAAAGACTTCAAAAATTACACCAGCCAATGTGTATTATTTACTATTCTGTTATTTTAGGAGCCAGAACCTGAGGTAACCACAGGTATGTATACTTATTTATACCAGAAAGGTTACTTTTCTTACCGGAAAGAAAAAAAGTTTGATTAAATTGTCATTGTTACATCTGATATCATGTTAATTTTCATTTGATGAGTCAGGATATAAAGTTAAAATTTCACCCATTTCTAATTTAACATTAATTATCTCCCCTGATTTCTAACTACAGCTGTAATATCTTATGATTGCTGCAGTTAACCTGTTTCATCTTCATAAATATAGGATTGTTTTGACATCATTACAAAAAGTTTTTTATATACATTTGTACATGTAAAGATAATTATCTGCACATATTTGTAATAGGAAACTTGGTGTACAATATCACACACAGACTATAAAGATAGAAATCAGTGAAAATAATAAATTTTAAATTGAAAAGTGGCACTTGTACTTAATGTACATGCAAATAGTCAACTTTCAAAGATTTGTTAAAAAAAAGTGGGCCTCTCTGATCTGAACTTAGATTAAGTATTAAGATGAGGAATTTACAAACTAGTTAAGCATGATCGTTTTTTTATTTTTTTATTATAGTATTCTTATAAGATCTCTGATACAAAGATCAGTTAACAGTTCAACTTAAATTTTGCACAAAAGTGACCAGTTTTTGTATTAAGTTCAAGCCTTAATTATTACAAGTCCTAGAAAATTATTATTTGTTTCTCATTCCAGAACTCAACAAAGGTTCGTGAAACATTTAACCTCATTACTTTGTATTTTATGCCGTACTGACTTATTGGTAGATAAAATTTGACCAAATCCAGTTAACTCTTATTCAAGTAAAAGTTCAAAGATTTTAGCTGTTGTTTACAAGGACTCTTATTGATTTTTGAAAATAAATATTATGCATATTGAAAGAGTAAACTATGTAGTAAAAATTGAGCAAAAAAAGGTTTGTGGTAAATTGTGTTAATAGATTGAATAAAATAGGGGTAATTTAACCTTTTTTACATCTCAATTTAATTTACAATAGTAAAGGCAGAACCTTGTGATGTAATGAGTCTAGCTGCTTGTATGCAACCATTAGGAAATATTGGACAAAAATCAATGAAAGAAATGTGCAGGTTTGTATATACATGTATAATAATTATACTAGTTACATGTTTGAACATGACAGACAAGGTGACAGATAAAATAGTATGTTGCATGGCAGCTACTTGTGTTAGTTTGTTGGTCATCTGGCCTAAAACCATCACTTGGCGTCCATCGTCATCCGGCATAAAATTTTCCTCTAAAGATCTTCTCCTCTGAAATCGCTTGGCCAAATGGAACTTAACATAACAGGAAGCATTTATGGGAGGTTCTTTACAAAGTAACCTCATTTTGTCCCAATTTGGCTACAAACATGGGCAACTCTTGTTTCTCATTGGTTGATTAAAAAAAAAAAATCTCTGGGACTGTATGGCCAAATGGAACGGAAATTGACAGGAAGATCTATGGTAGGTTCTTTACAAAGTATCTTCATTTTGTCCCGATCGGAATAAAAATATGGCCAGCATGGGCAGTTCTTGTTTCGGATTGGCTGATATAAAACAATCTTCTTCTCTGAAGTTGCTTGGCCAAATTGTACCAAACTTGACAGGAAGCATCTGTGGGAGGTTCTTTACAAAGTTTTATCATTTTGTTCTTATCAGGCAACAAAAATGGCCATCATGATCAATTCTTATTTCTCATTGTTTTTTTTTCTCTGGAACTGCTTGGCCAAAATTGTTAGCCAAACTTGACAGGAAGCATTTATGTGCCAGGGGCAGTTCTTGTTTCTGATTGGCTGTTATAAAGAAATTTTTTTCTCTAAACCGCTTGGCCAAATGGAACGAAACTTGACAGGGCAGCAATGGTCCTTAGGTGGTCCTCTTTCAGAATTATATCTGATGACCCCCGCCCATCATCCAAGATGACTGACAGAGCGGAACATAGTTTAACATAGGACCCTATGGGAATTTTACTTAAAGATCTTCTTGTCTAAAACCACTTGGCCAAATGGCAGCAATGGTCCTTAGTTGGTCCTCCTACAGAAATATATTCGATGACCCCATCCAATTTGAGGTTTTCATTCAATAACTTGAGTAATGTATTACCAAGTCAGTGTTGCTTTGGACCACAAAACACAAGTTGAGTTTGAATTTGACATACATGTATTTCACTTTTGCCATTTTATAATGTTGACTTTAATTTGGTATCAGTACGTGATATTGATAGCTAGGAACTGGAGTATTTGTGTCCCATGGAACCTATTTGTCTTATTTTACAAATATTCTGTGAATTTGTGATTATAAAACAAAAGAATATTTCACTGATTTTCAAAGTTAAGCTCAAAAAGTGTAGATATCCACTGTTGATGATTTGGCTAATGTCACAAGAATTGTTTAATTATATATTACTTTTTATCTATTACATAGCGAGTCTTAATTATTTTTTCTATATTCTTTGTAGTATCTATGATACCTTCCAGACCTGTATTGAGCCATATAGAGATCACTGTGTGGGAGCACAAGCATTTTCAAATGTCGTATCATTTGAATCTCAACTCAATACCTTGTGTAGTAAGTTTATATATCCCGGAGTATTGATAAATCGGTCACTTATGAATATTTTCTAATTTTAGCCAGCTGAAAGGAATCTTTGGTTTATTAAATTTTCGCATTATCATGCTTCATAGATTGTCGATAATTTGAAATGGGTGAATCGTTGATCATCTCCACTGTTGTTAAAACTGACCTATTTTTAGCTCTTTCGTTTGCAAATGGCATCATATCACGTGACTTATTAAATCGGTCAGCCAATGAAAATCCACCTAGGAATTTCATAGGCCAAGGTAAGTTAATTATTTACGTGTATTTTTGTACCTTAATAAATAACCATTGGAACAGATGCAATTCTTTATGAATAAAATTATTTTTAATATGAAAACTGAAATTGAAAAGATATTGTTTAATTTATGAAGAAAATTCAAAAAATAAAATATTTTAAAGAGAGCACCTGTTCTTGATTTGATCTCTTTTATAACAAATGAAACACATGAATAACACAAATGTTTATTTTTTAACATCTAATCTAAATTTACATATAATTTCAGACCTGATTTTTCTTACAGTGAACACACAAAAAAATATCTCCTCTCCTAAATACCCTCACACTTGTACAGTAAATTAAATGTACCCAATGCCTACAACTGTCACACTGAGCCCACTTTGTAAATATCAAACTTGTACTCTTTCTTACTTCCTCTGGCATAAATTTCTTGCAAACACAACACTTTTCATCCACACTAATTTCAGACTCACTCTCAGTGTCAATCTCAGAGTCCTCACTTACATGAATACATGTACGCAGAGACCCTGCACACCTACTTGGTCCTGCTTTCTGTGATTCACACACTACACTAGTCTTTTTAATTTTCTTTCCCTTCTCTTTTACATTTTCACCTTTCCTCTTCCGTACTGAGCTATTTTGTTTACTTCCTTTCTTCTTAGAACTACTAACAGTACAATCTTTCACCTTGTCACTTTCTCTTCCTTTCTTTCCAAAATATTTACCAAAATGATCCTTTATCTTCTCAACAATTTCATCTTCTGTCACAGTCTTACCACTTACAACCCTACTCAGAACTTTTCTCTTTTTCTTTTCCCTCTCTCCTTTCACCTTCTTGATGGCTGCCATTTTATTTACAAAAAAAATCATTACTTCCTCACTTTCAGCGGATTCCCTCTCTTTCTCAACACCAACTACCTGCACATCAACAATATCACCAGTCTCATTCTCCAACTGTATAGCCTTCACTAGCCACCACTGTTCACTTTCATTAACTCTGTCATCACTCTCACTGATCTCACATACATATACAAAAGCCTCTGATGGTTTAAGGGGTAATGTATTAATAATGTTTTTGTCAAAAGGGTAAATGCCACACTTCTTGAATGCTGACTGAAGGTTCTGAGCTGAAAGTGAACTTCCATACGCCTTACATGCCATACTACATACATCAAATTTTGTAATCATACATTCTTTTGTATGCATAGTTTTATGACATAAGTTATTATAAATCTTCTGTAATGGTCCATAGCACCCAATATCAAGAGGCTGCAGGATGTGACTTGTGTGAGCCGGTAACACTTGTAGAATAATATTATGCTGCTGGGCCCATTCGATAGCATTCAAACTGACATGGGATGACCATCTAACAATAACATTACATGATCAGCATTACCAGGAATGTACTTCACAAAATGGTTCTTTAGAAAGTCCAAGAATGTCTCAGAATTTGACCATCCTGACTCAGTGACAGCGCCAACTGTTCCTAGAGAAGAGTCGTTCAACAAATCATAATTCATTCTCTTCCCAGGAAAAATAAAATAAGGAGGGATAGCATTGCCTACAGCATTTCCACAGCCTAACAATGTAATTGTTTTACCTTTGCCTGATGTAACCTCTTGTGGTGATGTCTCAAAACCTGCGACAACATGTGGTGGAGTATGATTGATGGTCAGTCCCTTTTCATCCACATTGTATATTAACTGAGGCTGGTCCTTAAGGTGATATTTATTTAAAGCCTTTTCCAGTTCATCAAAGTACTTTTTGACATTCTCTGGATTAGAAGCTTTGGCTCTTGATACTTCCAATGCCCTGGGCTTCACAACACGTAAATCTGGCCACCTTCCTAAAAAAACAGTAAAACCAATTCAGTGTGAAAGGCTTATCCTGTTTGGTCTTCTTGCCTGACATAACATCATAATCAGTTGCAATGTCCACCACCTCTAGTCTGTTGTAACCATACACAAGCAAAGCCATCTCCTTCAAGTGATCTACCAGTCTGCTCTCCTCCTTCCTAAAAAACAGTAAAACCAATTCAGTGTGAATGGCTTATCCTGTTTGGTCTTGCCTCACATAACAGCATAATCAGTTGCAATGTCCACCACCTCTTGTCTGTTGTAACCACACCCAAGCAAAGCCATCTCCTTCAAGTGATGTACCAGTCTGCTCTCCTCCTCTAGTGATAGCAATGGGGCACTCAGGATCAATGTCACCAGCAGCTCTATCTCTAAGTGTCTGAAATGGAACACCATAAGACTGTGCAGCTCTTCTAATGGACATGTTGTCCTGCTTTACAGCTAAAAAAGCATTGGTCATAGCAGATTGATCGTAAGCTCTATATCCAGCCCTTCCACGTGGTTGTTGAGCTGGATTTAACTGAAAAATACAAGAAAACATTTTTACTGCTTTGAACACAAGAAAATATTATTTTCCGTATAAAAAAATATATTTTATTAGTATTAAATAATCTTATGAAACAAAAATATACAAAACATAAAAAAAAAGACAAAAAGACAAAAAGCCTCCCCCCCCTCTCCCCCTCCCAAAAAAAAAAAAATAAGGTAATCATCAAAAAAAGTAAAGGGCAAATGAAAACAACATAAAAGAATAAATAAGATGCTAAATGAAAACAAAACTGGTGGCAAATATCAGAATTTTAACAATTATAACATTTTTTGGTTTTCAGGATAATATATTTAGGTGTTAAAATTTTACATTTTAATTTAATCATAATTTTTAAGGTAAATCTTGAAAGATTTGTTACATAATTTACTATTTTTCAACAATATTTAGCTTATATCAATTAAGATCATTTTGTTTCAATGCGTTTTCCCGCAAAAATAGAATGAAAATGTGCAAGGTGCTTGGTATTTTGAAACATTCTAAAATTCATTTTGCTTGGCCTGCCAATACCCTTTTTATAGCTGGTGACCTAGAATAGAATCTCAACAAATCCCACAATGCCACATTTGGGGTTTTCCATACTAAGAACCATATTTTTAGGACATTCGGATGCGGATAAAAAATGGACTAAGAAAAATGACCTCTTTAACATAAGTAAAAGTTTTTATACTTAAACTTACCTTTATAAATCTCATTTTAATTTTGGAATTGAAATGCTTGTTTGCAGACTATTTTGGCACGCAGCGAAAGCGAAAGTGACGTCACAGCACAAAATGTCACGAGAGATAAGCAACCAAAATAACCGACCAATTTTACAATATGACCGATTTCAAGATATGATAGGATATGGACTTGTTCTAGAAATGTGAAAATGTAAAATTCCTTAAAACTAAAAGAAATTACCAATTTTTACAAAAGATTAAAATTGATACTAAACCAATACTGTATTATCAAAAATTTGTAAACTTTCATATAAAAATCTGACTTCATAGGGCCAATTGTAAACGCTCTTTAGTCCTCTTTTAAAAGGTGACCAAGCTTAAATAAAAGATTAGATTTTCTAAATATGGGCAAATGAAATCAATATGTGCATTTAGTTTACTAAACCAACAACATTAAAAAGTTAAAATATTTTATTTACTGGTAATAAATTAATAATTCTGAAATGCTCTGATATATGATTGAAGAAAATCTGACAAGTAGTGTAACAATGAACTAATTTTGTGTTTAAATCAAGAGAATTATTTCTTTTAAAATGAAATTAAGAAAAAATTATCTGACCCAGGATATATGTTTTTTTATATAGAAAACAGAGACTGTGATTTATCTGAAGTGTCTAAATGTGTAGAACCAATGTCATCTGTACAGGGCAGTTCTGTGAAAGATATTTGCAAGTAAGCACATATTATTTACAGGTTTTTTTTTATATTTAGGTAGGCAATATTCTTATTGACATGGTCTTTGCCACGATATGACTGTTTGTGTTAATGTGGCGTAAATGTTTATTTTATTCATTTGCCATAGATTTAATATCAATAGAATCAATACAGTTCAAACATGTTTGCTTGGTTCATCTTTTTTTGTAAATAAATAGGAGAAAGCTGAAATAAAATTCAGGTTAAAAAGTATTTCTCACACTGTCTCATTTCTAATATAATGTCAAAGGAAAAATGCATACTTTGTTTCTGGAGTTACAAAACAGGTTCAGTTCTAGGCAGTAGCTGATGGTCATTTGCAGTGAACAGACAAGAATAATTATGCAGCATTTTTGGCAAATCATATACACGTAGTATAGGATATAGACATTACAACTGAGGTTACATAATTTGAAGAAGCTGATTGAAATATGCATATATTACTTTCTACCTTCATCAATTTTGTTATTTTCACTTCCATCACTTTAGTAAAACTCAAACTCTGCAAATTATTTTTTGTGAACAATAACCAATCTATGCAAAAGGCAGTGAATCAAATTTTGTTAATTTTATTTTAGAGTTCGTTTAACAATTTAAATTTTGCTTCACATTATTTATTATTTTACTTTACCTTTACTTTAATAGTGAACATAAATTCAAGTTTGTAACTACTGTCATTATATAATATATAAATTTTTAAAATTTCTGCAACCTGACTTCAAATCACAACTTCCTGTAGTTTTTGTCTAGCCTGCGGCTAATGTTGCACAAGGCAAGATACAAGGATTACTTTTGATGACGAAAACTTTTTAAAACCATTTATAAATTTGCAAAAATAATACCTAAACTTAAGATCTTTGGTCCATAGATACCATATGATACAAAAATTGCAGCCAAATACTTGTCTTGTGATGTTGACCTTGTTTTCATGGCTCACTGACTTCATAAATATACATAAAATTTGCATTACATTTTTGTCATTTAGTCCATTTCTGGGCAACTATAACACCTAGACCCATCATATTTGTTCTATAGATAGTTTTTGGTGGATACATGCCAGTTATACACATGTTGCTTGATGGTGACCTAATTTCATGCATGAGTGACTTGTTTCTCATTTTCATGATATTCAATTTCTCAGCAGTTGTTATACCTATACTCAGTAGACAGTTCCTTATGGGTACATGCTCCTCAAAGACCATCACCTTAATTTCACAATTGCAATTTCACGATTAAGTCATTTCACTTGAACTGTAATACATACACTGTCCGTAGATATTTCTTAGCAAGTACATGTCAGTCTTATAATGTCACCTGATCTTGATCTCATTTTCATGCTCGAGTGACTCCTGTCACATTTTTACAAATAAGCAAGATAATTCTTGTCTGAAACCTGTCATCTGACCTTGAACCAGTGTTTGATTCTGTTTTTCACTTTTGTTAATGATGCGTGATTGTGTAAATTCCATTGTGACTTAACCATGGGCATCATATTTGTGTGACATTATAATGAAAATACACCCAAAGAAATTGGATTTGAAAGACAAACAATCAGTGCATCTTTGAAGTTATAACTTCTATAGTGAAAGATATAATACAAATTAAAGCAAGAACCTTTAATCCATCAATTTATTGATACCTAACACTGAAATAACACAATTTCCTCTGGGGTCAAGGTCAGTACTTTCGGTTTTCCTTCTATGGTAGACAAGAAACGTTTTATTCGATATAACTTTGATTGTATACAGTGTGGGGTTTATTGGACAAAATCTGAAGGGCATGTTTTATCACGTTTAGGGATCTAGACTCCCAGAGACAGTTTCAAAATTATTTCCTGGGAGACCATGCGTGTTTTGTCTTACCCTAGATTAAAACAAGTAATCTCACACTGCAAAAAATAAGAACTGCCTTGTCTCAAAAGTGAGACATCTAGTGTGTTGTTTCTTGTGAGTTATTGGCCTTATTTCTCCCAAGGTATGTGTCTATGGGATGAAATATATATTTTAGGCATTACAAAGACTTTAGGTCCTGTATTATGCCATATGAAGAAGACTGTAAAGATGTTGAAGCATTCAAAAGTTTTACTAGTATGATGGATGTCTACGTATCATTGTGTAGGGAAGAGGAGACAGGTAATAATCAGTTAACTATTATGTATGAAAAAACACATGTTATAGCAAATTTTCAGCTTTTTATGCAGTTAAACCTGTGTTGAAAGACTAATGCCATAAGTGACATTAAGAATCTAACAACGGTGCAAATGCGAGATAAGGAAATCACAGACACCCAAGGGGTAAGATTTGATCGTTCTCTAACGAGACTCTGCCTAGCATATGCATTATTATAAGAAAATTTTAAAAATTGGTATATTTGAAATAAGAAAATTTCACAAAACCTATTTACATAAGTTATCTTCAATATTTGTACCAAAATTTTAATATTGAAAACAGGAATCTCAAGAAAGAATTGATCTATTCTTTATGGTTTTAATAATGTTTTTAAAAAATATATTGGTTTATTATAGATACAGAGCATACAAAATGTACCAAAATGTACAAACTGTATCTTAATACAAGTGCTGAAACAGACATGAGGATGATGGCTTCAAATACACGTCATGTCAGTGATTGCGCTAAAGTCTGTAATCGTAAAGACGAATGTCGAGGTTTTAACTACTACATTGATGGAAGTGGTACTTGTGAATTATTCTTTGGACCTGTTGTCACAGTGGAATCATCAACAATGAATTACTATGAAAGGAATTGCTATAATGAAGGTTGTTATTATGTTTATGTATGTGTTTTAACACATGCACTTTCAGTATCAAATATGAATATCTTTAATGTATAGTAACTGTTCAGTTTTTACATACCCTTAGTTGGGGAGCCTCAGTAACCGAGTGGTCTAGGTAGTTCATCATGACTGCCAATGATCACTAGCCTGTCAACACTGGGGTTGTAATTTCAAATCTTACCTGTGGCGAGGTGTGTTCGACTCTGATCTTAATTAACAAGGATTGCCAATTTTCCTACCGAAGGTCATTGGTACTCCGGCTTCCTCCACCAATAAAAACTGGCTGCCAGAAAATAACCAAATGTGCTGAAAATGGCGTAAAACCCCAACTAAACAAACAAAAATACCCTAAGTTTCTGCTTATGGAATTTGGTTTGAAGTCTTTCAGATTTTCTAAACCTGTCAAGTTTATATTTAAGGACCACTTTTGAAAAATGAAACACCTTTAATACAATAATATCTAAATTGTCTTCAGTGTATTGTAGAATCATGATCAGCATGAAAAGTACATTTAACAATAATTTCAAATAACTCAAAAAAACTCTCTGTGACTCTAATAGCAGCAATGGAAGTGAGAACATCAAATTTCATTCATAAAATTTTTGGGGTTATTAACATTTTCATTGGAAAGATTGTGTAACAATCTACCCTATGTCGCCCACCAGCAAAGATATCCGAGAATTTTGTTGATAATTTGATTCGACTGTAATAGGGTTCTGTACCAGAATATAGAAGACAAAGATAAATCAGTTGGCAATCTGGGACAAGTGAAGCCAGCGAAAAATATTTCACCAGTGGAACAGTTTAATCGTTTAAGGGTTCAGTTTAAGATTAAAAAGAAACCAAAGAAGAAGCTTTATAAGGAAATAATTGTTATTTTTTTCCGATTTTATCACATCCAAATTTCTGTGTAAATAGTGTGTTTACAGGCTACCCATGTTAAAATCTACAACAAACTATCGTGTAAATTATATAACTTTATGGATAATTTTGAAGGTCTCCAGGATTTAATCTCCAAACTTTTCTGAAGAAAAATTGTTTGATTTTACAGGAAGGAAAGATGTAGTAAAATCCACCCATGTAGCCAAATTGAAGTTAAGTATTCCAGTCACAGCCAGCATGGGACCAGAGTCACAGTTACTGGTGTATTATGTGAGAGAGGATGATGAAACTGTAGCAGCTACACTGACTTTTAAAGTCCAAAAATGTTTTGATAACAAGGTAACAATGAATATTTCTCATACATAAAGGGATTAGTATTGTTATCCCCAGCTTGGAATAAATGTCGACTGTTGATTGGCTAAGGTGACGTCTGTTAAAAACCAATATCCCCTCCAGTCGTTACCACATTAAAATGTCTTATTTGTATTCCCTATGCTTTAGTACATACATATTTATACATGTTAACATTATTTTGCTGAAGACAGAAGAGAAAAATTGTTTTCCAGTGACATCAGAGCAATTTTAACATAAAACATACCAATACACGGAAAATTGATATTATGACATACGACACATTTTGTAATAAAAATTAAATAAAAACACAAAACTCTGAGGCTGTTACCATACGTAACATCCTCGACATGGAAAGGAGGGCATTTTCTGCATAAATTTGATATCTGTTTAAAAGAGTAACGAAATTGAAACATTCCTTGGTTTTTGACCATTGATCATATATTTTTACCACAGAAAAGGGCCAAACCAGGGATAAATCCATTATCTACATTTATTGCTGTGGGCATTGAGATTGTACCATCCTTCAGCACCACTGAACAGCCTTAGGCTCCATCTCGGGCTGCACAGAAGTTCTTCCAGGTGTTACAATCTCAATGCTCACAGCTATAAAGGTAGATAACTGATAAAGAACACATGGTCCAGTTTTAGGCATTATGAAATACATATATACATTCATGTAGATAACCATCGAAAAGAAATATCTTACAGATCTTGCAGGCATAATTTTGTTTAATTGATAAAATAAATCAGGTGTCCACAATTATGCTGTGCTGGGCTATCGGCAAATGATATTGAATGTTATATTTTGAAGGCCATTTAAGGAGTTTAGTGTTATACTAATGTCAAGGTCAATTTGACATTTTGTGTTTATTTAAGAGCATGGATACAAAAGAGCTTACATTTTTAATAGAAGCCTGGTGAGCAGTGCAGGCTCAGGTGAGCCTCTAGTTGATACTTTTGCTGCAACATTTGAATTTTAAATTTAGGTTGAAATGAAGTTTGATAAGAAGAGAGTTTATCCAGGAAATGATGTAAATGTAAATTTGAAAGCATCCCCAGGTTCCCTTTGTTCAGTTGGAGTTGTAGACAAGAGTATTAATTTGTTAGGTGGAGATCATCAGATTACACCAGAGAAGGTAACTTTTATTTTATTGAATCTTAAGTTCTATTTTATAAGTATGTGAAAAATCTGTCTAATTTTCTTGTATGAATGATTTTAGATTGTTTTCAGTATAGCAATTTCTGAAAATTCATACTGGAGTCAACATCTGACTCTTACAATTATAATTTCATGCAGAGTTGTTTCCCTAATGGTAAGTGGCTGACATACACACTTGATGGCTATCAATTTATTTTATTCCTGTTCATTTTAAAGTAATCTAATATGCTATCTTAAAAGTTTTAAAAACATTTGCAGAATTTTTTTTTTAAATAGCATAATTACCCTGAAATATATCCCTATATTAGAAGCTCTCTGCCTACACAGGTTCAAATCAATTTGGCAGTATGCCAAAATAATACTCACTGCAATGGGACACAACTTGAATGGAAGACTAGAAATTTAATCTTAGAGTTTCTGTTATGAGTTAATGGAAAAGGGCTATAGCATTAGCTAGTATAGAACGAAACAGAAACAGCAGTGATATTTTTAACCTGCCACTTTTACTGTACAGAGTCTGCTATGACATTCTGTTGTTGTCTTGAGGCATCCATCAGAGGTCACAATTAGAAAATAATAATATAATATCATAATAGACTGTGCATGATGGAAATCTTTATGTCATCGATAATGAATATTGGTTCAGGTTCTGTTTTGATTCCAATTGAATGGAGCCTTTATACATTCTTTCCTTGATCTTTATTTCAAAATAAATTTTATTTTTAATGATTTTGTAGATATTTGGTAGATTTAAGACACCATACATGTACACCTCTTACTGGGAAGAAAACCGTAAATACTGTGATGAAAAAACACATTATGAAGAAGATATGTATTCAGTTGAAGGTACAGAACTTCCTATCATTGAAAATCAGAATTGAAGACTCCATAAAGCTAATGCATGAATTAGTTAATTGTAGAAAATTTCAAACATTACATTATGTAAAATTTACCAACACGATCCATTTATTTAAAAATGGCATGAAAATCAAAAATGGAAATTCCAACAGAATTTAACTAAGACAAAAAGTAAAAATTATAAAGCAAACTATATCAAGATTTCCATTCAAAACATATATGATGTAGAACAGTGAAAGACAGATCGACAGAGGGTGGGCGAACATATAGCCTATGACAAGAGAAACTTTATCAAATCAATTGAGGAGAGCCCAAAATTTGTTTTGAAATATTGTCAGATCTCACATTATATGCATAAATAAAAAAAAAATGAAAAGAAGAATCAGTAGTACAACATCTCCATAAAACCAGTCTAAAAGAAAAGTTCAACCTGCAGTTAAAATTGGTCCTCTAAAATAAGCTTAGAAAATTTATAAATGATAATTTTTCTAATTTATGAAAACTTTAAAAAAAAAACATGTTTTTTTTTTTATAGAGTGGCGCTATAGGAGTTATGATACAGATGCAGTTGATGCTGTTGAGGCATTCAGAGTAAGTCTAGATGTTTAGCTTTTTATGTTCTCTAAGGGGGGTAATCTGTACCTAATACAATTTTATAAATATTCAAATATCTTGAAAATTGTTGAGATCCCCACCTCTAAACCATATACAGTGTAAATTCTACTTTCCTATGAAAAGATAAATTTCATTTATACCTAGGTTTAATCTACATCTCCTGCATTTTAAAAATGCTTATTGAGATATTCACCTTTATCATCATAAGAAAGATCCATGGAGTTACCTTATTAGCTCCTGGGTGTAATCCCCACCCCTTCATTTGATACATGTTCAAATATCTTGAAAATGGTTGAGATCCTTACCCTTTAACCAGTAATGTTCTTGTTTTTATAATGCAATGAACTAAATTACAAATATTTTATTAGTCTCCTGTATTTTATTAATGTTCATATTTCTTGAAAATGTTTGATATCTTATATATTTTTCTGCATCACCATACAACAAATTCATCGAGATAATGCCCTAGGGATAATTACCTGTAATTGACATTTTCTACAAGGATTCATCACATGAATACCCCACAAATAACCCATAATACTTTCTTTGTCCCTTCGAGCACACTGTTTTGCACTCTAGTAATATAAAAGACAAATACATTTGTACCTGCTACACATTTTTCCCTTCTCTCAATAAATGTGCACTTCGGGGAGAATCTTTTGGCTATCCAACTTTTCACTTGTTTATTACTTAAATCATTAGAAAAATATTTTAAAATCTTGTCTTACTTAATTGATGAAAATTTTTTTCTCTGCAACTGCTTAGCCAAAACTGCCAGCAAAACTTGACAGGAAGCATCTATGGAAAGTCTTTTATGAAATAAATTTTTTTCATCCTGATTGGATGACAAGCATGGCTGCCATTAGCAATTCTTGTTTCTGATTGGCTCATATATTAAAGAAATCTCTTTCTCTGAAACCACTTGGCCAAATGGAACGAAACTTGACAGGAAGCATCTGTGGAAGGTTAACATGGCCACCATGGGCAATTCTTTTTTCTGATTGGTTGATTAAAAATAGAACATAGGTGAAAAATGCAATTTTTGGCCCATATCTCAAAAACTAACACAGAAATAAAAATGTTTATAAGATCAAGTTGTACATGCCATGAAATTTTCAGACGAATCGGTCAACTCATTTTAGGGTTATTGCCGACGAAATTTTTCTGTTTTAGGTTATTAACTTGAATATTATTATAGATAAAGACAATCTATAAACAGCAAAATTGTTCAGCATAATTTTAAATGGTAGCTGTACAAGTAAAATGGAGGGTCAAGGTCATTGAAAAAGTCCATAGCAACCGATCAAAAATTCCTTAGAAACCATTTATATTTGAGTTTAGCACCGTATAATTTACCTGTACAATTCAAATAGTAAGGCCAAGAGTCAAGGTCATTGAAAAAGTCCATAGCAACCAAAAAAATCCCTAGCAACCATATATATTTAGAATCAGCACTCTATAATATAGCTGTTCAAGTCAATATGGAGTCTCAAGGGTCGAGGTCATCGAAAAATCCATAGCAACCGATGAAAAATTCCCTAGCAACCAGATATATTTGGGTTCAGGATTATATATTTTAGCTGTACAAGTCAATATTAAGGTGAAAAATGCGACAGTATACATTAAATAGCAAAAATAATCCTTGATGTTATGATGAGCTATTGCCATCACTTGTCGCCATCATCTGTTGTCATTGTCTGCCGTAAACTTTTCTTTAAAGATCTTCTCCTCTGAAACCACTTGACCAATTAGGACCAAACTTTGATGGAATGGTCCTTGCTTGGCCATCTTCCAAAATTTTGTCCAGCATCCCCAACTTCCAACGAACATGGCTGTTGTGACTAAAAATTTTAAAAGAATGATAAATTTCAAACATCTTTTATGAAACTACATGGCCAATTGGAATCAGACTTGGCAGCAATGGTCTTTAGGAGGTACTCTTTCTGAATTTTGTCCAGTGACCCAGACTGTCAACCAAGATGGCTACCACAGCCGAACTTAGAGTAACATAGAACCCAATGGGAAAATTCATTTAAAAATCTTCTTGTATGAAACTACTAAGCCAATTAACTAAATTTGGTAGCAATGGTCCTTAGATGGTCCTCTTTCAGAATTATGTCCGATGACCCGGACTATCAGCCAAGACGGCTGCCACAGCTAAATTTATTTTAACATAGGAACCTATGGGAAAATTCGTTTAAAAATCTTCTTGTCTGAAACCACAAGGCTAATTGCAGCAAGACTTGGCAGTAATGGTCCATATGGTCCTTAGATTGTCCTATTTCAGAATTATGTAGGGTGACTTGGATTGTCGACCAAGATGGCCGCAACAGCCAAACATAGTTTAACATAGGACCCTATGGGAAAATTCATTTAAAAATCTTGTCAATGGTCCTTAGATTGTTATCTTTCAGAGTTATGTCATATGACCCCAACTGTCAATCAAGATGGCTACCACAGCCAACTTAGTTTAACATAGGACCCTATAGGAAAACCAGGTGAGCCATACAGGCTCTTGAGAGCCTCTTGTTTAAAACAGTTTGTTATTTACACTGCAAGTATTATTTATTTGAATTTCAGTCACTAAACATGGTTGTGTTTACAGACCTGATATTACAGACAAGACCCTGCAAAGTACAGGAAAATAGACCTGTATATTTCTGTAAGTTTATTTTTAAATACTGAACATTCAATTCACACTGTTTAACATCATCAGAGCATGATTGATTTTAAAAATCTTTCGTCTGGAACTAATAAATAATTTAAGATTGTCCCGTCTCAAAATTTTATGCAAGAGCTTTAACAATATGGCTGTTTTTGCTAAAAATAAAAAAATCAGCAAAAAATATTTAAAAGTCTTCTCTGGAAGTACTAAACATGTTGGGATCAAACTTTGATGGACCAACATATCCAGTGTTACAATCTTTTCCTGTCATAGAGCTATAGGCCAGTTCAGATGAGGCTTAGATGAAATATTCCTTACAAATGCTTCTTTCAAACTTGTGTCTTGATTTCCAGATCTTAGACCTGTATGGCTGGTGTTACAAAACATAGAATAATCAGAAGAAAATATTTTAAAATCTTCTTCTCTGAAACTATTGGACCAATTAAAACCAAATCTTTGTGGAATAGTTCTTTTATGTTTCTTTTCAAAATGAAACTCATGTTCAAAGTATGTTTAAACCTTGGACCAACATCTTAGAATGAGCATAAAGGGGACATGTAAAATAGGTCATTTATTTCAAGCAGCTGTAACTAAAACTTTCAACATTAAACTATGAACTTTATTATATAATATGCAATTAGGGGTCATCCATAATTGTCAACATTTTTCACAAGTTTACAAAGAGCTCTCTCTATGGAAACCCCCACCCCCCTTCAAAAAGTGTACAACATTTTTCCCATTGATGTTGTGAATAGTTACCACTCCTTACTCAGAAAGAGGATCTACAGACATCGTTACATCCCTTGAAAAGGCATGTACCCAGTCTAGAGCATAAGTCATATGTTGACATGCTCAGGTAATTTGCCATTTCTTGACTTTTTGTCACTTTTTATACTGTTCAGAACTTTTTCAGCATCATGAATTATAAATATCACCAGCATGTATTCTCTATTTTCCGGTATATTGAGGGAAGTGACATACCGATTTTTTTAAAATGTTGAATTTGAAACCAACCCCTTTCCCCCCCCAGCTTGCGTTTTGTAAACTTGTGAAAAATGTTGACAATAAGGGATGACCTCTAAATTGCTAAGGGTGTACGGTCTGGCTTCTGTGTGTCTATTTTCAGTTTGTTATTGCCTGGATAGTGCCTCTAGTTTTTGATGATTCTTTTTTAGATTAGACTTCTACTTCAGATGATTTCAATTTTTAGAAAAACATGAACAACATCAATTTTTGTCAGATAATCTTTAAATTTCAGTGACGGTTTCCTGTTGTCATATCTTTGGAATGGCTTGATAAACAAAAATATCTGAAATGAACAATTTGAAAATCAGCTTTTTGGAAGGAGGATTTGTAAAGTACATGTTTCATATATATTGATTCTTTTTGCCTTTATAGTGTCTTCATTTTTTGACAGAGCCATGTTTTTTTTTAAATTTGACTGTAATTAGATATTCCTTATGTCTATAGGAAAAGATGGCCCCTTTCAAAATTATGAACAAGGAGCTGGAATTTGGACCATTATGGCAGCTGTTACTAAAATTAGAAATTATCCCCCCCCCTAAAAAATATATTTGAGAAATAATTCAGCCCCCCCCCCCCCCTTAAAAAATATATTTGAGAAATATTTCACGGTGGCTTCAAAATATTCTGATTTTACCATAGGTAGGCCCTTTATGCCAAATATTTTGCCACGGTTGTAGACTGGAAGTGTTTAAAGCAGGTCATATTAGAATTCAAATTATTCTCTGAGACAATTTATACCAAACTTTGTTGAAGAATTTCTGATAGATGGTCCTTCAAAATCCTATCTAGATTTTGCAGCAATATGACCCCTGTTACTGAAACAAATCAGCAAATAAGACCACTGAACTTTTGCCAGGTGAGCGATGCAGAAAGCCTGTAGTTTAATATTTTAAAATATGATAAATAGGCTTAAGGAAAAAAAAGATATGTGGTTTAGATAATGACTGAATATTTGATATGTAGGGTAGCTAGCAAAGTTTTTTTTATGCCCCTGCAACAAATATTTGGGACTTCTGTCTTGGTCATTATAATTTATTTTTGTACATTGGAATATATAGCCATGAAGTAAAAAATATCCATTTGTTAATATTTTTGTTAAATTTACAAATAAAAAGGTTAAGTTTCATTGTAGATAGGATCAGCTTACTTGAACCATATAACTTTGTTAGGCCATATAAAAAAGTATTATAAATATTTAATGTTAATACCATACTTCTAGAAATTTAATGAGATGCTATTTAATTAAAATAGACATATTAGTTTGTTTCATATTTGCCTTAGTAGAAATGCAGCAATGCAGGAGACCATTTTCAGATAAGCAGTAGTTGCTGAGGAGTTTAATAAAATAGTATAAATGAAAGGAGATATGTTTATTTATTCAGATAATCAAGTTGAAAGTATTGGAGTGCCAGGATTAAGAGGATCTCCCGGTATTGGTATTTCAGAGCCAGTTGCAGTTTCATTTGATAAAGTTAACAACAAGATTTCCGGGGGAAAGACTGAAGATGTTCGTGTCAATTTTCCAGAGACTTGGTTGTGGGATCTTCATATGATTGGGTAAAATGTTTTTCTTTTTTCTTTAGCCCTAAATAAACGACACAGGTTACCAAGAAGGAGGGGAAATCGGAGGAGAAAGATGTATACAAAAAAAGTTTCCAAGAAGACCAAGAAAAAGAAGAAGGTCAAAACAAGAGTCATTAATAAAAAGACTGTAAATGTCAGGAGTTGGTTTTCAGAAGGATGGCTATGGAATCTGTACATACTTGGGTAAATTTAAACCAACCATTTTTCTTCAGATCATGGTCTTACAACTACAGCACCTTCACGACCAAGAACAACTAGTGTTGGCGGTATCTTTACTACAGATCAGTATGTGGAAAGTGTGGATATCAAAGTAGAAAGATTTATTGAAATAAGAAGTTTTTTTCCAGAGACATGGCTTTGGATTATTCACATGATAGGGTAATTTTCTCCCCCATTTTTCTTCAGCTTTGTATGACGTCGATGGTAATAGTGAAGTTGGTGATGATGAAACAGCACAAATTCCAGGAAGTATTGACAATCCAGTGCCAAGAGGATCTGTAGAGCAGGGCAAAAAATCAGAGGATGTTCGAAGCCAGTTTCCTGAAACTTGGCTTTGGAATCTCCATATTGTTGGGTAAATTTATTGATCTTGGGTCATTCTTCAGCAGAAATTGAGATAATCAGAAAGATTTAACAGGAATGCAGTAGGATGGAATATTGACAACTGTGTTATTTGCTAAATCCTTGCTTTGGTATACACATATCAACAGGCAAAAGTTAGATTCTTTTTAGAGAAACATCCATATTTCCACACTTCTGACTGTTAACATTTAAAATTTAGAATGTGTGCTCTAATAAATATATGTATGTAAGACCAAGATCTGTGTCCTTTACCCAAATCTATGGCCTTTCTACAAATCTATGTATTGTAACCATGGTGGCATAACACATTACTCAAATATATATCCTTTATATATGTTATTTGAGAATTGGCTTCCTAAGCCAATTGTCCAGTGACGTTCACAATAGCATGAAGTTAACAATAGCGCAATGCCACCCTTCGCCAGGAGGGTAAATTAAGGGAGACTCGTAATTTGCACAATGATTCTGAACAAATTGTCTAGATCCTAAAGCTAGAATATTTTTCAATACATCTACTTGACCTCCTTCATTTTCTGGCCTGAATTATAATGTAGTATTTGGGTGCAACCTAACCTTATTTAAGTACATGTACTCTCAATCTACACAGCAGAAAGTAGATGAAATGAAATTACATGTTATTTTGTTCATATTATGAATTCAATTATTTTGGGCCCAGTTTCATAGATATATACATTTCAGCGATCACCACATTCAAGTTGAAGATAATTTGAGGAAATCTCATATTTGAGATGTTTTATGAAACTTAGGCCCTTACTTATTACCTACTGTCCATCATGATATACACTTTGTACCTTGATTTTTTTCCTGTCCAGACCTAACAGAACTGTGTCAGTAGCTTTTTATTTTGCAGGAATGCCAAGCACCTCCAATCTTCTGTTCAGAATGATCAATTACCTGAATACAGGAGATATTTATTCCTGTCTTTTTGCCAAATTTTGGAGCATAGTTCTCCTATGGTTCAGATTCCAAAATTTTTTTATATTTGTAACAATCAATTTTAAAGTATCAGTTTAACTCTAGTACATGTAATAAATTCTTTAATACCATTAATGTTGGATTTTGAAAGAATAAATAATGCCTTTAACAGAACAGGCTTAATAAAAAGTCTAGGGATAAACATTTTTAAAATTGCATTTCTGTTATTTATTTATTTATTTTGTTATAACTTTTTTTTAAATACATGTTTTATATAATTCACACATTCACTTTGATATCAGCACCAATGAAATTTTCATTGTATATCTACTTCAACCGGTTGGACAAAATCTAAAAAAATTCTTCTTCATGAAATTTTGCAAGATTTTTTAATAAACGAAATTAAATAAAACAAAATTAAGGAGACCCTTTAGAGGAAGAATAATTCCTGCAGTGAGAGAGAAAATGAACCAGGTCAGATTTTGTTTTTGTTGGGGGAGGGGGGGTGGGGTCAGAGTATCAGTTTATTTACCCCAAGTCCATGTTACTATTATCATCTTTCATTCATTCAGTTAAGAAGAATATTATGTGTTACAATGGGATCAACTGAAATATTTACATGTACATTTATATAATATTACAGATAGTTCAAAAGTGATGATCAGGGCTACTACAGTACAGACAAACTTTCATTTTGAAAAAAGCCCTGAAAATGATAAGAATCTGTATTTTACAATGGAAAACTTGAACTAAATAATTTAATGTGCAAGCTTGTGTCACTGATATCCACTATATCTCACACCACAATTTGTCATGGAGTATACACATACTCGAACAGTTCAATGTTATATGACAAGTCAGGTCATCGTCCCAGAAGCCAAATTTATGACAGAGTTCCTGTTGTTCAAGCTGACGCATTTCACTATAAGTTTCATGCAAAACTGAATTGGTTCTCTGTGTTAAGGCTGACGCATCATATGTTTCCACATCAGATGAGGAGTCAGTGTATTGTGGAAATGTTTGAACAAGTTGCCATGATGATAATTTCAAGGTTCTACCCAAGTGCCGTTTCTTTGATGCCGATCAGAAATCCAAGATGGCTACCAGTGTCAGACTTCTTAGCATTGAGCCTTTATGGAAATATTTGTAAAATTCTTGTTCTGAGAAATAATTAAATTGCTATAGATTGAAACTTAGTGGAAGTAATACTCAGATAATTTCTTGTTCTTTAGTGCTGCTCTACTAACAGTCGTGGTGGCTAAATCCAAAGATGGGGCTTTCTGATTGGTTAAATTTCATTAGTTTTCTCTTAATTGACATGTCCCAATTGAAACTTGTTGAGAATGATCCCATGAAAATACTATCGAAAGATTTGTTAGTTTTTTACTTGTAAATCCCAGATGACTTATACTGTAACTGGACTTAGTTAACACTGATCATAGATGTTTCTCTTTATACTTGTATCTACTGACACCAACTATTAACTTAATTAAATAGCAAATAAAATACAGGTGAGTGATACATGCTCATGGGAGCATAAAGTTTACTATGAGTGTAGTATATATAGATATATTTGCTTATTTATGTGTTAGATATTTTTCATTTAAGATGCATAGATCCCATTTGCTCATTTTTGTTAGTGGGAATCAAATCTGAAAGTAGATTTAAGAATTAATTATGACACAGTCTCCATTGAGTGGACCTGTATACCGGTAATCTTGATTTCATGCATGAATACATTAGATTCTGAAAATAAGATTTTAAATTAGTTTTGTTTCAGGGAATATGTATGTCCATACCGACAATTGTAAGCAAATATTTTGCTTAAAGTTTTTGGATTTGTTTTAGACTGACCCTGGTATAAAATACAATTACTGAAGCTGTCATTATTGATCTCATGGGGACACCAAAATCAGAGCAATGGTCACCTTTGGGTTTTTTAAATTTTTTTGGCTTATAAAGCATTGTCCAATTTTTCATTCTAGATGGTCCCATCCCTGCTCCTTCTGGTCCTGAAGGGAATGTATTCCAAAATCCTGGGACTGATTTTGTAGATTGGGCTGAAAAACAACCAAAACAAGTGGGACTTAGGAGGGATTTTCCTGCATCATGGTTGTGGCACCTTCACGTGATTGGGTAGGTCATTAAAAGTTTATTTATTTTGTCACTTAATTTTTTGAAAAAAAAATTAAAACTTAAAAGAATTGAAAAAATAACTAAGTTTTAAACTTAAAATATTTTTCAATGTGATTTTTTTTATTTATATACTTAAATATTTGATTTGAGTTTTTGAGTTTGAGTAGATATTTTAGGAAGTTTTTATTATCATCCTTTATGGTCATGTATGGACATAATATTCCCCTGACCCAAACCATACTGCAGTGAAGGCTAATATTCACGAAAAATGGGTATTTTTGACACAAGAAAAAATAACAAAAGTATTATATTGCATACTGATAACTTATTATAACTATTTCCTAGTAAACATGGTAGCTATTGGAGAATCATGCTACAAATATTGTAGATACATACGGGAGTCCAGATTTTTGGTGATCATGTGTTTATTTATGATATATCTGTCATCTGATACAAATACATATACAGATATATCATAAATAAACACATGATCACCAAAAATCTGGACTCCCGTATGTATCTACAAAATTTGTAGCATGATTCTCCAATAGCTACCATGCATTCCCTTTTATCTTCATCGGCTTGTTAACTCCAACATCTAGTGGTTGTAACATGCTGGTCATGCTCCCTGGGATAATGGCTAGGTCTGTTTTGTTTTCTTGACTTGGTCTGATCGGTGACATCTGAAGGCATCTAACACTAGTAGACTACGCTGGCTGTGTCCTTGTCGTTGTCCTCAACCAGTTTTTCGTGATGGTGTCGTCGAACCAGTCGTTGGGATGGACTTTCACAATGATACCATTGGGGAATTGAAGTTTCGGCATGGTCTTTCTTTTAAAGACAACGTAGGGTGGGAGCTTCCCTCCATCTTCAGTGCAGGCCAACATCATAGTAAAGCGATTCTCTCTCATTACCAGTTGTCTTTATAGAAAGTGTCTTTGAACCTTTCTTGGCTATGGTACTCTCAGCTTTCAAGTCGAATGTAAAAGGCATTTGATCTGCATTGCCGATATGTGATAAGCTGTAGTTTCTAGTTTTTCTGTTGTTCTGATGAAGGACTGGAATTTTATTAACTTGTCGTCATAGTCTTCTGGTAACTTGTGGAGTATATGGGTTCTACGGCGGATCGAAAGCTGTCTTTTCATAAACCCATAACACTGATCGACAGAGCAATTGAACTGCTGGCAGTCTGGAGCCTGCTTTGCAAAGTGAATGGCCTTTATGCGTAGTTCAGCTGTCCATACTGCAACACCTTGTTGGCGACCTTCAGTAACCCATTTTAGCTTGATCTCTAAATCAGGGTAGTGTTCGGCAGTTTTGCGGTCTGCCATCTTTGTATGTGCAATGGCTTGGAGTCTATCCTCCTGTTTTTTCCAGAGTCTAACATTTGCCTCATTGACAGGGTATTCTCGGCCAGCTGCTCTGTTCCCATGTGCCTCGGCGTATGCGACAACTTTAAGTTTCAAGCAAGCGGTAAACGACTGTCTAATTTTACCCATCTTTGGTAACGAAAATTCGGAGGATAATCATTTCATTGACAACCAGGTCTTATATACTTTTTTTTAGTGTTGCTTTGATAAGGCCAAAAAAAATATGGTCTTGTTTCCTGCTACCGGCCAGAAAAAAATAGGCTATGTAGGTCGGAAAATGATTTTTTTTTCTCTTCATTTTGTCAGGTATGGGCTTCTGTGACATAACAATGTAACATGTGACAGTTCAATAAAGACGTTATCAAATGTCTTTTATTTGAATAATATCTACATTCATGAAAAGTAAGCTTCAACACACTAGAGCTGCGGAGCACAATAGCGCTACCGGCACTGGAGGCGGCCATGTTGTTAGACAAAGACCGAAATCAGAGTTCGGTGATGGCACCGAATTCTGGTTATTTGGAAAATCGATTTTTTTTCTGATTTTGTCCAAAAAAACTTCAGGGTCGGGCATGAAAAGACAGGGTTGGTCGGGTAGCACGAAATAAGACTATTTTTTTTTTAGCCTAAGATGAGTACACATAAAAGGATCTTAAATTTATTTGATCCATACATGATTGTTCTTTTTATTATAAAGGATAAACAATAGTGCGGTAAGGTCCCAAGACTAGTATAATTATTAATTAAAACTTGCTTTGAAGACACAATTATTACGCATCAATATTCTTTTAATTAAAATGGTAAATAGAAAACGTAATTAGTAGTTAGCCTTTGTTTTTAGCTCACCTGGCCCGAAGGTCCAAGTGAGCTTTTCTCATCACTTGGCGTCCGTCGTCCGGCGTCGTCCGTCGTCGTCGTCGTCGTTAACATTTTACATTTTGAACTTCTTCTAGAGAACCACTGAATGGAATGAAACCAAACATTGCATGAATGTTCCTTATGAGGTGCTGACTAAGTGTTGTTACTTTGTAGCCAATCCATCATCCAAGATGGCCTCCAGCGGGGAACTTAGTTTAACATATGAGCCTATGGGAAATGCATACAAATGACTTCTTTTAGAGAACCACTGAATGGAATGAAACTAAATCTGGCATGAATGAACCCTTATAAGGTGCTGACCAAGTGTTGTTACTTTGTAGTCGATCCATCATCCAAGATGGCCGCCAGAGGGGGACTTAGTTTAACATAGGACCCTATGGGAAATGCATACAAATGACTTCTTTTAGAGAACTGTTGAATGGAATGAAACCAAACATGGCATGAATGTTCCTTATGAGGTGCTGACCAAGTGTTGTTACTTTGTAGCCGATCCATCATCCAAGATGGCCGCTAGCGGGGGACTCAGTTTAACATAGAACCCTATGGGAAATGCATACAAATGACTTCTTTTAGTGACCCACTTAAAGGAATGAAACCAAACATGGCATGAATATTCCTTATGAAGTGCTGACCAAGTGTTGTTACTTTGTAGCTGATCCATCTTCCAGCGGGGAATTTAGTTTAACATAGGACCCTATGGGAAATGCATACAAATGACTTCTTTTAGAGAACCACTGAATGGAATGAAACTAAATCTGGCATGAATGTTCCTTATGAGGTGCTGACCAAGTGTTGTTACTTTGTAGCCGATCCATCATCCAAGATGTTTAGAAGTCTATCAGAAAATTGTAAAAAAAATTCTGAATGGTCACAACTTGACCACATATTCAACAATAATGATAAGATGTCTTCAGTAGCTATTGTAAGACTACACTAAGATGACCTGTTTTTAATTTTAAATACTGTGTCAAATTAAACCAATCTTGGTCTCAATCATTATATAATTTTACATAATTTCCAAAATCACATTAGATACAGGTGAGCGACACAGGCTCTTGAGAGCCTCTAGTTAAATTTCTTTAAAATACATTTGAAAAGACATATTCAAAGGCCGTTGCCGATTTTTATATTTTCTAAGGCCCAAAAAGATAATATTATATTAAAATAGCAACTTTTCCCAGCTGCTGTGTATAAAATACTACTGTTTAACAACCATATACGATTAAAACTAACATATTTCTACTTTATTATTTATTATATAATGCCGTTTTAGTGGAAACGTTCAATCATCAAATACAGCCATATTTTTCGATTTTTGACACCGATATGTTCGGAATTTTTTGTCTGTCACACCAACAACTATTTTTCTAAACCCCCCTGCATATAATATAGTAGAACAAGCTTTTTTTCCAGGAATTTTTGGCCAAATAAGGGTTGCGTATAATGTATAGATACGTATTATGTACAACATAAATGGTACTTGTTACTAGTGTAATTTTAATTTAGCCACATTATTATTTTATCTTCTCATTTCCTTGTTCTTAATGATTTGTTTGATATGCAGGGATACATAAAGTTAAGACTGTTGTCTAATGTAAAAAAAAATGATATAAAGACAGATATATGTATTTGTATGCTAAATGTTTTACATTTAGTATATGAACAAATACAAAAATATCATATTACAGATACATATAATAAAAAAATAGCATTTTATGTGTTCAGATTGAAAAATGATAATCATGATTTTCTTGAAATCTCTTATTTGAAAGGTAAATGTACTGTTATTTTATAAACATTAATTATATAATAGAATATGCTATTTTTTCCTACATGAGGCTCTATCAAACTCTAGCATTGTACAAATGTATATAATGTATTTATTTAATATATATAGCTATACTAAGTGCATGCTGAACTAACTTATATAAATTATATTATATTTCAAACTGTAACTGGAAGTATGATAGTAAGTTGTGTCTAAATATCCCTTTTGTTGGTTTTTAACAAATAAAATCAGTTTAAACTAGACTAAATCTGTCTAAACTAAACACTGGAAATATAAACATTATTAGTAAGTTTACTTGTGTAAATCAAATAGCTGTCTGATTTGAACAAAATATTTTATCTCAAAGGTGTTAAAACAAACTTTACTGTAGTATATTAATAAAATTGAAAATTTTATATCAAGATTGGTGGATTGACTTTTTACATTTTTAAACAGGGATGAAGGGGAGATAAATGTGACATCAACCATTCCTCACACAATAACAGAATGGGTAGGCAACTCCTTATGTACAAACTTGGATGCTGGAGTGGGTGTGTCACCCATAACAGGTATTACTGCTTTCCAGCCTTTCTTCCTGTCGTTTACTCTTCCATACTCAGCCATAAGAGGAGAGACTGTACCAGTACTAGTGTCAATATTCAACTATGAGTCAGAATGTCTAGTTGTAAGTTTTCAAAGTTATTGATCGGTATCTAATACGTATGTTTTGAAAAAAGGTTTTGTAGCCTGATTATGAAAATTTGAATAAGAGGTTAATTATTTGATTTGTTCCACTCATTATTACAAGTATTATGGTTTTATATGTAGCAAGTAATTAAACTTTGACATTTTTTTTAATTTTTACAAAATGAGACAAAATAGATACATATTAACATGTTTTAGGTCATTTGGTGATATGGTAAACAGAGTAAAAGATTTTTTTGACATTTGATAAATATTTTATGATTTATAAGTTAAACAGTATGAGCTTGATTACATGGCAGTATTTAGGTTGTCTATACATTATAATATTTCTTTTTCAGATGCAAGTTTCCTTACCAACATCTTCAGATTTTGGAATAAAAGAAGGGGTAGTTAGAACAATAACTAGGTGTGTTTGTCCAGGAGAAACAGACACTGTTAAATACTACATTATTCCCTATAGACTTGGAAAAATAAAAATATTAGCTACAGTAAGTTGTTTAGCAAAAAATCAAAATTTTATACCTTCATAAATATGATATTTTTTCATTATGTTTCAGTAATTTTAGGTATCAGGTATTTTTTTACACAGATTCCATACAAAATAACAGTACTAATTTGTACAACACGTTTAATGTAAATTTTGAAAAACTGTACTTAACATTGAAGGAAAAATCTGTGCATATTTAGTATGCATGTTTGGATTAAAAATGTGATTTCTAAATATAGCTAAATGAACATATTGGTAAGAAAAATGACATTAATGTCTGCATTTATTAAGTATCTGGCAGTTTAAAAATTTCCTGTTTCACTCTGTTTTTGGTAATACCTAGCTATTATTATTTCTACCTATAGGCAGAATCTATCCCTGATGATGGAACATGTGATAACAAAGTTGTTAGTACAAACGACATAGGAGCTAACGATGCCGTTCAGAGAGAATTGCTGGTAGAGGTAGATATGAATGTAGATAAACACACCAATTTATTTTATGTATCATTTTTCAACATCAGTGAGTCCTATTCTACAATACATGAAAAGATCTACATGATATTTTGAATGAATTGAAATGGAAAGAGGAAAAAAACAAGAAACATGGAATCCATTATATGAATATTTAATAATAAGAAAGCATGAGATAACCAAAGTAAAATATAATAACTTATCCTGGCTTTGGATATCATGAATTTACCTAAGTATCTCACTCTTATAGAGAGGTACTTGAATTTTTTGTCTGAAACTGAAAAAAAATCTTAATCGTGATTTTCTCACAATTTCCCCTGCTGTCTGTAAACCTCAGACAACAGAATGGATTTTTTAAAACTTGAGAGCCATATCCAATTTGAATTGGTTGAACACTTGGCTGACCGATGCAAATGGCAAAGTGGTAACTAAAACTATTGAAATTACCTGATTAAGTTCAATCATGTCTTTGAGAGAAACAAAAACATTTGGCCTATGGAATTTTCAGTGTTGAGGGGAGAAAACTCTTCCTATGAGATTTTATTGAATTAAGTATCACATCCCTGTGTTGCATGAAATATGCACAAAGTACATGAACAATATTTGAAATGATGGTTTTACAAATTTTCGGATAGGTCTGATAGTCAATTCAAAATTTTTTATTTTTTCAAATTTTCAAGTGCATAAATTTTTCTATTGGAAATTCCCTGTTTAGAATCATTTTTGAGGGTACAAATATAGTGATTAGCCTTTGCTAACAATTGTAAAATTTTTGTTTTGTGGATGACTCTACAAAGTTAATTAAAAAATGTTCTCTTACTGTTATAATTCTAACATTTAGACTTTATCCATTGCATGAACTGAGGTTTACAAACAGTAGAACTAAGTTTTACTTGATGTTTGCACATATACAAAATTTTAATATAATGACAATGTAAATTGTATATAAAATTATATTTCAGGCTGAAGGTATTGAGAAAGAGTATACAACTACATCCTATATCTGTCCAGAAGGTAAATATTGTCAAACCATTTCAAATGTATATGGGAAGGAAGTTCTTCTGGGTTAAATAAAGTAAAATGGAAATTCTTAGTCTCATTGATTTAACACTTCATAGAATATACAAAGGTGTACTATTTATTTGGAAACTTTAGCATTCACAATAAAACAAATGTGATTAGATTGATATTTAGCAAAGAATTATACTAAGACTGGTGTTAGAGGGACAATTGTGGACTGTCAGGGGTGTGTGAAATTGTGTACCCATAATAATGCATAAACAAAACTGCACTATATAAAAGTAGTACTATGATATTACCAGCAAAATCTGAGGTACAAGGTTTAATTATTTAGATGTTCAACTGGTTGCAGTTTCTGCAAAAAGATTGAATTCAGAGTAAATTACCAGCAATAAAAAAAATTTCTTTGAGAATGTTGTCAAGAGATTTAGAATTAGTGTCAGCATGAAATTCCTGTGAAGAAATCAGTATAAGAATGTTTTTTTTAATGTATCAGTGTCAGTATGAGAATTGTTTTTGTTATTTGTCTGATACAGACTAACCATATACATTGATGTGTGCAGAAAAAACTTCTAATAAGGGATTTTAACTTGCCGTTCTACCAAAAACTAATAACGAAGCTTAAAGACTAAGATTTAGTAACAGTTAAAGAAGAAACAATGCAAATGTAATAAATATGTAATTTTCATGCCTTTCGATATTTCAATTAGTTTACTTCCGGTCAGATTACAGTACCGTCCGGAACCTCTCAAAACCGGCTCCTCCGACAACCGGCCGATTTCTACGGTCCCATAGCTGTTCGGTTTACAGAGGTTCCACTGTATATGTGTTTCTTTTTAAAACTTTCAACAGGAGGAGAATCAAAAGAAGAAATGTTCCTTCCTCTGCCATCAGATAATGATCTGGTAGATGATTCAGCAAGGGGATACATCAGTGTCATAGGTAGGGAATATATATAAGTGTTACCGTAATAACCCTAATTATTGGACGGCCTAATTATTTGATACGTTTGAAAATTCAAGGAAATTTGAATTTTTTGACAACTCTATTTTTTCGACGATTTCAAAATTCTCAAAGTTACGATCGTTGTTCTCAGGTGGTGGCAGTCAGTAATTTTAACTTCGTACAAATTATTTGTGAGATATTCACATATTTGTCAACAACATGACGGGTCGTTTGAAGTTTGCTACTGTTTTCGTCTTCAACATTAAATTACGTAACTATTAATTTGAAGGTACAAAAAGATAAATCATGAAAGCAAAATCAAATAACAATACCGCAAGTATGAACCATTATTTTGATTGCCTATTCTTAAAGTACGTTGACCAGGGGCAGGACGATCATATTGAGTCAAAAAATGACAACGATGTGGACTGAAATACAAAAACTCTATTTTTCGACAAATTTCCAATTTTCCTAAAAAATAGGTGTATTTTAGTGTCGAATAAATAGAGTAATTACGGTACATTTTATCATCTCTCCATCATTTAAGTAGACCAGATTTAATACATTTATAACCAGCCACCTAGTATTTATATTTTTCCATGTATTCGGAGACTGGGTAGATATTAAAGAATATACTGGTTAATGTTGATGACACAGCAATCTAGAAACAATACCAAAAAAGTACAAACCTTAAACATGAGATATGTACCCACAGTATATAACACACACACTCTTTATGGCCCAATATAACAATCATTGGGAAGAAGTTCAGACCCAATCACCGAATGATTTAAATGAAAATTACACTGCATAAGCAGAACAGAGAATGGAAACGGGGAATGTGTCAAAGAGACAACAACCCGACCAAAGAGCAGAAAACAGCAACTTAATTTTGAACCAATATGCAATTAAATGCTAAATTTATAATATACAATATTAATCATTAAAGTTAACCTAGAAGTGAATAAGTTATTTCAATTTATTCCATTATATGTTTACTTCATTTGTAAAAATTGAATTTTCGTTCACACACATTTTATTAAGTACTGTACCTTATTACTTTCAGGGGACATTATGGGACCTGCTCTGTCAAATCTTAAGGACCTGTTACGGATGCCCTATGGTTGTGGAGAACAAAACATGGCTTCCTTCTCTCCAAATATCTTTGCATTACAATACTTGACAAACACAAATCAGCTTTTACCAGAAATAGAAGAGGAGGCAAAAGGTTACATGAGAATAGGTATGTATTGGTTTTATTTTAATAGCTGAAGGACTACAACAGAAGGAAAAATGCATGGTAAAGATAATCAGGTTTTTCGTTTGGCAATTTAGTACAGTCAAGTAGATGGACGAGTGGTGGGTCGAAACAAGTGATGAAGAAAAACACAGTACGCTGTCATTTGACAGATCAGATACAAAACTGGAAATTCATGTTTAGTAACATTATGCTGCAAAATATTATCTTCTTTTTGTTAATTGTCAATTTATTAAAGTAAATTATTTCATCAGACAGTTTATCCAAAATTGAATGGTATGTAAATATCAGTTTTATTATTAACTTCATAATACCAGATTTTATTTCCCTCTTGTTAAACACAGGTTATCAGCGACAATTGAAATATCGTCACGCTGATGGATCATACAGTGCATTCGGTGGGGAGGGATCTGGAAGCATTTGGTTGACCTCGTTTGTCGTCAAATGCCTTGGTCAGTCCCGTCCATACATTAATATTGATGATAAAGACTTGGATAAGAGTGTATCATGGTTTAGAAGTCAACAATTAGAAAATGGCTGCTTTCCAAAGATAGGCTATACCCATAGTTATTACCTGAAGGGAGGCTTTTCTGATAGAAGCAATGAAGCCTCCCTGACAGCATTTGTTTTGATAGCCATGTTGGAGGCTGGAATTCCTTCATCTGTGAGTATGTCAGTACTACTGAGAGTGAAAGGATTAGTGAAGGAAAGTTGTTCAAATCATTTCTTAAATAGGTTGCACTATTGTTCATATATAAAATTGAACGAGTAACCTCCTGCATTTGAGTTAATGTAAATAATTGAATCGGGAATTTTATTTTTAGCTAATTTTTCCAATATTAGAATTATGAAAATATCAAATAAACATCTTTTACTAGCTGAGCTTTCGCAAGTGAGAATAATCTGAAATTAATTATTGTGATGGTTGTCCTAATTTGTTTCTATTGTAATATCGTAAATTAAACTGAATGTGAGTAAATGTGTGAATTTCATAATTTATTATTGTGTTGTTTATTCTTTAGCAACTTCAGCATTACTTCTAAGTTTACAGTATTTAAATATTAAAAATTATTGGTGCCATTTGATGGCCCTAAAACAGTAAGGTAAATATTCTAAAAACAAAAATGATTTTCCCTTTTTAGGACCCATCAGTTATTAAAGCAGTGAGGTGTTTAGATGTACAAGATATACCTGACACCTATACACTGTCATTAATGGCTTATGCCTATACACTATATGACTTAAGACATCTTAGGAGACAACAAGTTATGAAAATGTTGGATGAGAGAGCTGCCCAGAAAGGTAATTAAATAAATTGGGGGAATGGTGAAACAAGCATCTTTGATCATAATAGGCTCTAGAATAAAAAAATTGCAAAATTAGTATATTTGAGGAATTATGTCAAGTACTTGGATATGGTTATGCATTTTGAAGTTAAATACATGTGTCTTTAAAAGCGCTGTTCACTTTTTAGCTCACCTGTCCTAAAAAGACATGTGAGCTGGTACCATCACTTTGCGTCCGCCGTCCATCATTGTCGTAAACTTTCCTTTAAAGATCTTCTCCTCTGAAACCACTGGGTTAAATGGAAATAAACTGGACAGCAAATATCCTTATTTGGTCCTCTTTCAGAAATGTATCAGATGACCTGGTCCATCATTTAAGATGTCCACCAGAGCCGAACATATGGTAACATAGGACCTTCTTGTCTGAAACCACTGGGCCAATTGGAACAAAACTAGACAGCAATGGTCCTTAGGTGGTCCGGTCCTCTGTCAGAATTGTATGCGATGACTCCACCCGCCATCCAAGATGACTGCCAGAACCGAACATAGTCTATCATAGGACCCTATGGGAAATTTTTCTTGTCTGAAACCACTGGCCAATTGGAACAAAACTAGACAGCAATGGTCTTTAGGTGGTCCTCTTTCAGAAGTATATCCGATGACCCAACCCGTCATCCAAGATGGCTGCCAGAGCCGAACATAGTTTAAAATAGGACCCTATGGGGAATTTAGTGAAAGATCTTTTTGTATGAAACCGCTTTACCAATTGGAACAAAACTTGTCCTTTAGTGGCTCTCTTTCAGAATTTTTTCCGATGATCTGCCCACCATCCAAAATGGCCGCAAGTGCCGAACATTGTTAAAAATCGTACCCTATGGGAAATTTACTTAAAGATCTTCTAGTTTAAAACCACTGTGCCATTTTGAACAAAACTTAGCAGCAATTGTCCTTAGTTGGTCCTCTTTCAGAATTATATCTGATGACCCCACCCGTCATCCAAGATGGCCACCTTAGCCGAACATAGTTTAACATAGGACCTACATGTAATGGGAGAAATCACTGAAAGATCTTCTTGTTTGAAGCCAGTGGGCCAGTTGGCTTGACAGCAATGTTCCAGGCTGCCAGTCAAGATGGGCATAGTCCAGGTGAGCGATACAGGCTCCTTGGAGACTCTAGTTTGTATTATGTTCAGTATTGCTTGGGTTATTTTCATTTTATATTAACCCCACATCATGTTATTGTCACTGAATGCATACATGATTAGAAAATTTGTGATTTGACCATTTTACAGTGAAACCTGTCTTACATTGTATGACCTATTTCTGTAACAGGAATACTTAAATTAGGTTATATAAAATAGGTAGTCACCTGACACACGTTAGATAGATATGACAGGCACTAAAAACAGGAAATCAAAATTTTAGTCATCAAAGACAAGTTTTTGCTAATTAATAGCAGTTGTCTGCTATGGCAGATTTAACTATAATACAAAATATCCTTGTATTACAGAGTTCATTCTAGAAAAAGAAATAGGTCAAAGCTTTGTAAGGTTTTGTTTCAATTCTTACATTTGGGAGAAGCTTTTATAATAGACTTAACAGTAACAGGGTTCATAATGCAGATTAATTTCTTAGAAATTACTGAAACCTCCGATGTGGAACCTAATATAACAATTATTTTAATATTAAATGCAGATGGAATGAAATATTGGACAAGAACAGAAAAGAAAGACAAAAAGGAAAAAAATAAATGGTACTACACAGCAGTATCAGCCGAAGTAGAAATAACAGCTTATGCTTTGTTGGCACATGTGACAGGAGAGCAACAGAATGCAGCATTAAATGCCAGACCAATAGTTATGTGGCTTACTAAACAGAGGAATCCAAGAGGGGGCTTTTCATCTACACAGGTACAGAGATTTTTTAAGACAGTTTCAGAATTAGATGTAATCAAATAAATTGTGTAAATATCTTTTCGGTATTTTAATAAAGGTACTGTTTAAAAACAAAATTTTACGTGGTAGTAATTCTAGTGTATAGTGAGTTTTATGTTGACTGAAATAACAAACTTTCAGTGAAATCTTCTTTGGATATATACTTTGGCTAGTCAGAGATGATGTAATTAGTGATCCCAAAACCAAAGATTTATGCATGCTACATAAACTGGCATCCACATCTAATTTTTAAAAAAGTCAGCTTAACCAAAATATGGCATGGAATGTGTCAACCGGCACATTTTTTAATAAAAATTAAAATGTTCTCGTTTTTGATTATTTAGAATAAGGTGTTACCAAGTTAGCAACATTTGAGTCACCATAATCTACATTTTATGCTTCAGTGATTTTGGTTAAATTTTGCATTGTCCATTTCTCAGAAAGCTTGTCTTTTTTAAGTCATAATAATATATTTTAAATAATGTCAAATTTTAGGACACAATTGTTGCTTTACAAGCCTTGTCGAGGTATGCCACACTAGTTTACCAAGGCGGCATAAATGTTTCTATAGACATAAGCAATAAAGATGAGAATTCTGAGTCCACAAAATTTAACATTGATGATGACAATTCTTTGGTGCTCCAATCAAAACCAATCAAAAAGTTACCTACAATTTTGGAAGCAGGTGTATCTGGAATAGGATGTGCCATGATTCAGGTATGTTGAATTATAGTGCAGTGTTCTCCCTAAAGTATTTTGAAGGCACATGTTACTGTTTTCATATGATGTATTAAAACTGATGTTTTTTACCTTTTATTCAAATAATGCCAAAAACATTCTTCCACTTTCACAAGAAGGTGCAAAAATTAACTGGTAGAAATTTCAGTTCCTTATGTTCTTTGTGATACATTTATTAAATTTACAAACATATATATAGATTCTACTACAATGACCAGTTGATTATGAAATTTATCAACTCTCAATAATTAAATTTTAATTTATCCCCGCTTTTGGAAAAAGCTGGGTATATAGTATTCGTTGTGTCCGTCCGTCCGTTCGTTCGTCTGACCTTTGTATCCGCAACTACTGAATGGAATTTGATGAAACTTTCAGAGAATCTTCATCCCATGATGGCACTGTGCACCTCCTATTTTAGAATTTGATTGGACCAATTTTTGGGGTTTCCCATAGAAAAATATGGACTTTGACTTTCAATGTGACAGGGGATACCATGATGCCATCCGCAACTCCTCCTAAACCACAGTATGAAATTTGATGAAACTTTCAGAGGATCTTTATTACATGATACCATAGTGCACCTCCTATTTTAGATTTTGGTCTGATGAATATTTGGGGTTACTCATACCAAAACATGGACTTTGACATTCATTGTGATAGGGGGTTCCAGTATGCCATCCGCAACTCCTCCTAAACCATAAATGTATTATGGACCTCTCCATCAGTGACAGTATTCATAGTGTTGCCTGGTGAGGTATACAATGTAGTGTCTAACGGTTCTGCACTATTATACCTTACCAGACAACACTATAGGAAAATGGTTCCTTCGGGGGAATTATTAATAGATTAATATTCAACTGATAGCATGACAATATATTTTTAAATAGTTATTTACCAACAAGACAATCATAAGAAATAGTTATAAGTCATTAAAGGTCATTATCTAGGATGAGGTGTGGTCATTTATTTGTTTATTTAATCCTTTTTGCTTACTTTTTCTGCAGGCTAATGTAAAGTACAATGTTTATGAGACCCCAACAAGTCCAACATTCGACATGAAAGTGAATGTTTACAGAGCTAAAGACAAAGTCAGCCATTGTAGTCTGAGAACATTAAGTATCTGTGTCAAGTAAGATTAAATTATATTTGTTTATTTCTAGATCACTGGTCATGATATACATAAATAAGCAAATGTAATTAGAATAAATACAAAAAACATGTCATCATCCTGTACCTATTCAGACAACCAAAACTTACTTGAACAGGTGTGCATATATATTTCATTTTTAGAAAATTTCAAATTTTTTTTTGTAAAAATTGACGTCTGCAGGCCACACATGTCTTCCTTGGAAGACTCGCACATTTTTTTCACCATATAGTTTGTTTTTTTCTGGAAATTTTTATTAGGACACTAAATTTACTTTTATTTTTCAGGCTTTATTGTGTTACTAAATGTGGTGTTGCACCATAAATATACAATATTAGTGTACTATACAGGGATGATTTTAGTCAGTTATTTAGCTGATTTCAGTTATTTGGTATTGCAAAATTTATTTGAAAAAATTGTCAAACTGGGCAGAAGCTGCCAGAAAATGATATTTTTCCACACCTAATCCCCCTGTTTCAGTTTTTTTTTAGCAATTTTCAGTTATTTCCTCTGCTCATCAAAATCATCCCTGACTATAGAATATAGAAAATACTTTAATGAGGCTAAGGAACGGGGGGAAAATGCAAGGCACTGCGGAGAATTGTCATCCAGTTCCAAGCAGAATAAAATTATTTTACATTTTGTTCTATAGTACATGAATATTATTTTTATCCAGCAATGGTTAATTCTTCTTGCTTGAAATAAAAAAATTCATGATTCTAATAACCCTTAAGAAGGCCTCTTATAAGTCTATAAAAACGTTTTTTTATATCTTCTCAGGCAAATGAATATTTGAAGATCATTGGCATTCTTTAAAATAATTGCTTTCAAGTTGTTTTTAGTTTACTAGGTATAATGAAAGTAAGTTTTTTGGACAGACTGATGAAAAACTGAGCATAATATACAATTAAACATAATGCAAAAGTAAAAATTTTAGATACATGTGAAGCTACACATTTTTGATATGTAACAGCAGAAAATTATATACATATAGAATACTATATAAAACATGCAAATCACACTTAATTAGTCAAAAATTTGTTCATGTCCTGACTATTGAGTAGGTAAGATTTTTGTTACAATTGTAACAAATGGTATGACAAAATTTGATCTAATTTATCTTTTGTAGATTTACAGGACCAGGTGGAGTCAGTAATATGGCAATTGTGGATGTTAAGATGGTGACAGGATGGGAACCAGTTAAAGATTCTCTTAAAGGGGTATGCTATTTTCAGTCTTTTTGTTTTGAATTAATGTATCATTGATTGCTGGTGTCATATTGTATTTTGACTCCATGGGATACTGACCCTGTGTTCAGACTAGGGTCAATTTTCCATGGGGGTCAAAATATTATATGAGACTGATCTTTATCAAGGAGCTATATGAATGATTCTGGAAAGAATCTTTTCATGAAAATATTCAAGTACCCTAGTACATAGCCCAAAACTCCTAGCATAGGTATATAAACTGAGAATTCATTAAATCAGATTTTAAAATTCCATGTTTGTTTTCATCAGTAATCTTATGTTAATGTTCATTTTTGTCTCGCCTGCGACGAAAGTCGCTGGAAGCGAGACATAGGTATAGTAATCCGGCGGCGACGGCGACGGCGACGGCGTTAACTTTTTGTAAAACCTTAATAACTTTTAAAGTATAATACTTACAATGTTCATCTTTGGTCCACAGGTGCATGAAGTGATGACCTTTTCAGCAGCACATTTTTAGATGACCTTGACCTTTTTTTCATGGTTCAATACCCACATAAACATTGCGACATAGTTTTACATTCAAATCCTTTTCTCAGAAACTATAATACCTAGAGTTATTATATTTGGTCTACAGTGAGATCTATATGGGTACATGCCAGTCTGACACCTGTCATTTGTCCTTGACCTCAATTGCACGGTTCAGTGAACTTCGAAAATCTGCGACATAGTTTTACATTCAAGTCCCTTTCTTAGTAACTGTAATGTTTAGAGTCATCATATTTGGTATATAGTAAGATCTATATGGGTACATGGGAGTCTGACACCTGTCATGTGTCCTTGACCTCAATTTCACAGCTCAGTGACTTTGTCAATTTTTTCTTCTAAAGTCCATTTTTCTGCAACTACAATGAATAGACTCATCATACATGGCTTATAGCAAGATCTGTATGGGTACATGCCGGTCTGACACCTTTCATGTGCCCTTGACCTCAATTTCATGGTTCAGTGACTTTGTCAATTTTTTCCTCAAAAGTTTATATTTCAGCAAGTGCAATGACTAGATTCATCAGATATGGTCTATAGCTAGATCTATATGGGTACATGCCAGTCTGACACCTGTCATGTGTCCTTGACCTCAATTTCATGGTTCAGTGACTTTGTCAATTTTTTTCTTTAAAGTCTATTTTACAGCAACTACAATGAATAGACTCATCATACATGGCTTATAGCAAGATCTGTATGGGTACATGCCAGTCTGACACCTTTCATGTGCCCTTGACCTCAATTTCATGGTTCAGTGACTTTGTCAATTTTTTTCTTTTACAGTCCATTTTTCAGCAACTGCAATATCTAGACTCGCCATATATATAAGAACTTGCCCACCTCATATTTTCAGATTGATCACTAATGTTTTAATTAGGGGATAGACAAACAGGAAGGGGGGGGGGGGAGAAGTATAACTTTGTGTATAAAGTTCCATCTAGTTTTTTCTCTTCGAATGGCATACCTAAGATAATTGATACAAAACTTACATGATTATGTATATAATCTATTTGAGAAAAAGTATTTTGTTGATCATAAAACCAAAGATCTTGTTTATTAAATTTCACACATAAATAATTTCACAACCCTCAATAGCCCCTGGCAAAATTGTGAGAACTACTAAAACATATCAAAACTATTGATCTATTGATTCATGACTTTGTAAATAAGTCTGTAATGTAATGTTAATTTTTGTGTGGATGTCCTTTCAATAAGAATATTTGGATTGATATAAATATAAAAAGGATAAGTATATATTTAAACTTTGTTTCAAAATTGTTATATTTGTTGACACAAAATTTTATATAAATATGGGTGGTTCTGAAATTTAAAATTAGCATACAAAAAAGCCATTGATTTATCACTTGAATGCCGGTTCTCGAAGAATTGACATAAAATGAGCGATGGTGCGCGCAGTATGGTGCAATCATCAAAATTTTGAGACAATTTATTTATCTTTTGGTGGTTTGCACGAAATACTTAAAATGCACAGTTTGATGATCCATAGAAAAATTATTGATTGATTAGTTATTGTTATCCCCTCGCCCAACTGAGTTGTGGAGGGTATATAGTATCTCGTCCAGTGACCATATTAAGGTTTTTTGATGAGGTCAGTTTCTGACATATGGCTTTTGTCCTTGACCTCAATTAATTAATTGCTCAAGTAATCACATAACAGCTTTCGCATGTCTGTTTCAAATGTACCATAATGGTAGGCAAATGATAGCATGGTCTTTGATAGTGCATGTTATTCTGGGTCAAGCGCGGACAGGCGAGACATCTTTTAGGGTCCACACTTGTTCTTGTTTAGTTACTATCTCAAACTGGAAATTTTTTTCCTAAAAATATGAGCTATCAATGTTTGAAGGGAAATAACTCCAAATTCTTAATTTCTTGACTTTAGTACTTTTCCAAATTCATTTGCTTATTAGCAAATTCTAGTTTAAAGTAGAATTCATTAAATAAAATAAATTTAGAAATTCATACAACTTGACTTCTTGTATTTCTGAGACAACTGCTCTATTATGAAATCAGAAAAATGACATGACAGTCATAAGCAAATGATGCAATGTACAGAACATCAGTGGGTGATTTTAGATAAACTGGTCATCTTGTTGATAGTATACACATTTTATGGATTTTTCTTTTGTATATTACATAAAAAAAATCAGACGTTTGACAATGTTTTGAGTTTCAGAGAAAATGGATGGCCAATGGTACATAAAGTTTGCAATTTTACCAAAACAGTCATTAGCAGGATTAATGTATTATTTAGTGACTCACAATAGGATTTATGGAATAGGGGGTTCAGTTAAAAAAAAAATTTGATACTTGATGTAGTCATTTTCATGACCTTGTCGTTTAGGAGTAGGGCAGCCAACAAATAATGACATTCTTGTAAGGAATATTACCTTACTTTGTTATGTAATTACAGCTGATAGTTGATAAAGACAGTGTGCAGTATATTGGAATAGAGAAATATGAAGTAGATGGTAACATTGTCCATATATATTTTGACCAGGTAAGTGATATTGCATTTCTGCAACGAATGAGAAATGTGACTACATATTTTGTTGCATGAGATGGTGAAGTATTTTGTTTAAAACTGTTTTTCGGAAGTATGTGTTGATATATAATTGATATTTCACCACAAATGTCATTTTATATTTATCTTAGTTCATTGAATCAGTATTGTTAATTTGCTTAATTTTCACACATGCAAATTTTATTACAGCTTGACATTACAAGGAGATGTTTCCTAATGGATGTTGAACAGAATATTAGAGTGACCAATCCTAAACCTGCTCAAGTTAAAGTCTATGATTATTATGAAGTTGGTAAGATCATTTTTATCTAAAATTCTGAATATTATGAAGTTTTATAATTTATGTAAATTTCTTTAGTAATTTTCCCATGCTTACATCCCATGATTAGAGGTTGGTTTGAATATCAGTAATGTTACGATCTCTACTTGGTAATATTGACATTTATTATACTTCATGCCAGACACTACTGTGATATTTGGTACATTAATAACTTGCATATAAATTTCAACCTATCCGGCAAATACGGCATATGAACTACAGTAATATGTCCGTGTGTGGCTTTATATGTCGCGTGAGTTTTTGTGTACATTTAGCCGGCAAGTACGGCATATGAACTACAGTAATATGTCATGAGTTTTTGTGTACATTTATGGTTACAAAAATGAGCGCTTTTCATGAATATTTACAGTAAGAAATGTCTCAGTCAGCCATGAGCCTTTTTACATGAGAAAAGTGAATTACTTTTAAATTAGATGAATTCTTAGCTTGAAGTATAATAATCACAATATTAGGGTCTTGTGACGGTTATATGCAAAATATTTGCCAGGTCTGAGTGATGTATTACACAAAGCGTTTGGTAATATGTCACTCAGACCTGGCAAATATTTCGCATATAACTGTCACACGACCCTAATGTTATATAAATAGTCATTTCTAGTGGTTGTGGTCTTCTGATCCAGTCATATATAGTGGTTATAGTGTTATGGTCCTTGTTATTAGTTTGAAAAGATGACAAATAAACAAACAAAATAATACAGATTTATAGTATAACTAATATTTAAGTTCAAATACCTACAGATCTACAACAAGTTGCCGAACAACTCATTAATTCATGAATGCGTGTATCGCAAGAGTGAATTATTAGCATTTTTCAGTCACTAGTTGTATATTTGGTATTCGAATTTCGAGATTAGTTATTTTGTTTATTACATTGACATATTCCATGTATGCATAGAGAGCTCTATAGGAGCATGTGGGTCATTTAGAAAAGTGTTTAATGCAGGCATCCATTATGAAATCCGAAGTGAATTTATTTGTCCAAGCGAATATGGCCATATTGTGCTACATACTAAGGCTAGAAAAAGTTTGGTTCACGAAATTAGAAGTAAGTAAGGGAAATAACTTGCTTTAAATTATAATTTTAGAGTCAGAATCATGATACCGGAAATGAGTTTCTGGAAAGGGCTATTGCTGTGCTCGCATCATTGGCCATGCCAACAGCATATTAAGATTTTACAAGAAAATATAAGGGTTATACTTTATGTGACTACGCGTTGACCTTTGTATAGGAGGATAAAGTGAAATATGACTTGAGATTTCACTGGGTGAATTATCGAATTTGATTTCACTCAGAAATCCCAGTATTCCCCCACACTCAATGTAATAAATTATAAGAATGACAATAATGTTTTGACGTGGAAATAGTGTAATCTATTATAGACTGCCAACAACATTACTTATATCATTTGATTGGGTAATTTTATTTTTTTTTTTGTTTGTCTATCACATCATAGAATGAATGTTTTTTCTACTGTTATGTCAGAATCCCTCTATTATAGACATTTAAATAGCTGTTGGAATTTAATTATAAGGATTGACTGTAATTTTGTTTACAGTCTATTCAAATTAAGTTAAGTGCATGTGTGTGCACACGTTTAAGTAACATGCTGTCCAGGTTATTTAGTATGCACCATGTGATTGGGGTTATTTCTTCATAGACAAAAATAAAATGGTGATTTCTTGAAGAGAGTTAGTTTTCTGTTTCAGTAAGTCAGAAAAGGTAATAATACTTTTAGCTACTCCCACCTAATAGTAAGATAATCAAGTAAAAATTCCAAACAGTATATTCAAAAGTTGATAATTTGAAAAAGTTTGAAGTGGATGAAATATAGATCATGGACAATTAAGGTTGACATAGGAGTTTTTCTCATAGAACAAGATAATAGTAAAATCAATATATTGAGAATACAGAAAAAACATGGAAAATGCTTTGTAAAATAAATAATCTGGTTAGGGGAAAAACCACAGCTGGCTTTTGTTGATGTTTAAATAAAAAATTTTAGCTATGTAAAACAAATTATCAGGATTAGATTTGAGTGAAAATTCACAGCTGGCCTTTGAATTGAAATGGGAGAGAACTCTTAATTGAAATTATTATTCTCACCAGTGAAGTAGTTGCTTCTTTCTATATGCTGGCTTTTTTGTTTATTAGCTCAGCTGACCCAAACGGCCTTCGTTCGTCTGTTCGTCTGTAAACTTTTACATTTTGATCTTCTCCTCTGAAACACTACGCCAAATGAACTGAAACTTGGTATGAAGCATCTATGAAGGTTTGCATATTTTGTTCAAGTTGGACAACTAATATGATGAATTCTTATTTCTGATTGGACAAATTTTAAAAATCTTCCCCTCTGAAACCCCAAAGCCAAATGAACTGAAACTTGGTATGAAGCATCTATGGAAGGACCTTTATAAAGTTTGCATATTTTGTTCCAGTCAAAGAACTTATATGGCCACCATAATGAATTCTTATTTATGATTGGTCAAAATTTCAAAAATCTTCTCTGAAACCACAAAGCCAACTGAACTGTAACTTGGTATGAAGCATCTGTGGATTATTTCCAGTCAGACATCTAATATGGCCGCCATGATCAATTCTTATTTTTGATTGGAGAAATTTTAGAAATCTTCTCCAAAACCCCAAAGCCAAATGAACTGAAACTTGGTATGAAGCATCTATGGAAGGACCTTTATAAAGTTTGCATAAGAACTTATATGGCCGCCATGGTGAATTCTTATTTCTGATTGACCAAAAAATTTCTGAATCCGCAAAGCCAAATGAGCTGTAACTTGGCATCTGTGGAGGGACCTTTATAAAGTCTGCATATTTCGTCCCAGTCAGACGACTGATATGGTGGCCATGATGAATTCTTACTTTTGATTGGTCAAACTCCTCTCCTCTTAAACCATACAGCCAAATTAACAGATACTTGGTATGAAGCATCTATGGAAGGTCCATTACAATTTTCACTTGATAAGAAATAAAATGGATTGATTGTGGGACTATCAGGTGAGTGATACAAGCTTAGTTCTCTTGAGCCCCTTGTTTTATTTTATTAATTTTTTTTTCAGCTTGGGTTACTTTTTTAAACCAACAGTAGTTTCAGTATTTCTTCTTAGGACAAATGTTTATAAACTTGTAATTTTTTATTTCCTGCAAACAAAAGTTGTCAAATTAAAAAAATCTTCTCCTCTAAAACCATGTACCCAAATGAAGAGACTCTTGGTATGAAGCATTTATTGAAGGACTTGCATAATTTGTTTCGATCGGACAATAACATGGCCGCCATGAACAAATCCTATTTTCTCATTGGTCAAATTTAAAAATTCTTCTCCTCTGAAACCATATAGCCAAATGAACTGAAAATTGGTATGAAGCATTTATGGAAGGACCTTTAAGAAATGTGCAATTTTTTTTATTTGACAACTAAGGTGGGTGCCATGAACAAATTATATTTCTCATTGGTCAAATTAAAAAAAATCTCTCAAATAATGTAGCCAAATGAACTGAAACCTGATATGAAGCATATTGGAAGGAATTTTATAAAGTTTGCATATTTTTCCTCAATCAGACAACAAAGATGGGCACCATGAACAAATCCCATTTCTAATTGGTCAAAACATACAGCCAAATGAAGCATTTATGGCAGGATCTTTATAAATTTTGAATTTTTCAACACAGGACCAAAGGTAAAATCTAGGCAAGAATCTTTCTAAAATTTTGATATATCTCCCCAATAAGACAACTATTCTTGATTGTCCAAATTAAAAAAAATCTCTGAAACTGAATAGCTGAAAAGGATGCCAGGTGAGCGATATAGGCTCACCACTTGAGCCACTAGTTTAAAATCTGGAAAAAAAATTTTTCCTTTCAAAAATCCACTTTACAAAGATAAATAATGCCTGTTACCTGTAGGATGTTGGTATCAGTGCTGGACATAAGCTTAAATTCCCATTTAATAAAACCTATTTAATATTCTTTCATACTGATTTTCAAAAAAAAAAATTTAAGAAATTTTTTATCTTTTTCAGATTTTACACTAATTGTAAATTACAACATAAAGACAACTTGTGGTACTAAAGAAGAATTACCTTATGTTAGTGCTGAGGAATACTACAGCGGTATAATGGTCGACATCCCAATAGATGAAATTGTACAAGTCAGATTACCACCACTCTTAGGTATTGCTTTGTTATTAATTTGTTTTTCCAAACAAAGTTAATGCCATTTTGTGAAGCACAATTAAATTTATAACTCAAATTGCAAATGGTAAAAATATGAACGATATTCTGTTTCAAAATATTCATTATTTATGAATTGTCACAATTTTGTCTGGAAAATTATGTTTTATCCAGAGTTGCTTAACATTAAATTTTTGGATCTTTTATAACCTAATTATTAAAAATAGATAGATGTGTTGAAAAAGAAAGTACTGCATTGTTAGGGATCTTGCCTGTACAAAGATTCAGTAAAATAAAGATAATGGGTCCAGTTTGTTTTTAAGAACCATTGAATACTGAAGGAATGGTATTGAAAGTCCTGTAATTGTTAGACAATAAATATTTCCCAACAACATTAACGTTTAAAATGAAAGTTATCTTTGTTGAAAAAATAAATTACCATAAATTTCATTGCTTTTCTTCTCTTTGGTTTATAGAGAGTGGTGGATTGCCATCAGGAGGAAGAATGGTGAGTTAAGACATTATTATTGCAAGATAATTTTTTTTTTTTGTCTGGACTTTATCCTTTCTTAAATTATCAAGTAAAGTGGTTCAAAGTCTGCATTTTATTTTGTAATTGATTGTTGCCAAATTAGCATCACCGTGGATCAAGGATAAAAGATGTAGAATTTCTTGGTAATGTTGAAGATATCCTGATATTATTTAAGATCATATTTGTTGATACAGTATGAATTTTCGGAATATATATATTCATTTACAAATTGATGAATTTGAGAAAAATTTAAGATAAATTAAATATTTGTTGTTTGTATGATGAAATAAGAAAAATGGATATGAATAATATATTTTAGTCGTGTCCTGTCTGTATGGAAAATGTAGATGTCAAAAGTAAAATGTTCAAGTCCATGGTCTGTGGCTCAAAGAAAAGTAAGTGTATATTAAATAACGAAAAATGTTGTGTAGTAAGTTTGACAAATTACAGGCATGTTCAGTGTAACCCCCTTTTATCAACAAAGGCAGTAGTCTTATTCACAAAAAGTCTGACGTAATTTCAGATGCAAGTCATAAAGGAATGATACTGAGTTACATAAGAATTTACGTCTAAGAATTTTTGTGAATAAGGCTGCAGTAATATTTATGTAGAATTGCTTCTTGTAACTATTTCTGACATATTGAATCTGTTTTTATAGTTTTATTTTATGATGGAGATAAAAAATAGTTTATATCCGTGATTAAATGCCAAATTTTAATATATTCTAAAATTGAGAATATTATTGTAAATGTGTGTAAACTAAGGTTACATAAAAATATTACGATAAAACTTTTTTGTTTTACAATAATGATTGGTAAAATCTTACAGAAATAAATGAATAGTGAGTTTCATAAAAAATAAAAATGTGAAAATTAAACTCCGATACGATGAAAAATCAAATGCTGAGAACAGTTTATTGAACAATATTTAAGGCAGGCTTCGCAACAGAATTATTCCTTTAACAAAGAACAATGCACCATGCTGTGCGATTGAACATATAGCGCATTAATGTAGCGAATGCGTAAAAAAAACTACTTCACCAAAATTGACATCCTCCATCTTTGGATGTCCATAACTGCAGTTACGGTCATCACATTATACCCTGTGTAAACATACAATGCATTAAAATAGCGAATTCTTCAAAACAAAACAAAATTTACCAAAAGTGACATCCTCCATCTTGGGATGTCCATAAATGCAGTTACGGTCATCATATTTTATACCCCGTTTAAATGTACATTTCTAAATGAAACTTCATCAGGTACTCATATGCTTAAAATTTAGAAAGTCAAGAAATAAACACCAAAATATAGTGAGCAATACAATAAAACAACCAAACACTTTGACTTGGAAACCCAATTTTAAAGGCTTCATCTAGTTAAACAAATTTTATAAAAAAAGTTACCTTTGTAGTTTATTTAAGTCATCATTTTGAATATATATTTGTGATTGCAGTATATAAAATACAGAAAGGAAGAAAGGGAACTCGCCCAATTAAAGTGTATGCCGACTTGAGACCGAAAAACAAGAAAAGGATGGATCTGTTTGTTAAACAGATGTACAACAAGGCTTGTAATTGTCCGTTAATGAATGGCAAAAAAAGTAAGAAGTTAAAAGATTCATCAACCCTATAATTTGATAAAAAAAAAATTCCCTTTTCATACTAATATCATTATGTATAATGAGGAGAAAAAGTACCAAAGTACCATAAGTATATGAAAAATCATAGGTATTGTATATATTTATCCAGCTAGACTAGTGAGAATATTTTAAGTATAAAATTGTTAACTTATTTATTGAACAATGAGTTTGAATTTTTGTAAAAAGTGATGAAAAAAATATATATTATTATGTATACCCTGACACAAAACAAAAAAGGTTATCTAAAATACCAAATAGCACCAGCTTTCCTCCTCATAAGAGGCATTAATTTCCTTTCTTTCTCCATGAGTACAGGGTTTTTTGGGTATGTGGAGGGGTTGTAGTCATCGACAAGACAAAAAAAATTTCAACGAATTTTTGTCATTAAAATAAATTAGCTAATTATCAGTATGAGAAATTTACTTAGAAATTCCATTGATATTATATTGTTTTTTTTTTTTTTCAGGTAAACTATTGGTGTTCTCAGAGTACGACACTTTGGATAAAGTTACAGAGACATTAGCATTAAATTTATCTAATAAACTGGTTAAAGGAACTAAGTCCATGGAAAAAGCAATATGGCGTCTTGTCAGACGAAAAAAATGTAATAAGGACACAAATGGTGCAAATTCTTAACATTCAGTATTTACTGGAAATTCATAAAAAATGTGATGTTTTGTAAGTCTGTCGTAATTTGAATTGCTGTTTTAGCATTTACAGAAACTGGTATTTTTATACTCAATAATTCATTAGTTGTTTTAAAAGGTTTAGAAAGGAATCTCCAACAAAAACCATGTTTTATCCACATTTAATTTCTGAGTTGATAGTTATTTTATATTTTTATATGAAATATTGTAATTTTTTATATCAAATTTTATTGCATTATTTTTAACTAAGTTTTTTTTTCAGAGAAATCCATTTAAACATGTCTTTTTTTGGGAGTTACATGTAAAACTATATTTTCCCTTATTTTTATAGAAATGAACAAAGTTTTTAGTGTTTTCATTTGCTGTTTTGACTTTATTCAAATGTTGCTGACATGTTTGTTGGTTGGAAGAAAATTAATCCGTCATGCAGAGTACGTAGTTTCTTATTTGATATTTTAGTGAAATAAGTAATCATGTAGCCATATACAGTGTCACATGAGCCATTACATTGAAATATTAAAAAAAAATAAAATATGTAAAACTGTTTACAAGAGTATGATATTTAAGTGTATCATCTTTATACATATATCTTAACAAAACATGGAACGTGTTTTTTAAAAAAACAATTTTCTTGTTGTGTGGATGTGGTTATCATTTCGGTATAAATGCTGACAAAAAATATTATAAAAGATCCTGAAAATACCTTTGTTCCAAGTGTCTCATTTGAAAACCCAATAATTGTTTTATATTCTTTTAATTAATGTTTTATAAGTGCAGAAAATTACTGATTGTACTTGTTATTTAGAAAAGTTACTATCATCTTTTTCATCTGTAATTGTTGATTACTTCAAAAAAACATTACCTTATATGAAAGAAGACAAAGTTTCATAAACCAATTATATCTTTAGAAGAATATTTACTAATTTTTCTCGTTAAATTGTCATATAGCTAGTAATTTTACAGGATTATTTTATTTTAACAAATAAAGATTATAAAGAAAAATCCAAAAGGTCTCCTTTCACTTTATGCATTACCAATACAACCAAATAATATTTACAGATTAGATCTTTTATTTGTACATTATCAGTAAGATGTGTTTTCTTTTGTATGTTGGTCATAGCATCCGGTATTCTTTAGCCAAGCATAGTTAAATGTATTGAAATAATGACACTTCCACCAGTGTATGTAACCTAACCAACATGAATACTCTACAGACAAAATTGTACATTTGTGTCCAATACAATTTACCCAGCCCACTTGAACACCTAAAAAACTATATCAAACACTTGTGTCCCTTATATTTTACTGACCTTACTTAAACACCCAGTTGACAATATCAAACAAATGCGTCCAGTATATTTTACCAACTCTACTTGAACACCGAACAGCCAATATCAAACAATTGTGCCTAGTATGTTTTACCTACCTTACTTGAACACCTAACAGATAATATCAAACAATTGTGTCCAGTTAAATTTACCTACCTTACTAGATCACCAAATAGACAATATCAAACACTGGTGTCCAGTGTATTTTATCTACCTTGAAAAAGCAACAGACAATATCAAACACTTGTGTCCAGTATGTTTTACCTACCTTACTTGAACACCCAACTGATAATATCAAACAATTGTGTCCAGTTAAATTTACCTACCTTACTAGATCACCAAATAGACAATATCAAACACTTGTGTCCAGTATGTTTTATCTACCTTGAACAACCAACAGACAATATCAAACACTGGTGTCCAGTATATTTTACCTACCTTGAACAAGCAACAGACAATATCAAACACTTGTGTCCAGTATATTTTACCTACCTTGAACAAGCAACAGACAATATCAAACACTTGTGTCCAGTATATTTTATGTACCTTACTTGAACATCCAACAGACAATATCAAACACCTGTTCAGTATGTTTTCCCTACCTTACTTGAATGAACACCCAACAGACAATATAAAACACTTATGCCAGGTATGTTTTGCCTACCTTACTTGAACACCCAACAGACATTATAAAACAACCGGATGAAACCTTCAAAACCTGTTTATATTTGACTATCTTATCTACTGTTGTTGTGGTTGTTGTTATTTATGCAAAATTTTAAACAAGAATAATTGAAATGTTTTGCTTTTTGTTGAAGAACTTGTAGCTGTTTTAAAAAGAAAAACGTCACCTTGCAGTATTTTATGAGTGTCTCATGTAAATATACCCCACAAAGGATACTTATCTTGCTGCCTAGTTCTTTCAGTATTAACACTGATTATAAAAAAAACTACTTTTCATTTTAACTGATCCAAGATGCATATTGAATTTGAATCTTGGCACAGATTTATCTCATCAAAAAGATACATGTGCATACATTTACCGTAAATACGTAGGTATGTTGTTTTTGTCTTGTACCATGGTCTTTAAAATGGTTATTTTGAAGGAATTTATCAATGTGTAAACTCGGACTTATCACTCACGAACTATATAAAGTCAGAAGAACTTTATGCAAAGTTTGTGAGTGATAAGCCCAAGTTTACACATTGATAAAATCCGTAAAAATAACCTATTTCTTATAATTCCAACGTAATGCAGAAATATGACGTTTTCATTTGAAATTAAAATTTTCCTTATGCACTATATTGCATGCGTACGCATTCATACGCACGACGTCATGAAAGGAATTTATCAAGTTATAAACTTTTTATCGGAAGTTGCTGTTAGCCAATGAAAGTACTGCATTTGATGTTTTGAAAACAACATTGGAATTATTGCACTATTAATTTAATTATCACAGTTTACCAAATTCTTTGATACTAATTTTGATGCACAAGATGTGCACTTTACGACGATTTACGACTCATTGTGTTCAAGGTCTAAAATGTTGAAAACCAAAAAAAAATAAAAAATATTCCAACATGCAGTCACAGAGCAAATTCAAAAATGCCAAAATTCCCGAAAGGATAGAGCAAAACCATCTAAGGGAGAAACCATTTGATTTTTAAGGGGGTTAGGGTCAAATGTTCGATCCTACCTATTTATTTCGCCCCCTCCATAAAAATCGAATGGTTGCTCCCTTAGGACAGAGTTATATACGAGAGAAATACTTACTTTTCACAAAATTTAACGTTTTTGTAACAGAAAATTTAAATTACATGTTTTAATTTCGGGCAAGTATCTAAATACTAGGAACTGGACTGGTGATATCCTCGGGGACTTGGAGTCCACCAGCAGCGATTTCGACTCGGTGGTAAACAAAATTCTTTGATACTTCTTAGTTTTCACAAAATTTCACATTTTTATAAAAGAAAATAAATTATCAGTTTCGGATATGAGTTTTTGTTTTTTTTTTTTTTTTTTGATTTATGTAGAACTAAAATTGTCTTCTCATACCAATTGTCCGCTTCCCGAAACACCTCTTTAGGAAACTCACAATGAAAGTATCTACTATATTTTTTCCCACACGTTAACTTAATTTATAGAATAATTCTGTTGTTTATGCTGAACAGTAAAAGTAATAAATATAATATTCTGTCAAAGTGTAACATTTTTGGCCCTGACGTGGAATTAATTTCAACGATTTATAATAGAACCATTGTCACGAGTAACCAGCGATGGAAATGAGAAAACCTCAAGTCAATAACTTAATCCAATATTGTAGAACTTTAACAAAAAGGTTAGATTCCTTATTCTTATATGCTTCTTTTCATGGATATTTTGTGCTGATTACGGTATTATATACTTTCTTATTATTTACGTTCATGATTGAAATACTTGTCAAGAAACTATTGTCGCTATTAAAAAGCAAATCCCATTCATTTGCGTTTGTTTGATAATGAACGTTCACCATGTGTTTTATTATTGTAACTTCTAGAATAAGCTTTGATTGTGCTATATAATTCTGGATAGTCATTCAGGTAAGACTTCCATTTGAACCCTTCTTCATATATATCTTCACTTAATCCGTCATTATGGGGGTTCAAATGGAAGTCTTCCATAATTCAAATTATACTTCAATAGATAATGCCATAATACTTATGAAGTATCTATTGTAGGTATATATGTTTCATTGGTCTTACAGGATTTTGATTAGTTTTCCAAAGTTAACTTTACATTTATCAATGGACAGACATAACACAACTAATTACCAGTAATTAACAGGAGTAATACCATATTTAGCTCACCTGGCCTAAAAGGCCATATGCGCTATTGCCATCACTTGGTGTCAGTCATCGTCGTCCGTCGTCTGTCGTCCGTCGTCGTCCGTTAACTTTTACAAAAATCTTCTCCTCTGATACTACTGGACCAAATGGAACCAAACTTGGCCACAAGCATCATTAGGGTATCTAGTTTAGAATATGTGCCCGATGACCCGCCTGCCAACCAACATGATCGACATGGCTAAAAATAGAACATAGGGGTAAACTGCAGTTTTTGTCTTATATCTCAAAAACTAAGGCATTTAGAGCAAGACTGACGGGGTAAACATGTTCATCAAGTCAAGCTCTACCTGCCATGAAATTTTCACACGAATCGGCCAACCCTTTGTTGGGTTATTGTCCCTGAATTGTTGATTTTAAGGAAATTTTGCAGTTTTAGGTTATTATCTTGAATACTATTATAGATAAAAACTGTAAACAGCAAAAATGTTCAACAAATTAAAATCTACAAATAAGTCAACATGACCAAAATTATTGATTGACCCCTTATAGGAGTTTTTTCCCTTTAAAGATGGCATCAGGCGTAAACTTTCCTTTAAAGATCTTTTCTTCTGAAACCACTGGGCCAATTGGGACCAACCTTTAATGGACTAGTCCGGCATCCCTGACTTCCAACCGACATGGCTGCTGTTGCTAAAAATAGGAAAAAGGTTGGATGAATTTAAAACATCTTCTATGAAACAAGGCCAATTGGAACCAAACTTGGCAGTAATAGTCCTTAGGAGGTTCTCTTCAAGAAGTATGTCCAATAACCCGGACTGTTAACCAAGATGACCACCACAGCCAAACTTTGTTTAACATAGGGCCCTATGGAAAAATTCATTGAAAAATCTTCTTGTCTTAAACAACTTGACCAATTGGAACCGGAATACCCAGCAATGGTCCTTAGGGGGTCCTCTTTCAGAATTGTGTCAGATTTCGTGAACTATAAACCAAGATGACCGCCACAGCAGAACTTAGTTTAACATAAGACCCTATGGGAAATTCACTCAAAAATCTTTTTGTTTGAATCCACTAAGCCAATTAGAACTAGACTTAGTAGCAATAGTCCTTAGATGGTCCTCTTTCAGATTTTCGTCCAAATACCCGCACTGTCAACCAAGATGGTCGCCACAGCCGAAGTTTAACATAAGGCCCTATGGGAAAATTCATTGAAAAATCTTCTTGTCTGAAACCACTTGACACATTGGAACCAGACTTGGCAGCAATGGTCCTAAGGAGGTCCTCTTTCAGAAATATGTATAATTTCGTGGACTGTGAACCAAGATAGCCGCCACAGCCGAACTTAGTTTAGCATAGGAAATTCACTCAAAAACACTAGTATTCTCGTCTGAACTGAACCAATTGGAATTAAATTTGGCAGCATTGGTCCTTAGATGGTCCTCTTTCAGAATTTTGTCCGATCACCCGGATTGTCAAACAAGATGGCTGCCACGGCAAACCTCAGTTAAATATTGGACCCTATGGGAAAATTCATTTAAAAATATTATTGTCTGAAACCACTTAGCCAGTTGAAACAAAACTTAGCAGTATTGGTCCTTAGATGGTTCTCTTTTAGAAATGTTTCCATTGACCTGGACTTTCAACCAAGATGACTGTCATAGCTGAAGTTAGTTTAACATAGAACCCTATAGAAAAACCAACAAAATTGACTGCAACACTTAAATTTTTAGTCCTGCTCAAGCCGAAAAGTTAAATCCAGGTGAGCGATACAGGCTCTTGAGAGCCTCTAGTTTTCTTTTGTGGTCATTGGTCATAGTGGGCTAATTGAGTTCAGTTCTGGTTGATTCATTGTTTGAATTTGACTAGAAAATAGTCAGTTTAGATCTGTTTTATTTGTGGTCCCTCTACACCTAAGTTCTCTCTAGGGCCATTTAAGTCTTGTATTCTATGGTGGGCTATTGTGCCTCATTGATCACCACACAACTACCACTATAATAATATGGATCTTTTCATTTGCTCAGTTCTATTGGGTGTTATCACATTGACGTACACTCCTTAGTAACAATATCTTGCTAATGTGACAAACGAAACGTTGAAGAGCAAACACCGTGACAACTTTCATAAAATAAAGAGTTTCAACAAACCGATGTATTAAATTACACAACAAGTGGAGAGATAGTCCTCTTTAACTGTGACTTGATGAAGAAATTATTGCAATAAAAGCGATGTTCCTTCCTTCACGTGAATGTTATGATTTATCGTTTAATATTTCTTGCCTATTACAACATATCAAAGGATTTTTAATCCATCAATCATTGCGCATATCAAAAATTATTTCTTGGAAATACAAAATCGCCGTCTAGAGGCTGTGCCGCCGTGATAGTTACAGCAGTATGATTGTTTTACATGTTTGTACTCAAAAAAATTATTTTATTGATGTACGCGGTTAAAAATTTACTTTTAGCTGGTAGCATTTTTATAATCATGTGTTTTAAAGGTATATATTGCTGTTATAATTATAAAACCCCGGAATAGCAAAATTGTAAGGAAAATGACATAACTTCATAATAAATCACATTTCAGTAAATAGATTTGCACCAAATGGAGCCAGTCAGTTCTAATTAAATCACGTTTTCCACAATCAAGATGATATTATAGATTTAATCAAGAAAGAAATATCGACAAATTTTGTTTTCATTTTTCATACACATTTATTAAGAAGTAATTTGATAACTTTCAAAACGGATGAAATTAATTTAACAGTCTTCGGAATTGATCGGTGTCAGAGTATCAGTGAAATGGCATTATCATCAGTGAACAATATGGCAAGTTTGTGTTTTTATTACATTCATTACACTGAACTGTATGTAAAAGTACATATATACTGAATACATCACGAAAATATTTTATTGGCCAAGATACTTTTTCCTATTAATTTAGCTTTTTTTTACATTCCTTTCAGGATCCATATATTGTTGTCAAACTTGATAATTAAAAACAGTCGAGTCTCCTAATTAAAGATTTTATGCGTTGTACGTTTTTTTAATTTAAACTTCAACGAGAATAATTAATACATTACACCTACGAAGTCGTAAATCACAGGGACGATATATACAATGCATTCAATCTGATTTGATCGTTAAAAGGTATGCATATCTATTACACCTTATATAAGAATCCTGGATTCTGACCAGTTGATTGCTAGTGTGTTATTCGTATATCTTTCATTTTCTCTGACGTGAAATATGCCAAATGGTTATTGAAATGCCAATACTAATATATAGTATCAATTTTAGCTTAATACACAGTTCGCGCGTGTCTAAAACCAAACAACACTATGTTTCCGTTAAAAGAACAACATAATAATCCTATGCATTTTTCAATTGCTTAACTCATAAAAAAGAAACAGTGTTATAAATATTTTCCACAAAACTGCAATCTGTTTTGCTGGTTACTGTAAAGTGCAAAATTAGATGAGATTAGCCAATAAAAACAAAAAGATTTGATTAGCTATTCTGATAACAAACATTGCTTAAAGGGAATGTCAATGATATTAAATTAGTTCTGTGACATTACAATTTATGTATTGTGTTAGGATTACTAACATTTGTTGTAAATCATTGGAAAAATGATAAACAAGACACTTTAAATTTCCCTTTTTTGACAAAAAGGTTAACGTTGGATAATTAACACATTTATATCATAATGACATAAAATTAGTATTAGAACTTCTTCCTTATTTATCGAAATGTTATATTTTTGCCCATGTGCATTAAAATGATATAAATCAGATAATCATATTGTATTTTTTTCATATTTTCTACTCTCCATTATACTTTCATTGAAAAAAGACATAAAATTACATAGTTGTCTCTGTTTATCTTGAAGTTTAGAATTCAACAATAACAACAGTATATATATAAGTTTAGTTTATTCATTGATCTCCCTCATGCAAAATTATCATAGAATTTATTCCGTTGCAGTTATCAAAATTAACTTGGAAGTCGTATAGACAATCTTTTTAAAAGTTAGGGGTTTAGCAATTTCTTTTGCATATCTGAAAAATTGCATTTTTAGTCATTATGTAATTAAATCAATATCTTACAAAGTGATTAGAAGAGAAAGCTCTTTCGACATCTCTCAAACAACTTTTCGAGCTTTGTATCGTTGTAGCTCACTTATCGTGCTTATCACTTATCTTCGACAGGACTTTACTGTATGAACACGTTGGTACAGTAGTATTTGCGTAAATAAGTCAAAAACCCTTTTGATGAAACATACTACATCTAATAAGTTCATAACTACGTGTATGTGAATATACATATATAAAATTAAAAAAAAATTAAAACTTAAAGGTCTCCATTTTGTGCAAAGATAGCCTCATTGGCTTGGAGTGTGCTGTAATGTTTGATCCAGTTTTTATATGAATTGCTCACAATATTTTTTTACAATTATCTACTTTTCATTGTTTAAGTCTTGACATTCCCGACTAGTGTTAACTCAGAAAAGAGTTCAACACATATATTCGGCTACATTTTTAATTATTATATTTAATTTGAAGAATGTTAATAAAAATTTTCTATGTGTGCAGAAATGAAAAGAAGAATCCTTTTTCACGAACAATTACAGAAATGTGCAAGAAAGTACGAAATCAGTGATTAGATATTAGAATGAAAGAATATATATATATATATTATATATATTATATATATATATATAAAGGCAACAGAAATGGATTGAAAGTTACCGTTTCTAGAAGTTAGCTGACAACCAGCTCAAAATACTCACGCTGACTTACCAAAATTATAAGCCTACAATAACCCTTAACGAAGAAATAGTAAATGTGAAAGAAGGAATATTGCTGAAATAGAACAGAACATCAGCTACCCAAAGTACAGAAAAGTAATGATCTAATGCAAGACAATACCCATCAACAGACAGTATGCTTATGCCAATCTTAAAAAAAAAACAGCACACCGTAACGGCAATAAAAAGAAGAGATACCAAACTAGTGGTATATTTGACCATCTAACAAGGATATCAATGTTTTGTTGGAAAAATTTCAATAGCGACGAAAGGAAAATAATTCAGAAAGGATGAATTACGACGTTCGAAGGAGAACATCTCTTGTAATTATTTTTTGTCATAGAAACTAGTGAAACCAGTTGTGTGGTATATATTATTGTTAAAAATCTGATTTTAAAAGTTAATACAAATTAATTTTTGAAAAAATCGTCTTTAGACATCTTCTTTTCCCCTCGGCTTTAATCACCTTAAATTGAAAATTTCGTTCATCACGATCGCAATTTAACCAAAAATTAAGCAGTTTTATGAAAAACAATTTTGCACGAATATAAAATGCCATTAGACCTGTTGTTGCTATTAAAATTTATACAGCAGCCTTTGACATTTGGCAGAGATGTAATGAAAAGAATTAACACGAGTGATTTTATGTTTGTAAAAGAGTTACTTTATAGCTCGGTGGCATTAGCTTAATTGAATCGTATGAAAAGGAACGCACATCTAAATAATCCTGTATTTTATTTCCTGTAATCAGTGTATGGCATCTTCAAACTAGAAAGGTAATTAACGGAAAAGATGATGATTTTGAATTTAGTCAATGTGTGAAAGTTAGATCGTGTAATACTTTAAATTCGAAAGCTTTACTAAATGTACTTTGGTTCCTGAAAGACCTACGTTAACTTGCTGATGGAGTTACTGTTGCAGACGAACGATTCCATATGAAACAACAAAATAAAAGGTCGACAATGACATATCAATCAATAGAAGCTAGCAAACAGACAGATCCCCGGACAAAAAAAGCATAAAACATAAACATAAACACAACAGTCTGACTTCGTATACTGAATTATCAATTCTATCATACAAATATACCAAAATAATTCCATTTGTTCCTGATACTTGAAAAATTCAGTTTTCAATATTAATTTTTAGCACTGAGTCTTGGATAATGCCTGTGGATTATCTGAAGATGAAGAATTGGATTAATTAATACGATGGATTAAATGAAAAGATGCAATATATTTACTTAAATACAGTATACATGCACTTTAAATCAAAACACAAGTAGTACTGTTGAGAAATTTTTGAAATTTTTTTAAAAAGCATGAGAAAACACAAAACCAAATTAATGTCCTGTTTCTTTTCTTAAACAAAATTAGAAAATTCAGTGAACATTTCATTCACGTCAAACGATATTTAAACGTTAACATTACAAAGGATTAATTCAATAAGATGTTTTCGTATGTTATTGACTTTTTACATCATTTATCAATTGAAGACATCCAATAAATACTGGAACTGTCTGCCTTCATTAGCTTCATAATTAAATAACTCATTTATTACCAAAACAGATTGTTTACCAGACAAAAGACACCTCACTTTAATATCTAAATAAATGTAACTTATAAGATAAATTTATATTCATCTTTTTCTCCAGTGCGTTAAACATCCTCAAATACCGATTTTATTCAGAAATTCTTCAAGAGACTTTAAGAATAGTTCTCATAACAATTGAATGAAAAAATAAATAGGTTTTCAATGAGAATTATTTCTTAACTTTTAAAACGTTTTAAAATCTCTCCGAAGTTAGAATTGATCGGGACTGTAGCTACATGGACATGTACGTGTTATTTTATCCATTTATAAAAACAAAATTTCTGCGCTGATAAAAAAAAAGAAAAATATCATATTGATATAAACCAAATCGCTCTTTATATTTCTTCCATTAGATTCAACAAAGGAACTCAAGCTAGCACACATAATTTTATAAAATCATAATTCTGAATTCCCACAGTTCAAAATACGGAAGTAAGCTGGATTGCATATTTCTTTTTCAAAATTTGTGATTATACCATATGGTTTACCATAGATTTATCATGACATTGGTAGTCGACATATCTGACAAAAGAGGACCGTATACTGCGACAAAAGACATTATGTAAATTGACATGTCAGTCTGTTCTATAACAAGTTCATTACCCTGGTGAATTTTCTGATCTGAACACGACATGTAATAGACTTATTATGAGAGAATAGAGAACTGAAACGGGGAATGTTTCGGAAACAACCCGACCAAAGAGCAGAAAATAGCTCAAGGCTACATTAAATATTTCAAGTAAAAGTTATAGAAAATCAAAAAGACAATTAGAAAAAGTGACATATTTCCCAGAAATAGTCGCAAATGATAATTTTTTTTATAGTTCCAGACAAATTATATATTGTTTAACCTTGAGTGATCGTGTAGGTACTCGTAGTACAAATATATAGTTGTAGACTTAATCGGGACAACAACAGTTTTAATGTAAACTACAATGTATATATTTCTCAACCAGATATTAAAAGTAATTTGAAAAAAGCTTTAAATTTTCAGAGTAATGCTAAGGCTTTATATTTAACTGTTCCTTCGAATAAACTCTCTGAAAAAGAATATATGCACACAGTTATGATGTAACTGTCAAACCGTTATATATTTATGACGCGGTATGTGCGTCATAAATATTTATTTATGCTTAGGCATAAATATTTATGCCTAGGCATAAAAAGACGCGGTATGTGCGTCATATATATTGCTTTGTTTGGATTTTTTTCTGATTTCTTCAGAACCCATTTTATCTAATTTCCCAAAAATATTTGACCCAAATTTTATCATTTTCCGTTCGATTTTAATTGCAGTTTGGCATCATTGAGTTATCTTTTAAGGTAATTGTACTGATCACATTTATCACATTTCTTTCATGTTGCAATTTAATATAGCCTTAATGTGAAATTTGTTAGGAAACAGAAAAACTGAACAACATGTTTATATTGTGGAAGAAAATGTGACTTTTGGCAGTGTTTCACTACCAACGAAAGGATTGTAGTTTCAGTGATGTCCGACAGTGGATATTGCCTTCCTCGTTGATTGTTAAGTACCTAACTTGTCCGCCTGAATTATTGTGAATAAAAATAACAAATTTAAAGAATATCATCTTAAAAAAGGGTTTGTATCAAATTTTTATTATTTGGAAATTGCACAAAACGACATTTAGAGGTTTGAGTACAGATTGATATTGATTAACGCGCAACGCCACTTATTAAAGGCATGCCATGTTGGGAATTTGTTCCCTGCATTTTACTAGACAAGACACACTCACGTGGCTTTTCTGCTAACGGGATAAGACACATTATTCCGACACTTAGCCGACCTGTCTTTTCTCTTACTCTTAAAAGTCGATGCTTTCCGGGGAAATAGTAAATAACAACAATGTCTTTGTGTGACCCGGAAGGAATTTAACCCGACTACTGGTATGACAAGGTTTATAGAATTATTTGATCATTTGATCTTCCTAATATATATTTTTCTAACCGGTTATATTTTATTATATTCCCAATGTCGTTCTGCAGGTCTTTTGTGAAGATAAATTTCCCTGTTTGCACATAACATATCCTATAAAAGAAAATTAATCTTATAAGTCAAATATACACCAGAGATCGTCTAGAAGATATCCATGTCTGTTTGTAAATAAACCCTTTATTTAACATAGCACCATAAATTGTCTGTTACTTATCTATGTTTGACAGTCAAAGGTGTATATAGTCTGTATACCATCCGGGAAAAATAATCACGAAATTCATAATGATCAATACAAACAATGTGGTAATAGTTCATCTATAGTAATTTTAAAGGTTTCGAAATAGAAAAAATATCGCGTTGTTTGTTTAATTAATAATAGAACTATAACTGACTGCAGTTGCATTTATAAAAAAAGAGCGTTTTTGTTTCATTGATATAAAATGTTTCGAGTAACTTGCAGATTAAAATTGAATATTTAAAGATTTAAGTACCCATGTTAGAATATCTAAAAGCTCAAAAAGTAATCTTCTTTCCATGTTCGTCTCAAATAAAATATCCAATCGTTATATTGGGTAGCATTACTCCAGGCGGAAGGTATTTCATTAGCTATATGAAAACAGAAAAATTGTAATTCTACTTCACATGTGACCGATTACAAGCTCCACCGAACCTCATTTTTTCTAGACGGAACACGCCCGACATCCGGGGATAACATTTACTGTTGTACGTACCTTTCGCGGCTATAGTACAATGACGTTGGGTAATTCTACGACCGCCGCTACGCGGCGCTCATAAGCAGAGATACAGTATTAAATGTAATTGACGTAGAAAAATCTAAGACATGTCAAATAGCTTCATTTATGGTCAGATAACATTGATAATGGTGAGGTCAAATAGGTTTCACGTATCATTAAAAAACATCTAACTGAAGTTAAATGATCGTTATGTAATTGTCAAGCCGCAACAAAACAGACGATAGATGGCATTGCTGTCTGAGCTTCTATAGATGGTTTCTTTTATACATTAGGTATATAACGTTCAATGTAGAACTGATAATAAAGACATAACATATAATATGTCAAATCGGTCAACTTTAACACATATAAACGAAGCCGCGTGTACTCTACAGACCAACAACTTCAGAGCTACCGTATTGTAGCAGTATATTTTATGCCAGAGTTGCGTTCAGTATCTAGCTCCTACATAGATTTTGTTCTGGTATAGTTCCCATACTACCTGTACGTTCCACAATTACAGTATATAAGTACCAGAATAAAATCTGCGTAGCGGCTCGGTAATAATCACAGTCCAGAGTGAAATTTAATACAATTTTTTTTATTAAATATCAGAAGTAAATTTAAATTAACTTAAAAATCGCACCTCCTCGAACTTCAGAATATTTCTCATGTGCAAAGTATTCTTACCTGTCATAATAAAAATTTGAAAAAATCATATTTGTGGATAGTAGAATTCATGCAAACAGCAGACGACAAACAAAATATCTACACTTTTGCATCTTACTAAGTCACCACTTTTTGCAGCTCATTCAAACTTTTAAAAACATTAATTTCGAATAATTTAAAACATAAACCGTCTAAAAATGCTTAGATGCTTCTAAACATGAAAGAAATGTATAAACTTTTTAAAGAGGATTATATTGAAACGAAAAAAATGTGATTAATTTTGATCTCGGACCTAGTGCAAAGCCTAATCCCAGAACCAACAAATTACTGTCTGAGATAAAGCAGTTGTATTTAATGAGACTAGTTGACAAAAGTGTAGGCCTGAACTTGGTTTTATTCTCCGCGTTGAAGCCTTACTAGCTCTGCTCTATTGTAAAAGCTCTACAGAGCTTATGTTACACTGTTTATACGTATGCCGATTTACAATAAAATTTACTTGACTTGACTATGTAAAACCCATTTAATACAGCTGATGTGTGGCCGACTTTCATGTTACCTCTCTCATGTTAGTGAGAAATAAATTTTTTCAAATGTTTACAGAAGTGAAGAGATTTTCTTGACAGAAAATTAATTTAAAATCTGGAAAAAAAACGTTGATAAATCCAATTCGACACATTTACATCTGTGTCGTTTGATGTCGGAGGAATCTCGTACCATCCGAATACTGTGCGAAAATAGTGAACGTTGAAAGATCATCGGAAGTAAGTACAAGCAAGTTTGGTTTTAAGTTCCAAAAAATTTAGAGTTAATGTAGAAGATGTCAACCAATGATAAATGTTCGTTAGTCATGTTAGTTTTTGTATCCATTACTGCTGTTGTTACAGATTTGTCCATTAAGATGCAAGATGGCAGGTGAATTATCAATATAATAACAAGATTTTTTATTTATGAACTTGCTAAAAGCCGTAAACAAACTGCATTCTTTTAGTGTTTTTTTGAAGGTATGGTATGTATAATTTTATGCCACAAAATCAATGTCAACTATATTAAAAGTCAAACAAAGAAACAATGCAGTGCTTTTGATATTTGAATAAACCCTTGAAAGTTTTCGTTGAGGTTATATACTTGCATTCTGTTTTTTTTTCTATTCCTAATTTCCCTTGGCCGGATCAAATTATACCTCGCTCCGTGTGTGATTTATAACAATATATTCCTTATATGGTGTTATTCGGTGTATTGCGTCATCAAAGCAGATGTTTTTAATCACGAGGTTATTACTCTTAGTGCTAATTGGTAATACTATCCCTTTTTATATCAATCCTAATTTATTACAGTAGTGAGTTAAAGTAATAAATGATTTCTTCTCACTGGTAATTCAAGATTTCACGATGGAATTGAATGTTACTTTTCTTCAACTAAAATCTATTAACATGGTCTTGGTTTCTACAATTTTCGGTTATTTTGCAATTTGAATCTGATCACACAACGTTTATGTATAATATATATATATCCGAACTTTTGGCCGTAGACTCAAATGGTTGAAATCAAAGAAAGTTTATTAAACAAAACATTTTTGTCAAATGTAAAGTTGCTTTGTTGAGAAAGGCACTTTACATTTCATTAAATTTTATCCATTTGCAATTTTCCTTTGTCGAGAAGTCTCTAACGTTGTGAATTTAGTGCTTTAATCAGCGAAAATTTCTCATTGATAATTTAATAATGTGAAACATGTGAAAACTAATGAGTATCTTAGGCATAGCTCTGTCGTTAGATAGTTCTTGTTTTACCCTTTTGGCCAGTTTAATTGGCATTTAATTTTTCATTGATTATGTTATTGTTTCGGGTTTTAAAATTTTAGGCCTTAAGCAAATCTGAAAATGTCAAAAATCGACGAAATTTGCACATTTGTGCATCAAAATTGGTATCACGGAATAATCATTATCATAATATAACATTAAAATTTTTTTTTTTGTGACATAATTTTTTTAATTGAAAATACACTGCCTGGTACATGGACATATGCCAGTATACCAGTCATGTAGATAAAGCCGGAAAATGGTTAATTTGTATATTGTACTCCTTAATTTTACAATTAGAGAATGGGAATGGAGAATGTGTCAAAGAGACAACAACTCGACCAAAGAGAATATACTTAATGAAGTGATATTCTGACATTGTATATACAGTGTACTATAACTGGATCGACCTGCAATTAGTACAGTGTTTCCCATAAGGCATATATTTCTTAGGTCAAAACCAGAAAACCACCTGCGCCTCAATCTATATACGAGAGAACTATATAATGTCAGGAAAAATAAAAGCAAATGTTATTTCAGAAATAAATGGGATTACTAGTATTTGAACGTCTCATATGATACTTTTATGAGAAGCATATATCGGTATCCGATCCCTTAGGTCAGCAGTAGCTGTTATAATTTGCATATTTTATGCTGCCGATGAGAGGTAACTCCTTGAAATGCGTCGTATACATCATAGTATAAACTTACTATATCTAGTATCAGTATCTTTGGATTGTTATATTTTTATACAGATGTTAAATTTTATAATATTTAGATAAAGATAAAATAATTGTTTGAATTCCTTGTATACCTATGGGCTGATAATGTCAGTAAAGTGTACCACCACTGTAAATGAAATTCTCGAGTCATTTTCATGTTTGACGTCAATTCGTATTTATGCTAAAATATCGATCTTCTTCAAAATGTTTACGTTTTTACAGTGTACATGTATGAGACTGCGTTTTAGCGGTTGGGGTTCGTCTATTGTTACTTCGTAAAAATCTGATAAAGTTAGTATCAGAAAATAAATTGCCATTTGTAAAAAAAAGAACAAAATAATAAGTCTGATTTTTATGAAAAAATTTAATTACATTAAAAAAATTAAAATGACAAACCACAATATTTATAATAATCGGCAATTCGTCATATTTCCTTTGATCTTTTTGCAAAATATTTAAAATGAATTACGGAAATTATCGATGACAAGCCATCAATTCATGCAAATGGTCAATATTTTTCTTTCCAACTCACTGTCAAGAATGTGTTCAAAATGATGTCACGGGCCAACGATTGGTCAACCGCATTACAAATTTCTTCCGCTATGAAATATAGTGCACATTAAAATTAGCTGAAAAAGTGAAATTTGTCAGAAAAAAATGAATTACCGATAAAAAGAATTATAGGTAGTTTCGTTTTTGATATTGACTATATCATGTGTAACATCTAAACTCGCCCTTCGGGCTCGTCTAAATATTCCACATGATATAGTCAGTATCAAAAACGAAACTACCTATTATTCTAATTTATCACATGTTTGGATCTGATAAGTGCTTTTTTGTATAGACTCCGAAGTCTATAGTCCGATATTGCTCTGACGTCTGACGCCCACGCTCGTTTTTGTGATATGCTGGGGCCGTGAGACGTCAGAGCGCACTCCGTATAGAAAACATGGAAATTGCCGACCAAGACTTGGGGCGGCAGTTTTTAGACTCGAAATCTTATTATATCCAATTATAAGTAGATAAATCATACAACAATCGATTCCTTATTCATTTTTCTCTAAGAATATTTAAATTTTATTCACCGACAATCTCCCTGTACTACAAACGAAAGCTTTATTCCCTTCAACCCACCATTTTCGTCATTTCACTTTCACTTTCGGGAAATAGTTGGCGTCTTGAGGGACAATAAACATGAATATAGGTGTATACTAATTAATTACAATAACAGTCAATAGTCCTTTCGCGATTCCGGAATTTTAACATAGTACTTCTCCAATTAATGTGCCTCCGACTTTTCCAATTAATGATCCTCCGCTTCCAAATCTACATACATGTTAGTCTCTTTCCAAAATATCGACGATGAAAATCCCAGCAGTTTCTTCCGATGTAGAAATAAGCGGTAACCAGTTACCAGTTTCCACCCCCAAATGTGTCCTTCAGTTATATATATATCTCACAATGAATGTTCTAGTAATTTCACAAACCTCTAGAACTTTCCTTCTGGAACCTTCGACACAATGACTCATCTCATTAAACAATAAACAGCAACTTATTTGTAGACATGTTACATAATTAAAACTAAATATGTACATATTATCAGGTTTTCTGCAAACGTATATCGTAAAATATCAGCCGCGAGACACAATGTGAAGCTTTTTCGGCGAGTGAGCGTAGCGAACGAGCTAAAAAGCTTCATATTGTGTCGAGCGGCTTATATTTTACAATATTTGTTTAAAGAAAACTTGATGATAAATTTATCGTATTGTTAACTAGCAATCTTAATGGAATTTCTTACTTTTCAATGGCCATCTGCCTATAACCGGATGTTTTCCTGATATATTCGGGTCAACGTTGGGTCAAACATTATGACGTCGCTGATATATTCGGGTCAGCTCATATTAGGGTCGGGTCAACTCTTTACGACGTCACAGTGCCGAAATACGGGAAATTGTGAAGGCCTCAGCAGGTCGATATAGGCATGGGGAAATACAATAAAGTTTTATCTTTTCCATCCTCCCAAGTCACGGTTTTGTATACACGTTCGATCCTACAAACCCCTGACATCACACATTCATATTTGCGGGTCGGAAGTGAACGATTTTCATTGGTACTTCTCAAGGTCAAAAGAGAATCCATTTGCGTCGTAGGTAGAATTTTCTAGGTCACACACCAGGCGGCGATATGTTCGATCCGCAAAATATGAATGTGTGATGTCATGGGTTTGTAGGGAGGAACGTGGATACAAAATCCTGACTTGGGAGGATTATCTTTTCTAGATATTTCTAAATTATAATTACTGGTCGTTGTTGACCTTTTCTGTTATCCCCATTAAAATTTAAACATATTTGAGATTCCAGCATTCTGAACATTTTTTTTATAATATCACCTTATTAGATCCAGTTTGAATGTTGCCAAAATAGAAAATATATATATTTTACATCAAACTAACTGAGCATACCTTTTTATATTTTTTCCAGATAATGCACTATAGTGGATTAGATTTCAAAGAAGTTTTAAGTTGTGGTGGGTAGAGAGGACTTCCATCTTTACACATCTGTTGATATGTATACATTATTGACTTTTGGCTGTTATAGAATGTTTTATACACCATGTGACAAAAGGCTTTTTTCTAAACTGTCATTTTGAATTTTAAGTGATTTAGATAATCTGAGGTAAATCAGTGCAATTTGCATCACTGGACATTATTTATGATTTTTGTTTTTTTTTTACTTCATTTTCTTCGTAACATACACTACTTACCAGCTGGAAACGTGTCTATATACTCTAATTTAAATCACTTTTTATAAAAAAATATATCTGAATTAATTTAGGTATATTGTACTCCTTCACTATATAAATCAACTACATGAACCTTGTACTTTATACTAAAGTTAGTCTGACCTGCAATTAGTATCGTGTTTCTAATAAGACAATTATTTCGAAGGTCAAGACCAGAAAACCACCTGCGTATCAATCTAAATACTGGACAACCACATACGAGATGATAACAATAAGATTACAAGAAGTAAATATTGTATGTTGCCTTTTCACACAGATCTTGGAGTGTTTTATCAGTAATTTGTGTGAATATCCTTTGATACCTACAGGCTGATAATGTCAGTATAGTGGACTGCCACTGCTTATATACATGTAGTGAACATTTGTTTCTTTTACTGCAGTTATAAAGTTTACTGTTGGAAGATACAGTAAAGTAATATAATTACGATAATGCATTTTTCTTGTGATTCCCTTCCATTAACATTGACAAAAACAGAAGTTCACGTCAAAGCCATCAAACAGTATTCGTTTCGAGGTCATTGTACTATACTATAAATGTAATAAGAAAAACTAAAAAATCAAATAACGTTTTTATTGATATATTTTTTATTTAAAACATCTGGTCCAATACTTAATTGTACCAGAATAGCCTTATATCACCCATATATGGAAAAGATACAAATATATTTAAATAAACACAAGATTGCTACATGTAGCCATATGTCCCCCGCTGCAGAGAAAAGTCGAAACCCTACAACATATACAAAATGTGTATTATTGAAATGGCGGCATAGTATGGATGTCAACATTTCTACCAAACATGGGAATAAAAATTGGAAACATTGGTATTCAAAAGGTCATTCTTGTGCAGCACTTCAAAACTCCGGTAAAATCTGTCGAATAAAAAAAAATTGCAGCACAATGCAAATAAAATTTTGTGTATCCAAAAAGTGTTCCTGAAGTGTTACATGCACAAAAACATTAAAGACCCATAACTCCCGTAACATTTGTCGAATCAAAATGTAGGTGCTATAGGATCACGTAAATATGACCAATAACAGTCCTACAAAATTTTAATGAAATCCGATCAGCGGTCTCAAAGGAGTTGCGTCCACAAAGTGTTCCTATAGTGTCGAATGCAGAGAAAAGTTAAAGTCCCATAACTCCCGTAAAATTAGTCGAATCAAAATGGCCTTGCAATAGAATCAAGTACAAAAGGTGACTAACAATTCTACAAAATTTGAACGAAATCCGATGAGCGATCTCAAGAGATGCGTCCACAAGATCTTCCTATAGTGGCACATGCACAAAAAAGTTAAAGTCCCATAACTCCTTTAAAATGTGTTGAACCAAAATGGCGGTGCGATAGGATCAAGTACATGTGGTAACTAACAATAGTACAAAATTTTAACGAAATCCGATCAGCGGTCTCATAGGGTTGCGTCCACAAAGTGTTCCTATAGTGTCGAATGCAGAAAAAAGTGAAAGTCCCATCACTCCTGTAAAATTTGTCCAATCAAAATGGCGGTGCGATAGGATCAAGTACATATGGTGACTACAAAATTTTAACGAAATCCGATCAGCGGTCTCAGATGAGTTGTGTCCACAAATGACTGTGACTGACGACGGACAGACGGACGCAGACCATTACTAGGTCCCATTACGCGTTACGGCGGGGGACAATAATTGTTGGAAAGAGAATAGACAGATGTTTAAACAGTAAAAGAAAGAACGATAAGTTCCACAATTTATATTGTTTTCTTGAATGACAAAGTAATAAATCTTCACTGTTATTAGATAGTTTTGATACAGAGGTGTATCCCCTATAGACATAGCTCTCTCCTTAGTATCACAGTACCCAAATTTAAACGTTTTCGCGTTTTCAACCAAATATTATAATGCACTATTCTGAGCTCCCCTATAGCCCTTTGGTACTGAGGCTTCAGCTTGAATGCTGGTCTTTCATAACCCTTTTTGCATTACATAAGCGTCGTAGATAGTTCACATCAGTGACGAAATAAAACAAGAGGCTTCCAGGAGCCTTTATCGCTCTCCTGGATTCAATTTGCCAATCAAACGACCATAAAAGCACATAAGAAACAAACGTCTGTATAATTAGACGTACAATTCTGAAAACATGGCTGTCATGGGCAGCCATAAAAGCACATAAGAAACAAACGTCTGTTTAATTAGACATATAATTCTGAAAGAGACAATCTAATAACCATGGCTGCCATGTATGGTTCCAATTGGCTGAGTGCGTTCAGACAAGAAGATTTTTTAAATGAATTTTCACATAGGGTCCTATGTTAAACTAAGTTAGTCTGTGGCGGCCATTTGGTTGATCGTCCGGGTTATCGGACATAATTCTGAAAGAGGACTAACTAAGGACAATTGCTGCTAAATTTGGTTCCAATTGTCCATGTAATTACATAGAAGAAGATGTTTGAAATTCATCCCTTCCTTTTTTCTATTTTTAGTAACAGCAGCCATGTCGTTTGGAAGTCGGAGATGCCGGACATAAATTTGGAAGGGGGCCATCCAAGGACCATTCCACCAAAGTTTGGTCCCAGATGGCCAATATTTTTAATCAGCCAATGAGAAACAAGAATTGCCCATGACAATCATGTTTGTTGCCTGATCGGGAAGAAATGAGGAAAGTTTATAAATAAGTTTGTAGATGCTTCATGTCAAGTTTTGTTCCATTTGGCCAAGCGACTTCAGAGGAGAAGATTTTTTTATATCAAAAACAAGATATGCCCATGGAGGCAATATTTGTATTCCGATCGGGACAAAATGATGAAACTTTATAAAGGACCTCCAATATATGCGTCCTATTAAGTTTTGTTCCATTTGGCCAACCAGTTTCAGAGGAGAAGATTTTTGAAAACTCAGCCAATCAGAAACAACAATTGCCCATGGATGTCATGTTTTTTGTCCGATTAAGATAAAATGAGGATTATTTATAGAGAACCTCACAAAACATCATTCCTGCAAAGTTTAATTCCAATTGGTCCAGTGGTTTCAGAGAAGATCTTTAAAGGAAAAGTTTACCCCGGACGACGACGGACACCGGACGCCAAGTGATGGCAATAGCTCACATGGGTTTTAGGCCAGGTGAGCTACAAAAGGACAGTTAATGTGCCGTATTTCCAAAATATAGGTCCAATTTGTGATTGAAAGCATGAAAAGGAGTAGAGGCATTGTCCCCTGTATTTGTTTCACTCGTAATCATTATTTTTTTTTTATCTTACATATTGACCTACGTTCTATCGTTAACGATTGTGTGCAATGCATAAACAGAAATTTTGTACTTTTACATAAATAAGTTCAAGTTTTCTACCCGCGAAGGTCATTCATGGAGGCGATTTGGGCCAATTGTCAAGCATTTTGTATCTCTTTTTTGGAATACATATGAGAGGTTTAATCCTGATTCTCCCACTTTTAATTACCCCAATTAACAAATTGTTACATAAACAAAAACTGCAAAGGAATCAAGAAATGGTTTGTTCCTGTTCTGCCCACTTTTTGAAATTTCAATTCCTGTTCTGCTGACATGTCCTGTGTAAACATAATTAGTATGAATGTTGTTTTAATAATTATAGTTTATTTCCCAATGTTTATATAACCTTGATAAAAGGAAAGGTAAATTTCCACTAAAAGGATTTTTGGACACGACTATAACTTCAAATCTATTGTTCTCTGATTAGATGTAATTATACTACCATTCCTGTTCTACCCACTTCATGTTTGCCTATATTTTTTTTAAAGTGGCCAGAATAGGAACACACCCATGAAATACTATAGTCTGAACTGACCGAAAAATGGAATTCTGTTTGTCAAGCTGAAAAGACTATTTAAAGTCTAATACTATTGACAAATCTCAATTACGCCATATATGTGTAAATAAGCGTAAGGAATTCGACCAACTTACACAGCAAACTAAACGCCAATATTGGCACAGTTCCCAAGATAAACTTATTAAACTAAATAATAATTATCCCAGACAATTTTGGAAAAAAATTGGGAAAATTGGTATTGGATATGAAAGACAGTTAAAATCCCAAATGAAGTGTTAATTGAGGATGGCTCATTCACTGATAATTTAGATTGTGTTTTGAACAAATGGAAAATAGTTTTTGTAATTTGTTAAACCCAACGATACAAACAAAGAACAACTCAATGAAGCAAATTTTGATATTAAAATGTATTTTATGTGATGAGTTAGTGATATATGTTCTGGTGAAGTATATAAAGTAATAATGAGTGCAAAAAATGGCAAAAGTTCTGGTATTGACCAAATCCAATCTGAATTATGCAAAACTCATTTTGTTATTTGTACTTTACAAAAATTATTTTATTTATTTTTTAAAAGTGGAAAAATTCCAAATATGTGGAGTAAAGGTAGTATTACTCCAATACCTAAGTGTTCAGCGGCGGATCCTAGAGATCCACTACACTAGCACCATGTACTTATAAATTTTATTGTAATATTCTTTATAGTAGATCAGTCGACTGGTTAGATGAAAAGGGTATACTTAGCGATGAACAAAATGGCTTTGTTAAGAGAAGAAGTACTGTTATGATCTGCAAAACCCCATACCGTTGAACTTGAAAATAAACGTGCTCGTGAAAGGTTGAAGAATCCACAATAGGTCTAAATATTAGTGCTATTCATGTCCGTGTTCTCTACGAACTCCCGGTTCACTTTACAAAAGCACTTAGAAAGAAGTGTTGATATGATGCAAAATTAAATGAGAAATATCATAGGTGCAATGAATGATAAGATGGATCAGATGCAATGTGCAATTATAAGATCTGAGAGAGTGGTAAATAGAGATTATGTTGAGAGTGCAAATAATACAAGCCCAAGACCTGGCTTGGTGTCCATGCATCAAATTAATGAGGGAATACCCAAAGTAGTAGTACTCCAAGACATAACAGAAATGTAAATTATCACATGGAGCCCATAAGAAATAATTTAAATGCTACAAAAATGAAACCACAAAATTTCAGTGGTAGTGAAGACTTAGAAGACTATTTCGCACAATTTAATATATTATCAGATTTGAATAATTGGGATTATCAAACAAAATCGCTATATGTGGCAAGTAGGCTCGGAGCTTGTTGAATGAATTAAGTGATAGAGATAGGAGAGATTATGACAAGATAGTAACTGTTCTTGCTATAAGATTTGGTTCAGTCAATAGAGCTGAAGTTTTTATAAGTGAATTACAAACTCGTACAAAAGGACGACAAGAAACTTTGCCAGAATTGGCACAGTCAATAAAGAAATTGACCCGTAAGGCATATCCAAATGCAAATTCAAGTGTTATTGACACTTTGGCACTTGATTATTTCATAGATGCCATACCTTTCAAGGACGTAAGAGTAAGATTAAGAGAAGTTTGCCCTGAAAGTTTGGCAGAAACTGAGAAAATTGCTGTTAGGTTAGATGCTGTTCATGTTTCAGATAAAAACAGAAATGGAATGATAAAAATAGAAACTTTCATGTCAAATCAGTAGGTGTTGCTGGTGACAGTGACAAATTAATGAATAAAATGGAAAATGTCTTAAGTAAAGTAGAAACCTTATCATATCAGGTTAAAGAACTAAAAAATGCTCCTAGACAAAATGATGGCAGGGGGTTCAATAGAAATGCCCATGGTAGGCCTCAACATGATTTTTCAAATAGAAATGGAAATAAATTCAGTAAGAACACAAATCAACATTTTACAAGTCGTTTGGAAAACATAAGAGGGTGACTTCAGGGGGCGAAGATCGACAGCGGGCCATAATCCCCCAAAATAGTTTTAAGAAGTTTATATGATGAAAATGAAGGATATTTCATTTCAGCAAAAATAGCTGCAATTTTTGTTACAATATTGATTGGCACAGGTGCAAATGTTAGTATTTTGAATAAAAACATTTTTGACAATTGGTCTGATGCATCAAGCTATCAAATAGAACCTGTAAACTTGAATTTGTTAACTGCAACTGGTGAAAGTACTCCATTTTGTGGGAAAGTAAAATTAAAAATGTCAATTGGAAAAGGTTCTGTTGAACATAAATTTTTGTTAGCAAACATACAAGACAATTGTATTTTAGGTATGGACTTCTTAGCAAAATACAAATGTGACTTAATGTTAAGCAAATGGTATTTGGTACTAAATAAAGAGCTGCTGTTGACTTGAATAATAATTTAGTTCCTATTCGAATGATTAATTTAAATAAAGAGTCATATAAATTATATGAAAATACTGTTGCAGTTGACCATATCGCATTCCCCTGTGTAAGAAATTTGAAGCTGAAAAAGAAATTAAAGATATGGCGGAAAGGGGTATTACTGAACTTAATGAAGTGACAGTAAAAGACTGTCAGCCCTTGCCTAGAATAGATGATACATTGGCATCACTTTCCAATTCTAAACTCTACACAATTTGTGTGATTTAAAAGCGGTTTCTGGCAAGTAAAATTAGCTGCTAAAGATAGGCATAAAACAGCTTTTTCAATTGAAGGTGGTGGCTTTTAGCAATTTTGTGTCATGCCTTTGGGTATATGTAATAGCAGCTCAACTTTTGAACGGTTAATGGAAAGTGTACTGTCTGGCTTATCGTGGAAAATTTGCCTAATTTAGAAGACATCATCATATTCTCTGAAAAAACAAAAACCAGTAAATTTTCTTGGCCATACTGTTAGTGAAAAAGGTATAGCTACTGATGAGGAAAAGATTAATGCAGTCAAAGACTGGCCAGTTCCCGGAAATGTGAAACATGTGAGAAGTTTCATTGGACTTTGTTCTTATTATAGGCGGTTTGTGCCTCAATTTGCTGCAATAGCAAAACCTTTACATAAATTGACCGAGTTAAGTCAAAAATTTATGAGGGATGAAAAATGCCAAAATGCATTTGACAAGCTGAAAGAAGCTTTGATTAGTTCCCCTATATTATCATGTCATCAGGAGAAGGGTCTGTTCATTATTGATGCTGATGCAAGTAATGACAGTATGGGGGCAGTATTATCCCAAGTTCAGGATGGGGTAGAAAAAGTAATTTCTTACTACAGTAAGAATCGGAGAGGAGATATTGTGTTACTAGACGGGAACTTTTGGCTGTAGTCAGTAGTATTAAAAATTTTCATCATTATATCTATGGCAGATATTTTTTGGTCCGAAGTGACCGTGGTGCTTTAACATGGCTCATGAAATTCAAGAACCTAGAGGGACAAATTGCTAGGTGGCTGGAAATATTAGGGACTTATGATTTTGTTATACAACATAGACCGGGAGGAGTGCATTCCAATGCAGACGGTTTAAGTAGACGCCCATGTCTGAATTAACTGAAATGAACTGTAAATAATGCTTAAGAGCAGAAAATAGTTCGAGAAAAGTAAGAGTAATAATACAACACCAGAATGTACATTGTGTAAGCACCATCTTGCTTCTGAAATGCCCTTGGAATTACCTGGTGTGTGTAAAGTGAAGGCTGAGTCTGAGGTTAATAGTAGAATAGAGAAACCTAATGATGTGGATGTTACTCTTTGTAATAAAGAGGAAGAGTCCACGGTAAATGTAACTCTTAGACGAAAAATCTACCTCTTCTTCATTAGGCATTCCACTTGATGGATCTTCCATTGAAGACCCTACTATCCAGGAAAGAAATTTTGTTGATAGTTGCAGTGTACGAGTGCCTAGACCTTCCTTTGAAGATCCTGAAGACGTACTCTAGACTTCCTTTGAAAATCCCACTCAATGTCACGAAATCCAAAACACCTAAAGTTTCCTCTGAAACTTCACATGAAATGATAGAAAGTCGTGGTATTTCAGTTGGGGCAGTAAGGACCAGAAATATGTCGAATAAAAACATGGAGTTTAAAGGTCAGCATGAGATGGATGACAATGTGAAATATGAAGAGATAAATAGAGAAAAAATTATTGAAATGCAAAAATCTTATCCCAATATTAAAATCATATTAAAATTCAAAATGCAAGAATTAAAACGTAATTGGTTTGACATATCAAATTATAGCCCAGAAGTGAAGTGTTATTGGAGTCAATGGGACTCTTTGTACATTCACACTGATTTGTTGTACAGAAAATTTGAAACTGGTCCAGACAAAAATATCAAATGGAAAATTTTGTTGCCAAAAGATTTGAGAAAATTTGTTTTAAAACATTTACATGATGGTGTAACTAGTGGTCACCTGGGAATTAGAAAAACTTTAGCAAAAGTGACAAACAGGTTCTTTTGGCATAAAATGAGATCTTATGTTGAAAATTGGTGCAAGTTTTGCGATGTTTGTGCTAGTAGAAAAATGCCTCCAAGGAAACCCAAAGCCCCTATGAAACAGTATAATGTAGGTGCACCTTTAGAAAGGGTAGCTATAGACATCAGGGGACCCTTACTAGAAGTAAGAAATGGAACAAATATATATTCGTTATAGCTGACTATTTTTCAAAATTGCTGCAGGCTATTGCTATAAGGCATCCTGATGCAATAACTGTTGTTAAGAAGTTGATTGATCATTTTATCTGTATTATGGGAGTGCCAATGCAGATACACTCTGACCAGGGCTCTAATTTTGAATCGGATGTATTTCAGGAAATGTGTAAAATTTTGGGGATAGAAAAAACTAGAACAACCCCAATGAGACCTCAATCTGATGGGATGGTAGAAAGGGGGAATCGTACTACAGAAAATATGTTGTCAGCGTTTGTCGATAAACATCAAAAAGACTGGGAGGAATACTTACCATTATTGATGATGGCATACAGGTCTTCTGAACACGAATCCACTGGTTACTCCCCTTGTAAAATGGTATTTGGCAGGGAAATTAATATGCCACTTGATGTCATCTTAGGTCAACCTGAAATAGATAAGAATGAAAATTATAGTGTTTATGCACAGGATATAAAAAGTAAACTTGAAATTATTCATGAAACTGCAATAGAAAACTTGAATTTCTCAAGTAATAAAATGAAAAGGTGTTATGATAAAAATTTGAGCCATAATACTTTCAAAGTTTGGATGGCTGTATGATCCAAAACGCAGAGTTTGCCCAAAATTACAAAGGCCTTGGAAGGGTCCATTTATTGTAATAAAGAAACTAAATGATGTTCTGTATAAAATTAAGTTAAATGCAAAGTAAAGACCTAAAGTCATACACCATAATAGGTTGAAACGTTATAATGGAGATCAAAAGCATATATGGTTTTGACACAATGAAAATGATGATTCCATAAATGTTTCATCTCCCATACTGAGTAGTACTTGACTGAGTATCAGACTGAATAAAATTGTTATGTTACAAAATGAATGACATGGTTGATAATAAAGCAGTTTAACTATAGATTAACTGATTAACTTTTGTTGGTGCGATTTTGTTTTATTCATTAAACAATTTTGCATAAGATGATTCATGTGAAATAATTTGAATTGTGTATTGTGAGATGAAGATTGTATGATATTGTTAATAAATTTGCAGATGGTGGATGTGTATGCAAGATTTATATTTTTTTAGGCGGCACTGATTGTCAAAATCTTAAAACAAAATTATGAGATACCAAATACATTTGTATTGTTCTTAATTCAATAGTTATAAAATGTATCACAACATACCGAATAAATTTGATGCATGGTATGGCTATTTCTTTGACTGACAACTCATCAGCAGTGCTCGAGATCAAAATGTTGGAAATCCAATAGCTATGACAAATATGTATTGCTGCTTGTTTCAGAAAAACCCAGTTTTCCTCTGCAGGATATGTGGGGACAGGAAATTTGCCTCCCGTTATCCCCTTGAGCGGCACATAGCCCGTTTAGCATCAAGTGTACAGTCTGTAAAAAAATATTTGATAAAAAAAAAACACCTAAACATGGTGCAGAGGAAAGCAACCTGATTTTTATAAATCGTAACACGGGAGAAATGGGTCGTAAGATACAGGATGAGTATGTCAAGTAAAAGGATACGGTGGTCAGGAATAACGTGGAGATTGTATACAAATCTAGTAGGGACACAAGGGAGAGAGGTCGTTCCCCCTCTAAGAGGGGGAGACCAAGGTATGATACACAATATATAATATTGCAGAGAAAATGTTTCAGAAATACAAAACTGATTGGTGTTCAAGAATAAAATTGATACATATGGTCAAGGTTGTGAATTAAAAACTTATGCATTGTTTAAATCATCTTTTTGATGTGAAGTTGCACCCTTAAGAATTGAAACCGGTTGATATGAAAGAAAAGAATTACAAGAAAGAATATGTTTTAACTGTGTTAACGAAATAGAAGATGAACATAATGTTATTCTAAATGTCCCTTATATAATGATCTTAGGCAATCTATGTTCACTGAATCATCCCTTCTAAATAATAATTTTCTAGAACTGTCTGATGAAAATAAATATATATTTTTATTTAGAAATGATAAGGTCTTTAATATAGTTGCCAAAACCTGCTACAATATTTTATTGAGAAGAAACAGTATTTTATATCACCGACTTGTATTTTAAATACAGTTACATTTTTTTAAATTCTTTTAAGAATGACACATGCTTTGTTGTATGTTAATATATATATATATATATACATATAAGTCTAAAGATTTGCACAACGGTACTAATATAAGATGGTAATAAACGAAGATGATGTTATAAAATCGTGTTGACAAATATTTCGGCTTAACAAATAGCCTTCGTCAGTGTCGATAGTTTTTACAATACTAATTGTATGTGTAAAAATAGCTCAGTAATCCAGGTAATATATATATATCTAAATTATATATAAACGACGAAAATTGCATTGATACCTGTATAGTGGGGAAGTCAGCTATAGACTATATTTCATATTTTGTAAATACTTAATATATGATTGGAGAGGCATAATAATTTGTGTTTTTCAACAAATTTGGAGTTTTGTGTAGTTTTGAGTTGATAATAGGGAAAGTACTTTGGGGTCAATCGTAAACATATAGACAATGACTGACAATTCACATCAAGTGACAGTACATGACAAAAACATAAAAATCACAACAAGTTGTACACAACATTTACTCGAAATGACTGCATCAAAATTAATATTCAAATACTGTTACCAAGACCTTCTAAAACTATTAAAGCTGTCCTTGCATAACTTATTCTGTACGAACTCTAGATGTTGAACTTGCACATTTGCCATACTTGGGTATAATGATTTGTTAGTTAAAAAGTTCCTATTTACATGTATATTGTTGGAAAAGAATGAGAAGAATTCCAATTCAGTAAATTTAAGCAGGCAAAAATGTTGACTTGAACTTATTTATGTAAACGCACAAAAATGTTGCACTCACAAAGACACTTACTTCCTTTAATGAATTATTAAGATTCACAGATTCAGAGCTTATTTCGAATATTAATATTCATATAATATTTGAAGTAAATAATTTATTTCAACAAGTAATTTTTCGCCCCTTTCAAATAAATTTTGAGTATAAACTGCATATTTGTAATTTCAAATAGTTAAAAATATGACACAAAAAATCAAAATCCATCTCTAAAATAGCAAAATTTTCATTTACTTTAAAGAGATTAAATACTTGAAGACTTATATCTATCTATTATTCCAGGTAATCTTTATCAGAAATGGACTATAAGTACTATCACAACATTCCATAATTAGCATATTTCTATAAGGGATTAAAAGTGGGAGAATCGGGAGATATCTAGGAGATACATAAACTCAGAGCAAAAAATTCGTTTTGGTTCTGAGTGTACTTCCAGTTGAAAAAAAAACTATCTTTAAGACGTTAATTTGGCAAATTTGTGCCAAAACTGTCTTCCAAACCGATAATTACATACTACCATACCACATTCTCAATTAAAATATCGATTGAAACAACTACATGTAGTTCATCAATGTTTTTTTTTCAAGAAAAATGGCACATGCAGGAATAAATTTCTAGTTTTAGGTAGAGAAAAGGCTTATTTCGCTAAGAACCACTCTGATTCTGACAAAAAAGTATTCTGAAGATGAAATTACAAAAATGTTAGATTTCCTCATAGACCACATATTTGTTGAATTTGACCGTCGAATTTTTCAACAAACAATCGGCATTCCAATGCGAACCAACTGAGCTCCTCTCCTCGCCGATCTGTTTCTGTACTCATATGTTTGTTTAGTTTGTTTAGTTGGGGTTTAATGCCGTTTTCAGCACATTTTGGCCATTTCGCGGCGGCCAGTTTTCATTGGTGGAGGAAGCCGGAGTACCCGGAGAGAACCACCGACCTTCGGTAGGAAGATTGGCAATCCTTGTCAATTAAGATCGGAGTCAAACACACCCCGCCACATGTGAGATTCGAACTCACAACCCCAGCGTTGACAGGCTAGTGATCAGTAGTAGTCATGACGAACTACCTAGACCACTCGGCCACCGAGGCCCAAGTACTCATATGAAGCGGACTTCATTCAAGGGCGTCTACATGAAAACAAAAAGAACCTAGCCCAATCCTTTAATTTCACTTGTCGTTATGACGTCGTTTATCAGCTTAACCGATATTCAAGGGCATGCGTGTTTTAACATGACTGTCGACAAAGAGGATTACTGTTGTCCCAGAATCTTCTTAACCAGGGTTTTATCAGGGATAAGTTGATGTCATCACAATCTTACGATCGTCATCACGAATTGATTGACCGTTACAGTGTTCCAATATCTAAGATGATGTTGGACCTGTTCCCACTGTCGTAACATTTCATGTACCTCCACCGATTTGTGACTACGTATACGGAGCAGGAACTGTTTACCCTTCCGGAGCACCTAAGTTCACTCCTGGTTTTTATAGGAGTTCGTGTTGATCATTGTTTTTTTAGTTTTCAGTGTATATTTGTTGTGCTTGTGGTTGTTCATTTGTCTTCCCTGGTTTTATCTGTCTAATGGATTGCGTTTTTTTTTATTGCTCCTTAGGTATATTTGTTCCCTTTATGTAGAAAAAATTTTAGTAACTTATTTGTTAGTTATTATAAGCAAATATCTTTGGTAATATTTACGCTCTTAATAATACACTTATCACGAAAAAATATCAGGATGACATTATTCAAATGGAACATACTATAGGAAAGTTTATTTTTTCTACCCGCAGTTAGTAAATAAGAGTAAACAGACATTTTTCATAATTTGTCTGTATATGAAGGAGGACATTAGGTTTAATTCTTGGATTTAACTTTTTTGGTTATTTGGATTTTACATTTGAGAATTAAACTCGCTAGACCTTGGGTACTGCAGAAGAGACTTGATTTGTATACAAAACAACAAAATGGGTAACCGGAAAGATCAACAATATCATACCTATCAACTAACACCATCCAGTCGACAGAATCTGAGACAAAAATAACATTAAAGAGCACAAAACACAAACACAAAAATAACAGAGAGTCAGGAAGGGACACTGAAAAGCGGTGGGGTAAAAACTTGTTTTATGGATACCCAAATCTCCCCATATCTGCATTGTTGTCAGTATTAACTTCTCTTTAGGTAGATTCTATTTGGTGCTCAGAGATTCCCTAAAAATCGGAAAAAATAACCCAGAAATGAAAAAGAAATAATGCAATACGTTTTCTGCAGATTTGTATCTTAAAATATCAGCTGCGAGTCACAATTTGAAACCCTTTTTGGTGAGTGAGCACAGCGAAGGAGCCACAAGGGTCATATTGTAACAGTTTGATTTTTCATTTAGGAAGGAAAACACAATCAATTAAAGTAATTTACTGTTCGTTTTAATTATCGAATCGCATTTTTATAAAAATTGTTTTCAAATCGGATAAAAAATCGTAAAGTCTAAATACACTTATAAAAGTTAATACGGATTAACTCAAGTCAAAAATGTCCAAGCTTATATTTATTCATAAAAAAATCGGTAATTTCCTATTTAAAAATATTTTTAAAAGGAAAATACAAAGTCACGTCTATCCTTAAATTTGTAAAACTATTATTTTAAATAATTTTTATAGACTTTAATTGTGTATATTTGATGCAAACCAAAAAATTCTCCATAGATGCCTTTGGGTATTTTTTTTACTGGAAGACACGACTGAACAAAATTAGGTAAGTTCAGTTTATTTATGACTTATTTATTATGGCATTACAAGGTAATCCAAACTGATTATTTTTTTATTCTGGAAAATCCGTTCGACGGACTGAGGTTTACAGACAGTAAATTGATCCGGATAAACTTAGCTCAAGTGCGAAAAGGGACTTAAATTAATTAATTGTGACAAAACAGATGTATACTTGTTGTATATTTTCCATCCTTGTTGTGTATCGTCTTTCATAATGGTTTTCTTTTTAAAATGTATATTGATATTTTAAGCAATTATTAATTAAATATACACTCTTTAACAGGACTTGCTGACATTTGACGTGAACACTGATTATACAGATGTATTAAAGATCAATCGAAGACTGGGATAGGAAAAATATTCCTAATGATAAAAATATTTCATTACCTAGATCCGTGATGTTTATTTAATCAATCCTTTTTAAAGTTCGGTTTTATCTACTAGTTTTTTAATTGTGTTTTTCGATTTCGTCTCGTTCATTTCCTTTTTCGTCCGAGTACAATACGATATATTGTTTTACTCTTACATACTTACTTTTAAAATTTTTCAAATAAAGAAAAGGGAAAGGTATTTAAAGATAAACCAGTTGATGTTTAAAGAACATATTTAATTATCTAGTAGTATGTGTAAGAATTATCTTACATTAACTAATTCACAGTATTATATACATAAACAAAGAAAAACAGAAACAAATACACCAATATGTAAAGTGTCATGAATATTTGAATTTTGATTTCTTTTTAGTTTTCTTAAAAATATGGTGAATTTTATATTTTGCCATAGAAAACTTAAGGGAGAACGTTGTCATTATTCTGTTGGCAATAGATATTATTTTAGGCAGGCTTTGCATTTCTTACACGATTTTGCTTAAATTTTGCCGTTTCCAAAGCAAGCATATAAAAAAAACATACACGATAAAAAAAAATACAAAAGACAACAGAGAAACACTAAAAACCGTGTTCAGTAAAGATAAATATATTCTAATCTTCATGCCAAATACAGGTAGGTGATATCGAGTTCGACCTAAGATGGGTGGTCCTCCATATTTTTAAGAAAACTAAAAATGAATCAAAATCCAAATATTCATGGAACTTATAACATCTTAAGGAATGAGATCAAACAAAATTCAGTAGGTATAATATAACGAAACTTAAAACTTATCAAAGGGCAATGCGAACTCATTAGAAATTAACAGATAATAGGTGCTCAGGAGGGAAAAGCATATTTACTGCATTCGTATTTTAGAGGAAGTATGCTTTTAATTCCGATTTATACACACTTTTTGGAACGCAAAGGATGTTGGTAATTTATCATAGGACGTTGATACGTTTAAATTCTAAACTGTATAAATATGCTTTGTATGTTACGAACATCATCGACCAATTCTAAAGATGGATTTAATTCGGCAATAAAAGCTTTATGTTTCCTACGATAGAAAATCTACCGATCTTTATATATCAAAAAGTCAAAAAGTCTATTAGCGTCATTAAGAGACCGTACGTAGTTCTATTCTGTTCTCTTTTTTTCACTGGCATTGGTTCAAAATTATGTTTGCTGTAAGTAACTTACGCCGCTTTCCCCCGTTGTAGATAGTTGCGATCAATCATAAAATTTTAAAGTGTAATGATTCCTTTGATACTCACCACTAATTCTGTAAACTGTAAACAAATAAATAAACTTTGACAGTATACATTCTGATATTTTAAATGCTTCAAGGTAAACTTTATTGTATACATAATTCCATTCAGATGCAATATATTATTACGATAAGTGCTCATATGAATTGCATAGATACTATTAAGTGAAATTTTTTCTCTAGAACGACGTCCCAATCGGCAGAAGTATTGTTGAACAACTATGTTAATTGTTTATTATAGGAAAGGTTATGAAGACTATTTATCAAATTACGGCCGCATTTACTATAATGATGCATATTGAGCGAGGAGGATTGTTGTTCTCAGTAAGTTATATGTTAACCCATGGGAAATCTTGGCCTGTCAATAGAAAGAATCTTTCACTTTGGGTCATTGCACTGCTTGTCAATGGTAGTCAGGGAATCATTCTTTACTCAGCTATTTACTTGATTGGATGATTTCCTTTGTATTTTTGTGATTTTATGTATACCATACCTAGATTATTGAGATTATTACACGGTAAAACGGGATAAATACGGACATGTTTGCTATCAGAAAAATCGACGAATCTTAGTTTCTTCAGAAAATTAACTTTCTCTTTGTTAATAGAGATAACATGAGAGAATATTGAGGATATATTATTGAGGCACAATTTCATTAAATAATATTAAGCGTTAAACATCTAGAATTTGTCATAAAGCCCTCAAATACCAAATGTAAGAACCACAGCCTTTAAAACAATCAAGTCGACAAAAACAAAATTACATCGCCTGCATATGGCGTCTACGTTTCTCAGCTTATCCGATTTTCAAGGGCATGCGTGAGTTACCATGACTTTCGACAAAGAGGATTACTGCTGTCACAAAAGCTTCTTAACCAGGGTTTTATCAAGGAAAAGTTGATGTCATCACTTAGGAAATTTTACGGTCGTCATCACGAATTGATTGACCATTACAGTGTTCCAATATCTAAGATGATGTTGGACCTGTTCCCACTGTCGTAACCTTTCATGTGCCTCCACCGATTTGTGACTTCCACCGGATTGACTTTGTTGAACTTCACGACGGGTGCCGTATACGGAGCAGGAACTGCTTACCCTTCCGGAGCACCTGGGTTCACTCCTGGTTTTTATAGGAGTTCGTGTTGTTCATTGTTTTTTAGTTTTCTGTGTTTATTTGTTGTGCTTGTGGTTGTTCATTTGTCTTCCCGGGTTTGTCTGTCCAATGGATTACGTTTGTTTTGATTGCTGCTTATGTATATTTGTCCTTTTTTTTTACCCCTTTTGGTCATCTTGGTATTTTTGAATTTGCTCTTCACCCTTTTTAGCTCACCTGGCCCAAAGGGCCAAGTGAACTTTTCTCATCACTTGGCGTCCGTCGTCCGTCGTCCGTCGTCCGTCGTCGTTCGGCGTCGTCCGTCGTCGTCCGGCGTCGTCCGTCGTTGTCGTTAACATTTTACATTTTGAACTTCTTCTAGAGGACCACTGAATGGAATGAAACCAAACATGGCATGAATGTTCCTTATGAGGTGCTGACCAAGTGTTGTTACTTTGTAGCCGATCCATCTTCCAAGATGGCCGCCAGCGGGGAACTTAGTTTAACATAGGACCCTATGGGAAATGCATACAAATGACTTCTTTTAGAAAACCACTGAATGGAATGAAACTAAATCTGGCATGAATGAACCCTTATAAGGTGCTGACCAAGTGTTGTTACTTTGTAGCCGATCCATCATCCAAGATGGCCGCCAGAGGGGGACTTAGTTTAACATAGGACCCTATGGGAAATGCATACAAATGACTTCTTTTAGAGAACCGTTGAATGGAATGAAACCAAACATGGCATAAATGTTCCTTATGAGGTGCTGACCAAGTGTTGTTACTTTGTAGCCGATCCATAATCTAAGATGGCCGCCAACGGGGGACTTAGTTTAACATAAAACCCGATGGGAAATGCATACAAATGACTTCTTTTAGTGACCCACTTAATGGAATGAAACCAAACATGGCATGAATATTCCGTATGAAGTGCTGACCAAGTGTTGTTACTTTGTAGCTGATCCATCATCCAAGATGGTCGCCAGCGGGGAACTTAGTTTAACATAGGACCCTATGGGAAATGCATACAAATGACTTCTTTTAGAGAACCACTGAATGGAATGAAACTAAATCTGGCATGAATGTTCCTTATAAGGTGCTGACCAAGCGTTGTTACTTTGTAGCCGATCCATCATCCAAGATGGCCGCCAGCGGGGGACTAAGTTTAACATTGGACCCTATGGGAAATGCATACAAATGACTTCTTTTAGAGAACCACTGAATGGAATGTAACAAAACATAGCATGAATGTTCCTTATGAGGTACTGACCAAGTGTTGTTACTTTGTTGCCGATCCATCATCCAAGATGTTTAGAAGTCTATCAGAAAATTGTAAAAAAAATTCTGAATGGTCACAACTTGACCACATATTCAAAAATAATAATGATAAGATGTCTTCAGTAGCTATTGTAAGACTACACTAAGATGACCTGTTTTTACTTTTAAATACTGTGTCAAATTAAACCAATCTTGGTCTCAATCATTATATAATTTTACATAATTTCCAAAATCACATTAGATACAGGTGAGCGACACAGGCTCTTGAGAGCCTCTAGTTGATTGTTGTTGTTGGATTTCAACATTTTAGGATTAGGTACAACTGATGAGTTTTAAATCGACGAAATGTGCACATCTTCTGCATCAAAATTGGTATCAAAGAATTATTACTAGTTATAAAGGTGTATATATATATATATATATATATATATATATATATATATATATATATATATATATATATATATATATCTTGCAACAAAAATTCATTGATTGTATATTATTTTTACTGTGACATAATACGGTTTTTTGACGTGGCTCGCTTCAATGCAGAAATTCACTGTTTTCCAGCTATTTGCCGATTAGATTTTTCTCGAGAGGTTTTGGCTCATCATAATGAAGATCTTTCAGGACGGAGAATCTGTGGACAAATATACCTAAGGAGCAATAAAAAAAAAACACAATCCAGTAGACAGACAAAACCCAAGATGACAAATGAACAACCACAATCACAACAAATAAACACTGAAAACTAAAAAACAATGAACAACACGACCTCCTATAAAAACAAGGAGTGAACTCAGGTGCTCCGGAAGAGTAAGCAGTTCCTGCACCGTATACGGCACCAGTCGTGAAGTTCAACAAAGTCAATCAAGTGGTAGTCACAAATCGTTACAGGTACATGAAATGTTACAACAGTGGGAACAGGTCCAACATCATCTTAGATATTGGAACACTGTTGTTGTAAATTACGCTAAAAGTAACGTCGCCTTTGGCGGCGCGGCCGCTCAACATTGTGACGTATCGCTATTGTAACGTTAGTTGGTTATTAGAAGTTTGTAATGAAAGACGCATTCATTTTGTTGACGCCTTGACCAACTCCCCCAAACACAACGCGAAGCCATTCTACGATATTGTGGTGCCGTGACAAAAAGAAAAGATGGATGTACAACGACTGAAATCTTTGAGAGCCGCAAACAAGGCAGCCGTGACAAAATTCCTAAAGAAACTGGAAGATATTACCAAAGAGGAACTTGTTGATTCCGAGAATGTGAAAAACATTTTGAACAATATTCAAAAGAAGAAAGTGACACTTGAAGGTTTGGATGGACAGATTCTAGAGAAAACAGAGGAGGAGGATATGGCAGATGAAATCATGGAGTCAGATGAGTATTATTTAGAGTTAGACGATAAATTACGCAAATACAAGAAGTACTTGGACACAAACGCAAAACCCGCATGTACTAGCAATTCAACATTCCGTGGTAACGCTCCTGAGTTCAATCCATTCACAAACCAAACTCAAACACAACGTGAAGCCACTCAAACATTTTCACAAATCAGTACCATGTCTAGCCAGAATCACCGTCTTCCGAAGTTGTCACTACCGAATTTTAGTGGAGAAATACTCGATTGGCAGTACTTTTGGGACTCCTACGAGTCGACCGTGCACTTCAATCATACTCTTACTGATGTCCAGAAGTTTTCGTATTTAAAATCATTGCTTCAATATGATGCCGCAAATGTAATATCAGGTTTGACAATGACAAATGCAAATTACCACACAGCAATTGAGTTACTGAGAAACCGCTATGGCCAGCCGCACAAGATAACGAATGCGTACATGAAATCGCTATTAGATTTGCCCGCACCGCTAGATAATATTGACAGTTTAAGAACATTTCATGACAAATCAGAAGCTTATATACGTGGTTTAGAGTCGTTAGGCCAGAGTCAGGAAATGTTTGGATCACTACTTATACCAGTTATTCTTAGTAAACTGCCGCCAGAATTTCGAAAAACAATCACGCGAGAAAATGGACATGACAATTGGAACATACAGACACTTCGTTGTGCAATTACACAAGAGATTTCTATTCAGGAATCGGGATATACAGACTATGCGCAAAAATACAATGGAGCAACTCCAAGTGCAAACTTCGTAACAGGAGTTAGGCGTGAAAACGAGCGGAAAAAGTTCATAAAAAAGTCTTCGGAGAAAACACTAACATTGACAAAGAAGAGATGTGTTTATTGTAATGGAAACCACTGGACAAACGAGTGTAAAGAGGTAACCGATTATGAGAAAAGAATTTCAATTGTAAAAGAAAGGAGTCTTTGCTTCAACTGTCTTGGTACACATCGAGTAGCGAATTGTAACTCAAGAAATACATGTAAGTTTTGTCACCGCAAACATCACTCAACACTTTGTAAAAAGAAGGTAAGTACGAGTCACAAGTCACAAGATAAAACTCAGAGCACGGAACAGGAATCCGCAACATCAGTAATGTATACCGCAAACAGCGAGGATAGATCTGCAGTTCTTTTGAAAACCGCTATAAGCCCAGTAGTTTATGAAAATACTTTTATTGACGCAAATATTCTCTTTGATGAAGGGGCGCAACGATCTTTCATAACTCAAGACTTAGCCACAAAACTCAATGTGAAAAAAGAAGATTCCGAAAGCCTCAGTATATCTACGTTTGGAAACGCCGACAAGAAAGCAAGAAACTTAGATAAAACAACAATATATTTGAAGTCAAACGAAGGAGACCTTATACCAATCAAAGTACTGATCGTACCCACTATAGCACCCGCACTCCAAAATCAGGACATTCCGTCATCACAGAGATTTCCGTATTTACGAGGACTACAATTAGCCCATCCAGTAATGCATGGAGAACAATTTGAAATCAACTTATTAATTGGTGGAGACTTCTATTGGGATATAGTACAGGACAAGATAATACGTGGAATACGCGGACCTACCGCTGTAAGTTCAAAAATAGGTTATTTATTATCTGGACCCGTCCCTACTAAGAGCAACAACATGTCAACTTCAATGATGAACATTCTTGTATGCCACAAACAGGAAGAAACCGATCTTGAGAAATTTTGGAAACTTGAATCGTTGGGAATCAACGCCAAAGAACAGAATGATCCGAAAATGAATGACATTATCGCAGACTACATGGAAAACTCAATTATCAAACAGAACGAGAAATATGTTGCTAAATTACCATGGAAAGAAGATTCGCCCGAACTACCTACCAACAGAGAAACTGCTAAACGGAGAACCGAATCTGTAATTCGTCGTCTAGTGAAAGAACCCGAGATATTCCGAAAATATAGAGAAATTATTGCTGAACAAGAGAGGAGAGGTTTTATTGAAAGAATACCTATTGACAATGAACAACCAACACATACGATTCACTATATTCCGCATCACCCAGTGCGTAAAGATTCCACAACAACTCCTATCCGGATTGTATATAATTGCAGCTGTAGAGCCAACAAAGATAGTCCGTGTTTGAATGATTGTCTTGAATCTTACCCGCCTTTGTCACCAGATTTGACAGAAATACTTGTTCGATTCAGAATGTACAATTACGCAGTTACCGCCGATATAGAGAAGGCTTTTCTACAAATAGAACTCGACCCGACTGATCGAGATGCTACCAGATTTTTTTGGTTGGAAGACCCTACAGAACCGCAAAGCAAATTGATAACTTACCGTTTTAGAGTTGTACTTTTTGGTGCTACCTGCTCACCATTCATGTTAAGTGCTACGCTCATGAAACATTTTCGTAACAACCCATCTTCTACATCATCAGAACTTCAGAACAATTTGTACGTAGACAATGTGTTGACCAGCTTTATTGATGAAAATTCCGCTTTGAATTTTTATGCCGAGTCTAGAAAACTACTTTCAGAAGCAGGATTCAATCTTCGTTCGTGGAATTCGAATAGCAAAGATTTGCAAAATCTAGCCGCAAAAGATAATGTTGCCGAGAAGGAGAAAACCGTGAAAATCTTGGGTATGAAATGGAATACCGAAACAGACAAAATAGAATACCAACCAGTGAATATTACGGAAATCAACAAATTAGTGACAAAACGACAGGTATTGAGCTCATCATCCAGAATTTTCGATCCTTTAGGACTGATCGCACCTGTAACCGTAAAAGCTAAACTATTTATGCAACAGTTATGGAAGTCAAAGCTCGACTGGGATGAAATTTTAAGTGAAGATTTGAGTAGACAATGGCATGATATAGCAGTGGAAATCGAAAACGCAACGAATATGACATTTCAAAGATCTTTACTAGACACAGACAAATTAGATGGATCGCTACATATTTTCACCGATGCGTCACAGTTAGCGTACGGAGCTTGTGCTTATTTGGTAACTAAAAACTCATCGCTTATCATAATGGCGAAAAACAGAGTCGCACCCGTAAAGACAATTTCTTTACCACGCTTAGAGTTAATGGGAGCAGTGACTGGAGCAAGATTAGCCAATCATCTTCGAGAAATAGTGAAACCGCAAAATATATTTATGTGGAGTGACAGTCAAATCGTTCTAAGTTGGATTATATCAACAAAGAAATTGAAACCATTTATTGCAAATAGACTTTCGGAAATCAGAGAACTCATAGGAAATTGTCATTGGAATTACTGTCCGACCGAGTATAACCCTGCCGATTATCTTACGCGAGGGATAAGCGCTAAACAACTTCAGGAGAGTACTATTTGGATAAATGGACCGAACTGGATTTTGGAGAGAGAAAATTGGCCAACTTGGAATAAAACAGTGAACGAATGCAATACACTTACAACTATCAGTGAAGAAGAAATAGTGATTAACCGTACACCGGAAATAAGTGAGAAACCAAATCAAACACGTCCCATAGTGAAACTGTTTCCGTTGGAAGTAAGAGGAGCCATCGACGAATGAACCATTTTGCCCGCCGGAGGATATGATAGAAAAAGAGACTGTGATAATTATATCATTAGAGATTGTGCTAAATTTATTTAGTTAGAGACAATTGAGTTTAATTTTAATTCATTTCTTCAGTGCAAGTTTTATTACTCATTCATTACTTATTGACATTAGAATTTATATTTATCAGAGATATAGACATTTTATTCTAAAAATAATTTTATCATATTGTAATTTATTTTGGTTAAAAGTGATTTTCGGCGGCCCGAGAATGTTGTAAATTACGCTAAAAGTAACGTCGCCTTTGGCGGCGCGGCCGCTCAACATTGTGACGTATCGCTATTGTAACGTTAGTTGGTTATTAGAAGTTTGTAATGAAAGACGCATTCATTTTGTTGACGCCTTGACCAACTCCCCCAAACACAACGCGAAGCCATTCTACGATAACTGTAACGGTCAATCAATTCGTGATGACGACCGTAAAATTTCCTAAGTGATAAAATCAACTTATCTCTGATAAACCCCTGGTTAAGAAGCTTTTGTGACAGCAGTAATCTTCTTTGTTGAAAGTCATGGTAACTCACGCATGCCCTTGAATATCTGATAATCTGAGAAACGTAGACGCAATATGCAGGCGATGCTGGTATATTGCTACTCAAGAAGGAAAGTCGTAGTCATCACGTTTGTCATAAAGTTTTGTCTTCAGATGTCCCTCTTTGTCTATTTCGAGAAACAAATCCAAATATGAAGCGGACTTTGATGTATCTGTAGTATTCTTAATTTCAAGTTCACTGGGGTAGATGAGATGCAGAAAGTCATGGAATTTATCGTTATTTAACGACAACACGTAAACTATATAACGAAAAGTAAAATTAAAGGATTGGGCTTGTTTCTTTTTGTTTTAAAAGCGGTTTTCACTTGGTTTATGTATTGACTAGGTATTGTTTCATAAATTCCACGTCCGTATCACTTATTCTTATTTTTATAAGAAGTCAATTAAGTATTTGTCTCGATGTATTATGTTATTATTCAGACATACACTTAAACAAAATCAAACATTTCAGTTTTATGTATATGTTACAGTGTGATTTCTGGCTCAATAATACTAAACTCCAATTCACACTTAGGGTTCTTTTATTCGTAATTCAGATGAAGTTTACACATATTACAGACATGAAGAAAACCCTGTAATAACAATAATAGAAAATAAAATAACAATATCACATAATTATCACATATTACTTTTGTTATATTAAATATACTTTTCCCTAGCAATACTTTCAATGTACTGAATACAATTCAAATATCAACAAAGGAAATATTGAATCATAATCATTGTATCATTATAAACTAATAGCATTCGAGATTACTCCATAAATATAACATAGGAGATAACTCTTAATGTCGGTTACAATATTTCAAATGTAACATTAATGCTTATACAAGTTACTATAGTAATAACAATGTAAACAATGTAATACCTGTGTGTGGCACAAAGTTTTTGTCTGCAGTTTACAGTAAATCAGTATTCCATACAACTGACAACACCATAAAGCTAGGTTCTAACAACAGGCTCTTTCTCAGCACTACACAAATTACAAATCTATGTTTTACAGTTTACGCTATCAAGTTTCACACAGTTGCAAGGGTACAGCTATAAGTATCATATCAGTGGCTAAGTTTCATTAACTATAAATTCAGCTGTCCACAGTATAAATTTTGTCAAAGACGTTTTCTCAAAAATTACAAATGTCTGACCATTTCGAATCTCGTTCGCTCTAACGTCATCACCAATAAGAAACGAGATCGATACCCTTGGGAAACATCCGTAAACCAACTGACCACGAAAATCACATTCACACATCACGTACTCGCAGATACATACAAGATAAAATAATCTAATTAAATATATCAGAACTGCTGTTTTTAACTGTCTTTAAATATTAATTATAGTATAACATAAAAAAGACCCTGTTACATACTGTTACAGTGTGATTTCTGGCTCAATAATACTAAACTCCAATTCACACTTAGGGTTCTTTTATTCGTAATTCAGATGAAGTTTACACATATTACAGACATGAAGAAAACCCTGTAATAACAATAATAGAAAATAAAATAACAATATCACATAATTATCACATATTACTTTTGTTATATTAAATATACTTTTCCCTAGCAATACTTTCAATGTACTGAATACAATTCAAATATCAACAAAGGAAATATTGAATCATAATCATTGTATCATTATAAACTAATAGCATTCGAGATTACTCCATAAATATAACATAGGAGATAACTCTTAATGTCGGTTACAATATTTCAAATGTAACATTAATGCTTATACAAGTTACTATAGTAATAACAATGTAAACAATGTAATACCTGTGTGTGGCACAAAGTTTTTGTCTGCAGTTTACAGTAAATCAGTATTCCATACAACTGACAACACCATAAAGCTAGGTTCTAACAACAGGCTCTTTCTCAGCACTACACAAATTACAAATCTATGTTTTACAGTTTACGCTATCAAGTTTCACACAGTTGCAAGGGTACAGCTATAAGTATCATATCAGTGGCTAAGTTTCATTAACTATAAATTCAGCTGTCCACAGTATAAATTTTGTCAAAGACGTTTTCTCAAAAATTACAAATGTCTGACCATTTCGAATCTCGTTCGCTCTAACGTCATCACCAATAAGAAACGAGATCGATACCCTTGGGAAACATCCGTAAACCAACTGACCACGAAAATCACATTCACACATCACGTACTCGCAGATACATACAAGATAAAATAATCTAATTAAATATATCAGAACTGCTGTTTTTAACTGTCTTTAAATATTAATTATAGTATAACATAAAAAAGACCCTGTTACATACTTCCCCTGGTCCGAAAAATGACGTCCCCGTCATTTACCTAAATATAAAAACTGAAAAGCAATTAAAAAAAAATTAGTTAGTCTGGATTCCCTGTAATCATTTTCAAAATTCCTTTTGACACCTCTGCTTCCATACCTTCAAAATAACCCTCTGAGGTCATGGACTTTAAATATTCTGCTTTCTCTAGCCATGCCGGTTTAACAGCGTCCTGCAATCTCTTGGATGAGTAATCCTTCATCCAGACAGGTTGCTTTCTCTCCCTCCCTGAACGTCTCGGTTGTACAACTGGTTCTTCATGTTCTGCATCAGCTTCACCATCACTGAAACTAAGTTCTGGTTGCTCTGCAGGTAAATCTTCAGGAGTTTCTGTATCGCCAGCAGCTATTGCTGGTGGAAGAGCGTCCTCTTCAACAGAACTTTCCTGCTGTCCATCAGTGGTATCCTGATCGTCACCTGGCTCACTGTGGACATCATCATCAGATGGTAATTTCTCAGCGTCCTCATCAATGGGATGTGGCAAGTCCTCTTCCATCTGTACTGTTATAGTATAATACTCTTCTTCTGACTCACTGTCTAACTCGCTTCCCTCGACAGATTCTGGTTTATCGATGGTAGTTGGCAGTGGTTTCTGGCTAGGCTTGTATTTTGATCTTGGTAATGGTGTCGGTCTTGTTCTTGGAGCTTGAACGGGATACGATGTAACATCTGGCTTATCGAAGGTTCTCAGATGACCAATGGGAAGAAGCAAGTTCCTATGGAGCGTTCTCTTTCTTCCACTTCCATTTTCCTTCACAACCATATATACAGGTATATCCTTGTTGGGCTGGTCTAGAATGGTGTAGGGCTGATCTTCCCATTTGTCTGCTAACTTGTGTTTGCCATCAAAACTAACTACCTTCACCAAAACTCTGTCACCAATCTGTAATATTGCACCTCTCGCTCTAGTGTCATAATTCTCTTTCTGTTTTACTTTTGCCTTCTCTGCTGATGCAATTGCCAGTTCATATGATTGTTTCAGTCTCTTGCGTAGATTCTCTGCATACTTAGTCACTGGTTGCTTGTTGTTGTTAGTATCCAGACCAAATGCTAGGTCAATAGGCAATCTAGGTTGGCGACCAAACATCAAGAAGAATGGTGAGTGTCCAGTAGATTCTTGACGAGTACAGTTGTAGGCATGAACTACAGTACCAACGTAAGATTTCCAGTTTGACTTTTGATCCGGCTCAAGTGTACCCAGCATGGATATAAGTGTTCTATTAAATCTTTCTGTAAGACCATTTCCCATCGGATGATAAGGTGTTGTTCTTGATTTGTCAATCCCGCTGATAATACATAGTTCTTTGATTATGTTACTTTCAAAGTTTCCTCCCTGATCCGAGTGTATGCGCTGAGGGAAACCATAATGAAGGACAAAGTTGTTCATGAATGCCTCAGCTGTTGTTTTCGCTGTCTGGTTCTTGGTTGGTACAGCGATTGCATATTTGGTAAAATGGTCTGTTATTACAAGAATGTTCTGAAATCCACCTTTTGATATTTCTAAGGACAGGAAATCCATACAGACTAGTTCTAATGGCTGTGTCGTTTCGATGTTAACTAAGGGCGCATACTCTGTCTTTGCCTTCGATCCTCTTAGAACACATCTCTTACATTGCTGAACCCAATTCTCTACATCTTTCGTCATTCCATGCCAGTAGAATCTATCTTTCAAAAGACTCAATGTTCTGTCTCTACCTGGATGACCCATCTGGTTATGTAAGGCATTGAGGACCGTTGGTATTAATGTTTCCGGGAGAACAAGTTGGTTTGTTGTCTCATCATCAACTGTGATCTGTCTGTATAAGATGCCATCTATAATCTTCAATTTGTCGTAGTTTCTGTATAAGGCAGCATGTGTAGCTCCTTGTGGGATCTGATTCCTGTTTGGTTTACGATGTGCGTTGATGAAGTGTATCCATTGGCTAACGACGTGATCTTTCTGTTGTTCAGTTTTCATGTTGAAGTTCTTGGTCATCTTTGGCAATTCTGGCACATTATCCATAACATCAGTGCTCATAGCTAAGCTTTCCACATACGCATTGTCTTGTAGTACACTGCAGACTGCTTCTATTGATGTAGTTGGGATCTGTAACATCCTTGGAGCTGATGCTATAGCTGGATGTCTAGACATTCCATCTGCATCCGAGTTCTTCTTCCCAGGACGGTAAACGATGTTAAAGTCAAAGGACGCTAATGCTGCAACCCATCTATGGCCTGTGGCGTCTAGCTTAGCTGTTGTAAGAACATAAGTGAGAGGATTGTTGTCTGTTATAACTGTGAATTTGGCTCCATAAAGGTAATCTCTAAATTTCTCCGTCACAGCCCATTTCAGTGCCAAAAATTCCAACTTATGCACAGGGTAGTTGCGTTCGGCTCTGTTCAACCCTCTACTAGCATACGCAATTACTTTCTTCTGATTGTCGTGTGTCTGGTATAAGATGGCACCTAATCCATTCGAACTGGCATCTGTGTGTACTTCAAATGGTAATGTAAAATCTGGGTAAGCCAAAATGGGTGGTTCTGTTAAAACTTGTTTTAATGTGGTAAATGCTGTCTCTTGTTGTTTTCCCCAAATCCACTGTATTGTCTTTTTCTGCTTCGATTTCTTCTTGATTTTTGGTGGTATTGGCATCAGTTCAGTTAAAGGTCTTGCTATTGTCGAGAAGTTCTTAATAAATCTTCTGTAGTATCCTACAAAGCCGAGGAATTTCCTAACTTCCTCTGGTGTTAATGGAGTTGGCCAGTTCATTACTTTGTCCACTTTGTCTGGATCTGGTGAGATGCCATCAGCTGATACTATATGTCCAACGTACTTTACTTGTTCCATAAAGAATGAGCATTTCTTTGGAGACAGTTTGATTCCTGCTTGCTGTAGTCTGTTGAATACTTGTTGCAGTCTGTCCATGTGCTCTTCAAAGGTTGAGGAGAAGATAATTAAGTCATCTAAATAGATTAGGCATATCTGTAGGTGAAGGTCTCCGAGTATGTCTTCCATCAATCGCTGATAGGTGGCCGGCGAGTTGGCTAGACCAAAGGGCATCCTGTTGTACTCGAAGAAACCTAATGGGCCGACAGTAAATGCCGTTCTCTCCTTGTCACATTCCTCAATCTCAATTTGATGATAGCCAGACTTCATGTCCAGCACGGAGAAGTATTTGTTTCCACCAAGCGAATCCAAAATCTCATCTATCTTAGGAAGTGCATAAGAGTCTTTCTTAGTCCTCTGGTTCAGTTGACGGTAGTCTATACACATTCTCATCTTTCCATCCTTCTTCTTGCAGATGACTACGTTGGAAGACCATGGTGACTTTGATCTCCTGATGACTCCTGCAGCTAATAGTTGTTGCAAGTGATCACGGACTTCTTGTAGCATTGCCGGTGGAATTCTACGTTTTTTCTGCTTGAAAGGCATATTATCTGTCAGTTCAATCTGGTGTTTTACTTGAGTTACATGGCCAATGTCAATATCGCTGGTTGAAAAAATGTCCTTATAATCTGTAATCAGTTTCTTTCCAATTAGGAGTTGTCTGGGTTTAAGATTCTGAGTTGAAATGGTGACTTGTTCGATAATATCATCTCCAAAAAGTTGCTGATTATTGACTGGTAAATCCAATGTGTTGACTGGTTGTACTTCACAGAGTATAGACTTCGGGCTAATGGTGATGGTACGTGTTGTAATATTCGCAAGATGAACAGGAATGATGTCATTGCATTGGAAACTGTAGCTGATGATTGATGGAGAAATATCAATGTCATCTGGTAGTGGTGATAATGAGGTTGATTGAAGTAGGGCACATGTAGTGTGATATTGTAGTTCTTTCTCTAGTGTTCCTCTAATTGTCACTTCAGTGTTCGGTGGTATGATGATTCTGTTTGGTTCAGCAGATTTCACTATGGCAAGCCTATTTCTATGCTTCTGAAGTTCCTTCTTCCTGATTGTCAAACACTTGAAGGCAATGTACACTGGAGTATGTAGATCTGCTTCTTGTAGAAAACGTACACCATATCTATGTCTAGTATTCATCATTATTGGGTCAAGGATGTTCGTTCCAATAAGAAGTGGTACATGTGCATGGTACTTGCTGGTAGGTACGACTAGAAAAATTCCATGTTGTGGTGATCCTTGTGAAGCTCCGTTGATCTTAATGTCTGCTTCGATGTATCCTAAGTAGATCAATGACTGTCCATCAGCGCATTCAATATCCAATACTGTCTTCAAAGATTCAATGGGTATATCTGAGAAGTTTTTTCTGTAGAACTCTTCACTGATGGTGCTGACAGTCGACCCTGTATCCAATAAGCCCTGAGTATCTATTCCATTTATCCAAACAGTTACTTCGTTGGCTGATCCTGTAATGCTAGATGCTGGCAATCTTGTAGCCTGTTGACATTGTTGTTGACGTGAGGTACTGTAGTTCATGTTTCGTTTCGAAAAATCCATGCGAACTCTGCAACCAATAGCAATATGTCCCGTTTGTCCACATCTGTAGCATTGAGTGTTAGCATAATGGCTCCATGATGGTGTCTGCTGCTGATGTACATGTGGTGACATATATGTAGATGATTTGTCATTTGCTGTTTTCTTTAATACTTTCTGTTCCTTCTGTTTAGACTTGTGCTTTTTATGCCTTGGTACTCTTGGTTGAATCTCCGGTTTCGATGGTTCTTTGATTGTTTGCTTCTTGCAGGATTCTTGTTCCGATTTCCTCAGCAAAAGGTCTTGTTCTATGACTCTAACCGCTAGTCGTAATTCATCAAAGTCTTTGAGCTGATCATGCTTGTATCTGGTTATGTCTTTCAGTGATGGTTGCAATCCACTCCAAAACTTGTCACATAGCATAATGTTTGAGTCCTCATGTTTAACCAATCCTTTCTGTATGGCACGATTCAGTGTATCTTCGATCCTGAGTCCCCATGACTTGACATCTTCTGATGGTTGTTGACGATCAGTGTAAAATTGTTCCAATAGTTCCCATTGTTCAACTGATGCATAAATGCTGTCTAATTTCTCTAGAAGTTCAGTTATTGTTGCATTGGGTCCAAGTCTCATAGCAGTCCTCTTTGCTTGTCCTTTCAATGATAATCTCACCGCCTGGTTGATATGCTCTTGTTGGTAATTATCTCTCTGTAAACATAGGACATGGTATTTCCATACGTCATACGTTGTTTCGGCTTTTGGTTCTCCAGAAAATGATGGTAGTTTCGGTAAGTTGACTGTTACATAAATTGGTTCTGGTTCAAGCTGACTAACTCCTATAGACAGGTACTGTGTCATCCATGATACAAAATCTGATGCGGAATCAGCTTTTGGCTTAATGCGTAGTGCCTTCAGTACTGTCACGAGTTGCTCTATCTCTTCCTGAGAATACTCTATATCCTCCATGGTATAACTTAAAAATTAAAGTTTCTGAAATAAATATAAATATCTTCAAGGGAATATATACACTATCTGAAAACAAAATTAAATTAAACATTCATACTAATCTTCCATTGCAGCTGACAAAACAGATAATAATTATTACACAATACTGCAAATAAGCACACGGTGTTAAGCTGAAATAGAAATAATGAATAACAGCTCTATCTCAACGTATAACTATGTTAACAATCACTGAAATACAATTACTCAATTATTACTATATTATAACAGAACAGGAAAATGACACAAATGATAAATATCTACAACTAAACTTCTATGCTGTAAAAAAAATGAATGATTATAACAAGGTCAAATAAAAATAAAAGTACAGAAAAAAATAATGCCAAAATAAGCTTCAACTGAAACAAAGATATATTATGTTAGTTTGAAATTTTTTTTTTTTTTAAATACTAGAATAATCCAAAAGATTTCTAAAAAAAATAATGTATATGAATAAATCAAATTAAATTCTGAAAAAAAAATTATAGTATAATCAAGTTCAATTCTGAAAAGAAAAATTAATAGCACCCAAGATCAATTCTGAAAGAAAATGTAGCTTTACATAAATGAACTAAGTGGACTGAAACAACCAAGCATTTCTACAATTCAATCTATCTGAAATGAAAATAATTTAAGTATATTCAAATCTGAAAAACTAATTCTGAAAGAAAATTTACCTGAAATTCAAATTCAAGAATTAACAAAATCTGAAATGAATCAAAGCCCTGAAATAATTTTGTAAATTAATTTCACTGAAAAGAAAATAAATTATAAATACCTCTGAAAGAAAAAAACAAAGTATCTGAAAGAAATATAAATATTTCTGAAAAACAAAGAAAATTATCTGAAATTGAAAAAAAAATCTATACCAGTTTTCTGAAATAAATGAAAATTTAACCTGCAAGAAATATATGCAAATTACAAATGATTCCTGAAATTTCAACTAAATCAAAGGAATTTGAATTAAATATCTGAAATAAAAACAAATATCTAAAAGAGAAACAAAAATTTCTAAAATTCAAAAGAAAATGTTCCTGAAAATTCAAATAAATGAATGAAGTTTGAATTAAATATCTGAAATAGAAACGAATATCTAAAACAGAGACAAAAATTTCTGAAAAAAAATTAAATGCCTACAATTGAAAAAAAAAACCTACAAGAGATAGAAACGTCTGAAAAGAAATAAAATACCTATAAACGTTTTAAAGAAAAGAATTTAACAGACAAAATTATTTTTATCTGAAACAAAGAAAATTTTACAACCAGCAAGTTGTATTATTGATATTAATCACTTCCTGTCTGAAATCAAATACTATTAAACATGGGATATAATCATGCACACAACACAAAGCATGTATAAACAGTGTACAATCAAACAATATTGACAGCAGTTCTACATACATATATAAAACAGTAACACAATATCAAACAAGTACACACACACACACAAACCTCAAAGCAATCCAACCTAGATACCTCAAACAAGATTCACTTACACTCAAATTCACACTAACAACCTGGCAAGAACCTGAATACCTATCCAAAAATGAACAAATAAATCTAAACTGATACAATGGTAGTTAGGTCAAAGGTCAATGACAACCAACCTATATCTAAACCAAAATCCCAAAGAACTATCTTACCTTACAATTGTCAGTACATGTCTGCATACATCACCATCTTCCAGCATCAACATCAACTGGTTCCTCACTAAAAACTCAAGCACAATGTATGTGGCAAGGGAGTGGGACCAAGGGTTAACGAATCAAATCTGACTGGAGAGACGTAATGACAGAGAGTCAAGTGATGGCAAATAATTTTCAAGTTCAGAAGTTAAACTAAGTGGTTAGCTGTTTTTATAAAGGTTTCAACTTTTACCAAGTGTCAATCAATCAATCAATCAGTATAGCTGTTCCAGGATTACCTCCTCTCAAAAATAAAAAATACAAGGGGGAACTATTTCTCAAGTCACTTACATACCAACTATAAATTGTAAACACCTTAATTAAGTTTGATTTTTTTTTATAAGTACCTTGTCTTATCTACCCAATAAGGCAAAGTTTACAATTCCTGTTTTCTTTTTGTTTTATAATGTATTTCTTTCCTTCACTACAAACACATTATAAGCGATTACATATGCAAATGTAATTCTTCTACTACACCTTTTTTATCTTTTTTTTTTTTTTTTTTTTTAAACTATGCCTTTCAAGTACAATTTTTTTTTTTTTTAAATTTAGCAATTTACTTTTTGGCTAAATCTTTAAATCAGAATTAAAAGAAAAATAATTTTAACAAAATTCAAAGAAAAATATTAATTGAATAAAAGTCAATTATTTCAAAAATTCGGGGAAAAAATCAGTTAATTTCTATATGCCAAAACAAATTTCAAGAATCAAGACAATTACTAATACAGTGTATAATATATCACATGATATAATCTTAAATACTAACAAGGTGTAAATGATTCACAGTCTATAAGTAATATCAAGTAGTAATTACGCAGAATTACATATATAATACTACACAATATCAATACACTAAGTTCTAGTTATTGACTTTTAATAAAATTCTTTTTAACAAAGCTTTTTGTCTTTTTTTTTATAGTTAACTCTAATTTAATCTTTAACTAACCTTAAGTACAAAGTAATAAGAAAAAAAAAATTTTTTCTATTAACTCAAAGAAAATTTATTTCAAAACTATGAAAATAAATTTCTGATAAAAAATTTGAAATATAATTCAAATAGATATCACAAATTCAAATAAATGTCAAATTTTTACAAAGTTCAAATATTTAATGTTTCAGTTAACTAATACTAACAAGACAATACAAACAATACAATATATATATATCTTTTTTTCCTACATGAAATTTTTTTAAATACAATGTATACAATCTTCTTTTATACAGTCAGAAGTGGTCTGTGTATTAACGTAATGTCTGTTCAACAAATTCATACATCCTAGAAACTTCAACACCGGTGGCATAAATAAAATGTCAATCATCAATATCGGTTACGGCAGACATCAGTAGAACATCTGTATATGCGAGAATGTCACTAAACTTCATGGTTACCTCCCTTCATCTAGAAGACGAAACTATACGTGGGCGCCATTGTTACAGTGTGATTTCTGGCTCAATAATACTAAACTCCAATTCACACTTAGGGTTCTTTTATTCGTAATTCAGATGAAGTTTACACATATTACAGACATGAAGAAAACCCTGTAATAACAATAATAGAAAATAAAATAACAATATCACATAATTATCACATATTACTTTTGTTATATTAAATATACTTTTCCCTAGCAATACTTTCAATGTACTGAATACAATTCAAATATCAACAAAGGAAATATTGAATCATAATCATTGTATCATTATAAACTAATAGCATTCGAGATTACTCCATAAATATAACATAGGAGATAACTCTTAATGTCGGTTACAATATTTCAAATGTAACATTAATGCTTATACAAGTTACTATAGTAATAACAATGTAAACAATGTAATACCTGTGTGTGGCACAAAGTTTTTGTCTGCAGTTTACAGTAAATCAGTATTCCATACAACTGACAACACCATAAAGCTAGGTTCTAACAACAGGCTCTTTCTCAGCACTACACAAATTACAAATCTATGTTTTACAGTTTACGCTATCAAGTTTCACACAGTTGCAAGGGTACAGCTATAAGTATCATATCAGTGGCTAAGTTTCATTAACTATAAATTCAGCTGTCCACAGTATAAATTTTGTCAAAGACGTTTTCTCAAAAATTACAAATGTCTGACCATTTCGAATCTCGTTCGCTCTAACGTCATCACCAATAAGAAACGAGATCGATACCCTTGGGAAACATCCGTAAACCAACTGACCACGAAAATCACATTCACACATCACGTACTCGCAGATACATACAAGATAAAATAATCTAATTAAATATATCAGAACTGCTGTTTTTAACTGTCTTTAAATATTAATTATAGTATAACATAAAAAAGACCCTGTTACATATATCATTCAATTTCCAATTCGCTACATCGATATCCATTCGAATAATTAATCTGAAAGCTTAATAGCATCAGTTTCATAGTCTATAGATTATGATATACAGTGCTTAGTAATAATAGAAATCTTCTCTGGGCAGATCTACAATTTGCTATGAGTAGTTTAACAATATAATTAACGATGTAATCAGATCTATTATGCTTTTTGTCATGCAGTCTTTTGTGGTTCTAATTTCCGTTGATTATTCTTGTAAGAATGGGTTATTACAGGAATTATCCTGTACTTTCACGGAATGGTAGCTTCCCCAGAAAAAAAATAGAAGTAGAAAGGTTTATCAGAAATATAACATGGAAAGCTGAAGTCATTTTGTTAAAGAAAAAGAGAAAAAAAATCTTTGTCGACACAAATTCTGATGTCAAAAATGCACATAATTTCTAGATAGTTTTACCTAAAGCGAATCTTTAATATTCTAATATCTATAAAACAAGAAGCTGTCCGAATGTCAGCAAACAGGAATTTTTCATTCATTACTGCCAGGTGCCACCAACCCCCCAAGCCGTTTTTGGCCATCTCTAAATTGATAACTGGAACTTGGAAAACAGTTGAGTACTGTGATGTAGACATTAATACTATTGGTATTGTTTTGCTAAAGATTTTAATTGAGAATAATTTAATAATATGTGCTCTTTTTTCAAAGCGTGACATATCGCCAATAATGCTTTTTTAAATCCTTTCTTCTGAATTTGATTAAAAAGAAACGTCATTCTCCATCTTGTCTGATTGGTCACAAATCTTGTTTTTTTCGATTTATACGTATTTTGTCGTCTTGAGTTAAAACAGAAAAAATAAAAAGCAAACTCTGGAAACAAGCCCACTGAACATTATGGGGAACACTTGGGTGGTCTGATATTGTTATAAAATGCGTATAATGTAACAATAATTGAATTACCGTTAATTTAGATATATTTAGAAATCCATAATGTTTCTATTCCGACAAATTTCAATGCATTTTTTAAATCAAATTTAATTGGTGAAACTTCTGTTTTTAAATAATTTCTGCACTAAATATGATGGAATGCGGTAAAATATTTATTTATAAGTTATTAAACAAAATTTGAAACAGCAAGGGAAAAACTTAAAATAGGTCTGTTAGTTTTATTATAGAACGACGCTCTTAATTTATAAAAAAGTTTTTACAAAACAAATAGAAGGCATATCGGCATAGGAAAAGTAACGGTTGAAGGGGAAATCCAGGTTTCAACAACTTCAAAATAGCGACTATTTGATAGAACTTGTTACTTTTAAATGCCATTGCTTTTTTTTTATCTTCCTGTTTTTTTTTTTTGTTTTTTTTTTTTTTTGTTTATTTTTTGTATTAGCTTAACCAGGTTATTGGTTTTTAAAAACCAAAAACATGTATTAAGAAAGTGAAACACACCTATAACAAAGAGAACTGTAGTCAGAAATTCTCCTGACATAAAAACGGTTTTTTTTTTCGACAACCTAGGTTCTGTAACGCAAAAGCCAGATATAAAATAAGTCTGCTATTTTTTTCCGATTCTTTTAATGGTTGACATTTATTGTTACACGAATTTCAAATTAATTTTGTTCTTAAAATAAATGGTTCTATTCCGGAACTATTTTCCTTTAAAGTAAAGATAATAGAATATCGTTTTTTAATTCTTAATGTTTCAAATAGTTTTGCACATCTGAGTGACAGCAACTGATTAATCTTTACATACTGTTTTTTGTTATAAGTTGCATCAAAATAGCAATCTCCTCGATTGCAATAAATTATGAGCATCTTACTTTAAATTTTTATTTGATAGAATAAAAAAAGCTTTCTTTTTTAAGGAAACAACCTCGGTCCTTTCCTGGGTTTTAGCTATATTGTTTATACCCATTTAATATTATTTCCATTCATTTATTTTCTTTTTCCCCTCTTTAATTCCCTTTCCCCCTCTTTAATTCATCTTGTTTTCCTTTTTATAGGCAATATAGATTATTTCATCAAGCTTTTCTGCTTGGAAAAGAGTTTTGTTACGTAAATTCGAAAAATTTGAGTGTTTATGTTTATTAAATTCCAAATTAAAACAGCACACAACCACATACGGAATTTACTGTAAGCTATCGTAGGAAATTTCTGTTTTTTTTAAAGGAAAACGACTAGAGAGGTACAAGATATAAGAACATACGTGTAACTTATTTTAACGCTAAAAAATTAAAGCTATTCAAATGAGAACTCTAATAAAAACTACGACAGATACTAGGTGCTTCGGAAAAGTAGACATGTCCTGTAGAACATCGCTAGGTCTGTTTATGAAACAAACATCTAGTATTCATTCGTTCAATTGCGGAATCGACCACTGAAGTTTGCAAGTGATACATCTGACAAATTCAATAACAGCAATTCAGTTCACTTTGAATTTGATGTACACCAGTCAAGCTTTCTTCAAATTTCATGATCACCGCTAAGCAAAGTAAGGTGATATTTTCTTTGTTCATTAAGTTTGATTAAGATCCCAATTGTTCAAATTGTAATGTATAGAGTATATTTCGTAAGGTAGTGGTATAGTTTATTGTCTTCATCTTTTGGGACATTTTGCAAAGTATTCTGCTTTAAAAATTTTGCTTTATCGCTTCTGCCTTCACAATATCAGCATTGAACACTAGGACGGACATATACATCTGAGTGGTCATAGTTCTCAAATGGAAGAAACCAATTTAGATAGTTGTATTAACGTAGTGTCAAAAGAGAAATGGTGTTTAAAACTTTGCACTTTGTTGCGATACTACAACCACTCATTGCTCTAATTTAATATACACGTATATTTTAAAAATCTTATTCAGTATAATTTTACATATGTATATGATTCAGACTATAGTTATTAGCTAACTGTCAGCCATTGCCTTTATGATAATCCGGCGCTTAAAGTCTAGTATGTGATCCATTAGGTGGTCTCAAACTCCAAAAGGAAGCCAGGATGCAAATGGTCCTTGACGATACTATTGAAAGATATACAAGTTAGCTAAAACAGAAGTGATTTTCTTGTGCCATCTTATTTGTATTTGTGGTATTTAACTCAGAATTCGGTGTATGAATTCACAACGAATCAAGGTGATACTAATTTCAAGAAAATCCAAGACTTTTTATTGTAACTTTTAATATACTTTTTTCTTCTTCAAGAGTCCGCTTTTAAACCTCAATCTAACTCGGTCGGTTTGGTTTGGTTTACTTAGGTTTACGCAACTTTTAGCTCTGGTTATATCCTGGCGGTCAAATTTTTTTTTTGGATTGAGGATGTCGTAGGACCCGAAGATACGCGTCGACCTTCAGCTGGTAAAATGATATTCCTTATCAATTTCGATAGTTGGATTCGAACCCACAACCGGTTTAAAGATCGGGGTTAAAACATTTTGGATTTTATACTTTTTTTTGAAAATATAGTTTCTAGTCAAACTTAAGGTAGTACCTAACACTACAGGGAGATAACTCTGTAAAATCAGCTAAACGTTTTAATAAAGTTGTGTTGTTAAGGGAATATTAAGCTTTTCAATGATCAATATTAGTGTTTGTCAAACTGCTATACAATCAGTGTAATTTTTCTGATGAATTTGTTGGTTCAAATGTTTTGAAATTTTAAAATGTTTGTCAATGGGTCAAAGTAAATACTTTGTCAAAATTTTATGAAAATTAAACGAGCCAAATTAATTTTAGTGAAAGTGTTGGGTACCACCTTAAGTATGAAATTTATTGAATAATTGAATCGGTAGCAAGACAAAGATATATTACAGTAAAGAGATCAAGGTCACATAATTGTATTTTTCTTACCGTGCAGAATTTATTTTTGAAAACCAAGCGCTTTGCTTATTAAACAACATTATACTAGATTGTCTATTATTTATAATTATTCCATTTTATATTTTAAAACTTCCCAAATTCTATTTATACAATTTTTCATTGTATTGTTAGAAAAGAGCATCATAAAATTGTATGTCGCTTACACAGGAAATGGTACTGCCTTGTAAAAGCTTCCTGAGGCTTGTTACCAGATCCTGTCGGGTCTTATTATTTTGTATGTGTTGTTTTTTCTGAAAAATATGTTGAAACCAAGAAAAGTCTGTATTTAGTCACATATTATTAGTCGACTCTTCGACAGTAAAAAGAAATAATAATGAAAAATGAAATGAATAGCACAAATGTGATTTTATTTGTTTATTTTTTTTTCAAATAATCGTTTTAATACATTAAACAAGGAAAATTTCTGAAATGCTATGAATTTTGCAACACAATTATTGTCGCGAATTTAATTGTTTTGTGAATGAAAATTTATAACATTTGTTTAAAATATTGAGACTACAACTCGTGTCCTGGATTAAAAACGTCTGTCGGTCGACGGCTGTGAACACCTGTGCATCACAATCTTTTTAGCTAGTTTTTTAAGTTCACGTCTAAATCTCTTTCCCGTCGATAAGTACAAGAAAAAATTAAAGGCGTAATGAGATATTCCAAAAAGATACACAATTTCTCTAGCAACTGTGAAATTTAGATGTCTTTTCCATATATGATTATTTTCAATGAATTCAAAATTAAGATTTTGGTCACTGCAGCAAGTTGGGAAATGGTCAGATAAAATGTATGTCACACTAACCGGAAGTGTCGTTATTATTAAATAGAACGATACAACTAGCAATGTTTTCGTATTTGCTGATCGTTTTCTTGGCGGGATAGGTCCGTATAACTTTTTAACTCTCTTCTTAGTCTGTCTCATCGTGTAGATAACCACTATATTAAATATCAGAATAAGAAAGGGTACAATAATAAACATTGTTGACTCCGTAACCCAGTTCCAGTTCGTTCGAAATTCGCTTTTTTCTTCCCTTAGACTACACATTCCATCACTATATTTCCAAAAGTATGACTGTATCGATGACACTAATACAACAAAAATGGACATACAAAAAATGACCAACTTCGCCCTTTTCACTGTGCAGAACTGTCGACGTTTTAATGGAAACCGAATGGAGATGTATCGTTCAACAGTAAATGCCAACGTAAGCAGCGGCGATAAGTACTGCACTGCTAAATAAAATACAGGAAATATCTCACAAATAATCGGATATTCCAGAGTGTTTGTTTCCCAATTACTTTGAAGTTCATAGATAACGGACAGGCCAAGAAATATGTCATCGGATACAGCAAGGGCTGCAAAGTAACAACCGGAAGAATGACGTAATGGTGACCGCAACCATAATATACAAGACAAAACATTAGCTGGAAATCCTATTATATAAAGAAGAATTTTAGCTTTCGATATATCGTAAATAATTGGAATGTGATTCTCGTAGATTTCCATCAATGATGAGTATCCAGTGTTTGTTCCCATCGTTGAAGATGAGGTAACGTAGGTGGCGTTGTAGTCCATGGAAGAATTCATCTAAAAAAGATAAAATGTTTAAATTAATGTTCTTACAGTAAATTTTATGAAATTTAACCAATAACGTCAAATATTTTCTCATTTTTCATATAGAAAATTCTTTAACCTTGAACTATTGCAATTATTTAGTAAACCAAATAAAATAATTGACAGATCTAACAGTACTATTATATATTTCATCATGGGATAACAAACTAAATGAGTTCACGGTGATTATAAAGCAAATCAGCTTATTCCCAAAACTGATACTGGAAGTAAGGAGTCATGTTATTTCTTGGCGTCTTTGATATGATGATTGACGTTTAGCGTGTTGCATTCAGTAATGATATTGACATACCATGTAACATTATGCTGTTATTCGTGTGACCGTAATCCACATTCATGTACACAATCATCCAAATGAGCAATGACGTCAAAACGCCATTTTTCTAAGTGCATTTAGTGCTCACTCAAAACTCTTGTATAAAATGTTTACATAGGAAGGTTAAATAAATGTTAAAATACCATTAAAATTGTAAACCTGTAACATACGTTTGATGTTAATGCAATTTCTATAATACACATGTACTGTAACCGGACATTTTGACATCGATTTTAACAGCATATTCTAAATGGAGTTTTATTGTGTTTAGGTAATTCAAATGTGGATGTCGTAAACTTTGATCTGAAAAAAATGGATGGTCGTAACTGCAAAAACTTACTCCACTTATTTCTGAAATTCTTTAGTCATACTTAGTAATTTACAAATTTACCAATTTTTCATTCAAGGAATGTTTCCAATATTTGAACAGGTTATATGATATAACCTGGTTTTGGTCATTTTACGCATAATAAAACACGAAGCGGTTTATGAATGCCGTAAAATGACCCAAACCAGGTTATTGAATTATAACCGGTTCAGAAATTGGAAATATTCCTTATAATTTAATTTCCGTACAGAATTACAATGATTCCTCGATTCAAGCATCAGTTATGACATGGGACTATTTGAATTTACAAGTGGCGTCACAAGACCAAATCAGATTATACCGTATAACTAGTGTTACTCTATGCTGTTCAGCCAATCAAAATGCAGTATTCAAATCAAATTAAATTATGTACCAATATTTTTTTTCTCAATTCAATTCAATTCTTTATTCACCTCAGACACATAAAGTGTACAAGAGGACAAACATAATAGTATATAAGCATATATGGCGATCATAACATCAATACTGAATACCAATGGTACAAACATTCAATATCATATACAATTTGGACATATGCCTACATATATAATTATCAACAGTATGATAAGGATGTAATACGTTTGTTTAATAAACTTGTAGAACTTTAATGATATTTTTTAGAAATATTGACAGTTTCTTGTAAACTTGTACATGACATACGGAAAGTAATCCGTACATTTTATTTTCATTTGGATATTGTAAATAATATTTTGATATAAACTTCCTCTTAATTCTTTTATCCTATAATGATTACATATAAACAAATAATGAAATTCATTCCCAATACCTGATTGTAGTACGAACTTTCAGAACGAAAAAGTAAAATACCACTTGTTATCCTAACTTATAATAAAGTACATGTATATAATATGAATACAGTTACGCAAATTAAGGTCTACAAAAACTTTTTAGAAAAAACTAGTAATAATAAATGACGACATTTTTTTTCAGTTTTTTTTTATTTGGTTAATGATTTGTGTATTGTAGTTTTAAGCCGGACATAATTTGAACAGAATCTTCTTAGTCTATAGAGAAGCTTGAATTTCGACAATATTGAAAAATAATATTTTAGGATATGAATATTTGTTATATATGATATTAGTTCGGATTATTAAAACAAAATTATATTTTGATCTCTTCCCGTATTAACCAGAATAACAAAAGAACTCAGTTTCATTTTCCATTTCTGACGTGATTAATTTGTATTTTGATAGGCATTTAAAAAAGATAACCTGATCTGATGAATAAGTTGGATAGAAATATATTATAATGCAATCACAATCATTCTGTGGATTAATTATGAAGCTTTGGTTTATCTATTCAAACGGAAATGAAATATTATAAACTGAAAATCTAAAAGGCTTGTTTTGTACTTGTACGAAAGAGTAAATATAGAATTACAGTTGTGAAATTAGTTTTGATGTAGGATTGATATCGTCAAAATAATACCGAAACAACAAGACAACTACAAAAATCCTCAGGATTTAGCATTAAAATAGTTTAAATACCCCCCCCCACACACACACATTTATAATAATAAGAGTACATTTTTTGGATAAATGAACCAAAATTTCAGCAAATTTATATTTATTTGTATTAAAGAATACGTATATTAAATATTTTTCTCTCTTTCATGACCCGTAAAAACCCTCTGTTCTAACAACTGGCAAAAGTAGTCGATGATTAGAAAACTTCTTTTCACGAATCAAAAAGCTTGAATTTAACTACTCTAGATTTCTAGCCTTTTAGACTTACAGACTTTGGAGGCAACAGTTGGCTTGAAATGATTAAAAAGGAGGACAGCACTTAATCAGAAAACAAATTCAAATTTCGCTCGTTTTCACTTTTAACAAAGCTCAAGAATGCCTTTCGACTTGTAAAATATTACTCAGAAGTATCTCCTCCGCAAAACCACAAATCGGCTAAGTGTGCAACTCAAACCAAAGCCTTACCAAAGATAAGTTCTAGTTTACCTATATTAAGACAATCGTTAACGCAGTAATTCTTATAATGCTTATTTAAATTTCTGTGCGTGTTTTCTGGGTTGAAGATGAAGATGAAGCTGATGGCTGGAAATACATTTTGTCCAGTGAAGAATTTATGAAATTTAACAATCATAAAAGGTCTATCATTTGTATTACAAATAATTTACTGTAAAAATTAACTTCTGGTTAACCACACACATTAAATAGTTTCACTAAGTCATTCTGGTTGACTTAAAAGTACACATCTAACAGCTCAGATGCATCAAAATAGGCATCTGCGAGTATTTCGACAGTAGTCAAGAAATTGACACTCAATATTTACTATTATTATATTATTAAATTGCTGAAAACTAAAGGCTACCTGCCTCATAATTAGCTTTGTCATTTTGGGACAAACACATTTGGTTTTGGTGTACAAAGTGTAATGAAGGAATTTGAAAAAATTAGGGAAAAAAACATTTGGATTCGCTTGAAGACCAAAAGCATTAACCAAGGTTAAAAATAATTTTTAAAATAATTTCCAGGAACCAAGTTCACTTATTGCAGTCCCTGCACCTCTTAAAGTTAAATTTCATCTTTAGTTTTTGATGAACCCGTTTCCTTCATTTAAGCATCAATAATACATAGTATCTATCCTCAGTACACATTCCTTTTACTACATGCCAAGTTTCATTACATTTCAATGAAATTTATAAAAAAAAATCTTAGTAGATTAAATAATGTCTTCTTGCTTTATGTCACAACACACACAGTCAAATTTGAAAACCAAAGTAACTCCTTTGTAATATCTTAGATATCAATTATACTTAGTATCTATCCTCAGTACATATTTCTCTTACTACATGCCAAGTTTCATTACCGATGCAAAATGCAGTTGGACTCATACTTTTTTTGCTCTTATACAGATAGGATTCAAAGTTTTTTCATCCTTAAAAGTGATAACATACACAGTCAAATTTAAAAACTAAAGTAATTCTTTTGTAATAATTTGGATATCATTAATACTTAGTATTTATCCTAAGTACATATTTCTCTTACTACATGTACATGCCAAGTTTCATTATATTTCAATGAAATTTATAAAAAAAAATCTGGACGCTTCACTTAGTAGATTAAATTATGTCTTCTTGGTTTATGTGACAACACATACAATCAAATTTAAAAACTAAAGTAACTCTTTTGTAATATCTCGGATATCAATAATACAGATAATCTATCCTCAGTATATATTTCTCTTACTACATGCCAAGTTTCATTACATTTCAACGAAATTATTAAAAAAAATTAAATTATGTGTTATTGGTATACAATGTGTATGCGACAACACACACAGTCAAATTTAAAAACTAAAGTTGCTCTTTTGTAATATGATATCACTTAGTGTGCCAAATTTTTCAGCTTAAGCTAATAGGACACATACTTTTTTTCTGCATGCAAGTCATAGGACATTGAGTTTTACAGCCCAAATCAGTATAGGGCATTCACTTTTTTAAGCCATAATCATAATTTGCACAGATCCCACCTTCCTGATAAATATTGCACGGTCCCTTACAAGCGATTGAAGACAACTTTTGCCGTTGTAAGACACCAATGTGGGAATATCCTTTTCTTCGCTTTTTTGGCATTTTCTATGACAGACAGGTGCACGCGACCGTTTCTGTCATGGGTAGTTTGACCAATCAGAATTATTTTGAATACCTTTTGCTTAACTCTATCGTCTGTGCTCAATGAATTTACCTAAAAATCTAGTAATTACGGCATATGGCAAATTGCGTGTACTTTGCTAATTTGCATAGCGGCCATTTTGGATTTCTCTGACGACATTCATTACAACGCAAATTCATACTACAAATAGAGATACAAGGCGAGATCATACATAAATTGTCACGTGCATATGGAGAACCACTTTGGAGGATGAATTTTATGAGGAAATAACTTTTCTCCTTTTCTTGATTGTTTAATCGGTGGGATCAAAATACATAATATTTTTAACCACTTCAGGGTGATTAAATTTCTGCGGGGAATTCTCGCCCTTTTTCCTTTTTTCTACAATTATTGGAACGATAAACTAGAGAAGTTCCAAAATGGCGTCTATGTAAACAAACTACTTAGCAAATTCTCCTTCAATTTACTCCTGAGTTATGGAATTTCTCCACCCTCGATAGTTAAATTTTAGATTTTAACACGCTCGCAAGAGGTTGCGTGTTGAAATCGAAAATTTAACTATCTCGGGTGGAGAAATTCCATAACTCACTCGTACCTGAAGGAGAATCTATATTTATCTCACCTGCTTTCATAACTCCTTCAAATCTGAAGCCTTCCCCTCAGAATTAAACATACAACTTGTAAATACCCGCCAAAGGAAGTTTTCATAGACACATTAGTTTAAGAGCCGAGACGGAAAAAGACTGGATTATCCGTAATTCAAACAATTTTATCATTTTCGATCTACCACTAGGGGAGGTAATTTGATTAAAAGGTCTGAAGTTACGTGATGCAAATGCCATGAAAAAAGTACCCAGCATTTTGCCATATGGAAGAAATATATACCTATATACTCGTTCAAAAATGAAGAGCTGGAAAATATTCAACTCTTTTTTTAAAATTCAGCGTCTTTCACCTCGTTCTGCTGCGCTCCACACGAGAATTTTAAAAACTCGTCGAAGATTATAAGGATCTAACGCCGGTGAAAGTGCAAGACGGAAAAATCTCAGACACCCAAGGGAAAGATTTCTTGTCTCTAACGAGGCTCAATGGAAATCTTTCACGCGGGTTCTGAGATTTTTCCTTTTTGCACTTTAACACCGGTGTTTTGATCCTTTTTCTCACTAATATTTACTCAAGCAAGTGTGTCATACAGCGTATTCTATGCAGACAACGTAAACAACCGAGTTATCTCCCCATGAAAGTAGTACGTTATGTACATTTTGTGTGTTATGTGTATGTGCTTTTGTGTATTGGATGCATTTTGAGTAATTCAAGCCACCGACGAGTGAAACCTTTAAATAAAAAACGATATGCACAATATGGAATAGGTAAGACTAATAAAAACTCAAACTATTTGTTAAATATCGCTCAAACAGTAAATAATTACGATTGTCTGAACCGCGAAAATTTTGTAAGAACCCATTAGTCTTACATCATGTGACGCAAAACGTCAAGTCACAGTACATATCGTCGACGTCATAATGTAAAAACGTCAAGACAAAATCGATTTTCTCGGATTTCGACAAAAAATTTCAAAAAGAAATTGCTTATCAATAGAAAACTACTACATAATCTCATTTAGAATTTAATTTCAAGTTTTTTACTTTTAGTATAAAACCGAATTCCGTATGCTCTTTCCGATTATCATGTTTTTTTTTTCTCTAGAATCCCTCGTCTTGTAGAAAGTTTTTTCTGTCATGGCGGCCATTCTAACTTCCGATCTTCTTCTTAAAATTTTTCAGTCTATAATGAGAGAAATTTATCATTTATACAGACAGGTGTAGAATAAGGGAATATCAATCCTCGTGATCACATTTTTTATTGTCAGACACTCGGCAAGCCTTGTGTCATACAGAAAAATGTGGCCCCTCGGGTAGAATTCCCTTTCAAACATCCTTCTGTATGAATAATAGTTACCCGGTATATTCTCACATTTTGGACAGTGACGTCACACTGTATCAAGGGTGTGAGATAGCGTTGTCTCATCCTCTGTCCTTAGCAACAGTTTAAAAAACGTGTTTAAAATGTGAGAAAAGGTATCAATCCCCCATTTTCGGGCATACTTGGTTATCTCACACCCTTGGGCTCAAATATTTCAATTTCTCAACCTCGGCACAGCCTCGGTTGAGACAAGCAATAAATATTTGAGCCCTTTCTTGCCCTTATAGGGGTGAAAGATACTATTTATATGAATGCGCGTCGATATCTTATATCAACGTCCTTGGTGACGAATCTTTTATGCCATTGACAAAATCTTTTGAATTTTAAAAATACAATTATGATTTTCCGTAATAATAACTCAAATCAATTATAGTGTTTGAAAGAATGGATATGTTAACAAAACTATATTTAAAGTGTAATATTTTTTCTCGAAATTACCATAGGTTTCTCTAATACAAGTAAATTAATTTTAATGGAATACCAATATTATTAGACAAACTTTTCTCACTTTTGGGTGAGATAAGAATTCACGTGCCCTTTACCACCAAACAGTCTACTCAGGCTTTTTACATGATACGCTTAAAATAAAATTGTACATTCTTTATGAGACGTATTAGTCAAATATAAAGTTTACATTAAAATGCTATTCCAGTTCAAAAGAACCATTAAACTCATTAGAATTGTATTAAAACAATTCCACAAACTCGGGTGCATGTTTCATATATTATGACGTCTCAAAAGGGGAAGTAACTAGTAAACAATGGCATGCATGTTGTTTCGAGTGTTTGTTATGAGAATCAGAATCAAACACAATGGAAAGTACAAGACTGGAAAATCTAAGATACCCTCGAGCAAGATTTCCAACGTCTCCAACTCGGCAAGCCTCGTTGGAGGACGGGAAATCTTAAACTCGGGTGTCTGAGATTTTACGGTCTTCCCCGGTATTAGATTCTTTATATCATTTAAAAAAAACCTTAACCATTTGAAGACCGTCCATGAAATTATATGAACTATTTCATAAGAATTTAATTCAAATATAACAAAGACAAAATTCATTTTAAGCATATCTGCAAATTGACTGCAGTTGTAAAACAGTAAAGACTGCCTACGCGGTAATAAAAGAAATCAGAAATTGAAATTAATTTCTTGTGTACTCACGACATTGCTGGACCTGTCGTTTACTGGTTCTTTATTAGATCCGATATCATTAAACGACAGTAAATGTGTCCGAATGACCGTCTCTAGAATTACTTCGTTCACTTAGAACTGTAATAAATGGAAGCGATGAACGTAAAAGACAATCCAATTGATTCTTAACAGGAATTTATTTTCTTCTATATCGCTACTATTGGTTATTATAGAGTTTAGTTATTACATTTATTTAATACTTGCAATACAAACGACCGCAAAACAAATAGTTAAATCTAGATTGAGCCTTGTTGTTAAGAGATAACAAGGTGTTACCAATCACAACAAACTGTGACACAGGAAAAAGACGAAGGGTAACTAAAGAAACTTTATAAAAATGAGAAAATATGGTATACCATAAAAATAACAATCCAAAGATACTCAATGTTAGATATAGTAAATTTATACTATGCTGTATACGACGCATTTCAAGGAGTTACCTCTCATCAGCAGCATTAAAACCGAAACATTTGGAAGACCAAAAACAAAACTTATTTTAAAACAAGAAGTACTCATAACCAAAAATACCGAAATAGGAAGCCAAATTTCAGCTAAGGAGATCTACCATGTGCAATACAAGGAATGAACCCTTAGTAATTCTATTATTTTTGAATTTTGCTAAATACTGTAAATTCCTATAACAAATCAATTAATAATCATGTCAGACAAGTCTGGCGACTGGGTTGGCGAATACCCTCGGGGACCTAGGGTCCACCATGCAGAGGCATCGTCCCAGACCATCCTTTTTTTAAAAAGAGATGAAAAATTTATTCTAATTTTTTTTTTATGAAAATAAAACGTATTTTAAAGCCAAACAACGCAACTATGGTGTATGATATATCATTGCAACTTTGATGACTTAAGATTCTGTAAGTCTTCATGGAACAAAAAAAGGGAAAATTTGGTCTAATTAAGAGATAAGAAAGAAAAAACAGTCCTCCTATTCAGTAACTTTTTCATGTTAAGATGAAACTGAAATTACAATGTAACTACTCTACCCTCTCCTATCGCATTCTTTGTTTTTCTTTTAATGAAAAGGGCGAAATAAAACGAAAACTTATTTGAAAACGATAAATAAAACATTTTACGGGAATTTTATAAAATAATCCGTCCGAAAAATACTTCTATATTGTTTTGGCAGGTTGAATTTGCTACAAAATATCATTTTAACCAGATTTCCCGGTGAATAAAATTCTGTTTTTATTTTAACGATGTTTGACAAGCTGGCGGCTCCAAACTGTGAGGGAGGAAAATCATATTCTTGTATTTGTTCTAGTTTGTTGTCAAGCCACTGTATTTTAATTTTTAGCCTCTGTTTGGTTGACTGAATTTATAGGTGTATAGATGTATATAGTGCATTAAAAAGTGGAATAAAAGATTATTATCCCCCGCTTGGAATATACGTTTAAATATCTTATTTGTGTTCTCTGTGCTTTAGTAAAAATTGAACATTATTTCGTTCAAGACTAAGAAGAAAAATTGCTTTCCGGTGACGTCAAAGCTATTATAACGTAAAACCTACCATTTTCCGGAAGTTTGAAATAACGACATACGACCCATTTCGTTATAAAAATTAAATGAAAACTCAATACTCTGAGGTTGGTACCGTTGACATGGAAAAGGGACATTTTCTGCATAAATTTCATATCCGTTTAAATGCTTGATGAAACTGACGTCACATATTTCTTTGCGTTTCGACTGGCAATCATATATTTTTACCATAGTAAAGGCCAAACCGGGGTTAAATCCGTTATTTTGGTTTATAGGCGTTGGCATTGAGATTGTACCACCTCCAGCACCACTGTACAGCCTTTACTGATTTTGTATTTATTTAAATTTCAATTAGCACCACAAGGTTTGGGGATATTGTTTTAGCATTCAAAATTTTCGATCTTGATTACTTGTGATCAGTATTAACACATTTTATGATACATGTATTTATTGAAGTTAATGATAATTCTGTGTTTTTTTTATCACGTGATTCTGTTTATATATAGCTCGTCTTATATGTAAATAAGTTATGTTTGCACTGTTGTGAGCTTTTCATTGGATAAATAATGTTTCCTTAAGAGTCGTATGTTTTTTTATCACGCAAATGTCGTGTTAATTATTAGGCGAAAGTTTAGGTATATGTGTATGATATATTCATTTGAGATTCGCATTCTGTGCAGCAAGGTTCTCACGAGGAATAAGTTTGATTTTGCGTTTCGATTGATAGTTTGTTAAATGTATATATTTCTTTTGTAGACTGTTTGTGTTTGTGATTGTAATTATGAATGCATGCAGCGGCCGGTTGGTCAGCCAGCATTATGGACATTTTTTTTTATTTGTTATATATAGAGCTTTGCTGAACACTGTCTGGCGAGTAGTAGTTTTTTTAATAAATGCTTTATGTTCGTTTGAAATTCTCGAATTAGAACATAACAATTTTGATGCACACGACAATGTGAAATTTTCAGCGATTTACAATGTTTATGGCCCAGCAGTTGTGTTCAAGGCCTAAATCTTTGAAAACAAATCAACAGAGAGTATTTTTTTTTTAAATCTAAAATTACTGAAAAGGTAAAGCAACGTACTGTCTGTAAATCAGTCTGTGGAACAATTTTTTTCCGAATTTTAGTACCTTTACCAGGTTAATCAATTTAAATATCTTATCACTGGACGACAGGTGCAATGAGCTAAGTCGTAAATAAAACGATTGAACTTGTCTGATTTTATTTAATCATGTCTTCCTTAGAAACAACAACAAAAAATTCAGTACTAAAGGGAAATACATGTAGTTTTTCATCAAATATGCACAAAAAGCATGAAAAATATTTATAAATAATTGTATTACAAATTTTACTATAGTTAGGATAGGCATCGGTTAGTCATTTCAAACTTTTAATAATATTTTTAAAAATTTTGAATGCTTTAATTTTTCTATTGACCAGTAATTGCCTCATTCAAAATCATATTTGAGGTATAAAAATATAATCTTTAGAAACGCCGGTACAATTTTTATGTTTTCTTAGACAACTCAACAAAATTTTTGTACAATTCTAGTATTTGGAATTTCAAAGGGCTACAAATCCATTCAATGAGCCTTGAGGTTACCAGACCTACTACGCACAACTTAGTAACATTTCGGAACGGTAAATTTACCGAGACGCTCTCAGAGTTCTGCATTCTACAGCAACATACATTTCTACGTTAATACTAGTAAGTTAATTTCGTTGCTTTTGGCTACAACAAGATTTTTAGATAATTGTTTTGAATTTATTCTTATAAAGTCCCCCCCCCCAGGCAAAGCTGAGAACGCATTATGAAGATTAATCCATTTTACAAAAGGTATAAGGTATTTAATTTAATTTATGAAACATTGTTTCATTTATATATCGGCAAAAGAATACCGAAGCGACAAAATAGTGGGAAAAAATCCACAAATTCGAAGTCCAAGAAAAAAGACAGTCAGGAGAATGGAACACAATAACCAAACGCCCCAAGGATACATGTATAACTAAAAGAATAAAAACGTATAATAAACTAAACAAAACTAGAACAAGACAGCACAGAAACTAAAGCACTAGCATTGTGAACTGCCGTTAAAAACCGGGAGTGACATCAGGTGCTCCGGAAGGGTAGGCATGTCCTGCTCCCTTAACGGCACCTGTCACAGTTCCAGTGAATAAAATTATGTGACGTGTCAAGTCCAGTTATGTGTAATTTCCAGAAGGACGTGAAATCTAAGAGAAGACATCTAGTCTCATACGCGAGATAAAAACTTCGTATCGGCCAATCAATTCATGATGACGACAGTAAAAACTTGTGGAGTGATTAAATTAACAGAGACTGAACATAACCATGTCTTAGAAGTTTATGTGACAGCAATCTCGCACTGCCGAATAAGTGGGCGTATAAATCACACGCGCGGCAGTAACGAATCAACTGTGGAATGTACAACCCATAGACTGGAGACCTTGGTATGTTACTGCTAAGAAAGGGGAAGTTCACAATCGGAAAAATAAAGATAAAGATTCATATAGTTTGTCTGAAATGAAATATCACGGTTGCCTTTCCTGTAATCAGATTTAATTTAATATATGGCTACAAAGAAGTGTACTGAATGTAGACATAATGATTCGATTGGGCCATACGTTTCTATTATTTAGATTTTACGTCTCATCGGGATTGACACCTCATCGGACCTGACACTTCACCTACTGGATTTACTCACTTGCAAAGTAAACTATACCGTTAATGGAGCAGGACACGGCTACAGTTCCTGATGTTGTTGAGTTCACACTGCTAGTGTTTTAATTTCAACATGTATGCTGTGTTATTCTAATTTTCTTGGTTTGCTTTATGTATTTCATTCTTTCAGTTTAATCTTTGTTGTATTTGTTTTCTATTTAACTAATTTCAAGAATTTGTCGCTCTGTCTTTACCGCTTCGGTATTCTTTTTCCGATAAATGTATATATGGAATCTGCATGACAATATCACGACGAAAAGAATCTGCTTGCCAAAAGACTTATTTGCGCATAACAAATAGACATATGTGTTCCCCTTTATCAATAGCTTTTAAATTTAAGTGTGTTCTTGACAAAAATGAATGAAACATTTGTTAAGTGAAACCCAGACATAATAATTACCTCGTATTCTGTGGTATATATTTTTTTTACTATTGAAGCATTTTTCGAGATCGTAAAACTATCCACTATTATTAATAATTTCATCTAATGATTTAGCACGCTATACTACAGAAGATGGCGTATTGCGTTAACATTATATTGATACGCCACTTAATGTACTGAAATTCGAGGAAAAATACCGGAATTTACATCAAAATTACGAACAAATGTTTTCTTCTGTAGGATAATTCCTCTATCATAATGATTTTAACACAAATTATGATTGATTTTGTTGGTACTCCCAGAACTAGACATCAATTTCCGGACAGCCATATAAAAATCTGAGGAAATGCAATATAGATGTTGAATGGGACGTCACGGTAAGAATGAAAGCATCAAAGCACACTTAATTTGATTTCAAGATTCAGAAATAAAGCATTCATTCCTGTAATGTGAACGTATACTCTATATCAAAGACAGGAATTTAAAACGTCAAGAATAATGGCAAGTCATTCAAATTTTCATAGGGAAACCATTTACGATTTAACATGACTAGTTATAACACAATCGGCGAACAATTTGTCGCACTGTGTGTCAGGCTGCTGTTAGATCGGGTATTTATTTTGTAACTGACATGTTAAAATAAATAAGTTTTGTAAATAATAAAGATAAACCCTCTTTTAGCTTTTTTAGGAGACGACTTTGCTGATATAAGTATTCGTTTGTGCTACATATATTACTTAACAAGGGAACTGAAAAAAATATTGACAGAACATTGCAACTAGCTGATTTGTCAGGGACAAAGTCTATGTTTGGTTTCTAGTAATTTTTTCATGACTATTTGAATTGTTTCTGGTCAGACCAATACAGCACGGTCACGTGGGTTATTTGATGATAGTGTCCTCATGATGGAAAAATGACAAACTGACTATTGAATTAGAATTTAAAAAAACAAACTAGCTATTAAAAGTTTTGATTTAATTCATAAATGTAAATTATGGTTCTAAAACAAATATACCGTACCCAGAATTTTTGCTAAACTGTTTAGGGCCCGTTTGGTTGTAAATCTCACAATGATTTGGTGTAGAATTTTTTGGCTTTCCAAACTTTTGGTTACAAGCGTACACGATGAAGATTAATAATACAAAAATACGAATCAAGAATATCAAGATGAACAGAAAAGAAAAATTCTCAGAACCACAGCTGTAATGAAAGCGTTTTGTTAGAAAATTTGTATAAATGTGACTTAATCTCTCTCTCTCTCCCCCTTGTGATTGGTCAATAAACGTTTTAGTCATCACTTAATAGAGTAAAAATCCCAAGCCTAACATACACACATAATGCATTATTATATCATATATTTTTTTAATATGTAACCCCTTTTTGTCAGTTTATAATAAGATATTATAAATTTTATAATAAAACCTACAGATATCTGGGCTGTTTTTCATTAAACAGTCAGTGGTTTCCAAATTATGACAAAATTTTATTTCTCAATTTCAAGAAGGTTCATTAATCCAAATCCATCTTTCATAGCTTTCTTAACCTATTGATATCACAAATTTATGTACAATTTCACAAAATTGGTATAAAGATTTGTTATACAAGAATAAGATGTGTAAAGCCTCTACTACAAACGATATTCCACACAGTAAACTTTTTAGTTTCAGAATATATTCATTGAATTTTACTTCTCCACTACAAAATATTTGTTATATCTTTGAAAATTGCCTTGTTTGGTAAAATGATGATTTTCATCTAAATTCTTTAAATTGCCATTAATCTAATTTACCGCAATATTGACTCCAATTCTATAATTTATATTTAAGTTATTGAATAATATACATTTTTACTACTTTATTTATCTATGTTATATGGACCGGCTGTTCATTGTATGAACCGCCTCGTTTTGGCGAGATCGATTAAATCCCGGAAAAATATAATATAACTTTGGGTCAAATGTCAGTATATGGACCGGTTGGTCGCCCGACAAAAATTATATGGACCTCACCTCAGCTTCGCTTCGGTCCGTATAAATTTTGTCGGGCCACCAACCGGTCCATGTACTGCCATATGATCCTCAGTGTCATGAAACTATTTGTATATTTTACGTCTGTGACGTCTTAATACCATTTCAGTGCAATGTATTTATAACGTTTTTCAGTGTGAAATCTGTGAAATTCATTCAGTTTGATTTAGCTATTTTAGCTGTCTGGCAGTCAATAGTTTTCCTTGATTGGTTGGACTTTCGTTTCAGGTTCTAAACATATTGAGTTATATGGTATCCTGAAGAGCCTCTGTATACTTCTTTTTGTTTATGCATTGCGGAGAAGTATTTTCGTTTAAGCCGATTGGATTTGACTGAAATCTTTGTGTAGAAATTAAGAGAGTTGACATATTCGTCTTATGAAAGTCAGTGCAATGACCTCTTTCGTATTTTTCGGATTTCGTTTCGGGGTCGTCTCACTGACATGTACTCCCTATTGTCCTTCACTTCTACATTTTCATTGATGATTTACATGTATTTGAATATTAAAAATGTAAAGAAAAAGAAACACAGGACATGTTGTGAACTGAGAATTTCAAATACTAGTACTGTTATCTTTTTATTCAGAAGATAAGGGTACCAAGAGATGAAATTCAGAAATTAGACGAATATCTGAAAATATATTCGACACCCTTTATGTGTCTACTAATAGGCTAGTTGCAGGATAAATATACAATATATAAATGTACATTGTCGGAAAATATACAATTTATTTGTACAAGCCTTAGAAACAGGTAGAAATGCGGGGTTTACCGAGCATTTCACACCCGTTTTGCGGCGAGTACAAATAAATTTTATATATTCTGACAAAGTACATTTCTAGCTATTTTCAGAATGCTATTTTTGGCGCGTTAGCTAGGGATAAAATTACTTCTATTCTAGACGAATATCGAAAACAATGTTCGACACCCTTTATTTGTCTGCTAAATAGGCTAGTTGTAGGATAAAATATAAAAGAAGGCCAAATTTTGCTGAAAGGGAATGTCTTGTCAAAAATATTTAAAAAAAATAATAATAAACTAGTTGAATATGCAAAGAGTGCTAATTTGCAGTCATTATTAAAAATAAAGATAATAGAAATGAACCAAGACACATCACTTACTGAACAACTTCACATCTTCGTAAAAAACTCAAACACAAGAGGGCAAAATATAACAGAGAGTTAGGATATTTTAATTAGGTAAAGGCATTTAACTGGTTATATGCATATTTCATGAAATTTTCGAATGCAATTTGGTCCCAGTCCAAAGTGTGGTTACTGGCTATTTCTGGTGCAACATCCGGATTGTTTGGTGCTAGCTGCAAGCTTGTTCTATCCGGGCTCTTTTCTCGTATTCCCGTCGAAATATGAGAAGATTTCCGCGAGTATCCGAATAAAGTGTGTCAAGACGCTTATCTTGTTTTTATATCATTAAAAGTTTTCAGCGTCGTCGGAAAATGAAATTGTTAATTCATAAAATATGGGAAACGGGGTAGAAATATTACATCGTGTATATATATATGTTGAAAATTTTGTAGTCCGTATCTATTCCAAAAGTCATCCTTTAAAAACTTTCAGCGTAGCCGAAAAATGAAGTTTTAAGGTAAATTCATCATTTTTTTTTAATGATTTAGCATAGAAAACAGGGTAGAAATTACATGTATATGTTGTAATTTTGTAGTCTGTATTATTCCAAGTGTAATCATTGTTTATTTATATATACGATAAAACTTGTAAATAAATTAAGGTAAGGTTTGCGGTCATAGGGAGATAACTCGAATTGAAAAGTTCTGATCACTTGAGCGTTTATTCCGGTGAATTTTAACAACGTCGAAAAAGCGCGCTGCGTACAATTATCGTCTGACAAAATGTCAACACGTAGCAGTGAATCGAATCGCATGTTTAACGATTAAAAATCAAAACGTTTCTCTATTGCTTGGAATGCATTCGGGAACTAGATCAATGTCAATTTAATAGAAGTTTTTTTTTGCCAGAAACAGGTGAAAGTTTACACAACTGCCGAAGCGTGTATCTATGTGTTGAATATTGATCAACGTTGATTTGGGAGAATATTTTTTAAAACGACAAAGTCTCATGTTTATGGACGACTTCATCATTACCGATGCTTTGAAATTATTAGATTTAAGTAACTGATCGTCTTTAACATAGCCAGAAATTATCAGGATACAGTGAATAAATCATTATTACATGTACATGTAATAGAGTCGCTACTTGCTACGAGATTAAAACAACAAACTCATGGAGGTCATAAATCCTGATCTTTCCACGAATTGAAAATCTAACCTTTAACAGTTCAAGAAGAGATTTTGAATAGCTACGTGTATTTTGACTTCATTAGTTAAATAAAAATGTCCATTGATTTCCTGGTCTTCATCTACTTTACTTTTAGTTTTAGCGCCCACTCTTGTACTGTAGAGCTATGATTTGGTAGGGATATGGTTAGCTGAGGGAAGTGTTCCTTCTCGTAGGTCAGAGCCTATTACATTTATAATTTGATGTTTTTCTTATTTCTATTTAGAATATAAAAAGGGAAAACTATGCAGTATTTTTCATACATAAAAAAAAACAAAACAAAAAACAAAAAAACACATGCCATGCATAAGGCATGTTTTTTAGTTCAATATAAATTGCACCACGATTCATGTTAAACAGATCCAACACAATATTTGCCTAGTAATTTGTTTTACTATACTCGAATTTAAACTTGATCTAGATACTATCAAAACAAGACTTCCCTATGATTTTCATCAAATTCCGCAAATTAATATAGGCATGAGAGCGCTTAAAATGAGGACGAACGGACAGACGCTTGGACGCCCGGCATTTCTATGTCCCCGTATTGCGTTCCGGCGGGGGAAATAAATTTATTTCCTGAAAACGGCTTTCAGTGATTTATTTTCTTACAAAACGGGGAAAATACTTTATTTATGTGTTTAAGAAGGGTTAATATAGCATCTGTTTCCATGGAAACGAGATCGGGGACATATGAATTTTATTATTTTATAATAATGGAAATATTTAAATCTATGAGTTCTCAATTTTTCATGAAATCGTGGGATCCGGAAACAGGACATTTTCACCTTTTTGTTGCCTTGGCAACGTCTCTATTTTTTGCAAGGAAATGTTAAAATGTTGTGTTTTCGTGCTTTTTTCTTACATTTTCATGCAGTTTTGATAAATAATATCTAGAACATAATCATTTTTACAATTTTCATTAAAAACTTTAATAGTTTTAATACTTGCATAAATTATTTTTTGAAAATACTAAAATAAATACATTGTGACAAAACTACCAAAAATCCAAATTTTGAGCTGTTTTTACAAAAAAACTGGACGGGCGATTTTCTTAAAAATGCCACTAAATAAGAGAGGTTCCCCCAATGAACAAATAAATATGTCACATTACTACAATATTATAATGATAAAAATCAAAGGAGAGCGCAGACCTTACCTTAATAACTAAAATAATATAATACAATCAATAAATAAAATGGACAGATTTAAATATGAAATTCAAATGACGCGAAAAGTAAGTTAAAACTTGCAAACAAGTTTCCTACTGCAAAGATATTTACTCCCCCCCACCAGAACCACATGTATAGATATATATGCAAATATAAGCATTTATTTTTATTTATTCAAAAATTCATTTAAGATTTTCAAATTTATTCTAAGTCTAGATACACTATTCAAAAAAATCAGAGCTTTAAACTTACCTTGTATTGTTATCGAATCCAATTTTCACACTGAAAACATTTAGTACAAAGAATCTTGCGTCATATATGGAATTAAATTTTCATGGAATCAAGACAATGTTGCTTTCTTTTCCAGTTTAATATAATCCATATAACTTACAAGACCTTAAATAATTCACTCGGATAATCTTTTCTTATTCAAATCTTGCAGTGTCCACTTCTGTTTATGATATCAATAAGTAGAGAACTCGGAAACTATTAGAACAGTTATTAACACTATACGTCTTTTTACGTTATGAACAAATCACGTGATTGCATAAGCAGGAAATTACGGTTCTATAATTTGTCCGAAGCATCTCTTGTTAATTTCATTCATGCCTCAAATAATTACATCTTCTCAGAATTTATTACGTGTTTTTTAAATGATAAAAATTTGTAAATCACAAATGCCTTCCCAATAGAGTCTTTCTCTTGTATAAAGTAATCGGTAACGCTGATTTATATTCATTTTAAAAGAGAATTGTTATGCTTTAATGGACATAATTGTAAAATTCTACGAAGGGAAGACTTTGATTTAAACATTACCACTGTCCATATTGATTACATGTACTGCAAAACATATTGCACTTATTAAAAGGAGAATGTGGTAATGTAAACCAAGGAAATAACAAAAGATGATTATATACTTTAAGTCGTAATTATAGAAACGTTGTTTTCTAGAGAAAAAAAAATCATAAAATACGTAGATAAAGTAATCAATCAAATGTTTAATAACCATATACTAAATCAATTTTGATGCGGCGTTTAAAAACATTAGTATCTATCTCCACAGCTGTGCTAAAGCTATACATTGTAGTTCCAAAATGACGCAGAGCTATAAAAGACCATAGGACCAAAAAGGGAAGCCAGAAGAATGGAAATATAAACTTGATTATTATCAAATTAACAATATTTATGGTCTTAACAAAATTCATAGAACTATTAAATCATAGCACAAATTTAAAAATGGACCCAAAGAGGAGTTTAATTCCAGATAAGGTCAATTTTCTATTCGGAAAATGTAATCAACTTTTAATAAAACTGTACATATATTCACAAAAATATCTTGCAATTACGTCGACGCCAAAGCAACAATTGTATGAATGAGCATTTACAGCCCACCAGTAGTGGAGACGCCTTAGATATGACTATATAAACTCGCAGAGAAGATTTTGTGAAAAAAAAACCGCTTAAATGGATCATCTTTTAATACCTACACTAAGTCGAAAATAGGTTGACCTAAAATGCTCTTAAAATTTTATTCATCGAAATTTACTTTCACGGCGTTTCAGCTTTAGAGAACTGCAAATATGTCAAGAGTAGATCAAACAAACAAAAAAGAAAAAAAAAGAAAAAAACAAAACAAAAAAATTTACTCCATGCGATTCCCAACAGATTAATCAAATCTGAATGTGTATTCAAAGATATTTAATACTATTAGAGTCAAAACATGATCAGTGTAAAATGTTTTCGAAGTTCATTCCAGAATTAGAAAATTATTTAACTACAAGTCGTATCTTTGTCAACATGTGGAAAGCCAAATTAAAAATAAATGAAATCCCATATCTCCGGTTATTCCAGTTGACATTGTCATCACAGACTATATACTATGGACATGATCAAGATTTTTTCAAAACTGTTAACGAGCCTCATTGATCAAGTTGTTAAAGGAATTATCTCTGACACAATCAATCCCTGGAGTTTGGTCAGCATTGTGACAGTGCGCATTGGAATATGGACTTAGGCGAGATGTCTTGCCAGTCTTCTTTTTGGAAGACATTGATTTTCTATGGTATTCCGGCTTCCTTCCCAAAAATCATTTAATAAACCACAAATGCAATACAAGCCTTAAATGTCACAAGTACGTATAAGTGGCATGAACAAATTCAAGTAGACAAACAAACTGTCACTGAACAGAAAACAATCAGGTACCCTTCCACGAAGACTATTTTAAAAAGCCACGTCCAAGAAATTATTAGTAAATGTTATTATTCATTTATGCTTTATTGTAGAGTTCAAATTGCATTTTCTTAAATTTTTAATTTTTATTTCGTTATCTTAAAACATTTTTTATCTGTCATTCAAGTATTTGTTTTCTGTGTCTACTATTCCATAATTTCACGTATTCATCGTGTCTGATTCCCACTGCCGTCAAGCTATCATTTCAGTATTCAGAATATATTGGTACATGTACCATTATAAGAATACCATATCGTTACTCCAGTATTTCCTATTTAACCTATTTGTTAAATTGTTTGAATTTTGCACATAAAGTTCATCAAAATTAATATCTGAGAAAATTTATTATTACGCGGAACATGATATGCTCATGCTTTAAGCACATTTTGTAAATGTTTTTGGTGTATGAGTAAAACGTAAAACAAACAAAAGAACGAATATAGGGTATCAATTTTTTTATAACCGGTGTCACTTCCAGTTTTTGTAGGAGTTCACATTGCTAGTGCTGTAGTTTCTGTGCTGTCTTTTTCTGTTTTGTTTGTTCTTTCAGTTAAAGGGGCCGTTTGGGTACCAATAAAACTGGTTTAACCTTACCATTAGTTAGTGGCTGCACCGAGTCAGACTATCCCGAATATCTATTGTTTCTATGTTTCTGAGGTACGCTCTTTTATGCTATTTTCGTCTGACGTTCTCTCGATTTGATGGCGTAAATTGATTGTTATGTCATTATTGGCTTTTCTTGTTATCATGTTATTTATATACCCTAAGCTTGTAGTATTTGTTTGTTGTATTCTCATGGGTTTGCCTTGCCTTTGGATTTCCGTCTTGTGGACTTTTCACACTGTCTTTTCTCTTCGGAACATGTATCAATGGTTTTAAATGGCCAAGTTCCGAAATAGCTTTTTCGGAAGTTTTTCCGTATTTGTTCCTGACATTAGATTCAACACATTTTCACTTCTGGGGCGTTCAATGAAAGTCGTCGATTATCAGAATGCAAGAAAGAACAAAATTACGCTTGGACTTAAAATCCATATATACACATGAAAAAAGTTTAAGCATAAGAACAAGGCAAATATAGGCCTTTTCAAAATTACTTAATGAAAATATCTGACAACTTAATATATATTTAACATAACGATGTCATAAAATATTTAATTAGTGGAAATTAGATGGTTTTGGTTTTAAATTTTTAGTCATTTTGGTTTTTGAATCTTGTAGGATTTTTTGGATTTCTTCAATCTCGGACTTGAGCACAAGTGAATAGTTGTATTTTGATTGGTAACGTGTGCATCAGATCTGGTGTCATAGAATATTTATTTACACGAGTTTGCATGGAACTATTGGTTTATGTTTAGAATATTAAGTTTTAAAAAATAAGCTTCGACATTTTCTGTCTGGTATATCAAATGTATATATTTTTAAATCCTTGTCTAGTCCATTAACCAAGATTTTAATAAACGAATGTAAAATGTATGTGATATGAAAAGGTAAACTTTGTTTTGAGAAAACTGAATGCATTTAGACAAAGTTGACGCTCTTCATCTCGGAAGTCCTGACATCTCAAACAATTTATTGGTACAAAAATACTTAATTTGCAATATATTTACCCTTGTATCTAGAAGGTCGCCGTTTTTCTGACGATACACATAATCTAGAGTTACAGAATATATTTTTCAAGAGATATACATGTAATTCAACAATATCCCCCAAGATGTAACATTATAACAGAACTGTTTTATCAAGCTCCAGAGGGCTGATCTTCCCAAGTCAATGGTTTACGATCCCCTCAACCTTCCTACAAACCCTTGACAGACTTCATTCATATTCTGCGAGTCTAAAATAGAGCATAACGCCTATTAATATTGTCCAATCACCTCCGCTGAATCGTCTCAATAGAAAAACAACAACACTTTTCTAACAACTTCCGTCTAATTTTTCTTTACATTAAACGTTTAAGAAAAAAACATATATCTTTTTTATATCTTTTTTTTTTCTCCGATAGCAGACTTGCGAAGAATCTATCTAAAACGTTGTTAAGTTTTTATTTTGACAATGCATATTAAAGTAATTAATTGGAATCATATCTTTGAAAAGTTATTTCAGAACAGAAATTGATATCTTTTTCCACTTTCAAGTGTTTTGACAACGTTCAATAGTATAAAAAAAATAAATTATTTTTCTCGCGTATTGATAATCAATTTGTGCATTTTCGTTTAAAAACTATGGCCTCAGAGATCAACATTCGATCTTGGGTGTCATTTTCCACGTGTTCGCATATTTAAAAAACACTCTGAGGCATTCCAATTGGGAAAAAAATATTGAAACACCTCCACGCTTTATGTGACATTTAAGGAAAAATAAATCATAAGGAAAATAAATCATAAGTCTTTCGTATGATTTCCCGCAGTTTAAAGCAATAAAACGATGTAAGACAAATAAAGAGAAACACAGTTTCATTTTGATATATCTTGAGCAGTTAATGCATGTTTTTCCTTGCAGTTCGTAATTTTATATCAAAATTTCACCGCTGTAAATGATATACATGTAAATACATTTTGTTTTCACTACATGTACCTCTTCTATTTTGAAACTACACCTGGAAGACTTCATTTGAGTTTTAATTTTATAGGGGTATATATCTATCTATCTATCTATCTATCTATCTATCTATCTATATATATATATATAAGTAGTATGTGGGGACAGTTCAGGTCGCATTTGAGGTGGTGCTGAGGTGGTGCTACCGGAAGTGACGTCAACCGGAAATGACGTCACCGGAAGTGACGTGACCGGAACCGGAAGTCAGGTGACCGGAACCGGAAGTGATTTTTGCGCGCATGCGCAACCGGAAGTGGGTAGTTTTCCCGCCCTTTGTTGCCGGAAGTGACGCAAGTCACGTGCTAGGACCCGGATGTGTGTTCTGCGCATGTTCAGGAACCGGAAGTACCCGGAAGTGGTTTGCGCAACCGGAAGTAGGGTGTTTTTTTCCGCCATTTGTTGACGGAAGTGACGAAAGTCACGTGGTAGGACCCGGATGTGTGGTCTGCGCATGTCTAGGAACCGGAAGTGGTTGGTGCAACCGGAAGTGATGGGTTTTCTCCATTGACGGAAGTGACGCAAGTCACGGACCCGGATGTGCCATGCTTGACCAGATTGAATTATCTCCCCTTTTCCCGCACTTCTCGGTCGTCTCTGGCTCTTTCATCGGTCTGATAATCTCACTGTTATGTCCGAGAGTATACGAAGTACACTATTGGATTATCTCCCCTTATCCCGCTCTTTTCAACTGTGGGTATTTTCTGTGAGGACTAGGATTGGATTATGTCCCCTTACCTCCAAGTGATGCTTGTCACCAATGGAGGGGTATCCTTAGCAACCGCCTTAGCAACGGCGGTCCATTTCATTGCATTCACTTAGTTTCTCTTCTCTTGCCCCATCCCGTTCTTTGCTGCTCATGGCTACTCAGGCTTGTTGCTGTTCGTCATCGCTGCTCATCTCTTGTTCTTTGCTGCTCAACGCTGCTCTGTACTCAGACCTGAAAGCACCCTAAAGACAATCGTTTACCCTAACACTAGTTCTGCTTTGCAGCCTGCTTCAAAGTCATGTTTCAAAGGGTGGATTGGTCTCAATCCCTTATGACTTTGAAGTGGTACTAGTGTTAGGGATAAGATTATTTTAGGGTTAGGTAAGTATTTTATTATTTTCTTAATTTTTTTTCTATTTATATTATCATACTTTTTTTTATTTAATATATTTACATATTTTTTTAATTTTTTATTATTTTTTTTTTTTTTTTATATTTAATATTTTTTTTTATTATTATTTTTTTTAATTTTTATTATTATTATTTTTATTTTTTTTAATTTTTTAATTTTTAATTTTTTTTATTTTTTATTATTATTATTTTTATTTTTTATATTTTTTGGCGTCCATGTTGGATCCCGTTAATGTGACGTCGTGGAAATTTCCATTAGAAAACGTGTTGAAACATGTCGGTGGACGCGGACCTGATCGTAGACACTCATGGTGCCCTCTTTTACGTCCGCGTTCAGGAAAAAAAATCGAAAATTTCGGTCGACGCGGACCTGAACGAAGACACCCATGGTGCTCTCTATTCCGTCCGCGTTCAGGAAAAAATCGAAAATTTTGGTCGACGCGGACCTGAGCGAAGACACCCATGGTGTTCTCTTTTACGTCCGCGTTCTGGCTATATATACAGATGAAAATTTATACATATCGTCTTGAACCTTTGAAAAGGTAACGACTATGTTCTCTTGCGAGAAGTGCTGTAAGACGTTTACGGAGAAGAGAAGCCTGATTCGCCACCAGAAGACACATGCTGTTGCGGACCAGACGTATTCATGCCAGGTATGTGGAAAGGAGTTTACCAGAGCAGATGTCAGGAATCGCCACCAGGAGTCCCACCAGTACACCCTGGAGTGTCCAGACTGTGGGCAGTACTTTAACAGATCGGACAACCTTGCTCGCCACAGACTGTTGCATACCAAGCCAGATGCCAAGCCCAGGATGATGAAACCAGTCAAGAGACCAGCCTCGCCACTACCTGGCCCCAGTGCGGAAAGACGCAGGATGAGCAGACCAGACAACCTACCAGTGAAGACAGCCATCAACCTTCAGCCAGACGTATTGCCAGAAGATCCCGATACCAGGGTTTTGTACCTGAGACACTGGCAGACCATCCGGACAGAAGAAAATACCGGCAACCGTGTCCAGGATCGGTTCAACTTTACGTTGAATGAAATTACAACTGGTACCTTTCCTGACATGGTTCGCCACATGTTCGAACTGCAGACCACGGCCTTCAAGATCAACGTGTCGTTTGGCTTTGTACTGAGGAACGTAGAGACCGGAGAACTTGGATACTTCCATTCCAGCCAGAACAACGCCAGGTTTTTCAACATACCACACCTGATAAGAAACGAAGAAGACATAGAGAAGTTTTTGGAAGAATTGAGCCGTCACGACATTTTGGAGTTCATCCGGCAGCAGAGACCAGATACCAAGTGGGTGGTGCATTTACTGACAAATGCCACGTTCTATGTCAACAAGTTGGTGGAACACCCGATAGGAGCCAGAGTCGTGTTACCAGACTTCATTTTGAAAAACCGTGGTGTCGTCGCACTGGTTGGTGGATCCCATGGGCCATATGATGACAACCTGTGTTTTTTCCGATGTTTGGCCGTCCACCGTGGAGCTCCCGTGAAAGACGTAGAAGTACCTGCCAAGACTTACCATCGCCAATATTTGCAGAAGACAGAAATGGCCGGCGGTGATTTCAAGGGGATTTGTTTAGACGATTTGGCGTACATCGAACCACTGTTCCAACTCAACATCTGTGTGTACGATCTTCAAGAGACAGAAGACGGCGACGTAGCGGCGAGATTAGTACGACGTTCTCCTTACAGTTTCCAGGACACCATGAACTTGAATTTGTACGACAACCATTTTAGTTATGTCAGCAACATGGAGAAATACAGCCACAGTTACCTGTGTTCAAAATGTGACCAGATGTGGAAGCATGTAGGGCACTTACACAGACACGAGAGAACCTGCACCGGCGAAGTACTCTACAAATATCCCGGCGGAGTGTACCATACACCACAGACAGTGTTCGAACGTTTGGAGGACGAAGGAATCCAAGTTCCGGTAGAGGACAGATATTATCCGTACAGAGCCACCTACGATATAGAGGCGATGCTTCAACCTACAGACAAACCGAGGTCGGATAAATTGGAATGGACCAGTCAACACGTTTTGCTCAGCGTTTCCGTGTGTTCCAACGTACCGGAGTTTACAGAGCCAATTTGTTTCGTGTCCGAAGGCGATAGCAGTGAAACAGTTGATTCGTGTTTGATACATTTGACAGAAATAAGTGACAAAGCCTTTCGCCTACTGATGCCCAGGTACGCTGGTGTATTTGAAGAGATCCAAGAGAGACTGGACCGGGACCTGGAAGAATACCAAGACGACGAAGAGCGAGAACGCCAGGAAAAGAAACATCACCTGTACAAGTTGAAGCAGCAACTAGAACGACATCTCCAAGAATTACCCGTGATTGGGTTCAACACCGGGAAATACGACGTGAACGCCATGAAGATAGATTTCTTCACTCGTCTGGTGGAAAGTCACAAGATAAAGTATACAGTGAAGCGCAATAACAATTTCATGTGTATCAAGACGGAGAAGTTGAAATTTTTGGACATCACCAACTACCTGGCGCCCGGCTTTAGTTACTCACAGTTTTTGAAAGCCTACGGCTGTGCGGAAGAGAAAGGATTTTTTCCATACGAGTGGATGACGGGTTTAGACAAGTTGGCAGTGACGGAGTTACCACCACACCAGGCATTTTTCAGTACGCTGAAAAACGAGAACATTGCACCCGAAGAGTACCAGCTGTGTCGCCAAGTCTGGCAGGAAAAGAAAATGAAGAACGTGAAAGAGTTCCTGATATGGTACAACAACAAAGACGTGGAGCCCATGCTGGAAGCCATCGAGAAGATGTTTGTATATTACAAGGGATTGAAGGTGGACATGTTTAAACACGGCATCAGCGTACCGGGACTCACACTGAAAACCATGTTCGATGGTCTATCCGATTATTTCACCGTTCCGGACGAGAAGAACAAAGATCTGTACGAGTTATACAAAGAAAACATAGTGGGTGGACCCAGCATCGTCTTCCACAGATACCACGAGAAAGACCAGACCTTCATCCGGCCTGCCGAATACGAAGACCCAAAACCGTGCAAGAAGATCTACGGTGTGGACGCCAATGCTTTGTACCTGTGGAGCATCATGCAGGATATGCCAACGGGTCACTTCGTCCGACGGAAGAGCGAGGACCATTTTAAAAGACAGACACCTCGAAGGTACGAAAGAATGGCAATCGAGTGGATGGAATGGGAAGCCAAGGAGACAGGACACCACATACGTCACCAGGGGAACGACACGGAAAAACTGATCGGACGTCGGCGCCTTCCCGTGGACGGCTACTGTAAGGATACTAATACAGTTTACGAGTTCCAGGGCTGCCTGTGGCACGGACATTGTTGTCGCCTGACTCGGGGAAAGACAGAAAACCCGTTGAACGGAAAGAGCTTGGAAGAATTAAACAAGGCCACCCGAGAAAAAATAGAGTACATTACAGAAAACGACTACCAAGTGAAACAGATGTGGGAGTGCGAATGGGATCGGTTAAAGAAAGAAGACCAAGGAATCAAGACCTTCGTGTCTCAGAGACAGAGACCCTGCGATCGTTTCGCCACCATGACCGAAGACGACATCATGAGAGCCGTGATGGAGGACAAGTTGTTTGGTGCCTTAGAAGTGGACCTGCACGTACCTGAGGACCTAAAGTCAAAATTTGCAGAAATGCCTCCAGTCTTCAAGAACGTGGATGTGTCCAGAGACGACATTGGGGACCACATGAAGAGTTATGCAGAAGAAAAAGGAATCATGTCCCAGCCTAGAAAGTCTTTAATCGGCAGCATGTTTGGAGAGAAGATCATGGTGATATCCCCGTTGCTGAAATGGTACGTCAACCACGGACTGAAAGTCACCAAGATTTACCAAGTGGTGGAGTACACACCGTCGGCGTGTTTCAGAGCCTTCGGCGATCAAGTCAGTGATGCCAGGCGAGCCGGAGATACCGACCCAAATAAGAAGATAATTGCCGAAAACGAGAAACTGAGGGGAAATTCCAGCTACGGCAAGACGGTGACCAACAAGGAAAGACACACGGATGTGATTTACTGCCAGGAACACCAGATCAGTCGCTACCTCGTGGATCCTTCTTTCCGCCGGTGCAACCAGCTGAGTGACAAAACTTTCGAAGTGGAAATGAGTAAGAAGACCATACACCTGGACCTGCCCATGCACATTGGGTGTTTCGTTTACCAGTACGCCAAGCTTCGGATGTTGGAATTTTATTACGATTTTATGGACGTTTTTGTGGATCGCCGTGATTATCAATATTGTGCAATGGACACCGACAGTGCCTACATGGCTCTCTCTGGCGATAGTTTGGAGGAAGTGATCAAACCGGAGTTGCGTCGGCGCTTTGAAGCAGAGAAGAAGAATTGGTTTCCCCGTACTGACACACCACAACTGGCTGCTTGGGACAAGAGGACTCCAGGACTATTCAAGACAGAATTCAGTGGTGACGGGATGATTGCCCTGTGTAGCAAGACGTACTTCTGCTTTGGAGACGAAACCAAGTTCAGCTGTAAAGGAGTCAACAGGAGAACAAACGACATCAACAAGGAGAAATACATGGACGTTCTCCTGTCGAAGAACTCTGGCTCCGGAACCAACAGAGGGTTTCGCTCTGTAGACAACCAAATCTATACCTACTTGCAAGAGCGAGCTGGTTTTTCGTACTTTTACCCAAAACGTAAAGTTTTGGCGGACGGGGTGTCTACGACACCCTTAGATATTTAATCGGATGAACGGCTGACCGACTCGATTGTACATATGTACTTTATGTAGTGGGAAAGCTTTTCATTTGATGTATGAACAGACCACTCTTTTTTGAGTCGTCTGTTAACCGATAACAAAAAAAAAAAAAAAAAAAAAAGAAAAAAAAGAAAAAATTAAAAAAAAAAAGAAAAAAAGAAAAAATTAAAAAAAAAAAAAAGAAAAAAAAGAAAAAATTAAAAAAAAAAAAAAGAAAAAAAGAAAAAATTAAAAAAAAAAAAAGTAAAAAGTAACAAAAAAAAACCAAAAAAAGGAAAGGTTAATGCAGCCTATGTATATACTTGTATATATGTAGACAGTTACCAGCCTGTCAATGCAGAGTAGCCTTTTTATGAACTAGGAACCTGTGATCAAAAACACAGGAGCTCAACCCACAGAGCTGCCTAGCGCGTCCCCCAGGTGGCGGATAGGGGACCCCCTCTCATTGAGGGTTGTCAGGTCATAATACGAAAAGCCTGACCGCGGACCATAGTGGGTGTTTGGAAAAAAATAAACTATGTTTTAACAAAAATATTAATTTGTTTGTGTTATTAACTAAATTTACAATCATATTACACTTTCTGATATTCAGCTTATAGAGGAAAGTGATGTTGCTGTTCTTCTCTTGCTCCACGCTGTTCATCGCTGCTCTTGTCTTGTTCTGTGTTGTTCTTGTCTTCTTCTGTGCTGTTCTTTCCTGTCAGTTATGGCGAGGTCCGACAGTATACGCAGTACAATGGGACTATTTGGTTATCTCCCCTTTTCCTGTGATTTTCATTCTCGATCGTCTCTCGGTCTGTCATTGGACTATATAGGGTTAGGGTATTGCATTGTGTCCCTAGGGGCTATTCCTCTTACTGTTTAAGTCCGAGAGTATACGCAAAACAATGGGACTATTGGATTACCTCCCCGTCTCTGGGTCAGTCATCGGACAGTATAGGGTCTCGCCTCGAGTGTCTAGGGACTGATACTCTCATTGTTATGTCGAAGTCCAAGAGTATACTAAATACGGAGTGGATTATGTCCCCATTTCCCAAACTTTTCACCCCGGGTGGTGTTTTTCGTTTGCTCAAGGAAAGTCCAAAGGTTGGGTTGGATTATGTCCCTTTAACCCCAGCTGATGCTGTCACCGCTAGGTCAATAGAGGGGTGTCCTGAGCAACTACCTTAACAACGACGGTCCATTTAATTGCTCTATGCTGCTCTTTGCTGTTCATCGCTACTCATGACTGTGCTCATTTCGGTTTTTTGGGGGCTACTTGTCACTTTTCGCTGCTGCTGCTGCTCCTGGTGGTGGTCGCTGTTAGTTGTTGTTGGTGCTGCTGCTGCTGCTGCTGCTGAGGAGGTCGGATTCTTACTGTTTCGTTATAAATCACCTCTGGGTCTCGTTGATGTAACGATGGACATCAAAGATGGCTGCGCCCACATAACGCGGACCCGAAAGAAAGCACCCTTATGACAAACGTTTACCCTAACACTAGTTCTGCTTATCAGCCTGCTTCAAAATCATGTTTCAAAGGCTAGCCCAATCTTGGGCTAAATCCCGGATGAATTGAAGTGGTACTAGTGTTAGGATTAGGGTTAAGTTAGGATAAGGTTAGATTTAGGATTAAGGTTAAGATTATGTTAGGGTTAGTGTTAGGGTTAGAGTTAGGTTTAGGGTTAGAGTTAAGTTAGATTTAGGGTTAGAGTAAGGGATTAGGGTAGGGTTAGCATTAGGGTTAGAGTTAGGGCTATACTTAGGGTTTATTTAGGTTTAGGGTTAGAGTAAGGGGTTAGGGTAGGTTTACATTAGGGTTAGAGTTAGGGCTAGAGTTAGGGTTAGGTTTAGTGTTAAGTTAGTGTTAGGGTTAGTGTTAGGGTTATTGTTAGGGTTAGGGGTTAGAGTTATGGTTACTGTTAGAGTTAGGGTTAGGTTTAGGACTAGGGTTAGGGTTAGGGTTAGGGAGGGTTAGGGTTAGAGTTATGGTTTAGGTTAGGACTCGAGTTAGGGTAAACGTTTGTCATAAGGGTGCTTTCTTTCGGGTCCGCGTTATGTGGGCGCAGCCATCTTTGATGTCCATCGTTACATCAACGAGACCCAGAGGTGACTTATAACGAAACAGTAAGAATCCGACCTCCTCAGCAGCAGCAGCAGCAGCAGCACCAACAACAACTAACAGCGACCACCACCAGGAGCAGCAGCAGCAGCGAAAAGTGACAAGTAGCCCCCAAAAAACCGAAATGAGCACAGTCATGAGTAGCGATGAACAGCAAAGAGCAGCATAGAGCAATTAAATGGACCGTCGTTGTTAAGGTAGTTGCTCAGGACACCCCTCTATTGACCTAGCGGTGACAGCATCAGCTGGGGTTAAAGGGACATAATCCAACCCAACCTTTGGACTTTCCTTGAGCAAACGAAAAACACCACCCGGGGTGAAAAGTTTGGGAAATGGGGACATAATCCACTCCGTATTTAGTATACTCTTGGACTTCGACATAACAATGAGAGTATCAGTCCCTAGACACTCGAGGCGAGATCCTATACTGTCCGATGACTGACCCAGAGACGGGGAGGTAATCCAATAGTCCCATTGTTTTGCGTATACTCTCGGACTTAAACAGTAAGAGGAATAGCCCCTAGGGACACAATGCAATACCCTAACCCTATATAGTCCAATGACAGACCGAGAGACGATCGAGAATGAAAATCACAGGAAAAGGGGAGATAACCAAATAGTCCCATTGTACTGCGTATACTGTCGGACCTCGCCATAACTGACAGGGAAGAACAGCACAGAAGAAGACAAGAACAACACAGAACAAGACAAGAGCAGCGATGAACAGCGTGGAACAAGAGAAGAACAGCAACATCACTTTCCTCTATAAGCTGAATATCAGAAAGTGTAATATGATTGTAAATTTAGTTAATAACACAAACAAATTAATATTTTTGTTAAAACATAGTTTATTTTTTTCCAAACACCCACTATGGTCCGCGGTCAGGCTTTTCGTATTATGACCTGACAACCCTCAATGAGAGGGGGTCCCCTATCCGCCACCTGGGGGACGCGCTAGGCAGCTCTGTGGGTTGAGCTCCTGTGTTTTTGATCACAGGTTCCTAGTTCATAAAAAGGCTACTCTGCATTGACAGGCTGGTAACTGTCTACATATATACAAGTATATACATAGGCTGCATTAACCTTTCCTTTTTTTGGTTTTTTTTTGTTACTTTTTACTTTTTTTTTTAATTTTTTCTTTTTTTCTTTTTTTTTTTTTTAATTTTTTCTTTTTTTTCTTTTTTTTTCTTTTTTAATTTTTTCTTTTTTTCTTTTTTTTTTTTTTAATTTTTTCTTAATTTTTTCTTTTTTCTTTTTTTTTTTTAATTTTTTCTTGTTTTTCCTTTTTTTTTTTTTTTTTTTTTTTTTTTTTTGTTATCGGTTAACAGACGACTCAAAAAAGAGTGGTCTGTTCATACATCAAATGAAAAGCTTTCCCACTACATAAAGTACATATGTACAATCGAGTCGGTCAGCCGTTCATCCGATTAAATATCTAAGGGTGTCGTAGACACCCCGTCCGCCAAAACTTTACGTTTTGGGTAAAAGTACGAAAAACCAGCTCGCTCTTGCAAGTAGGTATAGATTTGGTTGTCTACAGAGCGAAACCCTCTGTTGGTTCCGGAGCCAGAGTTCTTCGACAGGAGAACGTCCATGTATTTCTCCTTGTTGATGTCGTTTGTTCTCCTGTTGACTCCTTTACAGCTGAACTTGGTTTCGTCTCCAAAGCAGAAGTACGTCTTGCTACACAGGGCAATCATCCCGTCACCACTGAATTCTGTCTTGAATAGTCCTGGAGTCCTCTTGTCCCAAGCAGCCAGTTGTGGTGTGTCAGTACGGGGAAACCAATTCTTCTTCTCTGCTTCAAAGCGCCGACGCAACTCCGGTTTGATCACTTCCTCCAAACTATCGCCAGAGAGAGCCATGTAGGCACTGTCGGTGTCCATTGCACAATATTGATAATCACGGCGATCCACAAAAACGTCCATAAAATCGTAATAAAATTCCAACATCCGAAGCTTGGCGTACTGGTAAACGAAACACCCAATGTGCATGGGCAGGTCCAGGTGTATGGTCTTCTTACTCATTTCCACTTCGAAAGTTTTGTCACTCAGCTGGTTGCACCGGCGGAAAGAAGGATCCACGAGGTAGCGACTGATCTGGTGTTCCTGGCAGTAAATCACATCCGTGTGTCTTTCCTTGTTGGTCACCGTCTTGCCGTAGCTGGAATTTCCCCTCAGTTTCTCGTTTTCGGCAATTATCTTCTTATTTGGGTCGGTATCTCCGGCTCGCCTGGCATCACTGACTTGATCGCCGAAGGCTCTGAAACACGCCGACGGTGTGTACTCCACCACTTGGTAAATCTTGGTGACTTTCAGTCCGTGGTTGACGTACCATTTCAGCAACGGGGATATCACCATGATCTTCTCTCCAAACATGCTGCCGATTAAAGACTTTCTAGGCTGGGACATGATTCCTTTTTCTTCTGCATAACTCTTCATGTGGTCCCCAATGTCGTCTCTGGACACATCCACGTTCTTGAAGACTGGAGGCATTTCTGCAAATTTTGACTTTAGGTCCTCAGGTACGTGCAGGTCCACTTCTAAGGCACCAAACAACTTGTCCTCCATCACGGCTCTCATGATGTCGTCTTCGGTCATGGTGGCGAAACGATCGCAGGGTCTCTGTCTCTGAGACACGAAGGTCTTGATTCCTTGGTCTTCTTTCTTTAACCGATCCCATTCGCACTCCCACATCTGTTTCACTTGGTAGTCGTTTTCTGTAATGTACTCTATTTTTTCTCGGGTGGCCTTGTTTAATTCTTCCAAGCTCTTTCCGTTCAACGGGTTTTCTGTCTTTCCCCGAGTCAGGCGACAACAATGTCCGTGCCACAGGCAGCCCTGGAACTCGTAAACTGTATTAGTATCCTTACAGTAGCCGTCCACGGGAAGGCGCCGACGTCCGATCAGTTTTTCCGTGTCGTTCCCCTGGTGACGTATGTGGTGTCCTGTCTCCTTGGCTTCCCATTCCATCCACTCGATTGCCATTCTTTCGTACCTTCGAGGTGTCTGTCTTTTAAAATGGTCCTCGCTCTTGCGTCGGACGAAGTGACCCGTTGGCATATCCTGCATGATGCTCCACAGGTACAAAGCATTGGCGTCCACACCGTAGATCTTCTTGCACGGTTTTGGGTCTTCGTATTCGGCAGGCCGGATGAAGGTCTGGTCTTTCTCGTGGTATCTGTGGAAGACGATGCTGGGTCCACCCACTATGTTTTCTTTGTATAACTCGTACAGATCTTTGTTCTTCTCGTCCGGAACGGTGAAATAATCGGATAGACCATCGAACATGGTTTTCAGTGTGAGTCCCGGTACGCTGATGCCGTGTTTAAACATGTCCACCTTCAATCCCTTGTAATATACAAACATCTTCTCGATGGCTTCCAGCATGGGCTCCACGTCTTTGTTGTTGTACCATATCAGGAACTCTTTCACGTTCTTCATTTTCTTTTCCTGCCAGACTTGGCGACACAGCTGGTACTCTTCGGGTGCAATGTTCTCGTTTTTCAGCGTACTGAAAAATGCCTGGTGTGGTGGTAACTCCGTCACTGCCAACTTGTCTAAACCCGTCATCCACTCGTATGGAAAAAATCCTTTCTCTTCCGCACAGCCGTAGGCTTTCAAAAACTGTGAGTAACTAAAGCCGGGCGCCAGGTAGTTGGTGATGTCCAAAAATTTCAACTTCTCCGTCTTGATACACATGAAATTGTTATTGCGCTTCACTGTATACTTTATCTTGTGACTTTCCACCAGACGAGTGAAGAAATCTATCTTCATGGCGTTCACGTCGTATTTCCCGGTGTTGAACCCAATCACGGGTAATTCTTGGAGATGTCGTTCTAGTTGCTGCTTCAACTTGTACAGGTGATGTTTCTTTTCCTGGCGTTCTCGCTCTTCGTCGTCTTGGTATTCTTCCAGGTCCCGGTCCAGTCTCTCTTGGATCTCTTCAAATACACCAGCGTACCTGGGCATCAGTAGGCGAAAGGCTTTGTCACTTATTTCTGTCAAATGTATCAAACACGAATCAACTGTTTCACTGCTATCGCCTTCGGACACGAAACAAATTGGCTCTGTAAACTCCGGTACGTTGGAACACACGGAAACGCTGAGCAAAACGTGTTGACTGGTCCATTCCAATTTATCCGACCTCGGTTTGTCTGTAGGTTGAAGCATCGCCTCTATATCGTAGGTGGCTCTGTACGGATAATATCTGTCCTCTACCGGAACTTGGATTCCTTCGTCCTCCAAACGTTCGAACACTGTCTGTGGTGTATGGTACACTCCGCCGGGATATTTGTAGAGTACTTCGCCGGTGCAGGTTCTCTCGTGTCTGTGTAAGTGCCCTACATGCTTCCACATCTGGTCACATTTTGAACACAGGTAACTGTGGCTGTATTTCTCCATGTTGCTGACATAACTAAAATGGTTGTCGTACAAATTCAAGTTCATGGTGTCCTGGAAACTGTAAGGAGAACGTCGTACTAATCTCGCCGCTACGTCGCCGTCTTCTGTCTCTTGAAGATCGTACACACAGCTGTTGAGTTGGAACAGTGGTTCGATGTACGCCAAATCGTCTAAACAAATCCCCTTGAAATCACCGCCGGCCATTTCTGTCTTCTGCAAATATTGGCGATGGTAAGTCTTGGCAGGTACTTCTACGTCTTTCACGGGAGCTCCACGGTGGACGGCCAAACATCGGAAAAAACACAGGTTGTCATCATATGGCCCATGGGATCCACCAACCAGTGCGACGACACCACGGTTTTTCAAAATGAAGTCTGGTAACACGACTCTGGCTCCTATCGGGTGTTCCACCAACTTGTTGACATAGAACGTGGCATTTGTCAGTAAATGCACCACCCACTTGGTATCTGGTCTCTGCTGCCGGATGAACTCCAAAATGTCGTGACGGCTCAATTCTTCCAAAAACTTCTCTATGTCTTCTTCGTTTCTTATCAGGTGTGGTATGTTGAAAAACCTGGCGTTGTTCTGGCTGGAATGGAAGTATCCAAGTTCTCCGGTCTCTACGTTCCTCAGTACAAAGCCAAACGACACGTTGATCTTGAAGGCCGTGGTCTGCAGTTCGAACATGTGGCGAACCATGTCAGGAAAGGTACCAGTTGTAATTTCATTCAACGTAAAGTTGAACCGATCCTGGACACGGTTGCCGGTATTTTCTTCTGTCCGGATGGTCTGCCAGTGTCTCAGGTACAAAACCCTGGTATCGGGATCTTCTGGCAATACGTCTGGCTGAAGGTTGATGGCTGTCTTCACTGGTAGGTTGTCTGGTCTGCTCATCCTGCGTCTTTCCGCACTGGGGCCAGGTAGTGGCGAGGCTGGTCTCTTGACTGGTTTCATCATCCTGGGCTTGGCATCTGGCTTGGTATGCAACAGTCTGTGGCGAGCAAGGTTGTCCGATCTGTTAAAGTACTGCCCACAGTCTGGACACTCCAGGGTGTACTGGTGGGACTCCTGGTGGCGATTCCTGACATCTGCTCTGGTAAACTCCTTTCCACATACCTGGCATGAATACGTCTGGTCCGCAACAGCATGTGTCTTCTGGTGGCGAATTAGGCTTCTCTTCTCCGTAAACGTCTTACTGCACTTCTCGCAAGAGAACATAGTCGTTACCTTTTCAAAGGTTCAAGACGATATGTATAAATTTTCATCTGTATATATAGCCAGAACGCGGACGTAAAAGAGAACACCATGGGTGTCTTCGCTCAGGTCCGCGTCGACCAAAATTTTCGATTTTTTCCTGAACGCGGACGGAATAGAGAGCACCATGGGTGTCTTCGTTCAGGTCCGCGTCGACCGAAATTTTCGATTTTTTTTCCTGAACGCGGACGTAAAAGAGGGCACCATGAGTGTCTACGCTCAGGTCCGCGTCCACCGACATGTTTCAACACGTTTTCTAATGGAAATTTCCACGACGTCACATTAACGGGATCCAACATGGACGCCAAAAAATATAAAAAATAAAAATAATAATAATAAAAAATAAAAAAAATTAAAAATTAAAAAATTAAAAAAAATAAAAATAATAATAATAAAAATTAAAAAAAATAATAATAAAAAAAAATATTAAATATAAAAAAAAAAAAATAATAAAAAATTAAAAAAATATGTAAATATATTAAATAAAAAAAAATATGATAATATAAATAGAAAAAAAATTAAGAAAATAATAAAATACTTACCTAACCCTAAAATAATCTTATCCCTAACACTAGTACCACTTCAAAGTCATAAGGGATTGAGACCAATCCACCCTTTGAAACATGACTTTGAAGCAGGCTGCAAAGCAGAACTAGTGTTAGGGTAAACGATTGTCTTTAGGGTGCTTTCAGGTCTGAGTACAGAGCAGCGTTGAGCAGCAAAGAACAAGAGATGAGCAGCGATGACGAACAGCAACAAGCCTGAGTAGCCATGAGCAGCAAAGAACGGGATGGGGCAAGAGAAGAGAAACTAAGTGAATGCAATGAAATGGACCGCCGTTGCTAAGGCGGTTGCTAAGGATACCCCTCCATTGGTGACAAGCATCACTTGGAGGTAAGGGGACATAATCCAATCCTAGTCCTCACAGAAAATACCCACAGTTGAAAAGAGCGGGATAAGGGGAGATAATCCAATAGTGTACTTCGTATACTCTCGGACATAACAGTGAGATTATCAGACCGATGAAAGAGCCAGAGACGACCGAGAAGTGCGGGAAAAGGGGAGATAATTCAATCTGGTCAAGCATGGCACATCCGGGTCCGTGACTTGCGTCACTTCCGTCAATGGAGAAAACCCATCACTTCCGGTTGCACCAACCACTTCCGGTTCCTAGACATGCGCAGACCACACATCCGGGTCCTACCACGTGACTTTCGTCACTTCCGTCAACAAATGGCGGAAAAAACACCCTACTTCCGGTTGCGCAAACCACTTCCGGGTACTTCTGGTTCCTGAACATGCGCAGAACACACATCCGGGTCCTAGCACGTGACTTGCGTCACTTCCGGCAACAAAGGGCGGGAAAACTACCCACTTCCGGTTGCGCATGCGCGCAAAAATCACTTCCGGTTCCGGTCACCTGACTTCCGGTTCCGGTCACGTCACTTCCGGTGACGTCATTTCCGGTTGACGTCACTTCCGGTAGCACCACCTCAGCACCACCTCAAATGCGACCTGAACTGTCCCCACATACTACTTATATATACTAGACATTGAACCCGCGCGAGCGCGGGTTCAATAAAAAATGTTTGTGGTGGCCATATTGACTATAAAAAGTTGTTGCGGCCATGTCATTCATGGACCAGGAACTCAATATTGATGTTGTGGCAGGCTTCCCATAAACTTTCCTGTCAAGTAGGTGGTATCATCTGATAGTTTCATGTATATATATGCAGTAGTATTCCAGAAATGGATGTTAATGCAAATTTTAACAGAAGTCAATGAAGCGTGAAATGTAGGTCAGCGTGACCCAATTGTCATATGGCTGTTCGTTACTACCGAAGATGTATCCACTGATGAAGTAGACTGTATGCCACGTAGAATTACCAAAATGGAACTTCAGGTTCCATCAATGTCCATATGACGAAAACACAACCACATAAATTGTCAATATTTTTATTGTTACAATTAATTCTGAACTGGAACTTGATGAAAAGCTTTCATTAAATAGACATTCCATAATGCATTACCTTTTCCCTTCAGAATAAATATGAAAATGAAATTGTAGATGTAAACATTTCATTAGTGGCGGATGAAGTTTTCAAAAAATGCCGTGAGTTAGGTAGAGCATATTTTTGGAAAATAATTGTTCCAATTGTTCCATTGTCATCATGGGCAGGGCAAGCGAGGTTTAATATCACAAATATATCCGATAATCAGACGATAAAAGCATTTTTAGTGTGTGGCTGCGTGTGCTGTCCACGTTTATATTTATCAAAGATGTCCGAGATAAATTTCGTCATTAATGGTAAAGATGACCATTTGTTAAAAATATTTTTATCTAGGGCTTACAGGGAATTGTATGGTAGAGATATATTTAGACAGGTCACATGACAAATAATGTAAAAATAGATAATGGTTGGTTTATCACTTTGTGCAAGACAAACATCCGAGAATTCAAAAAAAAAAAACAACTAAGTTAGGAATTCCTCTGAACTTTACCTTACTTATTCGTAATCTTCAAAGTTCATAACCTTTACAGTTAGGAGAAATTGCGTTATTGTAAAAAAAAAAAAACAATCCTGAATACATGAAGCGGAAACATCCCACTCGAAGGAGAATGTTTTTAATGTGTTTTATTCTTCTTCCGTAATTTCAAACAGAAACACATTTAAAATATGTGCATACTTATTTATTTTAAATCAATGTGTTAAAATGATGCATTCGAGAACCTTCTAAGGGATATGTTGGGAGAATTCATATCGGAAAAGTGCATACAAATTCCATTTGCACATAAACAAAAAGGCAGTTTAAATTTATAAATGCAGATTGTCAAATCCGATAATAACCTTTATAATCTGAACTATACATCGTTTATTTTGAACCACGCGTTTTGCCGCCTATTCGGCTAATTCGTAAATTTAGTATTATAGATATACGTCTAAATACTAACCCAACACTGTTAAAATCAGATTTTAATACTGTCAAATTTCTGTCCGCCTATATATATTCTCATAAACCAATAAACATGGTACTAGCAAATATATTAAGTTAATATTATCCTGGAGAGTTTAACTTATTGTTTATAATTCTTATAAATTTGCAAAGATTGATCATCTTGGAATACATTCTTACAATTCATTATTTTTTTTTTAATTTAATAACATCTGATCTATGAATGTAACGACTTTTGACATACTGCTTTCTATAATCTTCAAAATAAGGACAAGTCATAATATAATGAAATTCATCCCCTGTATCCCTCGTATTGCAAACTGTGCAAATCCTGTTTTCTCTATTGATATTTTGCCATCTCCCAGTTTCGATCGGTAGTTTAGTATTCAAAGTTCCAAACTGACATATGGTCCTGATATTTTTGTAATCTAATACTTGAAAGAAATTTTCCAACTCAAGATTTTCTTTATACAATCTGTAGTTGAGTGTTTTTGGAGAAGTTTGCAGTATATCATGCCAATTTTGTCTGAACAGATCGACGAGTTTTTGTTTTGTACAAAAATATAACCAAGTGTTACTTTTAAAAAAATGTGTATTCCATATATATGACAAGCCACAACTATCAAATATTTGTTTTACATTTTTTACCCATGGAACATCAATCTTATGCTTAAGAACAGCAAAATAGTATAATATTACAGGAAGTTTTTATGGCTAATTTAGCCCAATAGTTTATAATTTGCAATTTGATGGATATGTAAAGAGAATATCTCCCAAGTTCTCCATGGATCATAAAATCCGGCGTGGATTTTTTTTAATTAAGTATAATTTTACAAAGTCTTAAATGAACACGCTCAATTACACGATTATCTCCAAAGCCCAATAATTCGCATCCATATAACTACTTTATCAAATAAATCGATCAAACAGTTGACAGACAGATTATGTAGTTTGCCCTTCCGAATAGTATCATACATGGCAGCTGTTGCTTTGTCTGCTTGCGACTTTTTTGCCTTCGAAAAATTTCCTGTTCTTGAAAAAATAACACCTAAATATGAGAATTCATTTACTATCTCTAATTATGTTCCGTTATAGTAAAAGTTTACATTCTGAGGTATTCTTCCACGACCAAAAATTACAATTTTACTTTTTTGAACATTTACCTTTAGTTTCCACTGAGTACAATAATAAAGCAATGAATCAAGCTGTTTTTTGGAGATCTTCCTTTGAATAAGATAACAACACCGTGTCATCTGCATATTAAATTACAAATAGGTTTATATACTTGTCAAGTTCTATTTCAGTTTCTTCGGATAAATTTTTCAAACCGACAACATTTTTACTTGTCCTAAAAGATTCTAAATCATTTATATACATTGCAAAAAAACATAGGTTATAAATTTTCTCCCTGTCTGATACCCATATGACAGGGGAAATACTCAGAGTACACAAAACCATCGAATATACGTGACTTTATATTACTACACATATTAACCATTGTATTACACATCTTCCCATTTATAGAATTCAGTAGTAATTTTGACTATAAGCCTGATCGCCACACTGTATCGAAGGCTTTATCAAAATCTATAAAAGCACAAAACAGCCTTTTCTTTCTCAGTTTAAGTAATTCAAATAACATATGCAAGACAAATATACTGTCTATTGTAGAATACCCTTGTCGAAACCCTGATTGGTTTTCATTTAGTAATAAGAGCTGTTCTGAATATTAAGGACAGCTGTAAATAGTTTTCCTAAACAACTAAGTATCGTGGTTGGCCTATAATTTTGTGGATCTTTGGTGTCACCCTTATTTTTATAAAAGGGAATAATATTACCAATTAACCACTGATCTGGAATTTTTCCGGATCGAGTCGAATATAATATTGAACAATTTAACATATACTGGCGTAAATACGTTACATGTACTTTTAGTATACTCATTAGCAATCATAATCCCAACAAGCTTTTTCCATTCTTCAAGTTATTAATACATTTACAAATCTCATTTTCAGTGATAGGTCCATTCAAAATTTCGTTTAACTCATTACAGTTACCATTATTTGTTTGTGTATTAGCTTCTTCACCAGCGGAATTCAGGTTCTTTAAAAATCGTAAAGAATACCAATATATTATGGCTTGATAGTTTGCCTTTAACCATTTAAAATTTTCCAGTAATTTTTCGAACTACACTTCCGTAAATCATTCATCTTTTTTATAAACTTTTTTCTAAATTCTCGAATAATTTTATCAATTTGCTGTTTATAGAAACGTTCTGCTTTTCTCATATCTTCCGTTCTACTATCAGTTTTATTTGTTTTGAACCTTCGTTTAGCTATTCGAAATGCTTTTCTACGATCCCGACAATTCTTATCAAACCATGGCTATTTAAGGGTTTACGATGTTTTCTGTTATAAGAGTTTGTACCAAACACCTCCTTAACGGAGTTCACATAATAATGTTAAGTTTTTCTATAAAAGTATTAATAGTTTCTTGTGTTATCTCTGTGTTAAAATTATTGAAATAAAAAGACAATTCATTTTCCAAAGAAGCAACATTTTCTATATCTATGGCATCTAAAAACTCTGTCTATTTCTCACATTCCCACTTTTTTTTTATCTTTTCTGGCAGTGGTGTGATCCTGAGCTTTATTTTTGTGGCATGCATTTTGGGGGGGATTGGGGAGCCCAAGCGCGACGAACAATGTAATTCCATATTACATTCAATCCTGCCTATTTCACTGGGGTGCATCTCTTTACTGAATGTTGTATCCTGTCACGTTCCTACCCCTTAAAAATCAAATAGCTCTTCCATAATAATAATCTATCAAAAATTATTGTCTTGTAAGTTTTATATTAAAATTACCTTTTCAGGCTTAAATTCTAATGAAGATTTAGTCATTGTTAGCTTGTTCTTGAAAAAATCTAACGGTATATATAATTGTTCTCATAAAACCACATAGTTTATCAGCTGCGCTTAAGATTGTATGATGTACAGCTGAGATATATGCAAGTTATTTTATGTAGAATCCTAATTTTAGAGATCTGATAATTATTTGAATTTTTCAATTTGTACTATCCACTTGGGGCCTCTAAAATTAGATTAGCATATCTTGACGCCCATTGGTCAATCCTCAGAGATGCGTCCCGAAACAAAGACTACTGTTGATCAGAAAAATCAAAACCATCGATCTCATTTAGCAATTTACTGTTTTATTTAATATTTCCAATCCTCCTTCCCCTTCATCACCTTATTATTGGGGACATTTTCATTAATCAATTCCCCTTCATCACCTTATTATTGGGGACATTTTCATTAATCAGTTAATAAAAATGTCCCCAATATTAAGGTGATGAAGGGGAAGGAGGATGGGAAATATTTGAATATCTTGTACCAATATTTTTTACTTGAAATAATTTTAAGTAAAAATTAGTATCACAAAATACCGAAATAAATTTGATGCACTCTATGGCCATTTCGTTACCTGACAACTCACCAGCAGTGGTCGAGATCAAAATATTGGAAAACCGGTTTAAGATATAATGATGAATTAATAAGCACAACCATCAAAAATTAAAACAATTAAAACAAAAAGGTATCCAAACTCAGCTAAGGGTTACCTCTGCATCAAAAGAAGGAGCCTTAGTAAAAAAAATTTCGCAATATACGTTTTCTTGTTTTTGTTATTATATTATATGGCTAAGAGGTATATTCTGAAAATGTCCTGTCTTTTCATTGGTATTTTCTAGCTTGAAGGTGGAAGGCATAAAATATATTGTCTGTGGTTCGGAGCAATTTTCACTGGATTATCTATTCTACGCAAGGCAGTAATATTTGTTGCAGATCTGATTCAATATTAAAAGAGGATAGCTTTGACATCGATAAAACAGATCTTGTTTAAATAAACCAAGCAGTTTATCCTCAATCATTCATCATTTGAAATTCAGAGATACTGTATAAAATTCTTTTTGTAAAAAAAAAATCTAAAATAGGTAACCTTAGAAACCATCGTTTTGCGAGGTATGTATTCTAGAATGTATTTGTTGAGGAAAAAAATCAAAGAGAAGAAACAACAGTAATAATATTCTAGGAAAACCAACTATACCCTATATATAATTTTTCTAATATTTTACCAACTTTGTAATCGATTTTCCCCTGTTCCTGACGATGTGAGTTGATGAATTTTTTTTATATTACGGTGAACTCTCAAGACTGCAGACTTTCGTCTCCATACACATATCAAATATGTCAACAACGCATTATTTTGGACAAATTTACTAATAATCGTGCTGAATATGTGATAAAAGAAAAAGAAAACATTTACTTTTTACAGAATACATCTTATAATTTACAACTATTTAATCCATTGGATATTATTCTCTCTGTGCTTCATTTAGTTCCTGAAAAAAATCAACGTTTATACCGTTTTGTGCAGAAAATTATAGTGTTGTCTATTGAACTCATGGCGCTAACGTATGATGTGGTCTGACAATATATATAACAAAATCACCATATTTAGCGTTTAAACCTTTATACTTTGTAGATTACCCTGTTATTATTAGCTAATAGACAATGATATGTTACAACAACTATCATTATATACAGCCGTAAAACTCGATTTTGCAAGGAAACTATGTATCAAAGAATATAAAGATTAAGTCAAAATTTTACTTTATGGAAGATAATAACCTCTGGACAGACGTACGTTTCGTTCTTGAAGCAATATATTTTTCTATTTTGTCAGACACCCATCAAAATAATTACTGCATCCAGACTATATAAACTTTTACAAAGTTAAAAACTTTTGAAAACTTTTACCATATAGTCTGATAAATACCTGGTTTACAGTAGATGAGGTTTATAATATTTTAAATTTATCTAAAAATAGGAAATCCCCTGGAATAGATGATATTCAAGTTGAATTGTTTAAAAATAATACTGCTTTGAATGCAGTGACACGAATTTTTAACATTTGTTACGATTCTGGTAAAATTCCAGCTTTGTGGAGTAAGGGTATGATAACACCAATTCCAAAGTCATCCACCCCTAACCCACATGATCCTATCTCATACAGGGGAATAACTTTAGCCTCGTCATCATATAAACTTTATTGTGGAGTACTTAATGTTAGACTTACTAGTAAGCTTGGTGAGTTAGATTTTAATGATGAACAGAATGGTTTCAGAAAAGACCGTAGCACTATTGACCATTTGTATTCTTTAACTACTATAATTGAAAGCAGAAAATTACGAAAGCTTTCAACCTTTTGTGCGTTTATAGACTTTAAAAAAGCCTACGATTGGGTTAATAGAGGCTTATTGTTCACCAAACTTGAGTCATTGGGTATAAGTTCGAAAATGTTAAAAGCGTTACATGCTATTTATAATAATGTTCAGTCATGTGTTAAAATAAATGGCCATCAGACAGAATGGTTCGATGTAAAGTCATGATTAAAGCAAGGGTGCATACTGTCACTTCTATTATTCAATATTTTTATTAACGATTTTATTGATGAGGTCAAGAGGTTAAATGTTGGCATAAAACTTGATGACGATATAATCTCTGTACTTGTATATGCAGATGACATTGTATTTATGTGTGATAATGAAAAAGATTTACAAAAAATATTAGACACTTTAAGTCAGTGGTGTATCACTAATGATCTTGTAGTAAATTTAAGCAAATCAAAGATTGTTCATTTTAGACCACAGTCAGTACAAAGAACAAAATTTCAATTTATGTTTAATAATAATAACATAGATATTGTAGAAAAATATACATATCTTGGACTAGTGTTAAATGAATATTTGAATTTTATGGTTATGGCAAAAGCTGTAGCTAAGTCTGCTAGTAGGGCATTAGGTCTGTTAATAGCCAAAAGTAAAGCTAATGGTGGTTTTGAGTTTTCAATTTTTACAAAACTTTTTGATACACTGGTTATGTCAGTTATTGAATATGGTGCCTCAATATGGGGAGCTAGAGAATTTACATGTATTAATGCAATTAAAAATATAGCCATACGATTTTTTATGGGCGTTGGAAAATATACCTCAAATTTATCTTTATATGGAAATACTGGCTGGATGCCATGTATAATTAAACAATGGTCATGTAATTTTAGAAATTGGTCAAGATTTTTAAAAATGAATAATGACAGACTAAAAAAAAGTGTTCTTATGAGAAAATAGAATATGTAACAGTAAAATTAAAAACTGGAATTTTAGAGTTCATAGTAAATTTAGAGAACTTAATGTTGAAAATTTTTGTAATATAAATTGTAGGTTTAATAAATAAAATAAATACAAAAGAAAATGATGTAATGATTTAAACATAAATGACAGCAGTAAATTGCGTACTTATAAGTTGTTTAAACAAGAATATCATAAAGAAAAATATTTATGTATTAATATGCCAAGAAAATATAAAAGTGTCTTTGCTAAATTTAGATGTGGTGTGGCACCAATTAGAATTGAAACAGGCAGATAAGAAGGGGTTCTATGTGAAAACAGATTTTGTGTTAATTACTCATGTAAACAACAGAATCTCATTGAAGATGAGAAACATGTTCTACTTAAATGTTCTTTATATTCACATGCAAGACAAGAGCTTTTTACTAGAGCAGTTTCTTTTAATAGTGGTTTTTTAGATTTAAATGACACATATAAAGAATACAAATATCAATTAGTAACTAAAACAAACAACTTCAACGGATTTGCATTTTGTAACAACTGTTTTTTTTTGTGTAGTATGAATTTAAACAGTATACCAAAAACAAATGAATAAGTACTTAGGAACTTGTTTTTACAATAAGAATACAGGACACAACCACCGAGAAAACGCGATCTTAGGATGGAAACAGGCACACAACATACATTTGTATTTAAGAATACTCAACCCCTTCACCCAGGGTAGTGGTTTTATAAAGTTAGTTATTATTACATGTATTATTAATATTGAATAAACATTATCTCCTCTCTACATTGCAATTGCTATCATTAGATAAAACAAATCCATGCATTATATACAAATATAGATGATGGAAATTCAACGTGGATAAAATATACACTTAGTAAATAAAAAATAAAATCTGGTAAATAAAAATAAAATATGAAATCTGAGGAATATAACGACTGGTGTGGATTTTACGCAGATTCTTAGCCAATCAATTATAAAAGGTAATGCATGCATCAAAGCTGATAAGGTAAAACAAATTGATGTTATTCCTAATTAGAATAATTTTTTTTTCTGTCTAGACTGTAAAACAAGGAATTGAAACTTGCTGCCAACAGAAAAACACACCAAAGCGATTCTTCTGTCAATAAAGGCGAGTCCCAGAGAGAAAGAATGTGAACATTTCTGACATCCATTTGATTTGTCACAAAGATTACAACATAACACACCAGACAAAAATTATAGTTTTGACATCATCTTTGTTGATTACTTCAAAAACAAATTATGTTTTTCAGACTCCGGTTGATAAAAATATTGGACAACTAATGGAAACATTATCGAAAAAAACGGACATTTTAACAGTGATAATACAATATATTTAAAGATTAATAAAGTCCGGGACGTCGATAGCCATTGTGACAAGATCTTCAGACTGGTTCTCAGAGGGTGTCAAATGTTGGTTACAGAAAAAAGTCAATATCCACAACTTTAACAAAAATTCACATGGGACATTATGTTATTATTCAAATGAGTGAGATATTGTTACCTGCATTAAACGGAAGTAACGTTATCTTATCCCCAAAACCCTTGATTAACAAGTTTTTATCCACGATGTTGATAAATTCCCAACACAGCAACAGAACATCAATGCCAATAACAAGCAAAATGGGTAATTATTATTATTTTCACAAGTTAATATTGTACGTTTTACTTTTCTTGTGAGCCACCGACTTCACCAAAAGATAATCACTTACATTACTCCCAACCATGTCTATGTTAAAAACTATATAGTTTTCCAACCAACGTATTCCATATAAAATACTGAATGATACCAATTTTGATGCACATGTCGTCGATTTACGACCCATCATTTGTACCCAGGACCTAAAATGTTGACAGACATAACAATAACAGCAAATTCAAAATACCAAAATGGCCTATAAACAGGTAACAACAATAATGCTGCTTTTGTGACATTATCTCCTGAAATTGTCAAGTGATAGTTTTTAATCTCGTATGTATTTCAATCCATACACGTGAAGCATGACATATATTTCTAAATTTTTAACCGAATTGAGCCGTGTTGCAACGATTATTGAAATAAAAACGCTTATTGAAATAAATATTTCAATAACCGGTGACTTTCAACGCTTATTGAAATATTTATTTCATTAAGCGTTGAATTGCAACGCTTATTGAAATATTGTTTCATTAAACGGCGCAATTGCAACCATTAATGAAATAATTATTTCATTAAGCGTTGGCTTCGCTGTTTCTCGGAAAACTGGACGTACATTTCCAACGCTTATTGAAATAACTTTAGTTACTGTTGGTTGGCTGGAGCATACAATGTAGTGGGGTTTAACTCCACTTTCGATATTTTTCAACTATTTCGTGAATACCAATTTTATTAGTTTTGGAAGCCTGACTAATGAACTGCCAATCTGATAAATTAGAAATAAAAGCTATGAATTGTGTGCACACCTTTTGCAAATACATAAAGCCGGGAATTAACTCTCACCTTACATATGATAAGCTACATAGTGTACCAGATCAACTATATAATTCAATCGACCTGTTTTAAATAGTTAGTCTTCATCTTAAATAAAGTAAAGAACAGTGCTACAACCAGTTTAGTAAGAAAAATTATTGTCTGAGACAAGAGACCTGTAGTTGAGAGTTTCGCGAACTTATTTGCAATCTTGGGTAGCGGCATTGTTCCAGACAAGGGACCTGCAATTGACAGCAGCGCGAACTTATTTGCAACCTTGAGTAGCGTCGTTCTAAAGCCAGACAATAAGTAGGCCTGGTTTTCTGCATATTGATATCTTTTAAAATATCAGCCGCGAGCCGTAATGTGAAGCATTTTGAGCGAGTGAGCGAAGCGAACGAGCAAAAATAATTCATATTACGTCGAGCGGTGATATTTTACAATATCTATGCGCAGAAAAAGCTAGATAATATATTTATCACGTTTGAAACTACGTTTTCGTCGATTTTTATTCGGCGGTAGACCTGATAACTAAACCGGAAGGTTGCATCAAAGTTATCAACGTTGGGTCAAAACATTCTGATGTCGGCGATAAGTTCGGGGCATCTCATATCAACGTCGAGTCAAATGTCTTTAACGTCATAGATGATCTGTGCTGCCCATAATTTAAGTCTTAGTGTACTGCTGAGCACGTAGATATAGACATAGAAATACGCGATAAACAATTTATATAGTAACTTGATGTAAATTATTATTGCCCTTTGATTGAAGACAATTTTGTTTCTTTTTATGACATAAGTACATTTAATCGCAAATATGTGTATCTTTTTATATCCTTATGCGAAAATGTTTTATTACATGAGATAGATTATCGGTCGAGCTGTCAGTACCCCAAAGTTAACCTGGGAGTATATCCGAATGCACCCAAATGAATGATAGATCACAAAGCATTAGGGAGATATATCAATGACCCGAATAATCAGAAGAATGTGTCCGAGTCGGGTGACTGGATTAATTGCGAACAGTTACTTCAGGTATGTTAGCACTATAACACTAAAAACTCCAAAGTCATGTTGTTTTCAGCGCTGGTGAGTGAAATGGTCATTTCATAAAAATGTAGAACTTAAAAGGAGATATTAGGTAATATCTTGTAATCTTAAAAAAATATTCTCAAATTATTTCATTAAGCGTTATGACATACAGATGCAACGCTTAATGAAATAAATTTGTGATACTTCATTAAGCGTTGCATTTCAACGCTTACTGAAATAAATATTTCAATAAGCGTTGAAAGTCACCGGTTATTGAAATATTTATTTCATTAAGCGTTTTTATTTCAATAATCGTTGCAACAGAGCCGGATAACATGCGTTATTCCTCCGCGTGTGAATCACACTCAACTGCTTCAATTCAGGCGGACTCAACTGCGTTCAACGTAACCTTTGTAACAGGAGCTACAAATAAACATACTAATACTATGGTAACAAACGAAAGTATTTTTGTTTTTGTATGTTCCTCTCGAATACAAGCTTGTTTAAAAGTTATTTAAAGACAATTTCAAACCAAGAGACAAGTGTTTGCAAAGAGCAAAGTAAATAAGTAAATTATCAATTTGTTTCATTGGTGCTTAACAGCTAGTGTCATAGAATTACACAAACATAAACTTCTTGCCTGTCTAGTGTCATAGAATTACTCAAACATAAACTTCTTGGCCATGAATATGTTCAGCTTGCATTAATTCATCCCTCCAGATTTTTTTACAGCGGCCATTGTTTTATATGTTTGATTTTATCTAGATAATCTCTTGATTCTCCATTATTATATTTCTCAGATATTCTTTGGTAAAAAAGAGTGCTTGCTGTAGTGAAGCTACAAATGTATAAGTTTATGTGAAATACTCATTGTAAATTAGTATACATGATAAAATATCATTTTCTGAAAAACCTTTAATAGTTTTCTATATTCCAAAATATATTATCGCATTAAACGGTTTCTAAGGGAAGTTTAAAGTTGGTGTGATGACCGAAGAATGTGTTTCGTTTCCCCTTAATATATACCAAATAATGATGAACTTTTCCCATATGTTATTATTGCTTCCTAGTATAAACGCGTTTTCAGTATTACGGAGTAAAATGATAAGATTCATATTTCAAGGATAACAATTATAAGATGTCTCACAATATATAAAGCAATGTATACTCAATATAGAAATTGATTCCTATTAAGTGGTCCTGGAAGCCAACCATTTGGATAAAAAAAAAAATCTATTTGATCAATTCTAAAGGTCGGCAACCTACAATACCATCAAAGGGAAGTCAATACAACTGTTAATGAAGACCTATACAAAAGATATAATAATTGAAGACTGCAACCACACGAATATTTTCAACATTTTTTACCTTGAGCAGAACTGATGAGTCGTTGCACATCTTGTGCATCAATGTTGGTATCAATGAATTTCATTTAAAGCACATTAAAACTGGAAGGAGTGAAATCGATATTTAGAACATGTTCACTTTTATAGCATGATAAATATTAGAAGGAACGGATATACAGTAAAATGTTAAGAAGACAACATTCGTTCTCCGAACTGAAAATACCAAAAATAGAAATCTGTTGTTCGCCGTACGATCTTCGATAATGAAAAACCCCACACCATGTGCCGAAATGTATACATCGGTAGAGACAACACTACATTTAATCATCAAAATAGGTGATGTGTTGACAATCGAATGTAATATGCCTCATCCACAGAGTAACTTGGGTTCGTACTCTTTCAGAACTGACATTGACCCGTGGGTACAAAAACATGATAAGAATAGCTGCTTAATGCGAAAATGAACAGTATCAATGTTTTTTTTTCAAAACTGTAATAATTGAATATAAAATGATTTGTTATATATATGTTACCAACTTTTATGACACCATTTAGCGGCGAATTTGTTAAATTTTCTGTCGAAATGTGATAACTTCGTCTCGATGCCCCCTACTGTCATGTAATAAAATTGTCTTCAAGCTTAATTTTGGATTTAATTTCCATATATTTATTCACTAATGATGCCTGCGGGACTTATGTTTTGTTATGATTGATTATTTATTCCATTTGAAACGACTGTTAAAGAACTTTCCGGTCATCCAATATCAATTCATTGAATTTTATTTATAAATGTTTGTCCAGTAAACGTCTATTACATTGGAACACGCAATTATTAGCAAATTGATATGCATTATAAAGACGTGTAAAGCAATTAGCCTACGGACAAGTAACTGACATTTGTCATATACAGTAGGAAGTTAAAGTTCATTGTACAGTCAAATAACCAAAGTGCAAGTCAAATTTAACTAGACATGCTAAGGGTCTATACATAATGTTTGTCATGCCCTTATCCAATCGATTGATTCGGAGTGTAGGATAAATGTCGTCTCTTCTTTACTTTTACTGGTAAATGAACTGGCAATTATAACTTTATAATAGTTCTTTTGTCGTTAGTTTTCAAAAGGACAACTCTTACTGATGATGGTTTTCTTTGCTGTTACATGTGCGACTTAGAATTTGAAGATAAATAGCAATCGTGTAATAAAAAAATTTAAATCTACTCTCGGGTACTTGGAGGACTATTCATGCTTCAAAAATGCCCAAATTTCTTATCATACCAATCAGATTTTCCTCGGTTACTCCAATACATTTCACAGTGACAGTTGTCAGTTGTTTTTTTTTTTGGCCTCAATATTACTGTTTAACAAGGTGACTTAAACATTAAATTAATTTGAGTACAGAGATTATTTTTATTCCACTGTCTTGATAGATGTGTTAGTATGGCTTTATACCTTTATTTGTCATTTTCTCGAGACATCGCTCTGTATCACAAACAAATTTCCATCGGGCAACTAACATGGCCGTCATGGGCAATTCTTGTTTCTCATTGATTGATTTAAAAAAAAATCTGGAACTACTTGGCCAAAACTGTCAACCGAATTTGACAGGAAGCATCTATGGAAATTAATTTATGAAGTGATTTTTTTATCCTGATTGGACGACAAGCATGGCTGCCATGGGCAATACTTGATAGGCTGATATAAAGAAATCTTCTCTGAAACCGCTTGGCCAAATGAAACGATACTTGACAAGAAGCATCGGTGGAAAGTTTTTTACAAATTTTTCTCATTTTGTCCAGATCATGCGACAAACTAGGCCGCCAAGGGCAATTCTTGTTTCTGCCAGATGGGCGACACAGGCTCAGCCCTCTGAGCCTCTAGTTACAATATATACATTTCTACACTATACTGATGGACTCAGTTCACTTTGTTGTTTAGATTTCCACATTTTCGGCCCTGGTCACTCTTAAACATGTATATTACATCAATAAAACTCATAATTTGGTCAACAATTTAAGGACATATTTACAATAACATCCGAAGGTCAGTCAAGTCGCTGTTCAAGTCCTAAAAGCAGCAATTCGATAAATTTCTCCAAGCAGCATCGTGTATTCTGCATATTTTAAAGTATAACATCTGCAATGCCATGGCGACCTAGTATATTTATATGCGCATATAAAATCGGAAAATTAAGTAAAACAGCAGAAATATGTTCTTAAGGGTGGGAGGGTGTTGATGAAACAGTAAAATGAATGAAAGGTATAAAAATAAACGCAATATTAAAGGAATTATCCATTATCCCTTGCCGCTGACGTCAATTTTCTAGGACCGATTTGCCATGTCAAAAACAAATACACAACCATGTTCAAAATAAATTGACCTGAAATTGGAATTTTAGTAACCATTATCTTCAGACCTAAAGGTGTTAAAACTATTTACTTTACTCGAATTAATATACATATTGTTGTTAGACTGAATCATACAATGACGTATAACATTATTAGCTGATTACGAATTTGTCTCAAATGCTTCTAATGATGCAGAAAATAAATCATAAGTTTCATTTTGATACTGGTCTAGTAAAGGATCCTTTTACATTAGTTTTATTTTGTTTACAAATTCGCATTGTAATATACGTCATATATTTAATCGACTCCAGTGTGAGTATAGGTACACTGTAGATGTCAATCTCAGCCACGTACCCTTTGTCGTGCTAAGATAAGGGAGCAACCATTTGATTTTTATGGGGGTAGGCTAGTATGGAATGCTCCTGCCTATTTTTTCTTCAGAATTTAGGTCCTGGATTTTTTTTTTTTTTTTTTTTATTATTTTCATTTAAACCAAGAAATGATCCTGATTGACACAGTTCCTGTGTTTTTTTTTCACACCTAAGGCCATGCAAAAAGAAATGCTTATGTTCTCAGGCCACTTTTTTTAAAAAATGGATGAGGGAGAGAGGCTTTTTTCTTTTTTGGGAAATTGTTATTGTTTGGGCATCAATATTTCACAAAATCATTAAAAAATGTGATTTACATCATTCCTACGTGAAATCAGAGATTTCCAAAGAAAACAATTGCAGTTTGCCATAGCACAACATGCAGCTCATACGTTATTTTCCAACAATTGAACACTTATGATGACTGTGACGATGCATTTGTGTCACCGATTGCATGAATATAACCCAAGTCATAAAAGAATTACAAAGGTTTAACATAAAATTATATGTACAAAAAAGTTTGAGAAACACATTTTTTTCAAAAGAAGAATACAAAATTTTCTCAAAATTAAATTTTTATTTGTTATTCAACAATTAAATATAAATTTTATGTTTTCCTTGTAAAAAAAATGAATTAAAAAGAAAATTGATTATCAAAGGGGAGCAACTCTGCAGATTTTTTCTGTAATTTAAAGATACTTATTAAGCTTTGAATTTACATGTAATTAGGTCAATTAATGACAACAAAAACATGTTCTTAAAGAAATGGTACATTTATGTGACTCTAAGGGCATCAAGGGTTACCAAACCTTCCATTTGTTTAGGGAAAGCTAGAGCACTATAATATTTTTTTATTTCTACAAACGTACATATGAAATAATAAGTATCGACCGTACCGGAGCGGACTTAAAAAATTCCAGATTTTACTACGAATAAAAACTGCCGACGCGGGAGGATTTTTCGGATGCGGCGGTGCCTGAGAACCTATCACCTTTTATTTTTTGGCCTTAAGTGATCCTTGCTTTTTATTTTGCCAAAATCCTGGTCCTGCCTTTTTATTTTAAATTTCACCCTAGCCCCCCTAAAAATCAAATGGTTGCTCCCTAATTATATATTTTCAAAACAAGTTTTTTTTACTTCCTATTGATGATGACCACGTGACATTCTTTCAATGTTATAAATCTTTTTTCCCCACATCATTGGGAGGCTTAAAACCAAAACACATCGTGGGAGAGTGCAAGGATTCTTGCTACTCAAAGTCATATCTGTTTTGTCGTTCAGTAGGTGGCCTGTCGTAAGGAAAAGTTTCTATGAACAAATGACAAAATGGATAGCAGGAAAGGTCAACAATGACATACCAGTCAATCAACGTCAACCATCACACAGAACCCTGGACAAAAAATAACAAAAGAGCACAAAACACAAACATAAAAACAACAGGACAGTCTGACTTGGTAAAGTGGTTGGGTTAACTGTTTATCAAAACAAAGCATTAACACTTTTCCTAACTGGTCTGATGACAAACAAGAGTTTTACTCTGCATTGCGTTATTCTTGAAGTGAAAAACTTAAAAAAAAGGTTTCAGTTTCATTTAGAAAACAAAGTAGACTCCTGTTTATTTTCGGTAACGAATATTGTTGCTGTTTTTGACATCGTTCTAATAGTTTACATTTTAACTAAAAATATTGATTGAGAATATAAAAAAATGATAGTGTAAATGAATACTGTTTTACCACAAAATGACAGTTGGGCTCAGTTCTAACCTTTCTTTAGAATTGTCATAAACTGTCAGAAGAACTGTTCTAGAACTGTCATCCTGACACCTTTAGAACCGTTTATGACAGTGTTTGTGCTGACTTAGAACCATTTATGACAGTTCTACCATAGAACCATTTATTTCTACAATAGAACCATTTATGACAGTTCTACCTTAGAACCATTCTGGACGGTTCTATCTTAGAACGATTTATGACATTTCTACCATAGAACTATTCTGGACGGTTCTACATTAGAACCAATTTCTACAGTTCTACCATAGAACCATTCTGAACGGTTCTACATTAGAACCAATTATAACAGTTCTACCCTAGAACCATACTGAACGGTTCTACATTAGAACCAATTATAACAGTTCTACCCTAGAACCATACTGAACGGTTCTACATTAGAACCAATTATAACAGTTCTACCGTGGAACAAATATGAACAGTTAACGAATTGAATTAAATCTTTTATGTGAATTTGGCGGGTAGGGTAATAACATTTCATAGAATATGTGCAATAAATGTTATTAATGGTTGGAACGTAAAGTGTACTGACCATCATTGGCAGGCAAGAAATAATTCTGTTTATATTGTAACAATACACCGTGTTTATTTTTCACAGACATAGCATAGCTAAGCGGTACAAACATTCATGAGTAAATTAAAATTATGTTGTTTCATCCAATTTAATAATTTGATCATTTTAATTTTATTAATACTATGACAAAACACATCGACCAGAGAATCTTAACCTGACGGTAATGAAGGGGCGACAACTACTTTTATCTTATTCATGTAGTTGATTTCTCAATACTCACTCGTTTTTTTCCAAATGAACTCTTTGTCAAGTATTTTTGCATTATCTTGTTTGACTTAAGAAATAATTCATTGGTGCCATGCTCTATGGTTATTTTAACATGGGTAGGCCTTATATTTGTTTATATTTTACACCGAGCGCTAGTGAGGTATAAAAATAACTATAGAGCATGACACAAATGAATTATTTCGATTCTAATAGGACAATATGCATCCTTTCTGTAATCAAAGCGAAGCATATAAGGCGTCATATACGGGCAGCCATGTCGATTTTAACAAGGCAAAAACTTTTACAGAAAAACGTAAAATGTCTTTAAACAAACAAAATAAAATCAGACTTACATTTTTGTGAGGTTTAAAAGCAAATACCATCGTTCCAGATCCTGTACAACGTACGATTTTCCGTTTTTGACTGTCGATCTGGCGTCATTTGAATGTATGACGTTATACCTTTGATTGTGACGTCGCACTTTCGACAGTCATACCATTTCGCGTGACAGTTATAGCTGTTGTATTTCGAGCTTTGCTAAATGTTTGCAAAGCGATATATGTAAGATAGATCTAGTGAAATGGAAGAATATGACTTTGGACTTTATTTTATCAACAAAATACAACAGTTTAGTGATTTCATGTGTGCTTCACGCTTCACGTCAACAACGCATTGTACGCATGTGTCAATAATAATTGTTCTAGACAGAACACGGATATGTTTCTATAACGAAGCGGCACATCATATTAGAATTTAAGTTTATCCTGTGTTTTAAAATGCTTTTTCTCACAACCCTGTTTAGATGAATGATTTTTCAGTAGTTTAAGTAAAGTCAAGAAATACCAAAGGGATATTCGAAAGAGAGAAAAATCGTAACAACTGACAAACTCCGGAAAACAACAAAGACAAGACCAAAACAATACATGCACTACAATTAAAAACTAAAAACATATGAACAATATGGACCCCACCAAAAAACCGGGGGTAGACTCAGGTGCTCAGGTGCTGTCCATGTCAAATCCGATATGCGGAAGGGATAATATCAATGGAACAGGTCCATTTTCATTTGGGAAACGGTTTTTTCATACCTGTCAACCAAGTCATGATGACGCCGATAAAACTTTAAGAAGGATGACTTCAGCTTAGGAGCAACGTACCCCTGTCTGAGCAAATTTTCTGTCAGAAGCCAGGCTCTGTTCAGGAAGTCAATGTATATGTCACAAGCTCTGGAATAACGTATGAGTTGTGAAATATATTCTCTATACGCCGGCGCTTCTGGAATATTGCCGCTCAAAAATGGAAAGTTGACGATTGGAAAGTCAAAGTCATCCCGTTTGTCGTAAAGTTTTGTATTCAACCTTCCTCTGGTGTCAATTTCGAGGTGAAGGTCAAGATAAGACGCAGACTTGGCAGTGTCTGTTGTATCCTTAATTTCGAGCTCATTGTGATAGATGAGATGTAAGAAATTATCAAAACGTGAATTGTTGAGTGATAAGACATCATCTATGTAGCGGAAGTAGTGGCGCACAAATGTTGATTTGTTAATTTAACCTTGCATATGTTGAAAATAAAATTTTTGTTTTCAATACCTCATAGCAAAATAAATTAATTTTCAGATGATAAGTTTTTATAATTATTATAAAAAAACTGCGGGTTATAATTTCTTTTCTCTAATTCTGGGTGCATTTATAGTCAGTCATACTCTGGGTTTCAAAGAGTCAACACCTTTTTATTTTTATTTTTTGACATGCTCGTGATCAAGACCATATTGTTCGAAACGTTGGGTATTTTAACTTTTTGGTTTGATTGTTGTTTTTTTTTACAGCTTTTGACAGCTCACCATTTCCATTTATTTTTCTTGTTATCCATTTATACATCTCTTGAAAATTGCATCTATGTTACTGAAAGAACATTGTCAGCTGTTTTTTCTACCATGATGATATCGATATCATCACCCCTTTATCATACCCCTTATATGATAAAGCGTATAAAACATGTCAAAATTCGTATCACGCGTCGTATCACCACCCCCATCAATATCATCCATCGGGCCAGAGGCCCTCGTGCTGATATTGTAATCTCGGGGTGATATGACATGTGATACGGAATTTGCCATACATTATTCTCTATATATCACCGCACAATGGATAATAAATGCTAGTGAAATTTCCCGCCAAAAGTGTTCGGAAGACCTTTCGGAGTTTTACATTTTCATTAGAGAAAAGGATTCTAAAACTCTTGACGCGCTGATTAAATTTTCATTTTTTAAACTGCTCGCAGTTTCAAAATGAAAATTTAATTATCTCGAGTTGATAAATTTCACTATCATATACTTATAGAAAATAAAGGTAAATAAAAGTAATATCAGCCCGCTAAGCAAATTCTTATAAGATTTGGGCAGAAATATGCACAATTTCTAATTTTATCGAAGGGTAAAATTTTACCTTTATTTTCTATAAGTATATGATAAGACTTTGTTATCAACTGTTTCCGTTTAGCCTTGTGTGTTTCTTAAATTTTGGTTCATTTGTGTGTTTCAGAGTTTAGTCTGGAGTCCATTTCGCTGAACTAGTTTGCATTTTTGTTTAGGGGCCAACTGAAGCCCATTGGTGACCATGGGCTGTCTTCTGCTCTTTTGTCAGGTAGTTGTCTCTTTGACACATTCCCCGTTTCTATTCTCTATTCTATTGTATAAAATAGTATATTTGGGCCAAAAAATGGCTTTTATATAAAGGACAAATATACCTAAGGAGCAATCAATAAAACGTAATCCATTGGACAGACAAACCCGGGAAGACAAACGAACAACCACAAGCACAACAAATAAACACAGAAAACTAAAAACAATGAACAACACGAACTCCTATAAAAACCAGGAGTGAACCCAGGTGATCCGGAAGGGTAAGCAGTTCCTGCTCCGTATACGGCACCCGTCGTGAAGTTCAACAAAGTCAATCCGGAGGAAGTCACAAATCGTAGGAGGCGCATGAAAGGTTACGACAGTGGGAACAGGTCCAACATCATCTTAGATATTGGAACACTGTAATGGTCATTCAATTCATGATGACGACCGTAAAATTTCTTAAGTGATGACAGGAATTGAGAGTTGAATGACCACAATCGTATTTTTGTACGAACAATTATTCTGGAAAAAACTAATCTTATTATTCCTCATTATCATTGCTCGAAGACTATCACAACTTGTATTAAATCAAGCTCCTATTTTGTTAGAAGTGGTCAAAACAAACTGTCCGGTTTGTGTTAATATTCTATTGATATAATACCAAGAGATTTATCTGGAATTTACATCGAAATAAGAATGGATAATGATCTTAGATTAATTAATTTATGCGTTTTAAAATACTTAATGAGATATATATTGCGGCGAAAGAAGTAATGTCCGGCCAGTATAATTGGGTGATTACGGAAGTGTCGTGCTAGTTCTGGCAATAAATATATCGTTGTAGTTGAATTACAAACAAATAAATTTCAATGGGAATTATCTAAATAACAATCCAAAGATACTAATATTAGATATTGTAGATTTATACTATGCTGTATACAACGTATTTGAAGGAGTTACCTCTCAACAGCAGCATTAAAACCCAAACATTTGGAAGACCAAAAACCAACCTTATATTAAACAAGAAGTACTCAACCAAAAATACCGAAATAGTAAGCCAAATTTCATCTAAGGAGATCTACCATGTGCAATACAAGGAATGAACCCTTAGCATTTCTATTATTTTTGAATTTTGCTAAATACTGGTAATTTCTGTAACAAATCAATGAATAATCATGTCAGACAAGTCTGACGACTGGGTTGGCGAATACCCTCGGGGACCTAGGGTCCACCAGCAGAGGCATCATCCCAGGAGTTTCAAAATAACAATCCAAAGATACTAATATTAGATATTGTAGATTTATACTATGCTGTATACGACGCATTTGAAGGAGTTACCTCTCATCAGCAGCATTAAAACCCAAACATTTGGAAGACCAAAAACCAAACTTATTAAACAAGAAGTACTCAACCAAAAATACCGAAATAGGAAGCAAAATTTCAGCTAAGGAGATCTACCATGTGCAATACAAGGAATGAACCCTTAGTATTTCTATTATTTTTGAAGTTTGCTAAATACTGATACTTTCTGTAACAAATCAATGAAATATACCGTACTAGTGAATCAATGTAGAATTATTTGGATATTTTAGACTGATATCTATAGGGAAAACGGTACTATTTCAATGGTACAACAGGGATAATTTTACCCTTTTCCAAATTTTTAACAAAAATCCAGGATCGACGCCCATAGTTAACACATTCGAAAATAATTGATGACCAACTTCCTATTCCACCAGCTTTGGAAAACTAATGTAAATGGCACTATGCCTTCTTTATACACGCATAATTTCATTCTGAAAACTACAATTTGAAGGATAACGAGACACCTCTTCCTTTTTTTTTCACATGTTTCGATAAACCAGATGAATAATTCAAGATTACATGGTGAACACGGTTTCTGATTCTTATACTTCATTTTGTACAGTGAGCAACACTAAAATACTTCATTTGTGAAGACATTTATATGTACTGTAGAAATGTGTGAATTACCTGAAATACAAAAAAATAAAGGCAAAATATCCTGTTATTTTTTTCAACAACAAAAAATAGCATTTAATCAATACCTAACAAATACGAATGTATTCTATATTATATTATAATGAAAAAATTAACTAGAGGCTCACCTGAGCTTGTATCGCGCTTACCACCTGGCTTCTATTAGCCCATTTGAAAATATAATGTCTGTTGTATCGACATGGCTGTTCAAGAAATGCAAAATGTCAAAGAGACCTTGACATTTGACCTTTGACCTAAAATGAAATGGGTCATTTTGCATCTGTTCTACCATATAAGATCCCTGCAAATTTGCCCATAAGCTTCTAAGCGCAGCATGATGTCGATAGATAGATAATGAATTAAAGTAAACGTGGACACAGTCATTATTATGCTTTTCCCAATAAATTGTTGGATAATATAATATACATTACAAAAAAATATTAAAACTACCATAATAAAAATACCAGGGGTCCTTCCATATATCAATCCTACCAAGTTTTGTTACAATCTGCCAAATGGTTTCTGACTAGAAGATCAAAATGTTAAAAGTTTTGTTTGTTTGTTTAGTTGTGGTTTTACGCCGTTTTCAGCACATTTGGCTATTTCCCGGCAGCCAGTTTATATTGGTGGAGGAAGACGGAGTACCCGGAGAGAACCACCGAACTTCGGTAGGAAAATTGGCAATCCCTGTCAATTTAGATCGGAGTCGAACACATCCCGCCACAGGTGGGATTTGAACTTGCAACCCCAGTGTTGACAGGCTAGTGATTATTAGTAGTTATGACGAACTACCTAGGCCACTCGGCCACCGAGGCCCCAAATATTAAAAGGTTATTGACGACGGACGCAAATTATGACATAACCTCACTTGACCTATAGGCTAGGTGAGCTAGAAATGGCATATACACAAGTCTATAGACAGTTAAATGAAAGACTGAAGTGGAGTTAAACTAATAATGAACCACAATATATAAGTAGTTTGTCTTAAATATGTATTAACAAAAATAAAATGTATCATATGTAAAGTCATAAATACCAAAGGGATATTCGACGGAGGGGGAAATCGAAACAACTGACAAACTCCGGAGAACAACGAAGACAAGACCAAAACAATACATGCACTACAAAAAGGATGACTCCAACTTAGGAGCAACATATCCCTGTCTGAGCAACTTTTTTGTCAGGAGCCGGGCTCTGTCTAGAAAGTCAATGGATATGTCACAACCTATGGAATAATGTATGAATTGTTAAATATATACTCCATGTTCTGGAATGTTGCGCTCAAATATGAGAAGTTGAGGATTGGAAAATCAAAGTCATCCCGTTGTCATACTAAGTTCTGATTTCTTGAAACATATAAGTTCCTTTTTTCTATTAAAAATGTAATCTTAGTGTGTTAATCCTGATACATAGCTAATCATATCAGTTTTAAACTCAAAGTTTGATTATCTCCACCTGAAACCACTAGATGGCTCCTTTTTAGCTCACCTGGCCTATCATCACTTTTAGTCCGTCGTCCTTCCATCTCCTCTGCAACAAGTTGGCCAAATTGAACCAAAATTTGCAAGAATGGTATATGGAAGGGTGTCTATAAATCTTCCTCAATTTATTCCGATCGGATGAAAACATGGCCACCGGAGGCAATTCTTGATTCTAATTGGTCAAATTTTCAAATTTCTTCTCTAAAACAGCAATACCAACTCTATTCAAACTTTATAGGAAAGATGATTCGGATACCCTGTACAAAGATTCCTTATTTGCTGTTGATACGGTGGCATATAGGTTTGCATTGCAGCCTATGGGAAATCACAATTCCATCATTTCCTCTGAAACCACTGGACCAAATTAAACCATTTAACCAAACTTTGCAGGAATGGTGTATGGAAGGGTGTCTATAAAACTCCACATTTTATTCTAATCGGATGATAAACATGCCCCCCCCCCCCCCCCCCCCCGGGGTAAATTCTTGGTTTTGATTGGTCAAATTTTCAATTTTCATCTCCTCTAAAACTACTATGCCACATCTTTATAAACTTTATAGGAATGCTGAATGGGAGACCTTCTACAAATATTCCTCATTTGGTATTGGTCAAGTGGCATATAAATTCAAATTCAACAAATTTATTTATTGAAATAGAGTCCAACAGTGGACTATCATCAATACATAACAAGAAGCAAACAATAACAATACATATACAATGAAAAGATGTAACATGTACACATGTAGTAATACACAGCTGAGGAATCAGAATAAAATTGGATTATTCCCCTTTGTATATTTATTCTTCAAACATTTTATATATTCCAAATATGCCAATTTAACAAATATCAATAACTTTCCTTCACAAAATAAATCTGATTTTTGTTTCAGTGGAAATATATAATAAACAGGTTAACATTATCGTTGACTTTCCCTCAAATATTGGTTCAATTTGTACATATTATATATTCCAGATATATTGATTTTACAAATATCAATATCATTACTACATAAAATAAATCTAAATTTTTCTAGGTCTGATAGAGTAGAAAAAGATGGTACAACTTCAATAATATTATTAAAAAGATCTTGTCGATAACTATTCAGTGCAGTACATGACATAAGAAAATGAAATTCATCCTCTACTTCTAAATTGCAAATTTAACAAGTTCTTTGCTCAGTTGAAATGTTACTGTACCTCCCTCTTTCAATTTCTAGCATTTAATTACTGATGTGGAGTTTAATATATAGTACAATTTGTTTATCTACATCGGTATATAAGTAATTTTCTCTCTGAAAGTGTACCTTAAGTTTATTGTAAGTTCTCAGTTTATTTCCATTACCGTTAACAGGTCTATTATCACCACTATTGCTTTGGTGTTCAATATTTCAGGCCTTGAGCATAACTGAATAGTCATAAATTGACAAAATGTGCATATCTTGTTCATCAAAAGTGGTATCAAAGAATTTATTTTGGTAAATCATTTGAATATATATGAACCTAACATCCGGTAGTGTAAACCTCTTCAACGATATTTTACAAACTCCTTTTTTTTTCACTAAAGTAAGAATTTTGATAAAATTCGTAAGTACAGTAAAACAAAACAAATAAAAAAAAAAACAAAAAACAAAATAAATAAAACATTCAGGTAATACATGTACCATGCTTTTCAGATGTGTAAGCATATCCTACTCTGAATCTATTCCATTATACGTGAAAATTTCCCTTGAAGAGTCTGTATGAAATCCAACAGTAAGTAGAGAGGTACATGTAGTCCTATGTTTAAAGATTTTGACGATAGACCTAACAAAATGTAAAAATAATTTTCTAACGTAAAGAAAAGTATTTTTATATATCGCAGACACGTGAATAACAATTCAGATGTAACAACAGATACATGTATACATCTCTGGTTACATTTAAATTAGTATGCTAAGTGAAATGTTAGTAGATGTTTGGATCAAAGATGATATTACTTTAGAATCCATGCATATATATATTTACTAATAGAGCAGCTAATGGATGTCTTGATAGCTTACCCCTGGGGGCCGAGTGGTCTAGGTAGTTCGTCATGAATACTAATGATCACTAGCCTGTCAACACTAAGGTTGTGACTTCGAATCTCACCTGTGGCAGGATGTGTTCGACTCCGATCTAAATTCACAAGGAGTGCCAATTTTCCTACCGAAGGTTGGTGGTTCTCTTCGGGTACTCCGGCTTCCTCCACCAATAAAAACTGACCGCCGCGAAATAGCCAAATGTACTGAAAACGCCGTAAAATCCCAACTAAACAAACAAACACTTTTTTATGTCATTGATTGTTGAGTTTGGTTTTGAGAGTTCGTCGGATAAACAGTGTTTGTCTTTTTGCATTTGCATAACATGTCTTTCAATCCTCGTTTAAAGTCTTTGATACAGAAAACATAAACAAATGGATCGAACAATGGATTTAGAAATACCAACAAATTGGAAACGGCAACCCACCTATCGATGGTCCTAGTGTATCCGGTATACAACGAGATAGCGACTACAATTGATCTTGGAATGTATGCTATGATCGTCAGGATGATGATAATGCCCAGGATGACAACAGATCTCAGCATTGCTGATTTTGCTGCATTGTTGTTTGATGTTGTTGGTTTCTTGAGAAATTTTCTGATGATCCGTACTATTACAACTAAATAAACCAAAATCACCGAAGTACAAAGCAAAGTAAATGGCGTTAGTCTAAATAAAATATGTTCGATTTCAATCCTTCCACCGCACGTTTGTGTTTTGTTTGAGTCGCCCAAAACATAATAATGATTTTTATCTGTTGTTACTTTCCAAATAAATGGTAGGACTCCATATAAATGAATACCAAAAAAGAAAATTGTTACACTTCTGTCGGAAGACAATTTCGTAAGAAATGTTTTCTTGTGGACAAATGTAGCATTTAGGCGTTCAAGACAAATAAATAAATTTTGCAAGAGAGAAAACATAAAAGTTCCTGAGGCGATATCCCTTGTAAAATCACACAGATAAATGATCGTATTTGAACTTAAATTGTCCATGGATTTCAACAAAAATATGATAAATCCTTCTACAAGGGTTCCAATGTCGCTTATACTTAAACACAATACTAGTTTCTTAAATCTAGAATCATGTAGTTTCTTCGTCTTCAACAAAATTGCGACAGACACAATGTGTACAAACAAACAAATTGTAAACATAAAAAGAAAGATAACGTCGTTTGTATCCATGCTCATCTCCAGTAAGTCAAAATTGTTTGCCAAAGAAATGTTCATTATGGCTTTGGTAGATACTAAATTACTCACTACATATACATATTTAAACCGTAAAAGTATTAATTATTGCCTGAGTTGTATAATTAAACACATAAAAATAATTAAGTTAAAGGCAACTGGCTTAATTGAATGTCGTTCTTAGATCTTTATGCATTATGTGTACGTGATATAATAGCAAAAGGTGACAACAAGCTAATACATTATTCCTGAATGCTGAACCATTTCTCGCAACATTTGTAAATTAGTACACGATTCTCGCGCATTCAGCAATGAGCAACGAATTATTTAGTTGTCTAATCACGGAGCCCATATACTAATCAGTAATGAAATAACAGTGTTGTGTTAATGTTCAGAGGTCTTTATATATACCGATGTAGACTTATTACTGGCTCTTTAAAAGCTTTAACATTTGTTCATGAAAATAAAGAACATCTATGCTTATTTACTATCAATTTGATATGTGTACATAGTACGCTGTTTGAACCTCAATAATAGTGTTGCTCCTTCGTGGGTCCCATAATTATAAGTAGTAATCCACAGCCGAGTTAGATTCAGAACGGGCTGCTGTTTTCATTGAAAAATCATCAGAATGTGTGCAGAATTCTTTCAATTTTTTATCGTTCTTTCAACTTTCCTGCTGAGAACAGGGTAAGGGGGTAAATTTGTCCCAGTTCACGAGAAAGATTTCTTTCATTCTCGACTTTTTTTTTGTAATTTTGTCACTCAAAATAAAATTGTATGTTTTGACAATTGTATTTGGGATGTAACCCCATGTGCCATTGTTTTTTTTTTTAAGATGTGAGTGTATAAATAAAACTTATTTTGTGCCTAATAAAAAAGCTAGTTCCCGGTAAATTCTTGAAAACCCTTGCCTCCCCTATTGCCTAGATAGCATGATATCCAAAATGATTGTTTAGCCAATACTTTTAACAGAGCTAATTTTGAAAAGAGAAATTGTTGTAAACTCCTTGTTATTTTTGGCTTTTTAGAGACAACACCTGACCGTACAAAACCTGCGAGATATTGCCGTCAAAGGAGGAAATATGTTAAGTAAAATTTTAATTATAAAAATGAGCGCAGAGAAAATCCCATTGTAATGATAAATTAGAAGTATGTTATTAGAAAAGTTGATTTTGACATATTTGTTACGTTTGGAGCACATATTTTTTAACATTTCATTGGAATTCTTGTGCGAAGAAAATTTTGTGATATATATGTAAGAACATAATTCCCGCGGCTCATAATACATAAAAATAAAAATAGAAAAGGAAAAGTAGTGTGATGAAAAGTTAATTCTATAGAGTAAATTCCAGAGAGACTAAATCAAATCTTCTTGTGTATTCATAAATACTTGAAATAACATTATTCATGTAAAATCACAACATTATTCATGAAAAAACAATTAAGACTTTGGGATACAAATGTAGGTCAGATTCAGATTTATTAACCCTTAAAAATATATATTAATAAAACGTATCACAAAATACCGAAATAAATTTATTAAACGTCCAAAGGCTCGGGGAATAATTATATTTTCTGACGTTCATAAATCCTGATACCGACGTATTTCAAAGTCAGGACATTGGATTCTTAACTTTTCCCTCTATTTGATTCCTTGTAAAATGCGAAGCTTAATTTTTACAAAAAGGAAAGAAACTAGAGAATGGGTCATTAAGTCACATGATGCTCCGTCCACATCAACATAGAATTGTCATATATTATTCTGAGCGGAAATAATTTTGAGAATTACTTCAAATAAATTAAACGACAGTGAGATATTATATCCTGCTTATATAAGTATTCTCAAATAATCTACCAAATCAGAGGATTTTAGTGGAAAAGTATCAATGATAAACTGCCGATTCATTTATTTTCGTGGAGTGAGAAAAAAATTGCTGTTTAAAAATATTTAATTAGATGCTTTCATCATTTGCTCATATTCAAGCAGCCGAATAAATGTATTTCACCGAGAATCCAAAATCTTTGGTCTCACATGAAATCAGCAAAATTGGCATCACATGAATAATGAATTGACAGAAATAAATTCAGTTTCAGAGATTTTAACTGAGAGATTTAATGGAGACACTAAAGTTTAGTGACTGAAATGCATACTGATCTATGTTTAAGTTTACAAAATTAATACAGATGTGAAATATCATTGATAATCACCTTAAGTGAAAAAATACACATAAGTTCAAATATTTAACCAAAGACCCCAAGCACAAAATGTAGGTCATGGCGACTCAAATTTTTCCGACTTGTTCTTTAATAGATGTCAGAAGTAGTGTTATATCATTGGTATATCTCACTAGGTTTCTGCCAAAGGGACTAAGACGCTAAACTTAAATCGAGTCACTCAAGCATGAAATGTAGGTCACAGTTATCCACATTGTTGGAGAAATGCATTATATAATGTAAGAGGTGGTAAAGTATCATTCGTAATACACCGTGTATTCCTAAGATATGAAATTAAGTGCAAAACTTCATCAGAGTCAATCATGCATTAAATGTAAGTCATATTAACCAAACCGAACCGACGTACGTCGCTTTCTGGGCTTATAAAGCTCAAAACTGGGTTCAATATGTTTTCATTAGAATATCGATAGTATGTTCAAAAACTCTACATATATCTTGCCAGCTAGAAATTCTTGCATGTCAAAAACATCAACCTTCAAGTATTAAACTGTAGCATCAGTTTTCGGAAATATAATCAAGGTAGAATAATTTGATAATAAAAGAATATTAAAAATGAATAACATTAAATTTGAATACATATAATATTTAATAATATGCATGTATACATGAACAATCTCATATCTCAAAAAACGTATCACAATTACTGAAATGATGTTAATACCTGATCTATTATTACTAGATATTTTTAAAAATTAAGTTAAAAATGGATACAAAATAGTTTATACTGCTCATATGTTTTATAGCTAAATAAACCTACATATATGATTATAACAAATATTTAAATTGACAAAGGTGAATATATGGAATAATAAAATATGATATACGACATTAAATAATTCTGTTAGAGAAAAACGTTATCCAAAAATCATAAAAACTTCACCATATATATATAAAAATAAAAACCACTCTCTGATACTAGTTCAGATGATAATATACACGTACAATTTCCCCTTAAGACCAAAAAGACCAAACTTTGAAGCTTTTCTTTCTTTTACCGTTTTTTTTTAACCAAGCAGACTCGTTTGAATTCTCGAAATTCATTAGACTATGTATCTTTATGTTGGTTAATTTATTTTTTGAAACATATCTTTAATTATAAATTATCATAATATTGAAAGTAGAAAAATAGACCCTTAATTTTTTTATTCAGTTTATTTGTTTCAAAATCATGTATTATTAACAGAGGTCTATACCCAAATATGTGGAAACCTGAAACAATGGACGAAAATGTTGTAGAGTAGATTCAGCTTGACTTTAGACTTTAGTGCCAAAACCATCTTAATACAGACCTAGGAGAGATATTTCATAATTAAAAAAAAACTCAGAAAAACAGTTTTCAAGTATCAATTCAGACCAGTATCGAAATACTTGCAAACTGGCCAAAGAAGCAAACACAGTTTGCTACATTATGTCTTGTTAATTGTCATATAACAATGGCAAAATGATAGCCTAAAATAAAAATATCTTATCAAAAATTCAAATTGTTAAATATATATATATATATATTTATATGTACATAAATATTTAAATGATTTTTTTGTTGGATTGTAACTAAATCGTTCACATCAACAACTGTGCAGAAATGTTCACTTGTTGAACATGTTCAGTTTAGAACTTTCTTTAGTGGGGTATCATGGACGTGTCAAAGTAGCTTGCATGTGAAGACTTGAACAGCACTTTTGACTTGCTCTAAAAATGGGGTTTTCTGTTATATCAAGGCATTCAGAAAAATATATGTGTTGGGATCATACAAAGGACAATAACGACTACATGTTCGAAGAATTCAATATGATCTGTAGCGAGGGTGACACAAAATCGAACTTTTTTCACAGATAAATTTAATCAACCTATCAACTAAAAATATGATTGTCACAAATTTTCAGAGCTACAATGTGACGTGTAAAGATTGTTACACAACATGTACCTTATGACTATAAACAAATCGTTCTTGCTAGGACAAATAATTTTTTTAATTATTGTTACTATTATTATTACTAATATTGTCTGTATTGACTTACAATTTATAAATATATTTATAATTAGTACTTCATTTTTTTTTATATAAAGGTTGCGGTTGTTCATGGACAATGCCGTTTCAGTGATAAATTATTGATTTGGACGAGCCATAAATAACTAAATAGCTAAAACTTCATGGAAATAAAAAATCAGAGGCTCCATGCAGCCTGTGTTGGTGTATCGTAAAAATCGCAAGTTCCGTGAAAAATGCAAGCACGCATTACCTGGATTTTAGGTGACAACAAATGACAAAGCACTTCTATATAAGATCTGTAAGGAATTGTTCTACAGTGTCAAGCACATTAGGTAAGATATGTAAATAATTCTCCCAGTGTCCAATTTTAAAATTGTTAAACAAAGTCCAGCTTTGGCAGCTAGTTTGGATTCCGATCAGTACGAAAACATAACTTTTGTAGCAGACATTTATCCAAAGATTTTTATGCATCAAAAACATTTCAATTTGCTTAGTATTTTCTGACAAGAATATCTTTGTACAAATTTCCCCATAAGGTCCAATGTTAAACTATTTTGAATTTCAGATCGGCATAAAAAACAACTTTTGTAAATGTTCATCCAATGCCTGTTTATAAATAAACATATTTCAATTGGGTTGGTAATTACTGGAAAGAAGACTTTTGTAAAAATTATCCATAGAGTTCAATGTTAAACTAAGTATGGCTGTGGCCGCCATATTGAATTTCCGATCGGCACAAAAAACATAAGTTTTGTATAGGTTCACCCAGCGCTTGTTGATACATAAAAACATTTCAATTGGCTTGGTAGTTTCTGACAAGAAGACCTTTGTACAAATTTTCCCATAGGGTTTAATGTTAAACTAAGTCCGGCTGTGTTGACCATTTTGAATTTCAGATCGGCATAAAAAAAACATACCTATTGTAGAGGTTCATCCAGTGCTTGTTCCAATCGGCGACAAAACATAAGTTTTGTAGAGTTTCATCCAATGCCTGTTCATACATAAAATAATTTCAATTGGCTTGGTAGTTTCTTACATAAGACCTTTGTACAAATTTCCCCAAAGAGTCCAATGTTAAACTAAGTCGGGCCATATTGAATTTCCGATCGGCACAAAAAACAAAAGTTTTGTATAGGTTCATCCAACGTTTGTTGATAAATACATTTCAATTGGCTTGGTAGTTTCTGACAAGAAGACGTTTGTTCAAATTTCCCCTTAGAGTCCAATGATAAACTAAGTCCGGCTGTGGCCGCTATCTTGAATTTCTGATAGGCATAAAAAAAACATAACTTTTGTAGACGTTCATCCAATGCTTTTTCATACATAAAACATTTCAATTGACTCGGTAGTTTCTGTGGGTCCAATGTTAAACTAAGTCCGGCTCTGGCGGTCATCTTAAATTTCCGATCGGCAAAAAAAAACTTTTCGTAGAGGTTTATCCAAAGATAATTCATGCAACAAATCTAAAGCTAAAACTCTCCCCAAATCAATAGCAAAACATTCAGTTCCCATGTTTGCAAAAGGTTTGGTTTAGCAATCTTTTTTTTGGTTGTTATTATGGTATCTCGGCAAATACAAAATGTAGGAACATGGCTAAAATTGACACAAGAAGTAAAAAGATATATCTTATACCCAAGTTTTATTGGGTATTATTCAATTATTTATTATAGTAATAAGAGTTGTTTTGCAGCAATTTAGCCCTGTAGTAGGGAGACCAGCTCACTCATAAACTGAATAAAGTCCGACTTTATGTCAAGTTTGCGAGTGACTTGGTCGAGTTTTTATACAGATAAATTGCGGAAGAACTTTTTATTTATTATTCCATAATAACTACATTTTTGGCAAAATAAGAAAGAAATGAGCGGTTTAAAATGGCACTCTTTACTGGCTCACATATTCATCCATTGAACGTCATTTATCGGAAAATAAAAGATCTCAGACATCACGTTGAGGACCAATCAAAATAAAAAAATACACACAGTATTGAATTATTGAATGATAATATTACGTAGGGTCCATGGATACATTGTACATATATAAGAATAACAACAGCCCGAAGTTTGAAGTTTGCATAATTTACCCAACTTCAGTCAAATACATTTATTTTTCATTTTCTTGTGTTAATTTCACTCGTGAAATACGTGATAAAGTAAGGAATTACTTAATGCATGTTAAAAATATTATTCTAATATTATTGTACGTTCTTTTCGTTATGTAATATATCAATAATTGCCTTTTTCGTGGCGGTTTTTCTATTTTTTGTGCATTTAATTGATTTTTAGGTAAAATATGAAGTAAACATGTTTTTGAATATGTGGAAGTTTGGTTTTCACAAGTTCGAACCATCTCGACTTTTAGGGCATACATAATTGACACTTGGAATATTCAAAATTGTCGCAAATTTTTCATCAAAAGTCTTATGCAGAGTACATGTATGTCCGACATAAGAAGACGTGGATTTTGGCGAGATAAAAAAATCATGCGGTCCTTTCCCTTACCTCATACATTCAATTTTCAACAAACATTTTACAAATAATTAACATTTTTTCAAGTCTGAACATAAGTATGGCTCCATTTATCAACCTATAGTATTTAGTGAAAAATATATTTGGCGGTATAATCTATAAAAACCTGTCAAATTAGATAAGTTCGGCAAATATATATATATTGATTTTTGTAGCTTTGTTTTTAAAATTCTAGTAGTTATCAAAGTTACATCCTCTACCTCTACCTCTACCACGACCACGACCACGACCATTTGGCATACCACGACCTCTATGATGACCTTGTCTCTGACCTCTACCTTGGTCATATGTCTGAGCACTATCTTTATATTCAGTATCTATGCCTTTAAATTGATTACTTGTTTGTTCATCTTTTTTACACTGCTCCCTATGATTAGGTTTTGGTCGATTGTTTGACTTCATGTTACCTTCCCTTAGATTTTCAGTTTGTGATTTCTTTGCATTTTCAGTTTGTGAAATCTTTGATATTTCAGTTGATCTGTCTTTAGATTGTTTTGTTGTTGATTTTGCGTAAGGGTTACTTTGCCTTCTATTATCATTTTCTAATTTCATTGGTTTTTCGGGAAATCTTCCACTGCCAAAATAATCTTTAAATCGATTATCTGACGATTGACCATTTGTATGACCTCTTGTGCTGCGCCCTCTACCTCTATAGTAATATACAGTTTTTCTATTCGGTGGCGTAGCAAAATGGTATGCATTCACTTTATTAATCGGTTCTTGAAATTCTAAAACCTGCATAAATGTCGTATTATCCTCTTTGTGTCTGTTTACAGATTTCCATCTGCCTCTACCGCCTCCTCGTACACCTGTGTCTTTTGTTTGTTTTCGTCCTCTTCCTCTGGTGTGTTCAAATATGATGTTTCCATGGCAGTTTTCATGATCTTTGCTGTCCCGTTCACAGGAATAGCACTGATTTGTCAAAATAGTGGAGGTTACATGCCCTTCGATAAAGGAAAAATAAAACAGTTGAAGTAGCTGATTAACTGCAAAAGCAAATTAAAATGTTGGTTTTCATTTAAACGCGACTTACAGAAAAAAAATCTTTAATTCCTTTATTTTTGTAAATGACCCTTAATGGACGTTGAAATTTTCAGTCCATAAATTTTGGTTCTTTCATTCCCCCTTTTTTGGCGAAAAACTGGATATAGAAAACAACTCGTATTACAGTATATTTTTAAGTTAATGACTCCTTATGGAGTGTGAAATTTCCGGTCAATTAATTTTGGAATTTAGATTTTAGTGGGTCTTCATCTCACATATTATATAGATATTGCCTATCCTGTATAGATCATTTGATTGTATTGCTCCAATTTTTTTGTTAATTTGATTTGGCTTTCCAAAACATTCCCAAAGATGCTTAATTCAAAATTTCAGCAAATTTGTATCTTGACTCTAATATGACTTACCATATTTGCACACTTCCCATTCATCAATGTGAATTCCTATCACGTGGTTTAGTTTTGGATATATTTTTGCATTTATTAGGTAGGCATCATCTTCCATGTCTTCAATAATTTCTGTTAGATCTTCGTATAAGTCTTCCTCTCTGATATCATCCGTAATGGTGCCAATTAGGCTTAATACTTCTTCTCCAGAAAGTGTATAAAATTGATGAAATTCATCTTTGAAATATTTTGACGACTTACTGCCCTTATATTTTGAAAATTTTGGTATATATTTCAAAATGTATGTTTTTTCCAAAAGTCCAGATTTTGTCGATAAAAGACAACAGATCCAATTTAAGAACACCTCTTTTATAAGTTGACTAACATATACCCAGTGGGTTAAATTGTTTTTAGGTGGAAGTTGAATCATATGTAGAACATGTTTGCATAGATCTTCCATTTCAATGATATCAAAATGTTTTGTTGCATTTGCATGAACATGTTGTATGATTTGAATATAAGTAGCAAATCTTCTAACGTATTGTGTACATAAATTTTGGAAATCAGCACCGGTTGCTGGAAATACTTTACAGCTCTTCCAGGTATTGTTGATTTGTTCCTTAGCATTTTCTAGAAGTTTTTTCTGGTGTTTTAAAACTGAATTATACCTTGGATGTTGGTGAACTACAGTTTTGCAATTCGGACATCTGGTAATCATAGAGGTCTGTGAACGTTTTATGTATTTATCAAGGAATGTGGACTCAATCGAATGACCACATGTTATCAATGTAACAAATATATGATTTTTTGTTGAGTCAGATTTTGTTATAAACATTTCAGGTTTACACTCCATGCAAAATTTTGGACAAGGCTCTCCACAAAATCCTACACAGGGGTGGCCGCAATTTAGTATTTTTGTGCACTTCTGATCGCATAGTGGGCGATCACAAACTTCCGAACATAACTTATTACATCTGTAGTGGGGACATTTCCATTCACATTTTAAACGACAAGGTTTGCATTTATCAACACACTTTAAACTGCATTTTGTGTGAAAACACGAAAAAGAACATTGCATTTTGCATGGGGTGCAGTTCTGACAAGCTTGACTTTCACATTGATGTCCGCATAACAATTCTTTATCACAGCGTTCAGAACATTCGGGATGGTGTCCGGCGGATTTACAATGTTTACACATCCCGTGGCATAAATGACCGCAAAATAAAGGTGCTTTGCATTTCTTGTCACAAATTCCTGCACATGGTTTGCTGCACTCTCTTTTAAGTATATGTCCACAAGACAGTTTAACGTCAATCATGGTTGAACAAGGAGGTAGTTTCTGTCCACTCTTTTTCTTCCAACATTTAATGTGAACAGAATGTCCACATTCAGGTCTGTTATATAAAACTGACTCATTACATTCTAAATTCAAGTCTAAAAAGTCTCTCTGCCAGCATTCTATCTGTGCCATGTGCTCGCAATCTGGCAAAGAAATTTCAATAGATTTCGTACATTTCATTTCTGTTATATCTGCAGAACAAACCATACGTAGTCTGTGCTTACAAATATCGAATGTTTTTAAAACTTTGGCTTTACATTCAGTTGTGTCAGGATCTTTATGGCACATCATTTGCTGAGTATGTCCACATTCTTTTACAACTTTTTTCACCATTTTCTGACAAAGAAACTCATTGGGATTAGATGAACAAGGTATTTTTTGTTTATGGCCACAATCTTTTAAGACCAATTCTATTAGTGCCTGACAATTACATATGTCGGGAAAATGACATTTACGCCTACAAACATGACCGTTTTTGCAGATTTTTTTGCATTGTTCTGTACATCTAACTTGCCGCGTTCTGTAGCAGTCATGCGTAAGTGAGTGACCGCAATCGAAGTATGTTGTTTTGGTCTCTTCACACTTTATTGTCGTGACATCTATGTGACACAGAAGGTTGATTTCATGTCCACAATCAGGAAATGTTTTCAATACAACTGTTAAGCATTTGTTTTGAAACTGAAAATCATTTGCAAAACATCTTCTTATGTATTCATGTCCACAATCATCTCTTTTGGAAGTTACAATAACTTGACATTCGTTATCTTGGCTATAAGTCTTATCAAAGCAATGTCTTTGATAGACGTGCTCACATGAGGACCATTTATCGATTACCATCTCCATACATTTATTGTTACTTTCAAACAATAAATCATGACACTCTCTTCTGTATTCATGTTTGCAATCCGATCTGTTTTCTGTCACTATAATTTTACATTTGTGATGACTTTCAAAAGTAGTATCATAGCACTGCCGTCCCATTTTATGGTCACATAACGACCGCTTTTCTGTGACAATAACTTTGCAGCTGTTTCTACTTTTATATGTCACATCATGACACATTCGAGTAAAGCTGTGTCCACAGTTTGATCTTGTATCAGATACGATCTCTGTACATTTGTGAGTGGTTAGATTAACGTGACATTTCAGATTTGCCTGGTGACCACAGATTAATTCCTTTTGGACAACTGTTTTACATAATACCTCTTCAGGCTTAACACAACATTCCATATGAGCTTCGTGACCACAATCTAGGATTCTAGTGACTACTACTCGACACTGATGTTCTGTATGATCAACATGGCATGGAAGTTGAACAACATGCTGACAACTGAGTATGCGTTCCATCTTTATGCTGCAGTTGCATTTCTGTCCTAAATGACACACTCTCTTACAAACATGACCCTCTTTGCATTCTTTTAAGCATGTCTTATTACATTTATATTTTTTATGCTCTCTATCAAATGGGTGGCATTTGCAACGACAGGCATGCCCACATGGTAATCTAAATTCACAGTCGAGATCACACCCTCCATCTGGTGCTTTTAAGAAATCACTGGGGATTCTGGCAAAAATTCCTTCTCTGCTAGGATGATTTTGACAGTAAAGCGGCAGTGCTTTTCCAATCGATGCATTCCCCACCATTATGCTTTTAGAATGTTCATCGTTTTTGCTTTTGTCTTCAACTTTGAGTTTTTTAATAATGGTTTGCCAGTGTATTGACCTACTTGTTAAAGTTGTACTATTTCCAACAATATAAAGACCTTGTTTAGCTCTTGATAGGGCGACACAAATCCTATTTTCTCTATTGAGAAATCCTATATCTCCATTTTGGTTACTCCGAACCAACGATAAAAGTATGATTTCATTTTCTTCACCTTGGTAATTGTCTAGGACCACAATATTTACACCATCAAACTTTGATTTTGGCATCTTTTCTTTCAAGCAAAACATCTGTCCTGCGTATGCTGCAATGATAGTAATTTCAGTGGGTTTATACTCCTGTTTAATTAAGTACAAGCAGAGCTCTTTGAGGTACTCAGCTTCATGCTCATTCACGTAACTTCTTCCTTCTTCTTTAAATTTTTCTGGATGGTTGTGTGAGATAAAGAAAACACTTTTTCGTACACCTCTGACGGGTTTGTACATTAAAACATTTTCGTTATCATCCAGAACGGGGTAAATATGCCTTACCAAAGCAGATATTTCTGGTCGCATTCGATGTTGTGTTTGAAGACAATGGTAATCTAAACCGTTGTTTAACATTCTTTTAAAAAGGGAAACTGAGAAGTTATAATTTCTTGCCAGTTCATAAACAGCTGGTTTTGGTTCTAACTGTTTGTGATCCCCGATAAGAATTAGATGTTTACAGCGTGGATTTATTGCTGTTACAATATGTGCCTCTGGTACCTCTGCTGCCTCTTCTATTATGGTGATCAATGGACCACATTTTTTCAATGATTCATTATATCTCGCAGCGGTCGTTGTCGTCATGGCAATTACAGTTGCATGTTGGATAATATCTTCATCTAATTCCATACTAACTTTTTTGTAATCATCAAATATAGTACTAAACTCCTTTTCTAAATTTTGTAATTGCTCTTGTAGACTCTTAATAAACATCAAAATCCAAGACCTGTACATCTTCCATCGTTCTTCAATTGTAAGCTTCCATAAATTTGTTATCTCGTTTACCTGACCTTCAGTCATGCTTTTTCCATAACGCAACTCTCTTGCAGATCTTTCTTTTTCGTTTCGTAGAAGAAAATAACATTTGTCGTCAACGCCTTTGTCATGTTGATCCTGCAATTGTTTGTCTAAGTCAAGACCAATGCTTTTTAGATTAAGTCCAGAGTTCACGTCATCAACGTCTAAATATCTTTCATTATATGCTTGTTCCGATTCTGATACGACAGTGATCTTTTCTTCATTCTCCAATTTTGATGTAAATCTGTCATTTGAGTTATCTCCTTCTTCTTTGTTTTTGTATACTTTATTTATTTCTTTAAACCAAGATTGTTCTAATACGTGCAGCCATTGATACCAAACATAATTTCTGTTGTCAAATTGAATATGGTGGGTTTTATTCATCACAGGTCTCATCGTCTGAAAGTTGAGAACAGTGTTTTTGTTTTGAATTACGTCAAGTATTTCTCTTTTTTCTTTTATTTGTCTTTTCATTTCAGCTGCTCTATTTAAAACCCCTTCTTGAGGATTATAAAAATATCTACGGACTCTTCTTTTAACATTCTTTATGGAATATTCCTCAACTTTTGGATTGTTGCATCGATTACCAATTCTAACTATATCTGCATAACCACTGAGGTTAGAATTTGGAGGCAAAAAGTCAATAATACCTTCAACAAACTGGTCCAATGCATGATTGCTGAAGCATACTATCAGCATGTAGGGTTTTCGTGGGGTCATCTGTTTTCTGTCGTTCTCCACCAAGTCGTGAACGTCAACTAAGACATCTCCATCTTTCCAACTTTTCGTATTATGTAATAACGCCTTAGCAATTTGCAAACCTATACGAGTTTTTCCAGTACCAGGTGGTCCTTGAATCAGTACAAATTCCTTTGTTAATGCTGATTTGAAAGCCTTTCGTTGAGATTCATCCATCCGAAGTTCCAGGTGTCCAGGCCATCTGTCCTCATTTAACAATTGCACATAACAGGATCGCTTTTTTTTTACAATGGCCTTTCTTGTTTGGTCCAAATCAACTTTTTCATTGAATATGACTGGTCCTAAGTCGTACGTGGTGTCTTTTGTAATGTAAGTAGGAGGGGCCACGCCAACATCACAGTTTACAAGATATTCTTGAAATGGAAGAGTGTCATGATCAATTCTGTGAAATGCTTTAAGGACATGCTTGTACGCTTCGAAGTATGCTGATGTTGCCTCAATCATTTTGCCATTTATGAATTTTGGCAGAATCTGATTTACGGCTGTCTTAAATATTTGTGCAGTGAATGAGCCCTCTTTCTGTAATACCTCCCTGTCACTATCTGCTACAACCGCAAAGAATACATTTTTAAAACCATTAAACGACAAAACAAGTAATGATCCGTATAACAGTCGTTTTGATTTTACCCAATTTATACGCTTAGCATGGTCTTTATCAAGTTTTATTTCGAACACTTCTCCTGACTCTATGGATGTACTTTTTTGCCCAACGACTATATTTCTGTATATATGACCATTTTCCAACCGGAATTTGTGGTTGTCTTTTTCTTTCTGTTTGAATTCAAGCACAGCTTCTCTTAGTGGAGAGATACAATCTTCTCTGTACAATCTGAATTGAACATCCAGGTAATGTTCCAGATCAATATATTTTCCCGACGCTTTATTACGTCTCAAAAACACTGTGGAATATAAAACGTCGTTTTCTGTAGGCAAAACTGAAATGTTTCTGAAGTCTTCCGGTGGGATATATTCATCTTCTTTATCTTTTCGGTTAACATGTTTTTCTTTGAATCTTTTTTCGACATTTTCAATGATATCATTTTTCAGCTGATATACTTGTTCCAGAAGATAATTTTCCTGACCAAGCGTATCGCATTCTGCAATTTGTATTTTTAGAAACTCGACAAAACCAAGAATATGGGTTGTAGTGCACAAAGATGGCATACAAGAATGAAGTTGTTGAATGATCGTCACAAAGTCGGAGAGAGTGCATTTGAAATCATGAATATTTCTGTTAGTACACGTTATTCCAACTAACAGGCGACGTCCACGATCTTCCAACAATGGCGTCCCTGGCAACAGTCGCATAAGATTCAAAACATCTTGTCTCCTAGAATGAGTTGGGCACGTACATGCTTGTGCTACGAGGTGCGTAAATAGCGAAAGAGAATCGTCAGAGAGAGTTTTAATCGATGTCTCTGAAACACTTATTGTTTCTAACAATATTTCAAGGAGTTCACCTTTCTCCGGTGGTGAGCGGTAGATCTTTGTAACAAATTCATCGGTTATATTGTCTGTTTTTACAAGGGCCATCATAGTATTTACATATTACACTTATCTGAAAAAAAGTATTAACACGTAACGGATAAACAAAATAATCATTGGTACCTACTCATACTCATGGAATTCTATGATAATTTTTAGGTATCGTGACCAGAATTGTCCACCATATTATTCCCATTGTCCCGGATGTTCCATGCAAAGTTATGACAAAGACCTCAGTAATTATCCGAAATACTATATCGCTAACTTATCTTCTAAGAACCTACAAGCAAACTGAGGAATTCTATTTCAGCTTAGTTCAGATATATCTATGGAATATAAAAAGAAATATTATTTATCCCGTCATTACTAACAACGTTCAGGATACCTTAATAATTCTAATTATCTGTTCTTTTCTTTTTATTTTTCGGAAACGGCAGTGGTGTCGAAAATTAAAATTCTGAAACCTTATTGGTCATCTAAATATAGTGTATAACAATAGTATATAGAAACTAGAAGGACAATTGTTCAGAGAACAATTGCAAGGTCTTTCCCGGGTCATTTAACTATGATAAATTTTTTTGACCAAATAAAAACAAACTAGTGTCTTGATATGTCAAACATTGATATCTGATGACCAATGGGTGCAAATCCCAAGTCTGTACTGTAGTGAACTAATTAGGGACGAAATAATATGGGACGACTTTACTTGCTTTTAATTGTATTTCCTATCCCCAGTACAAAACTATCCCTGAACTGAAAAACGAAGATGTTTTGTTTAAATATCTATAATTTTGAACCTTTCGAGGGTACAATAGTCAACTAATACGGTAATTTGATTGAAAATTATATGAATTAGTTCCAAAATTTAGAATTTTGATATTTATAATGGTTAGTTCAGTCCAAAGTGAGGTAATATTTGCGAATGATACACAACAGTAATAAAGAATTTTGTTTCTTTTATAAATATGCTCATTGTACTCTTCGAACCACAATTTCTGGTTAAAATATGATTGTTCTTAAATTTATTTGGATATTATTGTTAAATATGAGATTAACTCATGTCACATTTGTAAACAAAGGTGTTTATTATTGTTTTTCTTTTCCTTTGTAGTCAATCTTCTCATAGTACTAGAAATAAACATATCAATGAGATGATTTGCAATTGATTCAATCCATATGTCTATTACTAACTAATTATGAGTTGACCATTTCGTGTTCAGTTATATATTCAATAGGGTATAACTCTAACAAAGAGTCGTAAAATTGAGTCGCAAAAATGTAAGATGTGTCTTGTCAAGACAAACATTTTCTCTATTATATTTCATCAGCTATCTCTTACAGTTTCTGAGTTATTTCGATAACAAGGTCTACAGTCAAAATTGACATTTTTATAATATATAATATATAACATAATTATATATGGTTGTTAAGGGCTTTTTAATCAGTTGCTATAGACAGTTTCATTGACAACCCTTGACCTTCCATTTTTACTTATACAGTTAAATATAGGCCCCTGAACATAAATTTATATGGTTGCTAGGTACTTTTCCATCGGTTGCTAAGGGCTTTTTCGATGACCTTGATCTCTGACCTTTGACCTTTGTACCAAAATGTAGATCTTTTGAAACTGTTCTTTTTTTGTATTGACAGTTTCTTCCTATCTGTTATAGTTTGCGAGATATAAAATAAAATATAAACGTGTCAAGGGCACTAACCCCTATAAGTTGTCGCTGTACGGATTCCAACCCAATGAGTCAAATGTATATCTTGACATTCTAAACATTTTTCTCAATACCTTTTATCAGCTATCTTTTACGGTTAATGAGACAGAGCGGTAACAAGATTTGAGGTCAGAGGTCAAGTTTGACCTTGACCTTTGACCTTGGGGTCATTTTGAAGTTTTTGATCTCTGATGAACATTGGTGCAAGTCTCAAATCTCTACTAACCGTCTATGAGTTTTGACCATTTACGTGTTCTGTTAAATATTCAAGGGCCAATAACTCCTATAAGGAGTTGATATACTGCTTTGACTGAAACACGACAAAGTTGCGTCTTGACAAAATGAACATTTTTCTCAACACATTTATCTTTTATCGTTTCCGAATCAGAGTGGTAACAAGGTTTAAGGTCAGGGGTCAAGTTTGATCTTGAACTTTGACCTTAAAGTCAGTTTCAAGGTCATGACCTGTGATGGTCATTGGTGGAAGTCCCAAGTCTACAAATAACCGTTCATGACTTTTGACCCTTAAGGTGTTCCGTTCACTGTTCAAGGGAAAGTAACTCTTATAAGGAGTCGTCAAAATGTTTCGACCAAGTAAGAACATACTTTTGTCTTGAGATGTCAAACATTTTCCACCTTTCGGTTTGCCTCTATCTGTTACGGTTTCCCTGATAGAGCGGTAACAAGGTTTACGGTGTTCGGGCAGATAACTCTGTTTCGATAAATATTTCGACTTCGCAGGGTCAGTCCAGAATGCGGTTTATCATTCCGAACCATCCTGCAAAATATCATTTTGATATGTCGCGAAATGAAAAAAATTCTGGACATCAAACTTTGCGGAAAAGAAGAAGAATAATTAAAAACCAATTGTTCAGAGAACAATTGAAGGTCTTTCACCTCAATTGCACATATGTTGATAAAAAAATTGAGGTTTAAAATGTAATTTTTGGTACATACCTAAGCTTTCAGCAATTGCAAAAATATATGGTTCTATGTACTTTTGATTGAAATAAGGGAGGTATTATGCTACTTCCAGTATTACAAATATCACTTCTGGTTTGATATGATAGGTAATTTCACAATTTTTATAAAAATATTAGGACTGCTAGTTTGAATTACCAAGAAAAATGTTTATTTCTGGTTAACTAAATGTTTGTGGTGAATTATACTGCTTTGCCCTATAAACATCAAAAACGTCATTAATATGACCTTAGAAATTGAAAATTCTTGACGTTTTCATGGGTTGTAACATTGTCACATTAATTAACATTCCAATATATTCAAATATGTTATGTACCATCGTCAAGTTATAAACGAAAAACCTTAAGTTTCAACGTTCTAGGCGCAATTTCTCCCAAAAGATGAAAAAAAAAATTAAAAAAAGAAAGAAAAAAAATTATAATAAAGTAGCAGTATCTCTTTTTCGGAAAGCGGGACAGGGTTTTTTTGTTTATTTGTTTGTTTGTTTGTTTGTTTATGAATCAATTTTCAAGTGACAGTAAAAGTACATTTCTACTATAATGTTTACTTCTATTTTAGGAAGGCTGTATGACGTTGTGTAAGTCACGTGACGTCCATTTATATATGTCTGGACTTAGTTTATTTCTTTCTTTTCGAGAGAGGACGTCGTCGGGTGAACATGGCACAGGATAATGCAATTTGCTGTTTGATGTGGAAATAGTCATTAATAGAAAACTGAGTGTACCTGTATACATCTACTTATGTCAGAATGAAGATTCATGTAGAAATTTGACCTCACAATTTATTTATTTCGATTTCCGATGCCATTTTAAGCAGACGACATCTCCGTGAATAAAGTACTGTTAATTTGACGCGAAATTTTGACATTCGGATGCAATTAATTGGTAACATTTGGACGAATCTTGTGTTTTCTGGCGGAAAATAGCTTTTTATCACTGCACTGCGCGAACGCTATTTTCAGGAAATTGGTTGGAGTTAGCGTCATAATTTTTTCTCATTAACAAAGCCCTTGATATCCCCTAGCTGTCTACGTGTACTTTATATGCATTTACATGTAAATTCAGTAAAATCAATGTAAATTCGCTCAAATCGAAATGGGGGGGGGGGGGGGGGGGTTATTTTACACATTAAAAGGTCATTTGTGACTCTTAGATATTTTTGAAATCTAATCATCACTGTCATCAATTTGCCACACTTTTTAAGTTGATATCATGAAAAAAAGTTCACTTCCGGTTGATATTTTTAAATTTTCAATTTTTGAAAGGCCAGAACTCTAACCATATTAAATCAGATTTAAAACTTTTCATAGTTTTGAGATGTGCAAAGACCCATTCTACCTTCCGGTACCCGTTTTATATCTCTAAGAGCAATGCTTTTCTAATTATTAGAAAAAAAAGTTTACCTCAACCTATGTTGGAAATCTATAATTTTAAGAGATACAGCTAAAAGTTGAGGTAATTCTAGATGTACTATAGAATACCAAAATGCTAAATCAAAGACAAATATGAAATACTGCCAAAACAATTTTGCGCCAAGAAAAAATGGGTTTTTTCAAATTTTTCGATCTTTAAAAATTTTTCATTTTTTCTCATTTTTTGTCTTACGAAAATGGAAAATAACATATTTTAAATGATTCCTGCTAAAAAATAATGCATTTTTGAAAAAATTCCATGTATTACACTTCAAATTAGAAAAACATCATTTTCTAGAACATGACCTTGACCTTTGACCTTGACACCATTTTGAAGGTCATTTGTCCCTGGTGTCAAAACAAAAGACTCCATGCCTGTATCTTGTACCGGTATTAAGTTATTAGCCAAAAACCGAAAATTTAAACGTTCTAGGGGCAATTACGCCTATAAAATGACGTCATACAACTTTTATGCAAATGTAACAAAGCTAGGTCTGAACGTCCTCAACATTTTCTCCATTACATTTTGTCAGCTATCTTTTACCGTTTCAGAGGAGAAGCGATCACAAGCAAAAGTCAAAATTTAGAACGTGACCTTGACCTTTGACCTTGACCTCATTTTCATTTTTATGGACCAAGGACCTCAAATCAAAAGACCCTAGGCCTCTATCAATTATGGTTTTCCAGTTAAAATACATTTCACTTATATCAAATACAAAAGGGGAAATAACTCTCATATGGAATCTCTATACGGCTTCGGTCAAAATAAAACAGAACATCCTGAGGATATAATGAGCAATTTTGAAAAATAAATTTGTCGGTTTCTTATTCGGTTGCGAAGCCTTAGGAATAACAAGAAAAACAGTGTTAGGGGAGATAACTCTTATATGGGAAAGTATTCGGTTAAGCGGTGTCAGTTTCAAAAGCGTATAAACTGTTCGATATCATATTCCAAATATCTAAGCGACATCTTGCGAAACAAAAAAACAGCGAAGGAACAAAATTTGTCGGAAGAAAAAAAATAATAATCAGAAGAAAACCAATAGGTCTTTCCACGGAAAGTGGAAAGACCTAATAATCAGAACAAATACAATAGGTCTTTCCACAGAAAGGTGGAAAGACCTAATAATCATGCGAAAAAGAGACAGATCTTTCCCAAAACTTCAACAATTTGATAAAGAATGAATTTATGTTGAATTAGATCATTTTTAAGCAATTTTTACCACATCCCCCCCCCCCATTTTGTAAAATTTAAAAAATGCTTCAATCAAGCATATATGGATATTTTTGAAATCTAATCATCACTGTCATCAATTTGCCACACTTTTTAAGTTGATATCATGAAAAAAAGTTCACTTCCGGTTGATATTTTTAAATTTTCAATTTTTGAAAGGCCAGAACTCTAACCATATTAAATCAGATTTAAAACTTTTCATAGTTTTGAGATGTGCAAAGACCCATTCTACCTTCCGGTACCCGTTTTATATCTCTAAGAGCAATGCTTTTCTAATTATTAGAAAAAAAAGTTTACCTCAACCTATGTTGGAAATCTATAATTTTAAGAGATACAGCTAAAAGTTGAGGTAATTTTAGATGTACTATAGAATACCAAAATGCTACATCAAAGACAAATATGAAATACTGCCAAAACAATTTTGCGCCAAGAAAAAATGGGTTTTTTCAAATTTTTCGATCTTTAAAAATTTTTCATTTTTTCTCATTTTTTGTCTTACGAAAATGGAAAATAACATATTTTAAATGATTCCTGCTAAAAAATAATGCATTTTTGAAAAAATTCCATGTATTACACTTCAAATTAGAAAAACAGCATTTTCTAGAACATGACCTTGACCTTTGACCTTGACACCATTTTGAAGGTCATTTGTCCCTGGTGTCAAAACAAAAGACCCCATGCCTCTATCTTGTACCGGTATTAAGTTATAGCCAAACACCGAAAATTTAAACGTTCTAGGGGCAATTACGCCTATAAAATGACGTCATACAACTTTTACGCAAATGTAACAGAGCTAGGTCTCAACGTCCTTAACATTTTCTCCATTACATTTTATCAGCTATCTTTTACCGTTTCAGAGGAGATGCGATCACAAGCAAAAGTCAAAATTTAGAACGTGACCTTGACCTCATTTTACTTGTTAGGGGTCATGGACCCTAAATACAAATTTTCATGTTGATATCTCAACTCAAAATAACAATTTGTATGATACACCAAAAGTGTAAGTCGTTTGAAGGGAAATAACTCCTATGAAATGTGCTCAGATCCTTTCCGACCAATGGAACAAAGTTGCGCACAGATAACTGAAGACATTGCAAAAAAATTTAGGTCGATATCTTTTACGGTTGCAAAGGATATGCGCGCACAAGAAAAACAGTGTTTGGGGAGATAACTCTTACAAAGAAAATTGTTCGGCTTAACAGGGTAAAATTGAAAAGCGCATAAACTGTACGATACAATATAAGAAATATCTAAGCGACATGTTGCGAAACAAAAATTTATCGCAAGAACAAAATTTGGCGGAAGAAAAAAAAATAATAATCAGAACAAATACAATAGGTCTTTCCACAGAAAGGTGGAAAGACCTAATAATAATCAGACGAATTACAATAAGGTCTTTCCGTTGGAAACGGGAAAGACCTTAATAAAATGAAGAAAAGGAGTTTGGGTCATAAAAGTATAATTTCACAACAAAGTTTTGAAAATGAAAATTCTAAAACTCAATTGTATATCTACATACACATACATGTATAGTGTATCACATTACTGACTGTATAGAAATAAAATGAAGTAAAGTGAAAAATGAAAGATGAGTTTAGGCCACTAGCTTAAATTTACCATTTTTCGAATTCGACCCCTGTCAATTTTCTAAAACCTTTTCGTGGATATACATATATTATATGTCAATACTGTATAGTAATCAAATGCAAAAATTGAAAAATGAAAGAAGAGTTTACGTCGCAAACTAAAATTCACAACTTCAAAATTCGACCTTGTTTGTCCCAAGTTTTTAAAATGAAAACTCTGAAACCTTATTGCGTATCTACATATAGTGTATAATACTAGTATAAAGAAACTAAAGGCCATGATTAGCCTGAATCGCTAACCTGGATTATGTGGCAGATGAATTGTTGCATATTTAATATTGTTTGTAAATCAAGGCTTAGCAAACCAGAACTTTCTTTACATTATTCCTGGTTTTAGATAAAGTGTGATCCCGTATGCTTCAATGCAAACTGATGTGCTACTGCAGCCATCATTTATGCCATCCCATCAACCAATCCAAATGAAATTAAGATCAAACTTTTTATACAGAATCTTCAACACAATATACAGCCAAGTTTGATTACTAGTATAACTTGTCTTGTAGGTTCATCAGAGATTATGAAATTGTGATTTCCATGTGCTTCATGCACACCTACGTGCCACTGTTGTCGATATGTATGGTACTCGACCAACACCAGATGAAGAATCTTTGTAAAGGGTCTCAAAATCGTATTATATTATCTGAATAAAATTTGAAAAGATTTGGCATTGTAGATTAAGAGGAGAATAATTTCAAAATTGGACCAACCATTTTCAAGACTTGGCTATAGTGGGAATATTTTTCATCCGCTCCGAATGAAATAAGGACCTGCCATATATTAATAGTCTAAAGTTTGCTTATTACAAATATTATAATTTCTGAAATTTTGATGATATTGTGACTTCCCATAGGTCTCCATGTGAAAATATATGCTACTGTAGCTACTCGATCAACACCAAATGGTAAATCTTCTACTGGCTTCTGTAGAAGACATTCCATACATGTTAAGAAAATGTTAAGATACAAGTTCTATTTTAAATGTATGTGCCGCCAATACCACCGCCTTAGCCACCCAATCAATATGAAGCTTTGTAGAGGACCTTCCATTCATCAGTCCTATAAAGTTTAAAAACATGTGGCCTTGATTCAGATGAGAATAGTTTTGAAAATTAGCCATTAAAAAAAGAATTGCCTCTGGTAGCCATCTTAGTTGACCAGTCCGCACCAAATGAGGAAAGTATGTAGAGGACCTTCCATGCATCATTCCTGCAAAGTTTAGTTTGGAATTGGCTGAGTGAATTCAGTCAATTCATAAACGGAAAAAAGAGGACGTAAGGTCAAAAGCTTGAATTATCAATCTTCAGTACATGGCAATACTGTGACCATATAAAATTCAAGACGTTAGAATGATTGAGGAGTTTAGACCACAAGGAACGGAACTAGAGAAAGATTGGTGAGGATACATGTACTTCACAAATGACCAAATCAACAAGGTATCTGAAGAAGAAAAGATTACAGTATTAATATTTCGCTTCTGCTTGCCATGTGTGTTTCCGATTCCTAAATATTGCATTTTGTATTTTATTTGGTCCAATTTTTTACTCTTTTGTATTTACGACATACAGTTCTCACAAACGTTTGCAAAGGGGTCGAGCATACAATATACATCTTTAGGTATTTGTGCAAGCTGCCTCGCTAATTTTGGACGATATATGAAAGATTACCGTGTTGCGAAGCAAATGACGAGTGATTGAAACAGCTTACGTGTACAGTATCAATGTCTAATCATACCTTTATTTACAAAATGAAAACACAGCTTGTGTATTCATACTATATAATAGTAAATTGGGCTATATTGTTTTCTAAACAATGAATTAAAACTTCTGTTCCAATGACTGAAATAATTTCTATTATGCAAATGTATATATCACCAGTCACGAGGTATTTATCTACAATTTTTTAACATATTTGTTGACCTTTTGTTATTCTATACATGTATATTTTTTTTATGTTTTTTCGTCAACCAAATTGATTTTCCGAATATGGCTTTGTTTCTTACATTTACCACCATTGTGTGACCAAGATCTTCGTTTTATTACCATGAAAAAAATAAATACAAAAATTGACGTCACAAGATAGAAGTGACTCTCAGAGACAATCAAAAGTGTGGGGATACTAAGTTCAAAATGTAAGAGAAGTATAGGTCAAAAGAACAGCAGGAAAATTGCCACTCTGACAACTATCCCCTCCTCCTGGACAATTGTCCCCAGACAACTGGCCAGGCACAGTAGCCCATCTAATACCATGGCTTCCATACATGTACCTAATACACAGATGCATTTTTAAAGATATTTTATTATTTTTTATTAAAGCAATTATGTATTTTCTTCCAATATAAAATTGTTTAAAATTTATTTACGGTCTTTTTTTTAAAGATATTGTATTATTAATTGTTATGGAAGCAAATATATATTTCTTCCATTATAAAATATTTAAAAAAAAACTATTTAATTAATTCAATAAATTCATGCATGTAGTAATTTCCTTGATGGTATTGATACAAATAGTTAAACAGGTTCATATTTTTTAAATATTTTTTTTTAAATAAAATTTCAAAAAGATTGTTATTGCTTGGACAAGCAATAATCAATTGCTCCTACTTACTGATCATTAAAGTTTAATTGGAAAATGTTGTTTGTATATTTTTTATAAAATTGATATCCATCAGTACATTATTGCCAAGAAAGAGTTGTCAGGACACAGGAAGCCGTATAAGTATATGGGCGGTTGAAATCAAAACTTTATAACAAACGTCATGATTTTAATTTTTTCGATTTTGAACTTCCCCTTTCTTAGCAGTAACATACCAAGGTGTTCCGCCTATGGTGTGTACATTTCACAGTTGATTCGTTACTGCTGAGCATGTGATTTATACGACGACTTCTCGGCAGGGCTAGATTACTATCACATAAATTTCTTAGACAGTGTTATGTTCAGTCTATGTTAATTTCATCACTCCAAAAGTTTTACTGTTGTATCACGAATTGACTGGCCGATACGAAGTTTCTATCTCGCGTATGAGAATAGATATCTTCAGTTAGATTTCAAGTCCTTCTGGAATAAACACCTCACCAGACGTGACACTTCACTGGCAATGTGCTGTCTGTCTTGTTATAGTTTTGTTTAGTTTACTATACGTTTTTTATTCTTTTAGTTAAACATGTATCCTTGTCACGTTTATTTTTTTTTTTTTTTGTTGTTGTTGTTTTTTTTTGTGTTAATTAAATTCTCCTGACTATTCTTTTGCCGACATTTGTTCCAGAACTATGGCAATCGTCATGTGTTGGACTTATTGTGTGGCATTGTTTATAATATTTAATCGTACGATTTTGGTGCATAATGGACATTAATGCTGCACATAATTGTAGTGCATGTGCATTAATTAGGGCTTCCAAATGTCCCAAATGTCTTTTCTCTTATGTCATGCATATATGTTATGTCTCTTGTTACATTATAATTACTATTTTAATATGAAAAAATATTCATAAAAATAATTTGTTGTCTTTTAAAAAAAAAAAGAAAGAATAATCAAAAAGGTTATATATAAAAATGACAGTTGCCATAGGGAGCAACTGCTCTAAGGGCAAATTATCCGGGAGTGGGGGGAATTGTCCTATATCCGAAAAGACCGTCAGACGGTGGTAGCAGAATTCCAATTTGAAGTTTTCGTATATATTGTGCAGTTAACTTTATCCCCGAACTTCTTAAGAAAGTTCAGGAGTATTGTGATTGTCTCCGTCCGCCCGTCCGTGACATCAACTCCTCCTTTACTTTTGGATTTAGCTATGAATTCTGTAATGTTTTAGAATTTAGAATTTCAGAACTTGGGGTCCTTATGGGTTATGAACTTTAGCTTGTGACCTTAACTACTCTTTCATTTTTTTCACTTTATCTATTGTATTTCAATACAGTATTTTCTATATGTAGAAACGCAAAACGATTTTAGAATTTTTATTTTCAAATAACGGCCTTTCACATGTTTTAGAAAGAGAAATATTGGCTATAAACCGTTTTAAAGTTAATTTGAGTAACATTGGTATACAAAAAATTTGAAACACCAGGGGAGTGTGGGGATAGTTGTCGTATCCGGGTCCCTCCATCTAGTTTTTTATACGACCGCAAAATTTTTGCGGTCGTATATTGGTATGACGTTGGCGTCGTCGTCGTCGTCGTCGTCGTCTGCGTCGTCGTCCGTCGTCTGCGTCGTCGTCCGAAGACATTTGGTTTTCGCACTATAACTTTAGTATAAGTTAATAGAAATCTATGAAATTTAAACACAAGGTTTATGACCACAAAAGGAAGGTTGGGATTGATTTTGGGAGTTTTGGTCCCAACAGTTTAAGAATCAGGGGCCAAAAAAGGGCCCAATAAGCATTTTTCTTGGTTTTCGCACAATAACTCTAGTATAAGTAAATAGAAATCTATGAAATTTTAACACAAGGTTTATGACCACAAAAGGAAGGTTGGGATTGTTTTTGGGAGTTTTGGTCCCAACAGTTTAGGAAGTAGGGGCTAAAAAAGGGCCCAAATAAGCATTTTTCTTGGTTTTTGCACAATAACTTTAGTATAAGTAAATAGAATTCTATGAAATTTAAACACAAGGTTTATGACCACAAAAGGAAGGTTGGGATTGATTTTTGGAGTTTTGGTCCCAACAGTTTAGGAATTAGGGGCCAAAAGGGTCCACAATTAAACTTTGTTTGATTTCATCGAAAATTGAACTATTGGGGTTCTTTGATATGCCGAATCTAACCGTGCCTTTAGATTCTTAATTTTTGGTCCCGTTTTCAAATTGGTCTACATTAAGGTCCAAAGGGTCCAAAATTAAACTTAGTTTGATTTTAACAAAAATTGAATTCTTGGGGTTCTTTGATATGCTGAATCAAAACATGTACTTAGTTTTTTTTATTATGGGCCCAGTTTTCAAGTTGGTCCAAATCGGGGTCCAAAATTAAACTTTGTTTGATTTCATCGAAAATTGAAGTATTGGGGTTCTTTGATATGCGGAATCTAACTGTGCATTTAGATTCTTAATTTTTGGTCCCGTTTTCAAATTGGTCTACATTAAGGTCCAAAGGGTCCAAAATTAAACTTAGTTTGATTTTAACAAAAATTGAATTCTTGGGGTTCTTTGATATGCTGAATCTAAACATGTACTTAGTTTTTTTATTATGGGCCCAGTTTTTAAGTTGGTCCAAATCGGGGTCCAAAATTAAACTTTGTTTGATTTCATCGAAAATTGACTTATTGGGGTTCTTTGATATGCCGAATCTAACCGTGCATTTAGATTCTTAATTTTTGGTCCCGTTTTCAAATTGGTCTAAATTAAGGTCCAAAGTGTCCAAAATTAAACTTAGTTTGATTTTAACAAAAATTGAATTCTTGGGGTTCTTTGATATGCTGAATCTAAACATGTACTTAGTTTTTTTTTGTTATGGGCCCAGTTTTCAAGTTGGTCCAAATCGGGGTCCAAAATTAAAGCTAAAAAAGGGGTAATTTTTTTTTTTAGGGGGGGGGGGAATTCTCCACAGCATATTGTATTGCACAAGAAGCAAAAAATTGAATATAAATTCAAATCATATGACCAATTCTAAGTTCTTTATTTCAGTTATTCTGTGTCAGAAACCTATTATGTGTCAAATATTTGAAGAAATTTTCAATTGCACAGTATTGTGCAATAGCAAGAAATTGATATGTGTGCTCTGCTATCAAAACCTTATTATTAACAAATTCCATGACTATGATGTCATTTTCTATTTTAATATGTTATGGTGTATTTAAATGGGCTGTTATGGTTGCAAAGTATAAAGAAATGGGGGGGGGGGTGAAAACAAAATTTAGAGGGGGCGGGGTAAATGAGAAATTGGGGAGGGGGTAATTTTTTTCTCATTTCATATTTCATAAATTAAAAAGAAAATTTCAAATTTTTTTAGCAAAAAAAGGGGGGGTTACATTAAATTTTATTGTTTTTTGGTTTTTTTTAGGAGGGGGGGGGTCAATGTGCAACTTCATAGTGTATTGCACAAAAGCTAAAAAAAGGGGTAAATTATTATTTTTTTTTGGGGGGGGGGGGGCAATTCTCCACAGCATATTGTATTGCACAAGAAGCAAAAAATTGAATATAAATTCAACTCATATGACCAATTCTAAGTTCTTTGATTTCAGTTATTCTGTGTCAGAAACCTATTATGTGTCAAATATTTGAAGAAATTTTCAATTGCACAGTATTGCGCAATAGCAAGAAATTGATATGTGTGCCCAATTTTAAATTTTAAATTGGTTATTTCTGATTTATATATAAAAACAAATAATACTGATATGGTTTGAATAGGTAAATTAAAAAATTTTAAGTTCTTCGACAACATTCATTCTGTGTCAGAAACCTATGCTGTGTCAAATATTTATTCACAATCCAAATTCAGTATTGTATCAAGCTTGAATGTTGTGTTCATAATTGCCCCAACTATTCAGGGTTCGACATCTGCGGTCGTATCTAGCTGCGCCCAGCGGAGCATTTTATTTTTATAATTTTTCTATATTTGAATTAAGAATACTTAAGACTGTCAATATAATTACTCAAATAATATTCATACTGTTTATTAAATATCAATTCTGAATAACTGAATAACGGAGAATATAGATAGTCTTACCTTTTTGGTTCGGTTCTGTCAACTTATGTGAGTGTATATAGCAAATACACATTTATATAGTACAAACACCGAAACAGAAAGTAGTTTATTTATTTCTGAAAAGTCATTGTCTGCGTCATTTATCTAAAATGTCAATCAATAGTTATTGATTTATTGATTCATAGTAATAATTTTAAACTTAATTTAATCCTAAAAATGTATACATGTACATGTATACACGGTGAATTAAATCCTAAAAATGTATACATGTATACATGGTGACGATGGACATTGATACATGATATTATTTATGGGGTAAGTGTCACTGCGACACATACAGTAGGACTGAACAATGAAAAAGTTTTCATCTTGGAGTCGACTTCTAAGTTTCTAATCATGTAATTCATTGTACATCTTGATTCTTTTACCCGCATATATTGGAATTTAGTTATTTTTTGTCTTATTTGGCATATGCCGTAGAAATGACACTAAAATAAAACTAAATAAAATAACAGAAAATACCCAAATAATTTAAAATTTAATCAATTACGGTGTAATTTACCTCTTGCAAACTAGATCCCCACGACTCGCATGATAAGTTTTTATTTTATTTTTATTTTGTATTTTATATATATATATTTATTTATTTATGTTGGATTCGGCCGTGAAATGTCAGAGCGCAATTTATAAAAGTAGGAGATTTGCCAATTCTTTTCAGAATCGACGCTTTTTTTTATTTACTGTCTTTACTACATAAAAGATCCTTTTAACATCAGAGGAATTCGACTGGTACATGTACCGACTGCGTAAATTATCTGTAACTAATATAGTACGTCTCGTATCTGTTTATTGAATCAAAATTGATAATGCAGTCAAATAGGATCATGACCATTAACTAGGACACCAGATTCAAAAACGTGAAAAAATAATCCTAAAAATGAACTTCTTTATCTGTGTTTGTTGGTTAACATTCTGTGATAAATATCACGTGCCCGGGTGGAGTATCAGTTCAACAATGCATCAATAGGAGTAGATCGGAAAGGGACACTTTTAAAGTGCAGAATTGAAGCACGCAAGGATTTCTAAGTAGAAAGTAAATGTATTTGTGTTAAAACATTAATAAGTACCGATTCTGAACAGAACCGATAACTTTCCCAGTTTTCTATATGGAGTGCGCTCTGACGTCCCATGATCCAAGCCAAATATTAAGCTGTTTGACGCAAATGTATCTCACTGTCTATAGAGGGTTTTCAGGATTTGCCGACTAAGAATGGATGTCTTTCTGTCCAAGAATATCAATCCACAATACTACATAATTGTGTTTCCTATCAAACATCCCATTATTCTGATAGCGATTTCTCAGTTTTTTGTCATTAGCCGCATTTTTGCGCCTGTCCATTGTCAGGAACCTCTAGCCTTTGTTAGTCTTGAGTGTGTTTTTTTAATTTTGGTTCATTTTTATGTTTCGGAGTTCAGTTGCTGAACTAGTATACATTATTGTTTAGGGGCCAGCTAAAGCCCGCCCCCGGGTGCGGGATTTTCTCGCTGCGTTGAAGAACCACTTGGTAGCCTTGAGCTGTTTTCTGCTTTTTGGTTGGGTTGTTGTTTCTTTGACACCTCCCCCGCTTCCATTTTCTATGCTATGGTGTGTTTCTTATTCAGTATTTTTTTTCGACATAGAACTGATGTCTACGTTCATCATTGTAAACACTGATCCAAAAGATGTAAACGGTCTTTCATCTTAAAGTGGGGGCCTCGGTGGCTGAATGGTCTAGGTAGTTTGTCATGACTACTAATGATCACTAGCCTGTCAACGCTGAGGTTGTGAGTTCGAATCTCACCTGTGGCGGGGTGTGTTCGACTCCGATCTAAATTGACAAGGATTGCCAATTTTCCTACCGAAGGTCGGTGGTTCTCTCCGGGTACTCTGGCTTCCTCCACCAATAAAAACTGGCCGCCGCGAAATAGCCGAATGTGTTGAAAACGGCCTAAAACCCCAACTAAACAAACAAATCATCTTAAAGTGCAGATTATCAGTATGGAATATGGAGTAGCATTTGCAAAGTTCCAGCGATCGTTATTAAGTTAAGATTTTCTATTAAATCGTTTGAATTAATATGAATCTTACTAAAATTAACATTCGGTTCGGTAAACGTTTGCACGTCATTTCCGGAAGTCCCTTTTAACAGGGTTGCACGTATTGCAAACCGGCCTATAGTATGGTAAATGTCGGATTTCAGGATGAGAAAATAGGGTACCCCTACAGCTTTTAACCAGATCTTTCAAACTGCAGAAAGTTTATGGACATATTGAAAATATACATAAAGGAGAATCATGTAATTTGAATAATTTTTATCAGATTTATCATATTGTGGAACTTGGTAATTTTTTGCAACAAACATGTATGACGGATTCGCATTTTGTGCAATTTACTCCTCCTACAGCTTTTAACATAGATAGGTTATTAACATATTAAAGATATGCACGAAGGGGTGTGATTTCATTTGAAGACTCTTTTCCACATTTTCCAAGTTATGGATATTAGTATCTTTTTTTGTTTGTTAGAACTGTGTTTGGATGGTGTCAATTTTGTGTAATTAAGTCCTACAGCTTTTAATCCAGTTCGTTGAAACTTTGCAAAATTTGTGCAATCATATTGAAGATGTCCATGATGGAGTGATATGCGATTGGAAGAAAATTTTCGAGATTTTTTATGTTGTAAAACGTAGTCTTTTTTCACAAAAATTGTATCCAGCTAAATCTTTATTATACAGACAGTTTTATACGTTTTCCATGTCACACTGATTTTATTACTTGTCACCATAAGCCTACCTGTAGTATGGGTAATTCTTTAAAACTCTAACGAATATAAATTATTTACCAAATAAAACTCAACACATAGATATGGGAACTGTGCCTACTCGTAGAGCTGTCCTTTTATTTCGATACGTTTGAAATAAATATATTTTCCATAGAAATGTCTTGTAATTATACAAGACATTCATTCAACAGTCCAATCATGGCCTTCATACATTAAAAACTACAAAATAGAAAACTTCACATTAACTCTATACATACATATATCAGTATTGGGTGGATGGGTGGTAAAATAAACACATAAACGCCATTACATCCCAGCTTCTTTGTTCTTACACGGGTAATCTGAGGCGGATCTGTTAGTTATAAGCACGTATTCAGGGACCGCATAACTGGCTATGCCCCCTAGAGATTTGGGAAAGCTTTAGGCAACTTTTGGAAAATGGCCTATAAGTGAAATAAATTCAGTGGGGGGGGGGGGATTATACTTCTTTGGTATACACTTCAGAATTTGTATTACTCCCTTTGATGCCTTTCATATTATAAACATTATATTTGCTTTATTAACACAATGAGATTTTGTTCATCCCACGTAACAAGAGGCATCGCATGTTTAATCAAAAGGATCATCTTGTACCTTCTATTTCAGTATTGATCCAGTATATATGAAAGAGTTGGGAATAAACAACACAATGGATAACAGAACAGGTCAACAATGACATACCAATCAATCAAAGCCGCCAAACAGACAGGACCATGGACAAAAAAATAACATAAAAGAGCACAAAATACAATAGAGTCCGTATAGTCTGACTTGGTACATATGCTAAACAGTGGTGTGGTAAAACCGGTTTTATGGGTACTCGAACCTCTAGTCTGACACTCTGGTGTATAAAACATACTATAAAAGCAATACAGTATAATTAACAACAAGGTTTCTGATTGCTATAACAGCAAAAATTGGTCGGGTGGGACATTATTGAAGAAAGCCGGGTCGGAATCTGCTCATTTTAAATGTAAAATTAGCTAATGGTCGCATAACTGTTGCAATACAACTCTTCAGAAAATTTACCAAAGCTCGAAATTTTATGCTTATTTGTAAACTATTTTGTATTTAACTTATTAGAGACTTTAACACCCTGAGCACATTGTTTCCAATATATTTCTATTTAGACCCATACAACACAAAACAACACATATGTTCAATTCAGCAGCACAATAAACATATGATCCGTTATGAAAATACCCAACATAAGGTTTCCAAGATTTAGTGTTGTAAAATCAAATCAAGATATTGTCCGGAAAGCATTAAATTATTAAAGCCTGTTATTTCTGAGAAAAAAAATCAACCTACCCCTCAAACGACACCACCGATAGACGTCAAAATCGACAGCCTTCTGAGTCCAATCTAGTCAAACTACTTTAAAATTTGGTACAGATCGGCTATACATATTGTCCAGAAGCTAGCCTCTGTATCATCTGTGACTTCTGGGTGAAACATCATGCATTTTCCTCAAAACATATCATAGATTGACACTAAAATCACTAGGAAAAATGAGTCATACAGTTTAGCAACGTACCAAAATATAGTAGGAATAAATTGAAGCAAACCATTATTATCTTGAAACCATTCTAATTTACAAAATCTGTTACTTCTTACCCCCCCCCCCCCCCCCCCCCCCCCCCACAAAAAAAACAAACAAAATCAATAAGCTGATGAGTTCTACTAATAATTTCACAAAATTAGTCCATTCCCAAGACGTGTAATTTCTTAGTAAAAAAAATCAAGGACTTGTATAACTTAACAACATATCAAACTTTGGTAGTAATTGGCCGAGGCAAAGTAAAGACTTTGTCCAGAAACCCATATGTGGAGGCTCATCCGATGTGTTGCCATAGTTACTACCTATACTTTTCATATAAAAGTTTTCAATTTGTGAAATATCATTGTTTATGTTAATTTGGAAATCTAAGTGGGAAAATATTCTTAACTCACTGAAATGCAGGAAATGTACTTTTTCAACATTTGCATACCTGTAGTAATATCCATATATAATCTTTATCGTTATTTAATTTCCCTTGTAGAAATGCTGGAATTGTGCAATGATAATATTCAAAAGGAGTTGTCAAAATTTAAAAGCTTCTACAAATTTTTGTATCTGGCAAAAGGATTGTCGAAAGTTTAAAAAGAGAACTAAAAATTGTCAAGTTATTTCAAGGTTTATAACCTATTCCAAATTACCTTGCATTTTAGTCAATAGTATCGACTTCTTGATACGAAAGTTTGTGTGCAGATGATTTTTTTATAGGTATCATATCAAAGAAAAAAGACTGATTTCTTATGGCAAAGGGGTTCCATAGACATACTGAAATATATACTGTTCTATTTCGAAAAAAGTCATGATGTAATTCCAATTATCATGGGCGTAACTCGAATATCGAGAAATCGAATGTGGAACATCAAAAGGTAAAATGCCTTAACATTATAATGATCGAGAACGGGAACGGACTCTACTTGTACTTTTCGGATTCGGTTTGGGATTTGTTGTCTCATTGCCATATATTTCACATTTTATTTCATTTCTGTAAAATGTTATACTGTAAGTGTAAACAGATGTATGAATTCGTAAGGAATTGAAAGGATGTACGAAATTTTCCAATCAAAACAACACATTTTGTATTTTAATTGACCTTCGGGAATGTTAAGTGGATAGAATGGATATGTAATATCCTAATTTCATAAATAATTGGAGGTCATATTACTTGACTTTCTGTAAATTGCATATACTGTATATGGTTAGAATTTGTACCAATTCTGTTAAGAATTATGTCCTTTTCTGAAATCAGATTAGGACAGAAAATATCCATTCAGAGCTTTTTGGAGTCTTAAGAAAATGTATGAGCGGTGGTAAAATTTATAGTTTTGTCAATCATTCGAATATTTAGAACAGTTCAAAGGAAAAGGTAGAAGAAGTAAAGACTAAAGATTTATAGGAGAACACAACTTTTAGGATTATTTTTCTTGCTTTGTTTTGTTTGTTGTTTTTTGTTTTTTTTTGTTCGTTCGTTTGTTTTTATTTTATTTTATTATTATCATTTTTGGCTTTGTTTTCATATTGTTAATATTTTTTTCGTTTTTAATCCTAGTAATTCTTATTGACCCAATCAAAGATGTGTCAATGTTTGTTATATGTAATATTTTTGAGGTATTAAAGGTTTTTCCTATACAGATATTCATATTTAAATGTGGTACTTATTTAGATAAATGTGTCCAGTTGTTCTGGGAAGTTCTTAATTGTGGAATGCTAAGTTAATTTTTATGTGTTTTATTTTTTAAGAATAGGTCGTTTATTGTAAACCATGTAATTAAGACTGATTAAGCCCGTGGGATTAATTACATTGAAATGTATATGAGCAAAGATTTGATTTCCAAAGTTCTTTATGAAGATTTTTCTAGAAACGGGTTTTGTTCGCAGGAAACATACTTTGAGTATGACTATGCTGTTGGGGTTTGTTCTCACAGTGCATTGATAAGAAAAAGTAAGAATACTGAAGTGTTAAAAGAGGGGAAGTCCGTGGACAAAAAACGCAACCGGGACCACCAAAATGACGACAAAGAACAAAGTAACAAACAACACAAGAAACAAAAAGTACACACAAAAACGAGCAGCATGAACCCCAAAAACCGGGCGTTAACTCAGGTGCTCCGAAAACGTAAGCAGTTCCTGGTTCTTGCAAGACACCCACAGTGTTGCTCGTTGAAGGTCATGTCCGGTGAAGGAGAAAGTACATCTATGACAGATGGAAGCCTTTTGTCATGTTGGAAACTGAAACTCCATAGCTGTCAATCAGATCGTGGTGACGACTGTAGAATTTTCGAAGCGACGACCTCAATCTATTGGCAACATAACCCTGTCCTAATACTTTTGCATAAACCGCTGAGCCCTATCCAGAATATTGGCATAATGGCAATTTCTAAGAAAACGTGAGAGTTGCATGGGAGATAAATACTCCATGCGATAGAGCAGCTTTAATGTTACTACACAGTAATTGCTGAAATTGAAGAGTTTAAGTCACAGGCATGTTTGGTGAAATTTATTTCAGAAATACACATTGTAAGAAAGAAATGTGCTGAGTCAATTATTTTTTAACATAATTATAGTATATCATTTGCTATCCACCATGTATAGCTCTATTGGCCATTTTGGTATTTAAATTTGCTCTACAACATTTCATCTTGTTACAGCCTTCTACGTTGGATTTTTATGGGTGAACATTGAAGGAATTCGAGAAAAAAGAGAGACTCTAACATTTGGCGAAAACGGCAGACTAAAAAATCAGAGTATCGGTTACCTGAAATCAAATTGTACATGTTATATTTTGATAAAAAATCCGTAGGCTCATAGTTGCCGCGAAAATAATTACAGGATCCCAACTCACTTCCTTACAACACATATCTCCATAAAATATCATAATTTGACGAAATATGCATTTGTGATGCATCTAAATCACACCAGGAGAGGTACATTTTTGTACATGTGCTACATGTATACAGTAAAATGCAAACTTTAACGTATTGGGGTGCAAATTATTGACGGCCTACTGTGACTAGAATTCAAAACAGCAACTAAGCGTTTTTCATTTTACTTAAACATTTCCGAATTGCATTTGGAAATTTCATGTCAATAATTTTTCTCACTTTTGAGACCGGGCAGTTCCTATTCTTACCCGTGTGAGATTTTCTGATCTCCCCCACAGGTGATATAAGAAATTCGCGCGCCCTTTACCACCAAACTGTCTACTCCGGCTTTTTACATAATATACTTAAAATAAAGTTGTACATTCTTTGCGAGAAGTATTAGTCAAATATAAAGTTTACATTAAAATGCTATTCTAGTTCAAAAGAACCATTAAACATATTAGAATTGTAATTAAAACAATTCCGCAAACTCGGGCGCAGGTTTCAGATATTATGAAGTCCCAAAAGGTGAAGTAACTCGTTGATGTAAACAATGGCATGCAACTCATTTTTGGCTTGTTGATTGGGGTGAGAAACAGAATCAAACACCATGGAAAGTAAAAGACCGGAAAATCTCAGACACCCTCAAAATGTAAATATTGTCGAAATTGTACGCTTTTTATTAAAAGAAATCTTACTTTAATATTGTAATCGAACTATTTTAGGATAAAAATTTTCAATTCCATAATAATTGTAATTTTGCTTGAAAAAAAATAAACAGTATGTTTTAAAAAAAAGATTATGGTTTGTGATTGCGGATAAAATAGGGTAGGGATAACATACACATCACTGTACATAGAGTGCACAATTGGTCAAATTACTACTCCAATAAATGGGGATCAAAGGTGCAGAGGTAAGGTATGGATGGTACATCTTCTCAGTTTGAAAGATGACAATTAAATTGTGATTAATATATGTATTACATACAAAACTTTTCAGTATCCCTTGCAAAAGACGTATATCTCATAAATTATAAAAGCCGGAAGTGCTTTCGCAGAAGCGGAAAACAGTAAATAATATTCTCAATCTGAAAGATAATATCGAAATTTTAGGGATTATATGTGTTACATACAAAAATTCTCAATATCGATATGCTTTGCTTTACAAATGCTCCAAAAATGCAAACATTAATATATAGAGTCGTGTATTATTAACAAATGTTTTAGTTTTTACCATGTCTTGTTCTGATTCTGTTTGGTTTTCAAATTATATTTTATTGGTTTAGTTGTGTCTTTGTGGTATTTGTTTTCTATTTTCAAGAATTTTCTTGGTCTTTGGATTTTGGTCTTGTGCTATTTGCTCTACGGTTTTCTTTTCAGTATATTTATGTTAAAGAATTGAAAGGTTCGAGGACGGTCACAATCATTGCTAGCTTATCACATCTATTGAAGATTTGAATATTTATTGTAACTTTTGACTAGATATTAATGTACAATTACGTTTATCATCCTTTTGGGATCTTGAACAATAGATGAAAATAAAAAATATGTAAGCAGCTAGAATTTTAAATGTAAACAAGAGGTGTAACAGTTAAAAGTGGAAAATATCTCGAGTCTGCATTCAAACCATTCTTTATGCAAAAATGATGGAAGCAGGCATCGAATTAAATCCTTCCTGTTCTCAGAATACTAAAATCTATATTAATCTGTTTTATAACGATGGTACTTTTTTGTGAAGATGGAATTTATCACTTCAAACAGCATTAATCACTACAATAACAAAATCTAACCTTAATGTCATAGGAGTTCCGTCTTTCCTAATTTCTTCACAACATTTTAAAGGAATGACAATACAAAGAGTTATCCTAAAGCCTTCAACAGATGAAATTCATGAATGTACCCACACATCGCATATTGCTTTGTTTCTTTTCAAAACTTGAAAAGATGCAGCTTTGCTAGAACCAGGCTAGCAGAACCTCTATCGAGGGAAATGTGCATTATCGTGCATCCTATGAATGGATTGAATTGTATCAATACTCCACAACAGTGGAGCAAAATTGGCTTTACTGTGTGGTCTTTATCCTGTAGTAAATGGGGAAAGATAGCCTTGTAAAGCAAGTACTGTTCATTAAACTTGTTTTGTTACAGTTCATTTCGAGCCATACAAAGAATACAATTCTGGAATTGTAGACATAAATAGCTATATTTTTAACACATTCGAATTTAAAACAATGGACCAAGGGAGACGAAAGGCAAAAAAAGACGAAGTAGGCAAAATACTGGGTGAATTTGTAAAATCATCCGAAGAACCAAAATTGAAAATGAAAAACCATTTTGGAAAACTAGTTACGAAACCATTCAGCTAACACTAAAGGACTAATATGCAAGATATCACACATTATCAGAGAAGCAATATCTAGAAGGAATTTCTAATAACGCATTCGGTAACTGTTTACATATAATTAGAATGTAAAATATAAAATGTCTGTTGCTATCGTCTTGAGCTTACATGTTGACGAAACACGAGAAGAAAAAAAATCGAATAATAACACAAATTTTGAACATATAGATTAAGGTTCGAGTTAAAACCAGGATTAGGATGAACCAAATAATTCTGAAAAGTCGAGCAATGTGACATTTATACAGACCAATGTCGCAAATCTTTCTATTTATTCATCGCACGTATGAAGATCTGGGATTTAAGTTTACCTATACTCACGAGAGAGTTGAGCAATGGTGGTCTTTTTAAGAATGAAGTTCGGGGATATTTGTAATCGGTCCGTCTGTCCGTTTGTCCGTCTGTCCGTCCGTTAGATAATCTTGTCTCCAGAACTCCTCGTTCTTTTTGAACTTCATGCATTTAATTTCTATACAGTATTGTCAAAAACTGTATGCAGATGCGTAGTAAGGTTTTCAAAAATAGGGGCCCACAGGGGTCGAATTTCGAAAATTTGAAATTTAAACTTGTAACCTACACTCCTCATTCATTTCTCATTTTATGCTTTTAATTTCTATACAGTATTATCACATACTGTATGTAGATGCGCGGTAAGGTTTTCGAATTTTGATTTTTAAAAACTGGGGTCCACATGGGTCGAATTTCCAAATTTGGAAGTTTAAGCATGTGACCTAAACTCCTCATACATTTTTCGTTTTATGCTTTTAATTTCTATACAGTATTATCATATACTGTATGCAGATGCGCAAAAAGGTTTTGGAATTTCGATTTCTAAAAATTGGGGCCCACCGAGGGTTCGAATTTCGAAAATTGGAATTTAAGCTTGTGACCTAAACTCCTCATTCAATTTTCACGTCATGCATTTAATTTCTATACCATATTGTCACATACTATGTGTAGATGCGCAATAAGGTATTATAATTTTGATTTTCAAAAATAGGGGCCCACAGGGGTCGAATTTCGAAAACTGGAAATTTAAACTAAACTGCTTATTAAGTTTTCATTTTATGCTTATAATTTCTATACAATATTGTCACATACTGTATGTAGATGTGCAATAAGGTTTTAGAATTTTGATTTTGACAACTTGAGACCCACGGGGTTGTATTACGGAAATAGTGAATTTAAGCTTGTGCCTTAAACTCCTCTTTCATTTTTCATTTAGATTTAACAAATTTATTTGTATATATATAATATTGTTCTTTATTTTTTGTAGATATGCGAAAAGGTTTTTAATTTTGAAAATCTGTTAAGGAGTCAAATTTTGAGACCGAAAATGGTGAAATTGCTAATTTTGCTTTGTCTCTGGAAATACTCATTCATTTTTTGTTTCAGTTATTTCATTTGTGTATAATATTTTTCTTCACTATGTGTAGATGTGCAATAAGATTTTCAATTTTTAAATTTGATTCAGGGTTCCAATTTTCAGACTGAAATTGTGAAATTGCTATTTTTTCACTGTTAATTGTTTTTTGACTTGTGCAGTGCGGGGGTTGACATCGTTTCTGATGGCAACAATTTCTAGTTTTTTTAAAGCCTCCTGAAATCAATTATTGATCCCTTACTATCGTGACTATATCGCATATATTAATAACACCTTATTCGACACCGTTTGTTCCATGATGTGTGTTTGTGATGTTCACATTTTGTTTATAACATACTGATATTCGGTTGTACTTTTTTTTTAGATTATACAAATCGTCATTCGTCTGTACATTTCATTTTTTAATTAAACAAAGTGTGAATCGCTCGTACGTTTACGCTTTATGTAATTAAACAGTATGATTTGGCCTGTACGTTAATGGGTTTTTGATTAAAAAAAGAAGTAATTAGTCTTTATCTTTCTCTTTTGTTCATTAACTTAAAAGTTCAACCGAATTAGATTTAATTTTAAAAACAATCGAATCACACTTTATTTGAAACAAGTTTGATTCCATCTTACTTTTAAGTTTTATTAATTCATAAGCAAACAGCAATTCGCCTGTACTGTTATGTTTTTTTTAATTAAACAAAAGATAAATTGTACTGTATATAACATCTCACTGTCTATGTATGAGACTCCGAAAATATCAAGTCATGGACACTGATTAACCTCTGTGTAATAGACACCTGTTCATTAAGAGCATTTTGTTTTTGTCCCTTGGGTGCATTCTTTCATATCTTCATTGATTTGTTACAGAAATTATTTAGCAAAATTCAAAAATAATAGAAATACTAAGGGTTCATTCCTTGTATTGCACATGGTAGATCTCCTTAGCTGAAATTTGGCTTCCTATATCGGTATTTTTGGTTATGAGTGCTTCTTGTTTAAAATAAGTTTGGTTTTTGGTCTTCCAAATGTTTCGGTTTTAATGCTGCTGATAAGAGGTAACTCCTTGAAATGAGTCGTATACAGCATAGTATAAATTTACTATATCTAATATTAGTATCTTTGGATTGTTATTTTGTAAACAACTTTTTGAATTCACTGAAATGCCCATTTCTATTGAACTCTATGACGAGATAGCATTAAACCCTTTATGGAATTGGTATTTCAGATTTTTTCGTTTAGTAGAGCGACAGTAACTGACCTGCAGCTATGAGAGCCTTAGCTAGTTTTACAGTTAAAACGAGCACATTCTGACCCTGCTATCACAATTATATACCGTCCACTCTAATTTTCAGTTCTAGGAAGCGGTCACCTTGTTGGTAATCATACTGTATTGGCTACTATAGTGTGTTTTATGCACCAGAGTGTCAGGATAGATACGGGGGAGGTTTGGGTACTCGGTTTTTGGAAACTTTACTACCAGTAATGTGAAGGCCCTCAAACGATGTGAGAGGCTTACAGTTTATGTACATGTACATGTACACATTTTGCTGGACAGCATTCATCTTTTTCGTCTCCGTAAGTTTGTACCTCGCTTTCCCGTTACCCGTTGTTATGTCGAATTGGTGTCTTCTTAACGATAAAATTACTAGACAGGATTCCCTCCCTTAACGTTGCATTTATGTTTATAGTGTGTTGCAGTACTTTGCAGGTGTATTGTTTATTCGTTGGTTTTTCATTGAAATCTGGCAACTTTGCTGGAAACTTAATTGGTGATTACTATGATTTTCAATTCATTTATTGCTAACTTGTTCAAAAATTAAAGTTTTTCCAAGACACAAAAAAGGAAACTTTGCGACGCTAAAAATGTACTGGTATTCCAACTCAGAGAATACATAGTGGATGTGACAGGAGCCCCTTTCTTTTGCTTAAACATGTGGATATTTTTGTCAAGAGTAAATCCACCGTCATATTCTTTCTTGTATATTAAAAAAAAATGCAAGTTATTATGTTAGTAGAATAATAAATAACAACAATATTTTTGACAAATATTCAAAGATTATATAAAATAATGAATATAAAAATTGAATACATTCACGCAAATTTACACATACAACACTATATAATCTTTCGATGTTTATATCGAAAAACTCTTACTGTGCGTAGCCCCTGGTTGTCATATGTATAAAATTCCAAAGGTGTCTTTGATCATAATATGTTTGTTTGTTTGTTTGTTTAGTTGGGGTTTTACGCCGTTTTCAGCACGTTTGGCTATTTCGCGGCAAAATTGGCAATCCTTCAATTAAGATCGAAGTCGAACAAACCCCGCAACAGGTGAGATTTGAACTTACATCCTCAGTGTTGACAGGCTAGTGATCATTTATAGTTATGACGAACAACCTAGACCACTCGGCCACCGAGAATCGTGCTCCAAGGCGGACATTCCCGGGTGCTGTTATTGTATTATTTACAACAAAACGATAAAATACGGCAGCTCGGGGAAAAATTTGCGGTTGCCCAGTGGAAGAGACAACCCATGTGAAATGCACCAAAACTCTAAAGCAAAATACAACTTTCCAGAGTTTAATAATAATAATTAACAACTAACTTTTTATTTCTTTTATTTTAACCCATAAAACACATATTAAAACATGATATACAGAGACACAACATTGAAAAACAAAGCAGATAGATTTATTATAGCAAAGCAGTCTAAGGTATTGGTATCATTTCCTGCTTTATAAAATTCAACACCCTGTAAAAATATAAAATTTGAGATGGGCATGAGGACTGTTGTTTCCAAATACAAGGTAATAGTTTCATCTCTGAATGGTCTTGGAAACTCATATTCTCATATTTTCCTTAGGCGGTTTCAAAGACCCCCGGCATTAGTTTTTAGGTTTTTCAACACATTTCACTTTCACCCATGTATCCAGGTTACTGTTATCCCTGTATGTTAGGAGATGAAATAAATCACCGAAGGAATAGTCCATTCTTGGCAATATTACCTTCAGAATTCTGTTGCTAGCTTAATGCAATGGTGTCACCAGAATGAAACCCTAAATTTAAACCTCTACAAAGTATAAAGAATAAGCACAAAAAGCAATTATCATATTTCGATTTAATGCTTCAATAACATGGTTATACCGTCATACATTTCATTACGAAAAAAAATGAATTATGAAATCTCAAAAGCTCCTTATTAAAATATCAGTTGAATTAAAAATCTAGAATTTTATTAAGACAATCGAAAATATAGAAATAAAACTTTAAAGATTTTTAAGCAAAGGAAACCTCAATATTTCATATCTTGATTTACAAAATTAACTTCCATCAATGAACGAACTGGACTTTTTTAAGCCTGTTAATTTGCAAGCAGTTAAAATGCTCATTCATTCTTGTATATGACAATGTCAATATAATTGTATAAATTAGAGGTCAAAATGATACTTGCCTTCTTATTTTTTCAATTAATTGATGTTTCCTGGATCACCTATAATTTAGCGTCATACACATTGACGTCTAGATTCTAACGTCTGAAGTTCTGTAACCTAGGCTATACTTTTATTTTGACGATACAATTAGATCTTATGGGAGGGGGAATGTGTTAAAATGTAGGATCGAACTCTTGGTGTATAAAATAGGGAGAAACAAAAATGGGGTGAAAAATGGAAGATTGAATATCACCAAGAATCAACACTAAAATTCAAGAATTCACGATCACTTTACTATATTCACCCCTCCCTCCCCTTCCGTTGCAAAGTCCAAAATTTTAATGGAATCAAAAAAATTTTTTTTTTTAATTGAAATGTAGTTTATTACTTTTATATCGTAAACAAGTAAAAAGATTGATTTAAGGGTCGCCGGGAAGCAATCACTCTCATCACAAGATGAGCACTAAACAGTAACGGATACAGTGGTGTGATATTCAACAAAAATACTACAAATGCTATAAAAAACAAAATGCTATACAATAAATATATAACAGTAAACAGACAAGAAACAACAGCCACTAGGAAACACAATGTCTTGGCATAGAACAGTCACAAATTCTAGAAATACAAGATATTGGCATAGAATAGTCTCATCTGCTAGAAATACAAGTTCTTTCATAGAAATACAAGTTATTATCAAGGAAAGTCACATCTAGAATATTGATGGATCTTGTTCTAACCGACAACTTTTCCAGAGTAATAATTTGCCAATAGAAGATCATCCACTTCCTCCTAGAATCATCTATGATATTTCAAAATTTCTGCTCTCATGAAATCACATTGTGTTCATTCGGATGAACAGTGTTTGGTTTCCTACATATAATTTCTTTCAATCTGTCTCTATATTCCTTGACGCAAAACATGTAAATCAGTGGATCAAACAGTGGGTTTAGAAAAATCAAAATATTACAAACTGCCATCCATGACGCGATCATCTCTGTATGTCCGGTATGAAAAGAGATAATAATAACAATGCATCGTGGAACATAAGTTAAGGCTGTTATAAGGATGACAAAACTGAGAATTACAATCGATCTAAGCATTGTTTTCTTTTGTGCAGTGTTGTTGTTTGTTGACGTACCAAGCTTCTTCTGAAATTGTCGTACGACTCGGAATAGGATAACTAAATACAAAACAAACACCGAAGTACACAATACAGAAAATGGCATGTCTTTCATTAGTACGTCTTTGATTTCAGTTTTCGTGAAATCGTTGCATATTCTTGTATTGTTAGTTGCACTTGTTGAGTTATCATAGTGTTTATAATCATTTGTTATATTAATAATGAAAAAAACTACTCCATTCAGATGTAGAAATAAAAAGAAAAAACCAATCACATAATTTGATGATAATTTCTTTAAATAAATATTTTTGCTGGCAAATGTGGCATTTAAGCGTTCAAAACAAATTAATAAACTCTGGACTAGAGAAAACATAAATGTTCCAGATGCGAAATCGTTCGTGAAATCACATAAATGTTTTATCCAATCAGAACTGAAGTGGGAATCCAAATATCTAAATATCAATATAGCAATGACTTCTGTTACCGTTCCAATATCGCTAATGCTCAAACTCACTACTAATTTTTTAAATCCACAGTTCTTAATTTTTTTCGTTGAAATCAAAATTGCTAATGAAATAATGTGAAGAAATAAACAAATAAAACACACAATTGCTATGATGTACGTGTTCATATCGGTGTCTTTCATTCAAATAGTAAACTATTATAAGCGCTTTGGTTTGTCGTTTGGAAAATACATGTAACATTAGAATTACAAAATAATTATCTAAAACCTTCATATTACAGGCTTCTAACGCTGTCATGGTGTCTAATCATCCCTCATCACGTTTCTTAAAATATAATTAATTTATGTAATTATTCCAGCAAAAAAATAAAGATGAACGCGATCTCAGGTTGATTTACGGATATATACGATTATTTAAAATTCTACAGAATTCGTCATTACTGACATAGCATTATAATCAACTTCAAGTGTAAACTTCTAGTAAATGATTCTCTAGACTTACAATGTATGTTTGCTATAGTTTTACATTTGATTTATTCAATGATTTCAGAAAACCGAAAAGAATTCATTTTGTCTAGTAGGCTTTTAAAACATAATTTGCGATTCAATCGGAGTTTCAACCGCCTCGGTGGTCTAGTAGTAGCGTGCTCGCATGGACTACGGAAGGTAACGGATTCGATCCCCGACAGGGTCAAAAGTTTGCCAAGCATGTGACAGGAGTAATAGTAAAGGACTGGTCGGCTCGGAACCAGTATAATGTGTCTGAGTGGGGTAATATGTCTTCTTTTGGACTGTTACCTCGTGGTCTAGAAAAATCCGACTGAGCGTGTCGATCTAGTACAAAACAGGGGTCATATTCATATCATAACATCATGTTCTCGTAATGACATGAATTAAATAATTTAACAGGATTCTCCAATTAATATTCCTTTTTCTCAAATATTAATATTCCCAATCTATGTCAGTCTCTTTCCAAAATATTAACGAGGTAAATCCAACAGTTTTTTTTCTAAGTAATAATAAGTTCTAACCAGTTACCAGTACCCATCTCCGAATACCAGTGTTACATTTATATAAACAGTGAAAACCGTTATATGGACCTATTTGGAAACTTGGACCCAGCCCTTAGCAATCGAGTCTAATTAACGGCCATTTTATCAGAGGTAGGTATAGTCTAGGGGTGACACAAAGTAGTTTGTAAGAAAGGTCTAGGCTATACCTACCTCTGATACAATGCTAATGGCTGACCTAAGTTTCTAAATAGGTCCATATCACGGTTTTCACTGTATCTGGCCAAGAGGTACCATTTCGCAACAAGTCCAGAATTTTCCCTACGCCTCTAGTGGTCACAAACGGTAGTTTGTACGAAAGGCCTAGGCCAGACCTACCTCTGATACAATGGCCGTTAATTAGACCTGATTCCTAAGGGCTGGTCCAAGTTTCCAAATAGGTCCATATCACGGTTTTCACTGTATCTGGCTGAGATGTACTATTTCGCAATAAGTCCAGAATTTTCCCTACGCCTCTGGGGTGACAAACGGTAGTTTGTTTGAGAGGCCTAAGTTTCCAAATAGGTCCTTATCACGGTGTTCACTGTATCATACTTGAAGGTACCATTTCGCATCATATTCTGTTCATTGGTATATTAGATTTGATGTATTTCTGAAAAGATTTATTTCTTTTTTTTTCTTCTTATTTTATACACCGCCACAGATGTGTCCGGGGCATATAGATTTACCCTTGTCCATTCGTCCGTACGTCCCGATTCTGGTTAAGTTTTGCGTTTAGCTCCATTTCTTAGAAACCTATCGTAATATATCAATGATATTTCACCATTATAGTCCTCTTGTATAGTACAACACAGTTCAGCAACACTTGGGTTGCTATGACCTACATTTCATGCTTCAGTGACTTTGGTTAAGTTTTGCGTTTAGGTTCATTTCTTTGGAACTAAGCATAGTGTATCAATGACAATTCATCAGTGGATGTGCCTTGGGTACTACTGGGCAGTCATACAATAATTGGGTCATTATGACCTTCTTTTATGTTTGAGCGACTCTGGTTAGGCATAGTGTATCAATGAAACTTCATCAGTGGATGTGCCTTTGGTAGTACTGAGCAGTCACACAATATTTGGGTCATTATGACCTACATTTTATGCTTAAGCGACTCTTGTTAAGTTTTGCGTTTAGGTTCATTTATTTGGAACTAAGCATAGTGTATCAATGAAACTTCATCAGTGGATGTGCATTTCGTAGTAATGAGCAGTCATACTATAATTGGGTCATTATGACCTACATTTTATGCTTGAGTGACTCTGGTTAAGTTTTGCGTTTAGGTTCATTTCAACGAAACTTCATCAGTGGATATGCCTTGGATAGTACTTAGCATTCATACATGATGACCTACATTTTAGGCGGGGCATCCGTCTCTTATAGACACAATTTCTAGTTTTATCTATTTTTGCAAATATTTCTGAAAATACGGCTTTTAATTTTCATCACGAAAGTCAATATGTTGATAGATATAGTTTGTCCTTGTATATTAATTTACACTGCAGCCAATTGCTTGCTAAGCAAGAGAGCGATGAAAAAAAATAGTTAAAGGCTAGCAATGAGATGCCTTGGATAAGATTACAAATAAAAGATAAATTGCTTAGTTACGCTGACCCTTACTATCTTTCTAATTTACATAAAACTGAGCAGCGCAATGAGCTGAAGACATGTTTTTCATTTGTATTATTTTCAGGTACTACGTTCTAAAAGGGGATTTCCCGTAATAGTTCTAAGGATATTTTCTTGTACTACTGGTCAGACATCCTAGTTTTATTCCTTTCATAGCATTAAATTTTTTTTCAATCTGACTCCTAATTCTTTTTATGGTTTTGTTACTACCATTATCAAAAGTAAATTATTGTGAGCTCCCTGCTTCCAATGTTCTGCTCCATTAACGACATCCTTCGTGATTATTTTAAAACTAGAATTATCACATTTGTCGTATAATTTAGTGTTCAATCGCCCTCTGGTATCTATTGAAATTAAATGCATAACCTTATCGGAGACACTGTTCCATACAATTTAGGTCAGACTGGTCAAATGTTGTTCAGTTTTATATGTGTTATAAGACCATTGTAGTGGTATAATGTCATTGATGTATATCTACGAGGTTTTGTGAGAAAAACGTACGAATGGACAAAGGTAAATATATGTGCTTTCCACAATATGGATGAGGCATAAGAAGCGGGGAACAATTTTTTTACATTGGAATTTTCGATAGTAAACTCAATACATTTTATTGACAAGGAATTCATTTATTTCACTTAAATCATCGGGTACTAGAATCAGTGTAGATTTAAGCAAAATAATAGAGGAGAATAATTTAATGATATGAGAATATTCAAAATAAATTACAAGTACATAAAAATTAAAATACAAATAATATAATGTTAAACAATATTGAATAAATACGATCATAGATATCAACTAAAGGCTCCCAGGATCCTGTATCGCTTATCTGGATTCAATTTGCCAATCAACAGCCATCATTAACCATTCGATCCTTTGTTAGATGGGTGACTGTCTTTGTAGACAGTCTTCATCATATGATAAATACCATTGCTTGCTGCTAAGTACAGCTCCCCTTTTCTCAGTAGTTCCAGAGTTGGAATTTTATGTTATCAGACACAGTTCTGAAGAAAGGCCACCTAAGGACAGTCTTAAAGACAAGCACCCGAGGACCATTGATGCCAAGTCTGATTACAATTAGCTTAGTGGTTTCAAACAAGAATATTTTTAAATGAATTTTCCTATAGGTTTCTATTTTAAACTAAGTTCGGATGTAGTGGCCATATTGGTTGCCAGTCCGGGTCATCAGACATACTTCTGAAAGAGGAGTTAGAGGACCATCTCAGGACCATTGCTGCCAAGTTTGGTTCTGCCTGGCCTTGTAGTTCCATAGAAGAAGATTTTCAAAATTTATCCCCCTGTTTTCTATTTTTAGTAACAGCAGCCATATTGGTTGGAAGTTGGGAAGCCACCCAAGGACCATTCAACCAAAGGTTGGTTCCAATTGGTCCAGCGGTTTCAGAGGAAAAAATATTTAAAGAAAAGTTTACGACGACAGACGACGGACGCAAAGTGGTGGCAATAGGTCACCTGGACCTTCTTTGGTCAAAGTGAGCTAAACAAGTATCACAATTACTTAAATGATCTGACAGTTAATATATAATTTATTATAGCTAGATTTTTTTTTTTTAAATTCGAGATTAAAAGATATATACAAATAAAAAAGCATCCTCCTTCTTTCTATTATACCTGCTAAACACACACGTATATATACTCAACAAAAAACTCAAAGATTGCAAATTTAAAAGCCAAATTTTAATGCTTTCACGCAGAGTTGCTTAAAGAGAACAAATATGCCTAAGGAGCAAATTATTGGAATCAATCAGAATATTGTTATTTGTAATATCTATAAGTAACATGTATAAATTACCAAAATATTTAAATTTTATAAAATGATCGTTCAACTTTTTTGTTGAGTACATATTTCAACAAAGCAGTGGTCGGGACTAAGTAATGTCAAGAAATACCAAAGGGATATTAGAAAGAGGGGAAAATCGAAACCACTGACGAACTCCGGATAACAACAAAGACAACACTAAGACAATACAAGCACTACAAGCACTACAATTAAAAACTAAAAACATAAAAATGTGCAAACATGTAACAACAAAATTTTGTTAATTAAAATTTAAAATGACCAAAAAAATTACTGACAAAACAGAGATATGCATGGAAGGGATATTTCATTCTACTAGGTTCATGCCAGTGTCGAAATACTATCAGCTACATGTAGGCAAATAAATTATGTATAGTTAATTGTAAATAAAACTGGCAAACAAATAGCCTGTGATAATAATATTTAATTTGATTAAAAATTTTCCGAATATAAAAATGATTCTTCCATTTGATTGCAACTAAACCGTTCATATCAACACATGTGCAGAATTGTTAAATTATTGTTGAACATATTTATCATATTTATGTAGAACTTTTTTTATTCGAGTACCACGGACGTTTCAAATTAAACCTGTGCAGATCCATTTATCTTTTATTCTAGGTAAATTCAACATTTTTAATTCTTAAATGCTTGAGTCGAATACTAGTACATCGGTTATAGCAACGTCATTTACAGGTCTGATATTTGAAAAATATATTATTTAACCCTTTGTAGTCAAACATGTCAACTTCAATTGAATACACGTATTTTCCATAATGGAAATCCTTCTTCTTGTATTAATTTGCGATAAATTACGGAATAACTTATTCTAAACAAATCAAAGTTTCAAACCATCAAGACTTCAGACTCGCTTATACAGATGGTTAAAATCTAACTGATAAAAATTAAAATATCCCTTAGAGCACAACAGCTAATTTGTAGGTTGTGCAAGGAAGTCCTCGTGTTTGATTAAAAAAATCTAAAGGTTTTAAAATATTGTGAAAAACAAAACGGTTGAATATTACAGGCAATGTGCCTTTTACTAACTGCAAGATTTTTTTACGTTAATATCTCAAATAAAAATTTAAATTAATGTTAAAAGTATTATTCTACCTTTAGTTTTGTACATTCATAATTTTTTAATTGTCTTTTCCAATGCCAAAATGCCTTCAATTTTCAATGAGAGCGGATTTCCCATTTTTTTGTGTGTGCATTTAATTGATTTTTTGGCAAAATATGATGTGACCATGTTGTCGTGCATATGAAAGTTTTGTTTTAAAAAATTAGTATCATTGTGGTCCCTTCCATTTTCAAGAAACCGAGAAAAAGGGTAAACATATTTTCGAGACTGAACATCTGTATCAATATATTAACATGAAGTATTTAATGAAAATATATTTGGCAGTATAAATTACAAAAACTTGTCAAAATAAGATAAGTTTGGTATGCTTATATTGATTTTTTTTTAAATTGAATTTAAAAATTTAAAAGTCTTTATATTATGGCATTGCATACATTTCAGTGCAAAAGGAACTGCTGGCTCATATTTAAAAAAATTACCAGTTATCAAAGTTACGCCCTCTACCTCTACCTCTACCACGACCACGGCCATTTGGTATACCACGACCACGGCCACGGCTATTTGGCATACCACGACCTCTATGCTGTCCTTGTCTGGGATTTCTACCTCGGTCTTGTGTCTGAGCCCTATTATCATTTTCCGTACCGTCGTCTTTAAATTGATTACTTGTTTGTTCGCCTTTTTTCAACTGCTTCTTTTTAGATTTTGATCGTTTGTTAGCCTTAGTGTTACCTTCATTAAGATTTTCAGTTTGTGATTTCTTAGGATTTTCAGACGATCTTTCACAAAAGGTACTGTCTTCAAATTTCTTGTATGTTGGTTCTGCCTTATTGTTAACTCGCATACTATTTTCATTTTGTGTCTTCGGTTTAACAGAAAATTTAACACTGCCGTTATGATCTACAAATTGATTTTCTGACCATAGACCACTTTTCTGACCTCTTGAGCTGCGTCCTCTACCTCTATAGCCATATATAGGATTTCTGTTTGATGGTATATTAGAATGATATGAATTCACTTTGTCCATCGGTTCTTGAAATCCTGACGCCTGCATAAATTTTCCATCATCATCTTTGGGTCGGTTTTCAGATTTCTGTCTGCCTCTACTACCTCTTCTTCCATATTTGTCTTTTGTGTTGTTTCGTCCTCTTCCTCTGCTTTTTTCAAATACAATGTTTCCTTGATTGTTGTCATGATCGTCGTTGTCCAGTTCACAGTAATAGCATTGACTTGTCAAAATAGTGGAAGTTGCATGCCCTTGTGACAGAAGATAATAAAAACAACTGATTAACTGCACACAAAAAAAATCGGTTTTCCTAAATAGGATTTAGCAAAGTTTTATTCCTATATTTTTGCGAACAACATCTACGTTATATAGTAATGTTATCAAGTTTCTTTTATTGTATAAGATAAGACTAAACAAAACCTAGAATATTTTGTTCGCTGTATATATACTCATCTCATGTATTAATAATCAACAGCAGTGCTATCATTCAAAATTTTGAAGTTCCAAAATTATCCAAGACCATGAAAACAATTTCAAATACTAAATATAATGGAACGTGTGAAGCCAAATAACCATCTAAGACAGAAAACAAAATATGGGAGAATATTTTGAATGGGTTTGTAAATACCCATTGTAATATGTGTCAAATATAAAAAAAAAACAACTAATGTTTGGCGGAATTTGTCATGGCTTTTTAATCAAATAAATTCAACAATTACAACAACAATTACAACAGGCCAACGAAAAACTATCGTTGACAAAAATGATTTGAAAGTTGATCAGTAAAGGGCTACCAGTACTGAACAAGTGATTAACACTGGACAACCAGTAGACAGTTGTTTGATAAAATTCTGCCACAACCACTAATCCATTGTGAAGTAAACCCATATGCATCTTCATAAGATTCTTTAAAGCCATGACGATATAATTTCTGCTTTCACATCCAAATATGGTACAACAGAAACCAATCTGAAATTATAAAATTAAAAAACAGCAAAACAATTCATATAACGGGTGGGAGGGAGGGATTTTTGAAAAATTCCACGTGGTCCTCCGAACTGCTAAATTTGTAATGGACGGAATGAATATTGTAAATCTATTTAAAGGTAAATTGCCGCGTTTGGATTTGCACGAGCTAATCGTTACCACTTATGTCTGTATAAAAAATAAACCGAAATCAAGCCGCTTATGATAAAACAAAGGGAGACAAATCAAATTTCTTATCAATAAAATAAATAAATTTAATTTTTAAGAATTAAATTGTATTATTGTATAAGATAAGACTAAACAAAACCTAGAATATTTTGTTCGCTGTATATATACTCATCTCATGTATTAATAATCAACAGCAGTGCTATCATTCAAAATTTTGAAGTTCCAAAATTATCCAAGACCATGAAAACAATTTCAAATACTAAATATAATGGAACGTGTGAAGCCAAATAACCATCTAAGACAGAAAACAAAATATGGGAGAATATTTTGAATGGGTTTGTAAATACCCATTGTAATATGTGTCAAATATAAAAAAAAACAACTAATGTTTGGCGGAATTTGTCATGGCTTTTTAATCAAATAAATTCAACAATTACAACAACAATTACAACAGGCCAACGAAAAACTATCGTTGACAAAAATGATTTGAAAGTTGATCAGTAAAGGGCTACCAGTACTGAACAAGTGATTAACACTGGACAACCAGTAGACAGTTGTTTGATAAAATTCTGCCAAATGTTCACACAAAGTGTTAACATCGCCAACAATTTATCAAACAAAGGAAAAGCCAAGACAAAATTCCCAACAAAAACAACATTCAACGTATTTTCAACTATCAACTTATCAACTAAAACACAACTGGTTCTGTAAAACTCGAGTTTCATTTTATATTTTTCATATAAACAATATTCCATATATAAAACATCAAAAAAGCTCATCTGGATAGAGCGTTCTGTCCGGATTCATCAAAAATAGTTCCAGTCCTGATTGGATAGCATTGATAAAAATATCCAAACCAATATATGATGGATGAACTTTATCTTTATCAAACATTGAAGAATGGTGGTCATCAAAATCTAAATGACTAATAGCTTTGCCACCAAGTTTGACAATGTAAGATCGAACCCCACGGTTAATGCGGCGTCTTGATTTATCAATTTTTGTTCTATTTTGCCCACGACACCAAAATAAACGAGGCAAAATATATGACCAAATAAGCAAGGTATACGGCATTATTGACTGCAAGTAAAAAATAGTATTTCTAATTGCAAACAACAAAGAACCATTATCAATATTTACAATGTCATTTCCACCACAGTGTAACAAAACTACAGAAGGATAACCTTTAGTGTTTAACAAAGTATATATCGTATTTACAACCATATCCCAAGTCATCCCAGAGTTACCAATCCACACCACATTAAACCCTTTTTTATCCAAACCAAGGTGATGACCTGTCGGGCGATGGACGGTATGCTCAAAGGCCCTCCTAACTAAGGATGAACCAATAATCCAAATGTCATTAGAGACTGAAAAATGAAATTAAAAATTTTAATTCCACGAATTAACCCTGATGTAACGTTTATATGTAGATGAATTCCATCTTCCCATTGTTTTAATTTCATCTTCAGTTTTCCCATTCAAAAATGCATTGGTTGCTGCCCCTATTCGGAATGAATGTGTGTTAAACCTTTTAACATCATAATTTAAAAATTTTAAAGCAGCAAACAATCTAGACTGAAATTGATATCTTGTGACAAAAGTACCATTTAGATGACAAAACATTGCACCAGGAATGTTTGGTCTCATTTTCAGATATGAATTCAATGCGGTTAAAAGTCCAATAAAAGTTTTATCTTGTTCAATTACTAGAGTTGATGTCAAACCTTTTTGATCAGTTTTTGAAAATTGAAGAGTTACAAAGACAATACGTTTACATTGATCAATACTAATGTCGTCTTTTCCCAAAACATAACCAAAATCTAATTTAGATTTTACTGTTATTTCACCAACTCTCAAAAAAGCAGCAAAAGCCAAAGAAAATGCTGCATAAAACATAGTGCTTTCATATTTTGAAGAACAAACATGTATTAAAGCATTAAACATTTGATGCAACATTTTTAATGTTATTGGTTCCCTCACATCATAACGTGAATGTAACCTTTGATAACCAGAAATCATCTTTTTAACTAAAAAAGTTGAAGTTATATCTTCAAAACCAGACATTTTTAATTTATAACTTATTCCTGAAATGTAAGACTTAACCGTAGACGGAGAAAGATTCTGTTTCGACAAATATGCAATAAATCTGACCAAATTTTCTAAGTTTGGTGGCCAATCAAAAGGAATATTACAAACTGTTAAAAACTGTTTAAAAGACTTTTCAGCCTGATCATACACTAGTCTTGTATTAACAGCCAGTGCAGCATGTATTAATCTAGCAGATTCTATATCAAGAGCTTGCAGAACTCCTCTGGTATCTGTGTTTTGGTTTCGTCTGCTGAAGGTGCTACTTCTTTGAATTTTGTTAGCTGCCCACGAGATAAATAATCAGCTATTTTGTTATCAGTAGATGAAATATGAATTGCCTTAAATTGACAGTTATATATCAAAGACCAATATACAATTTGTCTTAATATGGACATCACTCTTTCTGATTTTGATGATTTAGCATTTAAAATTGAAACAACAGCCTCATTGTCACAATGCATTAATACTTTTTTATTTGTAAATCTATCACCCCAAAGACAAATTGCCAAAGCTATTGGAATTATTTCCAAGTAAGTTATATCAGTAAAAACATCTTTGTCCCAATGTAACGGCCAACTCATATTTGTCCAAGAACCTTGCAGATATGCACCACAACCTAATTCTGAACTACCAGCACTGTCTGTAAATAAATCCAGATCAGCACTTGAAACCCAATCTATATCTTGCATGTAGGAGACTCCATTAAATTTATTCAAAAAAGTTTTCCAAATTAATAAATCTTCTTTAATCCCCTTGTTTACTTTAATAAAATGGTAAGGTTTTTTAGCTTGTGAAAATGATGCATATAGTCGTCGACAAAATGCTCTTCCAGAAGGCAAAGCTTTAGTAGAAAAGGCCAAAGAACCTGTTAAGGATTGCATTTGCTTCAATGTAACTTTTTTCTTGCCTATAGTATCATCTATTAGTTTCAGAAGAGATTTAAGTTTATCTGTGGGTATTTTTATAAGCATATTTTCAGAATCTAAAGTAAGACCCAAGTAATCCAGGACTGTACACGGCCCTTCTGTTTTTTCTGAAGCAATAGGTACACCCAACTCATAACAAATTGTTTCAAAAGAAGTCATGAGGTTTCTACATTCATCTGTGTATGCCTTTCCAGCAAATAAAAAATCATCTAAATAATGATCCAAATTATCAGAATTCGCTTTTACTTTAACTGCCCAATGCAAAAAAGTAGAAAATTTTTCAAAACTTGAACATGAGATGGAGCACCCCATAGGCATACACTTATCAATGTAATATTTATCATTGACTTTAATACCCAATAAATCAAAATCCCCAGGATAAACTTTTAACAATCTAAAAGCTGATTTTATATCCATTTTTGCTAAAAGTGCATTTTTCCCCAACTTTTGAATCATTGTAACAGCATTATCAAATGATGAATAGGATACTTTAGTGTGAATTTCATCAATGTAATCATTTACACTAAAGTCTTTTGGGTATGATAAATTCGTAATCAAACGTAAACCTCCCGTCTTTTTTGGGACTAAACCTATTGGCGAACACCTCAAATTTGATATAGGTTTGGCGTTAAAAGGACCAGCCATACGACCAAGAACTATTTCATTTTGCAATTTTTTGATTGCCTCATCCAAATTTTTTTCAACAGATAGTAAATTTTTGTACTCTTGAGGTAATCGTGGACCTGTATAATTTAACTTGAAGCCAAATTTAAAACCTTGAAGTAATATATTTCCATCATGTTTATTAGGATAACTTTTTAACATATTTTCCAATATGTCTATCTTAATGGGGGAAAATCCTAAATTCCACACATCAAATTGATATTTTGCTGAAAATAAAATAAATTTCACTTAACGGACTCTATAAAAATTTTGTACTGGATTTGTTGGTTTTTGAAACAAAGGTCGTACAAGCCTATTACCTGGAAATCTTTGATTTCCCTGCCTTACATTACAACCTACATATTTCATGCAACTGATGGCAGGGTGAACCATAGAACATTTAATACATATGTGTTTGTATATACAATTGTACTTATGACATTCACCTCTAAAATTATAGTCAAAACATTTATTGTTTGAAGGTGTAGTCACTCGTGGCTTTTGTACTCCCAAAGCAATAAATTGCAACCAAAGTTGGCTATCTATGACACTCCATTGTTTGGTATGATCCCGAGCTACTCTGAGGCGGAATTGTTGATCATATGTGTACCATTTTTCAATGACACATTCCACAGCTGCAGACCTAATAATTGCAATGTATGCAAAAAGTTCAGAGGCTTTTTGTGGATGCCTTTGAATGAGAATTTGTGAATATGCAATAAATGCATCAGTCCAGGCCTCAATACTACTGATGGCTTTAGTTTTATTAAGTTTGGTTTGAGCCACTAATCTACCCTGTTCATTTATACCAATGTACTTTTGTTGGTCAAACTGACTGTTAAAGTTGCTTTTATGCATAATTGCCAAATCAATATAATCAAAAGCCCAAATTTTTTCCTTAATAGTTTGGCTAATAAAAACATCTACTTCACCAACATTTGGTACTAATGCAGGTTCCTCAAACTCAATATTAACCTCACCTAAATGTGGATTATCAGGAATGGCCAGCTGTGGGTCATTTGGTATTTCATGCTCAGCCTGTCTAAGTTCTGGTTCCCGTTCAACACGCCTACGACGGTTTGGGGGCTGTTCATCAAGAGCAGGGGCAGCTTCCACACGACGTCTCAGATTCCGTCGTGGTTGTTGTGCATTTGGCACTCTTCTTTGACGCCTCGGCATTCTGTAAAATTTTACAAATTAAATCATGGGTCAATTACACGTTTCTAGTTTAAAATATGATACATAAGATACAATTACAATGTACGTGTATTCATTTTATTCATAATAATGGTACGTGTATGCTGGCATCTTAAATAGTATATTTAATGTTGTAATTCAGAATAGAATTATTTCTCATATCATTTGCATTAAACTGCAATAACGAAATAACGCAAATATAAAAAATATTGAAGGTCATGCCTACAATGAAATACATGTCTGAAGTTATAAGCAATACCAAACAACTAAATTTAACAATTAAATAGCGTTGAATGTTTTGAAATTTTAAGAATTTAACGATTAAGGCTCGATAACTCTAGGGTCAATATATATGTCAACGCGCAAACAATAATGTTAAATTAAATTTGCCTAATGCCGTGGTTTCAGTGCATTCAAATAGGTATCTTATATTATTGTTTAAACCATACTTACATGTCAAATAAAACAAATAAAAGCGAACTGGCTAATGCAAACATATAAGCAACGTTTTCTGAAGAAGGCCATATTCGAAAAAACATTTAAAACAATTTGAATTTTACTAAACCAAAGAAAATTTGTACGCAATAGAAACATTTGAAAACAAAGTCTAAAAGCTACTTATCTTCTAGGTGATTCCTTTCCTTTTGAAAAATTCCACGTGGTCCTCCGAACTGCTAAATTTGTAATGGACGGAATGAATATTGTAAATCTATTTAAAGGTAAATTGCCGCGTTTGGATTTGCACGAGCTAATCGTTACCACTTATGTCTGTATAAAAAATAAACCGAAATCAAGCCGCTTATGATAAAACAAAGGGAGACAAATCAAATTTCTTATCAATAAAATAAATAAATTTAATTTTTAAGAATTAAATTGTATTATTCCTATAGTTTTGCGATGTTATTAACGTTAAATAGTATACGTAATCGAAGTGTCTTTTCAACTTAACTAAATATTGACAAAATATTGACAAAACGACAAAACAGTGGGAAAAGTCCGTAAACTCAAAATCGAAAGGAAAGGCAAATTCATAAGAACAGAACAAATGAAACAAATGCCACCAGGATACATGTTATATAAAAAAATATGTAATAAAATAAACAGAATTAGAACAAGATGGCACAGAAACTAAAACACTAGTAATGTAAATTCCCACTAAAAATCGGGACTGACATCAGGTGCTCCGGAAGGGATACATGTGGCATGTCCTGCTACGTTAAATGACTAAATGGGAATCTGAAATTTTCAGTGAATAAATTTTATTCTATATTTTTTCAAACACAGTCATTTTCATATAGTAAACGATGTGTATTTAACTGTTTTTATGGTGGAATGGTGAAATTTTCAGTCAATACATTTTTGAATTTAGTACGAAGTAGCGTTTCATTTACTTCATGTTCCTTAACATTATCTGGATATTGCCTACCATGTGTAGGTCTGTCTAATTATTTATTTAAGTTTTTTAATGATTTGTTTTGGATTTCCAAATTTTATTTATAATCATACTCGGCGAGGGTTATTCATGAAAAATGATGCGTATTATAGGCAAAAATTTTTTATATGGATGTAATATGACTTACCTTGTTTGCAGACTGACCATTCATCAAGATGAATTCCTATCACGTGGTTTAGCTTTGGATATGCCTGTGCGTTTGTCAGATGGACATCTCCTTCCATGTCTTCAATGACTTCATTTAGGTCGCTGGATAAGTCTTTTTCCATAGTATCATCCGCAATGGTGTAAATAAGGCTTAATATTTCTTCTCCAGAAAGTGCGTAAGATTGCTGAAATTCATCTTCGAAATATTGTGACAAATTTGAATTTCCGTCTGCATCCCTTGGTATATTTTTCAAAATATATGTTTTTTCCAAAAGCTCAGATTTTGTTGATAAAAGGCAGCAGATCCAATGTAGATACACCCTTTTCATTAGTTGACTGATGAACATCCAATGGTTTAAATTGTTTTTCGGTGGATGCTGAATCATATTTAGAACATGTTTACATAGATCTTCCATTTTGATTATATTAAAACATTCTGCTGCGTTTATATAAACATGTTTTATGATTTGAATATACGAAGCAAAACTTCTAACGTATTGTTCACATAAAGGTTGGAAATTAACACCAACTGCTGGAAAGACTTTAAAACTTTGTCTGGTATTGTATATTTGCTCCTTCGCATTTTCCAGAAGTTTTTTCTGGTGCTTTAAAATTGAATTATACCTTGGATGTTGATGGACTACTGCTTTGCAATTCGGACATCTGGTGATTATTTCAGTCTTTGAACTATCTAATATGTATTCATCAAGGAACATGGATTCAACAGAATGACCACAATTTGTCAATGTGACAAATATTTGATGTTTTGGCGATTCCGTTTTTGCTACAAACATTTCAGGTTTACAGTCTCTGCAAAACTTTGGACAAGGTTCTCCACAAAATCCTGCACAAGGATGACTGCATTTTAGTATTTTTGTGCACCTCTGGTCGCATAATGGGCGATTACAAACTTCTGAACATAACTTAGTACATCTGTAATGTGGACATTCCCATTCACATTTTAAACGACAAGGTTTGCATTTATCGACACACTTTAAACTACATTTTGTGTGAACGCAAGAAAAAGAACATTCCATTTTGCACGGGGAACAGTTCAGACAAGCTTGACCTTTACATGGATGTCCGCATAACAATTCTTTATCACATCGTTTAGAACATTCGGAATGATGTCCGGTGGATTTACAACGTTTACACATCCCGGAACATAGATGACCGCAAAATAAAATCGCTTTACATTCTTTATCACAACTTTTCGTAAACGGTTTGCTGCACTCTTTTTTTACTGTATGTCCACAAGAAAGGTATACTTGCACCAACGTTGAACAAGGAGGTGGTTTTTGCCCACTCGTTTTCTGCCAACAGTTAATTTGTACAGAATGTCCACAATCAGGTCTGTTATATAAAACTGGCTCATTACATTCTAAATTCAAGTTTAACAAGTCTCTTTGCCAGCATTTCACCTTTGCCATGTGCCCGCAAGCCGACAAAGAAATTTCAATAATTTTCTTACATTTCATTTGTGTTACATCTGCAGAACAAGCCATTAGTTGTTCGTGTTCACAAACATCTAATGATTTTAAAACGTAGGCTTTGCATTTAATTGTGTCGGGATCCGTGTGACACATCATTTTCTGAATATGTCCGCATTCTTTTAAACTTTTCTCTACCATCTTTTGACATAAAAACTCTTGAGGATTTGATGAACAAGGTATTTTTTGTTTGTGGCCACAATCTTCTAAGACCAATTGTATTAGTTCCTGACAATTACATTTTCCCGGGAAATGACATGCACGCCTACAAACATGACCATTTGTACAGATTTTGTGACATTGTTCAGTGCATGTTACCTCTCCCTTTCGGTAGCAAAGATGCATGATTGAATGACCGCAAACAAAGTCTTTTTTTATGGTTTCTTCACACTTCCTTGTTCTGACATCTACGTGACAAGGAAGGTAGATATTATGTCCACAATCAGAAAATTGTTTTACAACACGTGTAAAGCATTTGTTTTGAAACTGAAAGTCACTATCGAAACATTTTCTTACGTATTCATGTCCACAGTTTTCTCGTTTAGAAGATACAATAACTTTACATTTGTTTTCTTCTCTAAAATTCTTATCAAAGCATTTTCTTTCATAGACATGCTCGCATGAGGACCATTTATCGATGACCATCTCTATACATTTATTCTTACTTTCAAACAATAAATCATGACACTCCCTCTTGTATTCGTGTTTGCAATCCGCTCTGTTTTCTGCGACTATAATTTTGCATTTGTGACGACTTTCATATGCAGTATCATAGCACTGACGTTCAAATTGATGGTCACATGTTGATCTGTTTTCAGTAACAACAACTTTGCAATTGTTTCTTATTTCGTAAGTAACATCATGGCATTTTCGAGCAAAGCTGTGTCCACAATGTGATCTGGTTTCGGCGATGATCTGTGTACATTTGTGAGTTGTTGGATTAACGTGACATTTAAGATTTGCCAAATGACCACAGATTAATTCTCTTTCGACAACTGTTTTACACAAGACTTCTTCGGGCTTCATACAACATTCCATCTGAGACTCGTGACCACAATCTAGGGTTCTAGTGACTACTACTTGACACTGGTGTTCGGTATAATCAACAAAGCATGGAAGTTGAACGACGTGCTGACAAATAAGTAGGCGTTTCATTCTCACGCTGCAGTGGCAAGCCTTGCCTAAATGACATACTTTCCTGCAAACATGACTCTCTTGGCATTCTTTTAAGCATTTCTTTTTACATTTATATTCTTTATGATCTCTATCAAACGGATGACATTTGTAACGACATGCATGCCCACATAGCAATCTGAAATCACAATCCAGGTTACATCCTCCATCTGGTGATTTTAAGAAATCACTTGGCATTTTTGCAAAAATTCCTTCATTTGTAGGGTGATTTTGACAATAAAGCGGCAGGGCTTTTCCAATCGACGCATGACCTCCCATTAGGTTTTTAGACTTGTCACTGATTTTGTCTTCAACCTCGAGTTTTTTAATAATGGTATGCCAGTGTTGAGACCTACTTGTTAAAGTTGTACTGTTTCCAACAATATAAAGACCTTTTTTAGCTCTTGATAGGGCGACGCAAATCCTATTTTCTCTATTGAGAAATCCTATATCTCCATTTTGGTTACTCCGAACCAACGACAAAAGTATGATTTCATTTTCTTCACCTTGGTAATTGTCTAGGACCACAATATTTACACCATCAAACTTTGATTTTGGCATCTTTTCTTTCAAGCAAAACATCTGTCCTGTGTATGCTGCAATGATAGTAATTTCAGTGGGTTTATACTCCTGTTTAATTAAGTACAAGCAGAGCTCTTTGAGGTACTCGGCTTCATGCTCATTCGAGTAACTTCTTCCTTCTTCTTTAAATTTTTCTGGATGGTTGTGTGAGATAAAGAAAAGACTTTTTCGTACACCTCTGACGGGTTTGTACATTAAAACATTTTCGTTATCATCCAAAACGGGGTAAATATGCCTTACCAAAGCAGATATTTCTGGTCTCATTCGGTGTTGTCTTTGAAGACAATGGTAATCTAATCCGTTGTTTAACATTCTTTCAAAAAGGGAAACTGACAAGTTATATCTTCTTGCCAGTTCATAAACAGCTGGTTTTGGCTCTAACTGTTTGTGATCCCCAATAAGAATTAGATGTTTACAGTGTGGATTTATTGCTGCTACAATATGTGCCTCTGGTACCTCTGCTGCCTCTTCTATTATGGTGATCAATGGACCACATTTTTTCAATGATTCATTATATCTTGCAGCGCTTGTTGTCGTCATGGCAATTACAGTTGCATTCTGGATAATATCTTCATCTAATTCCATACTAACTTTTTTGTAATCATCAAATATAGTACTAAACTCCTTTTCTAAATTCTGTAATTGCTCTTGTTGACTCCTAATAAACATCAAAAGCCAAGACCTGTACATCTTCCATCGTTCTTCAATTGTAAGCTTCCATAAATTTGTTATTTCGTTTACCTCACCTTCAGTCATGCTTTTTCCATAACGCAACTCTCTAACAGATCTTTCTTTTTCGTTTCGTAGAAGAAAATAACATTTGTCGTCAACGTCTTTGTCATGTTGATCCTGCAATTGTTGATCTAAGTCAAGACCCAAGTTTTCTAGAATAAGTCCAGAGTTCACATCATCAACATCTAAATATCTTTCATTATATGCTTGTTCCGATTCCGATACGACAGTGATCTTTTCTTCATTCTCCAATTTTGATGTAAATCGGTCATTTGAGTTATCTTCTTCTTCTTTGCTTTGGTATACTTTATTTATTTCTTTAAACCAAGATTGTTCTAATACGTGAAGCCATTGAAACCAAACAAAATTTCTGTTGTCAAATTGATTCTGGTGGTTTTCATTCAACACAGTTCTCATCGTCTGAAAGTTAAGAACAGTGTTTTTGTTTTGAATTACGTCAAGTATTTCTCTCTTTTCTTTTATTTGTCTTTTCATTTCAGCTGCTCTATTTAAAACCCCTTCTCGGGGATTATGAAAAAATCTACGGACTCTTCTTTTAACATTCTTTATGGAATATGGCTCAACTTTTTGATTTTTGCACTGATTACCAATTCGAACTATATCTGCATAACCACTGCGGGGAGATTTAGGAGGTATAAAGTCAATTATACCTTCAACAAACTGGTCCAATGCGTGATTAGTGAAACACACTATTAGCATGTAAGGCTTTCTCAGTGACATCCGTCTTCTGTCATTCTCCACCAAGTCGTGAAGGGCAACTAAGTCATCCGTATCTTTCCAAGTTTTCGTATTATGTAATAACGCCTTAGCAATTTGTAAACCTATGTATGTTTTTCCAGTTCCAGGTGGTCCTTGAATCAGTACAAATTCCTTTGTTAATGCTGAAATGAAAGCCTTCCGTTGCGATTCATCCATCCGAAGTTCTAGATGTTCAGGCCAGCTGTACTCATTTAACAATTTTACATAACACGATCGCTTTTTTCTTACAATGGCCTTTCTTGTTTGGTTCAAATCAATTTTTTCATTGAATATGACTGGTCCTAAGTCATACGTGGTGTATTTTGTAATGTAAGAGGGAGAGGCCACGCTAACATCACAGTTTACAAGATATTCTTGAAATGGAAGAGTGTCATGATCAATTCTGTGAAATGCTTTAAGGACATGCTTGTACGCTTCGAAGTATGCTGATGTTGCCTCAATCATTTTGCCATTTGTGAATTTTGGCAGAATCTGATTTACGGCTGTCTTAAATATTTGTGCAGTGAATGAGCCCTTTTTCTGTAATGCCTCTCTGTCACTATCTGCTACAACCGCAAAGAATACATTTTCAAAATCATTAAACGACAAAACAAGTAATGATCCGTATAACAGTCGTTTTGCTTTTACCCAATTTATACGCTTAGCATGGTCTTTATCAAGTTTTATTTCGAACACTTCTCCTGACTCTATCGATGTACTTTTTTGCCCAACGACTACATTTCTGTATATACGACCATTTTCCAACCGGAATTTGTGGTTGTCTTTTTCTTTCTGTTTGAACTCCAGCACAGCATCTCTTAGTGGAGAGATACAATCTTCTCTGTACAATCTGAATTGAACATCCAAGTAATGTTCTAGATCAATATATTTTCCCGACGCTTTATTACGTCTCAAAAACACTGTGGAATATAAAACGTCGTTTTCTGTAGGCAAAACTGGAATGTTTCTGAAGTTTTCCGGTGGGATATATTCATCTTCTTTATCTTTTAGGTTAACACGTTTTTCTTTGAATCTATTTTCAACATTCTCAATTATATCGTTTTTCAACTGAAATACTTTTTCTAGAAGATAACTTTCCTCACCAAGCGTATCGCACTCTGAAATTTGTATTTTAAGAAACTCGACAAAGCCAAAAATCTGCGGTGTGCTACACAAAGACGGCATACATGAATGAAGTTGTTGAAGGATCGTTACAAAGTCGGAGAGAATACATTTGAAATCGTGAATACTGCTGTTAGTACACGTTATCCCAACTAACAGGCGATCTTCAAACAATGGCGTCTGGGGCAACTGTTGCATAAGATTTAAAAGCCCTTGTCTTCTAGAATGAGCTGTGCATGTACTGGCTTCTGCTATGAGATGTGTCAGTAGCGACAGAGAATCGTCAGAGAGAGTTTTAATCGATGCCTCTGAAACACTTATTGTCTCTAATAATATGTCAAGGAGTTCACCTTTCTCTGGGGTTGACTTGTAAATCTTGCTAACAAATTCATTAGTTATTATTTTATCTGTGCTTAAATAGGCCATCATACTACCTACACATTCCACTTTTCTGGAAAAAAATGTGATACATTATGGATGAACAAGAAGAAATTCCGTATAACTTACTCATTCTCAAGGACGTCTATCATAATTTTAAGGTATCTGGACCATAATGGACAAAAGATTATTCCTAGTGTCCTGATTGTTCTATGCAAAGAAATAGCAATGTAAAGTGGCGTCGTTAAACAAGAAGTAGATGTGCCACAGGTACCAAATGGGTACCAACCTTACAACGCATCATATTAGTGCTTCACACAATTTATAAAATAGTTTTGTCTGATACGGTGTAGCTACTGAGGATTACGCGACCAAATATTTCAACAGTCCATATGGCGAAAAATGTAAGGCGACTTCATTAAACAGGAAGTAGATGTGCAATAGGTATAAAATCGATATTCACTTTACAAGTCATCATGGTCATGCTTCACACCAACTATGGAATAATTGTTTCTCATAATTGCTGAGAATTTTGTGACCGAAAATTTCAATAGTCATTATGATCGAAATGTATGACGGCTTTGTTAGATACGACGTAGATGTACCAATTCGGTACCAACCATACAACTGATCAAATTGTGCTTCACTACAATTATGAAATAGTTGTGGCCCGCATATTCTGAGAATTTTGTGAAAAAAAAATCGATAGTCTGTATAGTAGAAAATGTTTGATGGCATCGTTAAACAGGAAGTAGATCTGCAAGAGGTACAAAATCGATACTCATTTTTACAACTCACCATGGTCATGCTTATGAAATAATTTTATTCCATAGTTGCTGAGAATTTTGTGACTGGAAATTTCGATAGTCCATATGGTGAAAAATGTTTGGCGACTTCGTTAGACACGAAGTAGATGTGCCTGAGGTACAAATTCGATATCAACCTTACCGAACATCATGTTTGTCCTTCTCACCAATTATTAAATAGTTTTGGCCCATAGATGATGAGATTTTGTGACCAAAAATTTTCATCGTCCGTATGGTGGAAAATATATGATGGCATAGTTAAACAGGAAGTAGATCTGCAGGCCCAAAGATGTCTCTGTTTCGCTAAACATTTCACAGAAAAGGGAGATGTGATGCAGACAGAAGTTGAGTTTCATGCATCAGACAAAATTTCAAATCGTGTTTTTTCAGAGCAAAATGGTTGTTTCGGGATCATTTTTCTTTTATTCAAAAGTGTTCTATTTGCTGACCAAACATTCAAATCGCCTTTAATTAACCAAAGTCTTTGAATTTCCAACAAATACTGACATTTAGTGCAATGCTATGACTGAGAGATACCTGTTGTGACATGGAGGACTAGATGTGATTTGGAGGAATCAATATCTAGCCCATCGTAATAAGAACATTCAGTAGTGCATTATAATATTTGCATTATACCCCAGTCGCAAGAGTGGGTGATATACTGGAATCATTTGTTCGTTCGTTCGTTCGTTATTCCGTCCATCTGTACGTCCGCTTGTCATTCCGTCCGAAACTTCCGTCACAACAATCTCTGCTTTAGGGCAAGGTATTGATTTATCAGCCCAGTAGCCAGAACTTTTGTCCTGGCATGATTCATTACTCAAATGCCTTTAAATTTTCCGTTCAAAATTTGACAAAAATTACCAGAAATTTCTAAGGCTCTTCCTTTTGATGCAGAGGTAACCCTTAGTTAAGTTTGGATACCTGTTTGTTTTAATTGTTTTGATTTTTTATGGTTGTGCTTATTTATTCATCATTATACTTTTAACCGGTTTTCCAATATTTGATCTCGAGCACTGCTGATGAGTTGTCAGTCAACAAAATGGCCATACGGTGCATCAAATTTATTTCGGTATTTTTTTTTATAAGTTTTATTTCATATATATTGGAATGCAACTTAATAATTATAAGTTTTAAGGTGTTACCGATTTCCGTGTCTGTCCGAAATCAACTTCTGTTTGGTAGTAATTTGAAATTCTCTGAAACCAATTACAAATAAAATGCTCCGCTGGGCGCAGCTAGATACGACCGCAGATGTCGAACCCTGAATAGTTGGGGCAATTATGAACACAACATTCAAGCTTGATACAATACTGAATTTGGATTGTGAATAAATATTTGACACAGCATAGGTTTCTGACACAGAATGAATGTTGTCTAAGAACTTAAAAATTTTTAATTTACCTATTCAAACCATATCAGTATTATTTGTTTTTATATATAAATCAGAAATAACCAATTTAAAATTTAAAATTGGGCACACATATCAATTTCTTGCTATTGCGCAATACTGTGTAATTGAAAATTTCTTCAAATATTTGACACATAATAGGTTTCTGACACAGAATAACTGAAATCAAAGAACTTAAAATTGGTCATATGATTTGAATTTATATTCAATTTTTTGCTTTTGTGTAATACAATATGCTGTGGAGAATTGCCCCCCCCCCCCAAAAAAAAATAATAATAATTTACCCCTTTTTTTAGCTTTTGTGCAATACACTATGAAGTTGCACATTGACCCCCCTCCCAAAAAAAAAAACCAAAAAACAATAAAATTTATTGTAACCCCCCCTTTTTTTTGCTAAAAAAAATTTGAAATTTTCTTTTTAATTTATGAAATATGAAATGAGAAAAAATTACCCCCCCCCCCAAATTTTGTTTTCAACCCCCCCCCCCCCCCCCCCCCCCCATTTCTTTATACTTTGCAACCATAACAGCCCATTTAAATACACCATAACATATTAAAATAGAAAATGACATCATAGTCATGGATGGCAAATTTTAAATATACATATTAAAAGCAGTTTAGATAAGATAAACAAAAAAGCTTCATCAGCACATTTTATATTGGCAAATTTCCAATGGAATTTGTTAATAATAAAGTTTTGATAACAGGGCACACATATCAATTTCTTGTTATTGCGCAATACTGTGCAATTGAAAATTTCTTCAAATATTTGACACATAATAGGTTTCTGACACAGAATAACTGAAATAAAGAACTTAGAATTGGTCATATGATTTGAATTTATATTCAATTTTTTGCTTTTGTGTAATACAATATGCTGTGGAGAATTGCCCCCCCCCCCAAAAAAAAAAAAATAATTTACCCCTTTTTTAGCTTTAATTTTGGACCCCGATTTGGACCAACTTGAAAACTCGGCCCATAATAAAAAAACTAAGTACATGTTTAGATTCAGCATATCAAAGAACCCCAAGAATTCAATTTTTGTTAAAATCGAACTAAGTTTAATTTTGGACCCTTTGGACCTTAATGTAGACCAATTTGAAAACGGGACCAAAAATTAAGAATCTAAATGCACGGTTAGATTCGGCATATCAAAGAACCCCAATAGTTCAATTTTCGATGAAATCAAACAAAGTTTAATTTTGGACCCCGATTTGGACCAACTTGAAAACTGGGCCCATAATAAAAAAACTAAGTACATGTTTAGATTCAGCATATTAAAGAACCCAAAGAATTCAATTTTTGTTAAAATCAAACTAAGTTTAATTTTGGACCCTTTGGACCTTAATGTAGACCAATTTGAAAACGGGACCAAAAATTAAGAATCTAAATGCACAGTTAGATTCGGCATATCAAAGAACCCCAATAGTTCAATTTTCGATGAAATCAAACAAAGTTTAATTTTGGACCCCGATTTGGACCAACTTGAAAACTGGGCCCATAATAAAAAAAACTAAGTACATGTTTAGATTCAGCATATCAAAGAACCCAAAGAATTCAATTTTTGTTAAAATCAAACTAAGTTTAATTTTGGACCCTTTGGACCTTAATGTAGACCAATTTGAAAACGGGACCAAAAATTAAGATCCTAAATGCACGGTTAGATTCGGCATATCAAAGAACCCCAATAGTTAAATTTTCAATGAAATCAAAGTTTAATTTTGGACCCTTTTGGCCCCTAATTCCTAAACTGTTGGGACCAAAACTCCAAAAATCAATCCCAACCTTCCTTTTGTGGTCATAAACCTTGTGTTTAAATTTCATAGATTTCTATTTACTTATACTAAAGTTATTGTGCAAAAACCAAGAAAAATGCTTATTTTGGCCCTTTTTTAGCCCCTAATTCCTAAACTGTTGGGACCAAAACTCCCAAAAACAATCCCAACCTTCCTTTTGTGGTCATAAACCTTGTGTTAAAATTTCATAGATTTCTATTTACTTATACTAGAGTTATTGTGCGAAAACCTAGAGAAATGCTTATTGGGCCCTTTTTTGGCCCCTGATTCTTAAACTGTTGGGACCAAAACTCCCAAAATCAATCCCAACCTTCCTTTTGTGGTCATAAACCTTGTGTTTAAATTTCATAGATTTCTATTAACTTATACTAAAGTTATAGTGCGAAAACCAAATGTCTTCGGACGACGCCGCAGACGACGGACGACGACGCAGACGACGACGACGACGACGACGCCAACGTCATACCAATATACGACCGCAAAAATTTTGCGGTCGTATAAAAAAATGTATGTATACATTTAGTGAAATTTTCGTCACACTTTTCTTGGCACCTATTGAATGGATTGATTTATTTTGTCTTCCACTTCAAACTTAATTCCTGTTTTTTTTTTTTTGGGGGGGGGGACTTGAAATTCTCCTTATACATGTATGGGTCATTTTTTAAAAATGTGCATTTTTAACATTGCAAGATTGAGAAAAAGCAATTTGCTTGAATCAGCATATTTATTACACTTGTAAAATATATAATTATACTTCTTGAACAAAATACTCTAATATCCAATAATATGCAATCTTAATGGCATAATATAAAAATATTATTGACACATTTTCGACTGATGGTGCAAAATTTTGTCTATCCTGTACCATATTTGTGAGAATTTTTTTACTATCAACAGGAAAAACGCGAAAAACATATTGTTTGTTTCTCAGATACGTTAGTGGTGCTTCAGAAAACAATACCAGAATATTTAATTTCTTTGCATTGACAAGATAAATATATCACTTAATATTGCGTCCTGAAAAAACTATCTAAAAATTAATTTTTAAATGCTGCAAAAATTACTACAATCAACGCAAAACCAACAGAAAAACTTCCTTATATTCGGCTTATATTGGCTTTTGAATCAATCCAACACTTAGTTCTTTGATTACATTTAATTTTAGTAAAACGCTGTTTTCTATGGTAACAGGAACGGACATCGAAGGTTTACAGATACATATTTGTCTATCCTGTAACCAAGTTGGGGTAACAGGACAGACATTAACAGGATAGACAAAATTATATGTTTATTGATTCTATTGCAAAACAACAGCTCCCCTTGCATAGTTGTTTGTTTTTTCTTAAATATATGTGGAATATCAAATGTTTCATTTCATTTTCAAGTATTTCATAATGTCTATAGATACATAGTTGTTAATTCTGATACTTAATCCGTCTGTCATGTTACTTTATTCAAGGTAACGGGATAGACAGTAACAAGATGAACAAAATTATATGTTTATTGATTCTATTTCGAAATAATAGCTCCCCTTACATCGGTGTATGCCTAGCGTTCTTTGTCTTCTAACAGCTAGTGACCCTTTTGAGAACGTATGGGTGTGGTAATGTATAAATTTGTTGGTAACATGATAGACATTTTAAAAGGGTACGCTATCAGTTTGACTTACTTTTCTGGTTATAACTTCGCTTCCCTGGGAATTTTGCACCCGTAACAAGATAGTCCGAGATTACTCTGAACATTTTGTCACATGACTGCGTTATTTCATTTTTTGTGTAGTAAATTTATGCATATGACCCCGGTAACGCGCATATATTTTCTAACCGGAAGCCCTTTATATATAGTCATGTTTTTAGTGGTACGTAAATGAGCTTGACCCGTGCCAACCTACATGCATAAATTAGCTCCTGTGGTTCCAAGTTTTGTAACGAAAAATAACAATCCAAAGATACTAAAATTTATACTATGCTGTTTACGACGCATATACGACGCATTTCAAGGAGTTACCTCGCAGCAGCAGCATTAAAACCGAAACATTTGGAAGACCAAAAACCAAACCTATTTTAAACGAGAAGTACTCATAACCAAAAATACCGCAATAGGAAGCCAAATTTCAGCTAAGGAGATCTACCATGTGCAATACAAGGAATGAACCCTTAGTATTTATATTATTTTTTAATTTTGCTAAATACTGGTAATTTCTGCAACAAATCAATGAATAATCATGTCAGACAAGTCTGACGACTGGGTTGGCGAATACCCTCGGGGACCTAGGGTCCACCATGCAGAGGCATCGTCCCAGGAGTTTCAAAATAACAATCCAAAGATAGTAATATTAGATATAGTAGATTTATACTATTTAATTATGCGTGATCGCAATACTTGCTCAAAGTGAAAGTGAAATGATGAAAATGGTGGGTTGAAGGGAGTTAAGCTTTCGTTTGTGGTACGGGGAGATTTTTGGTGAATAAAATGTATTTATTCTTAGAGAAAAATGAATACGAAATCGATTGACCTATGATTTATGTACTAATAATTGGATATATTACGATTTAGAGTCTAAAAACTGCAGTTTCCATCTTTTCCATACAGAGTGCGCTCTGACGTCCCACGGCCCCAGCATATCACATAGAAGGCCGTCAGACGTCAGAGCAATCTCGGACTAGTAACAGGACAGACATCCATTTCATGGAAGCCAGCATAATTTTACTTTTTTATAAGCAGATATATAAATATCTTCAAGACTTTATTTTCTTGTTAAAATTCAATTAAATGCTTTTCAAAAAAATATTATGCCGAAATGAAAACATATAAAAAATCATTGAAAAATAAAGTGCAAACATGATTCTCTCAATCCGGACACTCGCAAATTTCTAAATATTAAGCTTCAAAATCAATTTATTTTGGATTGCAAGGAGAAAATCGTTTTAATTTAAGGTGTGCCGATTTGGAAAAATTGAGAACTTTTGGTTAAGTACAAAAACATAATGCCATTGTGTCTGAATATTTTTTTTAACATAGGTGGACAGAAAAATGGACTTTTTTTTAAAATGACCCGTATATGTATGTACATAAAGCGAAAATTTTCGTCGCATATGTCTTCAGTTCTAATGATTATGTCCGATCAGTTTTATTGTGTAACTGGCTCGATAGTTTTAGTACATATAAATATTTTTGTTCGGCGCATAAATTTGGGCTTCTATTCGGTTTGTAGCATCATATTGATAAGTGTTAAAGTGTAAGCGATTTAGTTGGTCTGCAGCTAAAATAAAATGTTAATAAGATGCTATGAATAATGTCTGCTTTTGTTTTACAAAGAGGGGAATACCTAGCACGACAACACGTGCACTTGCGAAATAATCGTACAATTGTCTTTTTTTTTTTTAAATTTTAATATGTTTTTTTTATCTACCTGAAACAGAAATGATTTATATTATGTCGATGTTGATTTTTACGGATGCGTACGTATTGCTGCCAGACGTGAAACCAAAATCTGGATATGTAACTCAATTGTTCATTATGTGTGTTGCTCCATAAAAGACAATTGCATGTGTGATGTATCACTGATGTACCATATTAAACGTTAAATGTAGGTCAAGGTGACTTAATTGTTGTTGAAACCCCTTTTACTATTAAAGAACACTGCAGGTGTTAATTATCATTGATGTACCACACATAGTTGCTAAGAAATGGTCCTAAACAAAAAAATTAGCCAGATTCATTCAAGCGTACAATATAGGTCAATGTGATTTAATTATTGTTGAAACCTGTTGCACTATGCAAGTCCATTGCCGCGGTGAAATATCATTGATGTAGCACAAAGCGTTGATCACACTAAAACTTAACTGAATCGAGATGGACGTACGGACAAAAGGACAAGGGTAAACTATATATGCCCCTTCCAATTTCATGGTCAAGTCTAGAGGCTGTGGGAGTTACATTTAATATCGGAAAGGCAACTTTTATATCATTATATAATACTCCATTGAATTTACTAATTATTGATTCCTCCAATTCACATTTAGTTCCTCCAAGTCACAACAGGTCTCTCTCAGTCACAGCATTGTACTAAATGTCCGTATTTGTTGGCAATTCAAAGACTTTGGTTAATTGAAGGTGATTTTAATGTTTGGTCAGCAAATAGTACCCTTTTGAATAAAAAAAAAATGATCCAAATACAAATATTTCGCTTACCTCTTACCTGCCGTGTTAAGTCCTCCAAACATCAAGTTTGAATCATATTTATATAAAATTTATTGCAACACAACAAGATTTTTTTTTAATTTATGACCAAGCAAATGAAATAATATCTATTATTACATATTATGTCTGATACATTGATGTCGATCTGCCATGTATCAATATTATGTTAAATCTTCAATCTGATGTAAGGACAGAAAATAAAATAATTAAAAGAAGATAAAACACCACATTAATAATAATAAAATATCTGAGTTGCATTAAAATCAGACAAAAATAAAAAAAAGTTAGACCAATACAGTTTAGCATAAAATATTATGTGAGAATATTTTATGATATATACATTTGTAACAATTTATTATCTTCCAGGAATAGTAAATTATCCCCTCGAACAATACCAATTGTGCATTCACTAGGTCTTGTCGTGGGCATAATGATTATCCCGGCCAACAATTTAGAAGCTATTCTGAAACACTGATGATACACCCTGTGTTTAAAGGGGTGGGACATGAACTCTGAAGATATCTGAGCTTTTCACAAAGAATAAAAATGTTTATAATTAAGGGCCAAGGATCTCAATGTCTTTTGTTGATTTTTAAGGAGGGAAAAGCCCCATTCTCCGGGCAATGTGTAAAGAGATTTATTGCGTCTCTTTATAGATAATTAAAAATATAAATGGTTACGGGGTATGGTTTATGAGATTTGAACATTGCATATTAAAATGTGTTAAAAGGATAAACATTTTTTTCGGATTTTGAAATAATTCAAAAGTATTGATTTGAGGAGCGAGGATACCCCCCCCCCTTTCCCCTATTTGGTGGGGCTGTTAGGTTTTTATCAATTTGTTTATGTTATGCATCGCTCTCAGCGCCGCTATAATGCATTTTTTTTCATTATGACGTCGCGCTTGACCGTCAAAATTTATGAGATAATTGAACATTATTAATTTGATGGGAGTGGTGAAAACCCCCCGGGGAAGCGAGGTATGTGTTATTTGGTGCGTCTTACCATGGGGAATAAGAAAATATATGGTTTAGGGGTGAAGATTTTAACGGTTTTTGAGATAATTCAACAATATTGATTTGAAGGGAGTGGTGATACCTCCCGTGCGTCTTACCATGGGGAATAAGACAATATATGGTTTAGGACATTATTAATTTATGGGGGTGAAGATCACCCTACTGAAAGAATGAGGACATGTCATTTAATGCGTCTTGTTACGGAGAATAATTTAGGGGTGGGGATTTTAACGGTTTTTGAGATAATTCAACATTATTGATTTGAAGGGAGTGGTGAAAATCCCTTGGGGAAGCGCGGTATGTGTTATTTGGTGCGTCTTACCATGGGGAATAAGAAAATATATGGTTTTGGGGTGGAGACTTTAACGGTTTTTGACATAATTCAACAATATTGACTTGAAGGGAGTGGTGATAGCCCCCATGCGTCTTACCATGGGGAATAAGACAATATATGGTTTAGGACATTATTAATTTATGGGGGTGAAGATCACCCTACTGAAAGAATGAGGACATGTCATTTAATGCGTCTTGTTACGGAGAATAATAAAATTCATGATTTGAAGCTATAGATTTTAATTGCATAATAAAATTTTCAGAATCATCAACTTTGGGGGTGCGGATGTCCCCCCTAGAGGAACGAGGTATATGTCATTTACGGTCACGGTGTATAATTATCTCATTTCATTATGACGTCGCGCTTGACCGTCAAAATTTATGAGATAATTGAACATTATTAATTTGATGGGAGTGGTGAAAACCCCCCGGGGAAGCGAGGTATGTGTTATTTGGTGCGTCTTACCATGGGGAATAAGAAAATATATGGTTTAGGGGTGAAGATTTTAACGGTTTTTGAGATAATTCAACAATATTGATTTGAAGGGAGTGGTGATAACTCCCGTGCGTCTTACCATGGGGAATAAGACAATATATGGTTTAGGACATTATTAATTTATGGGGGTGAAGATCACCCTACTGAAAGAATGAGGACATGTCATTTAATGCGTCTTGTTACGGAGAATAATTTAGGGGTGGGGATTTTAACGGTTTTTGAGATAATTCAACATTATTGATTTGAAGGGAGTGGTGAAAATCCCTTGGGGAAGCGCGGTATGTGTTATTTGGTGCGTCTTACCATGGGGAATAAGAAAATATATGGTTTTGGGGTGGAGACTTTAACGGTTTTTGATATAATTCAACAATATTGACTTGAAGGGAGTGGTGATAGCCCCATGCGTCTTACCATGGGGAATAAGACAATATATGGTTTAGGACATTATTAATTTATGGGGGTGAAGATCACCCTACTGAAAGAATGAGGACATGTCATTTAATGCGTCTTGTTACGGAGAATAATAAAATTCATGATTTGAAGCTATAGATTTTAATTGCATAATAAAATTTTCAGAATCATCAACTTTGGGGGTGCGGATGTCCCCCCTAGAGGAACGAGGTATATGTCATTTACGGTCACGGTGTATAATAAAATATATCATATGAGATGGTTATTTGTCACTCTCGTAGAGTTTTTCGATGTAAAACAAAATCCCCATAATAGGGTCCTATAGTAAACCCCTAGCCTCTTTGAACTGCTCATTATACATCTCAGTGACCCCAATCAAAAAATAAATAGTATTAGGCACATCTTGAAACATTGATCTTTCATCATGGAAAATCTCAGATCCATGTCTCTGACGGTTATTGAGAACTCGAACGAACAAAATCGGAGAGGTAAAAAAAAAAATTCGTTTGGGAGACTTAATAAATGACTGAGAAAAAAAATCATACTCTTATGTTTCAATATCAAGTTATTAAACTTCGTGTCATTGAATAAATGAAAATCCTAACTTGTTTTTCTTGTAGATCTAAAATATTTATTTAGATTTTTACTTCAGTTCCTAATAAGAATCCTTCCTGAGAAGGAGTAAGAATCTGTTGGATTGTCTGGCTCCCTGTATTAAAATTAGTTATGCCTGCTTAATCAGCGTATGTGTACAAATTGATATATTTGCACCATTCTATAAGATAACTGTTGGGATTGCATAGAAATGTTCTCTGCCCTGAATGCACCAATGGTCCGGAAGATCCTTATTGTGGTATATGGATCTTAATTTTGGTTCCACAAGTATTCCATTTATTTTCAGCTCAAATCCATTTACTTTTTCATATATATTATAATCCTGGCTTCTGAATGTGGTCATTTTCAATGGCCATGCCATGAATCCTTGAAAACTCCAATAAACTCTTAATATTGATGGAAGGATGAAATGTTAGTTATTTGTAGTATCAGTGTCATTATTCAAGGACTTTTCTACACATTACAAGTTTGTTTTCCATCTTTTATAACTTCAGATGTATCAGAAACAAAGAAAATATTGATTTGCTTTCAAAAAGTGACATATATATTATTTTTGTTCAAATGACTACATGACTTTAATATGATTTCCCAAAATTATTTGCTTACCTACCTACCTACCATGCCTTCCTGGTAATGGGTCGGGCTGCAGCAAACAGAATTTTTTAAGCCTGGCGACCAAAGATTTCGATAGTCCATATAGTGAAAAATGTATGGCGGCATCGTTAAACAGGAAATAGATGGGCCACAATCATGGTAATGCTTTGCGAATTCACACCAACTTTGAATTAGTTGTGGCCTGTAGTTGCTGAGAATTTTGCGACCAAACATTTTGTGTCGGAAGGAGTGACAAAGGTAAAACCACTATACCCCATTCCGTCGGTGAGGGCTTATAATAATGAGGTCAAGGATATAGGTGAAAGGTGTTTGGCTAGGTGTCAGAATGTTATATAAATATCTAAGGACGAGATCAAAAGTTCAATGTAGGATAAAAAACTTAATTCACATAGTTTTTTCACTGACCCCTTCACCCCCTCTTAACTTAATTTGGGAAAAATTGATTGACCAATATCGGCATATGCTTTGAGAGTATACTTTTTATATCATGGGTTCTGTCACAGGGGCCCGACTTCTGGAAATTTATTTCTTTTTTATTTTATTTTTTTTTTGTTATCTTATTTCTTGAGTACTTTTAATAAATATTCACTGTAACAACACAAATTATGCGTTTATTATCAATGTGCTATACACTATCCACGTCCTTATACTAAAAAATCCTAAAGGGATATAAGCCGCCATTTTGGATTTCCTACCTCTGCCACGATTAAAATAAACTGGAATAAACTGGGTAAGATAAAAAAAAAAATCACTGTTCCCTTTGCTACATGTATATGAAAATGGACCTGTTCCATTGATATTATCCTTTCAACAGTGATTTTTTTTTTTATCTTACCCAGTTTATTCTTATTGATCATTATAGATTTATTATCACATGTTTATGTTATTATTGTAGACCTAAACGAAATTTGAGTACTCCATTTTGAACATCATCACGCAAAAAGTTTTTTGTCATTTAGGCATTTGAATTTTGTTCATTAGTTTTGCATAATAATTTGGCATAGGCTCAGTGGTTTTGTTCGTTATTAAATGTTCTTTATAACAATATATAGTGTTACATAGATTTGTAGATTGTTGGCAGTAATCAAACAGAGGGTTTTTAAATGACAAAAAAATATAACTGCTTTCTTCACAATCTTGGAATCTTATATTAGGATCAGGTATGTTTAGGTTGATTCACGTATAGTTCCGAGGCCATTTCTGTCATGATATCAAAATTGAAAATAAAATCGTCAGTGATAACTCAAAATATAAAATATTTACAAAATATCTCCTATAGAATAGCAAAATTCTTGCAAACAACAGCCACTGAATCACAGTTTTAGTTGACAGCTCTTTCAATAATGTTAAAACATTTAAGTTTGAACGTTTTTCTACAAATTTAGAATAAAAAGCATTTAAAAAGAATACATTTATAAAGGGAAATAATAAATATGGAAGTAAGGATGGGATTATATTTTCGACAACGAAAATCGTATATTAACTGTGGTCTCGGACCAACCTTATGAGTAATCATTACAAAATTCATATGACTTCCTCATTTCATTAAATTTATGAATATTTAAAAATCATTAATAACAGTTAAAGATTATGTTCGACTGTTTACTAAACATTTCATGCTGAATAATTTGATTTTTCTTACCATGTACTGAAAATATATTCTTACCGCTTCGTTTTTTAATTGTTTCCCCGTGAGTGTATGTGATACATCATAGCCAGTACATTATATATGTACATATGAGATATACATAAACAGAAACAGAAAGTAGATATTTATTTTCTGAAAATCATTACGTCATTTATGTAGGAGTTGCTATTGATTTATTCAAAGATCTTCAAAGTTGGATCATTTGATCAGAGCCTTACAATAAATTGTAACAAAAACAAACTTTTAGTTTAACTACGGTGTAATTCATGCTCAGTTTACATTCTTTTTGCGCAATTTATTTTTTATATTATTGTTTGAAATTCTAATACCCGAAGAAAAATTGATACATATATACTTTTGCATATCAATAAATTTTAAGTTCAGTACCAGTTCTACCATAAAATATTTCTGGAATATTAACAATGAAACAACATTTCAAGTTGACCCTTTTGACCGAATATAAAATTCTAATGACAGTTTGTAGAAATTTGAAGATCGATAGTTTGAATTTTTAAACATTCTGCTTACATACATATTGGCTAACCAGTTAAATTGCATGTAGTACTATTCAAGATGGCCAAACGTAACCATGTTTTTATTGTGTTTGTTATCACTTTGCTCCACCCACCGATATTTATACCCATGGTTCCGTTTTAGTGACAAAATGGGGAATCCGAGACAATGATTTATATTAAATGCTTTATAAAGATATGGTTTTATTGTCAAAATTTATGGGAAAAAATTATATAATAGCGCTTAATGTGCAATAAAGTTTCGTGAAATTGGCCTTGCTCATATGGAGAAATTCATCGTTGGAAACCCACGGCCGGTCGCGCTTACGCTTTTCTTCCCATGGCCGGTCGCGCTTACGCTATATATTTATAAATGCTTCCACTTAAGCACGGGAGAAATGTTTAAATCCTAATTTTACGCTAAATGCAGACGGTAAAGTATTAGAAAATGCTATACCATCTACATTTTGAATCTTAATTTGTAAATTTTGTTCAAAGACGGTCTTTTTTTACAACGCATTGCTTTGTTGTAACATTCTAAGGAAGCACTTTAAATTTATACTCTTAAATTAGAAGATCGATTGCATTCTGTCAAAATTACTAGATTTTCAAGGTACATGTACATATACTTGGTATACATATATCCATATTAAAGACATTTCACGAAATGAGAGGCTAACAAACTGTGCAGAAAATTGTAAAACTAATAAAATATGCAAAATCTATCAAACCCTGTATTAAACGGGAAATAATTCAAAAGTATAAAACGTTGTTTGAAAATAAAATAAATTTGAACTCTAAAAAAAACTTTAAAAAAAAAGCTCGATCTTAATAGAGAATTTTATCTATCTCATCCTAACTTTTCCATCTGAAAATGTTTCATTAAATTACGCATTAATAATTAGCGAGCACTCACTTGAAATTGAGAAGGGCAGATTTTTTAAGATTCAAAGAGAAGATGTAGATTTTGTAATGTATTCGAAAATGAAGAACACTTTCTGTTGTATTGTACATTAAATGGTAACTTGGGGGAGAATTTATATGACTCCCTTAGTTCTGAATCTGCACACTTCGTATTGCTTAATAAGAAAGAAAAAATAATAAAACTATTGAACCCGACGACTATTGAGCATATTGATATCATTGGCTACTTTTTAAAGCGGTCATAAGAACCGAGGAGAGAAGCTTAAATTTAAATTAAATGCTAGTATGCTTATGTAATTATTAAGTCTCCCAAACATATCACAGCTTATACGTTTTGCACGAATTTGCTGAAGGTTTGCAGATTGTAACGAGCGAAACCATACGATTAATAAAAAAAACTTCTGTTACAGGGTTGTAGGTATCACAAGCTGCTTAATGTTTTTTTTTTTTTTTTGTTCTATATTCAACATCAGCATCTTTTATCTAAATACCCGGCTTCCAGAAAAGCACTTATCATGAACTGATTTTCCCATCCTAGTTTCTATTGTAATGTCGTGAATAAATGCAAAAGTCTAACAATAACCCACAGAAACTTGGTAGTCTTTTACGGCAAGGACTGCAAATATGAAATTATGTGTAATTCTTTAAAATTTGCTCTTTCTCCCAACGACTTGGAGACTTTTAAATTCATACTATGAAACTTAAATAAAATTCGCTATGGATTTTTTTTTTTTTTGCCTTTTTACATACGGCTCTACACAAAATTCTGTTTTTAAATGTTTATTAAGTCCTCAACTTTGGCATATTATTTATTGGAGAAAAAAACCATTTATTAGTAAAATCATGGTAATTAAGTAATTTTCACAGTATCAGAATTAATGTCAGTAAGATGTGTTAATTCACTCCTTTGTAGGTTTTATTTACACTATTGAACCATTTGTTTCGGTAACGCCGTGACGGTTCACGATCCAAAATAAATACTTTTCGGCAAATGCTGTTCAGACATGTTCACAAGAGCAGAACGTTGCACTGGTTGTGAATGGATACTAGAATTGAAGGTATGGGTGCAGTTTTCCGTCATCAAAAAAAGTTCAAACTGTCAACGTTTTGCTTTAAATATGACTACGTTCTCCTATCCCACAACGATCACCCTTTCAAATAGCAATAGCCTGTCGCCAAAGACCAGTGTTTTTATATTTCGTTACAGTTAAAACCCGACGGGCTACTAAATTTTCATCTCCTGTCTGTTACTTACGATTTCAGAATCGAATAAAGATTGCTAATTTTGGACGGCTAATATATCTCGGCAATAGGGATAATGAAATATAATGCATGTACCAATCTGGTAAATTACAGTTCTCAATCTTGCCTAGTACTTAGACCTATCGGACTAGTAAATTTTCAGTATCGAAAAGCCCTGGGCTAGTGAGAGTGTCCTGAAGATTTCAACCCTTGCAACGAGTTGTTATATTTAAAGCCATTTAAATACTAAAACTGGAATCTGTAAAAAAAAAATTCAATACTGGTAACTAACAATAAAATTGAATTATACAGAGTCAACAACATTTTTTTCTGAATTCACCAATGTTTCATTTGATAAGGTTGTCTTATATATATCTGACAGTTGGTTGATGACAAACTTTGGTATTTATGAAAGGCTACCTTTTGTGGACAATATTCAGATAACAATTTCTCAACATCCTGGACGGATAATGATGAATTATTGTCTAAAAGGAAATCGATTTGTTGCAGTCTATTACAGCTAATTATAACTTTCTGTAGACCTTCAATTGTAATAAAATTGTTCAAGGCAAAATTAAGTTGTGTCAAATTTTGCCCATAACATGCCATAGCGTCAAGAGATTGATTGGTGAAGTTAGTTTCACTGGATTCATCATGACCGTTACACGTCAGTATTCTCATGTTTTTACATCTTCTTACAATCTGTGCGATTGCTTCATCAATATTGCCAGTGGTCCACCCAGTTATGACAAATTCTGTAAGGTCCGGGCAGAATAAAGAAATACTTATTATTGATTCTGATGTTAAATTTTGACAATATCGAAAATGTAAGGATTGAATGTGAGAATGATTTTCAACTGGAGTCACATTAGCTTCTGTAAAGTCAGTTTCATCTGGGGAAGCATTATGAGTATCTGTACAATCAAGTACTGGACTGCCATCTAGTGATATATCAGACACATTCCTACATGAATTGAAACCAGCGTGATTTAACCATCTACATTCTGTAAGTAAATTAGATACTCCTTTGCCAGTTACTTCTGGGCAATGGCTTAATACAACATAATAGAGAAATTTGCAGTTTTGAGCCAAAACAGTAAGTGATAAGTCACTTATGTTACGAATATTTTCCATTTTTAATATTCTGATATTCTTGCACATTTCTCCGATAAAAGTGATGATATCTGCCTGAATGAATGGATGAAGATTCAAATTCAGTGAACAAAGATTAGGACATCCTTCCAGAATTAACTTTAATCCCAAATTGGTAACTCGACAGCATTCATTTTCAGTAAAGTCGTTAAGTTTTAAGCTTTGTAGCAATTTACATTTAAGTCCTATGTATTGCATTCCTTTATCCGTCACATTTTCACACTTTGAAACTGATAATAATCGTAGAAATGGCGAGTTATCTGCCACAGTTTTCAAAGTGTCGTCATTAATAGCCGTTCTATCCAAAGTAAGGTATTTTAAGTTGCATGGTGACATACCTTCAAAAGCTGCACTCGTAATACCGGTACATCGACTTAAGTTCAGATCTACAAGTCCAAGATTTTCTCGCAACAGAGACTGGACGGCTGAATCCAAATAAATGTCCCCGCAATTAATCGTAACACGAGTTAGAATTTTGGTGTTTTGAAAAAATACTTGAAAAGTATGTGGCATTAACTTTAAATTTGCAGAATGATTGCAGAAAAAATGCCGTAAATGGAAATGTGTCAATTTCTGAAGCTGTTTGCACATTGCTATTACATCTGACAATCCATCATATTTTGATATATCCAGTTTTAACGATTCCAGATCTTTGAAACAAAGAAGGGTTTGACGAAGTTTTTCAATTTCATCAGTATCATACATGCGTAAATGAAGCAATTTTAACTCGGTAAAATATGCAGGTTCGTATTTCCTGTAAATGCAAGTTGTTCTGGTTTTCAGTTTATGGACATGATATCCTATTTTGTTAAGAAATGAGTCTAGATTTTTCTTCTGTTTGGACAGAAACATGGACTGGTGATAAAGGTTAAGACGTCTCCATAATACAGGAGCACTTGAAAGTTCTTTCCATCTCGTACAGACGAAGGTCAAGGACGTTGCTACGAACGGCTGTGGAAGGTAACTGAAGATTTCAATAAGGAGTTCAGTGGGAATGTCGTTGATATGCATTATATGTTCTGAAATATAAAGATTCAATTATTTACTTCAATAGTAGAAAAGGTTTGAAGCCTAGGGTTCAAGGAAGGAATTCAGATGAAAACATTCCAGGCTCCAAAACTTGGATAACAAATTTGATGACCAAGTGCTTTCTGCAACATCAACTGACCATCTCCCAAATTGTATAAATCCCATATCAACCTTTTTGTTTTTAGACCTAGACGCAATTGGATGAAAGAATAAGAGATGACCTGCCTAATTTTCCGTATACCGCCATATGATAATTGGATTTTCCAGCTCAAAAATCCGTCGTTAAAAAGTTTGCACTAGAAACAATGCAATAAAGTTTTAAAATTTGCAGTTGACTGGAAACCATAAATTTCTATTCCAGATCTCACAGAAAAAGGGTATATTTAATCTTTTTTCTTTTTATTTCTCATAAATCCAATGCATAGCATTAGTACAGAGACAACATACATATCAAACACAAACAAGACTATATACAATATATACAAACAAACAAAACAAACAGGCAGAGAGAGGTTCATGAAATATCTAGCCAGGAGGATAAACACATGAGTTTATACATCTAATGAATTTACAAAGCTTCATCAAGACTGATTTCCGTATATTTGTAAAAAGTGAACAGAATTTAAGTATATTCGGTCTGTTAGTAAAATTCTTCGAAATAAGTTCTTTGCGTTTATCATTAAAAAATTTACAATCTAAAATGTAATGGAACTCATCCCCAATACTGTTATCGTTACATAATAAACATAAACGGTTTTGTCTCATAACATTTTGCCATCTACCAGTTTCGATCGGTAGCCTATGATTGGTAGTTCTAAATCTACATAAAACAATAGCATTTTTGATATCTAAAATATTAAAATATTCCTCAAATTTTAATTCGGTTTTTAATATTCGATAATTAGTAAACTTTGGGGCGTTTTGAACAAGAGAATACCAGTCCTGTAGAAACTGATCGATTAACCTTTGTTTAACTGCTGTTTTCAACCAGTCTTTGCTTATGAAGTTCTGTGTTTCCCATAGATAAGTAAAACCGCAACTATTTAATATATTTTTTACATTTTCAACCCATTTAATTTGCACATTTCGATTGATATTCAGACAATATGATAGCTTATATAGAACATATGAAATTTTTTCTTGTTTGCTGGTTAAAAGTCTAGCCCAAAACATCACTGTTCTGACCTTAATGTCAATATCAACAGGATGTCGGCCTAGTTCTCCATATACCATAAAGCTGGGTGTTGATTGTTTCAAATTCAAAAGTACTTTACAAAACTTTAAATGAATTTTTTCTAATACTTGATTATCACCAAATCCCCAGACTTCACAACCATATAATAATATAGGCAAAATCATTTTATCGAATAATTCAAGTTGAAGTTTTACAGACAAGTTATACGTCCTTCCGAATTTTAAAATTTCATACATAGCTATCAAAGCCTTGTCTGCTAGATATTTTTTATTTAGTCCAAAATTTCCAGTTTTTGTAAACAAGACCCCAAGATAATTAAACTCTTTAACGATTTCTATTTCAATATTATTATAGCTAAAGTTAATGTTTTGTGGAATTCTTCCCATCCCAAATATCATGATTTTTGTTTTACCTATATTGACCTTTAGTTTCCATTTACTACAATATTCAAAGAAACAGTTGAGTTGGTTTTGGAGATCAGTTGGCGTCTCTGCTAATAAAACGGTATCATCAGCATATAATATAATGAAAATTTTAATGTATCTATCTAACACATTTTCAATATCATCAGTAACAGTATTTAACCCAACAATATTTTTACTGATTAAATAATCTTCTAAATCATTTAGAAAAATAGAGAAAAGAAAGGGTGACAAGTTTTCTCCCTGTCTGACTCCATTGTCACATGGAAAATATTCGGATTTAAAATTATTGTATGAAATACAGGATTTTATACTGCTATACATGCTTAAAATCACATTGTACATTTTACCATGAATATTATTTAGCAACATTTTGTGGAAAAGGCCCTCTCTCCACACAGTATCGAAGGCCTTTTCAAAATCGATAAAAGCAGAATACATTTTCTTTTTCTTATATTTCATAATATAAAAAAATACATACAAAGTAAATATATTGTCAAGAGTTGAATAGTTTTGACGAAATCCACAGTGATGTTCTTTTATAATGCTGTACTCATTTGAAAATTCATTTAGTCTATTACAAAAAACAGAAGTGAAAAGTTTTCCCAGACAAATTACAATAGTGATTGGTCTGTAATTCTTCGGGTCATTGAAATTACCCTTATTTTTATAAATTGGTTTTATGGTTCCAATAACCCAACTGCTGGGGATCAATCCTGTGTCAAATATGATATTTAATAGTTCATCGATGTTCGATGTGTTCATTACAATTCTTTACATTTTAAAATATAACAGGACCATACCCTACAAACATTGTTAGCCGTAAATTAAGTGTTGGAGTTCCTGGTAAAGAAGATGTTGGAGAAAGGGGGGATGAAGAACTAAAAAAAAAACATTTTCGACAACTTCTGATGTTGTAAAACCTATTAAATAATACTATACGTTTCTAATTAATTAAAAAAAAGTTCAGGTTTTATTGAAAAGGAAAATATTTGTCATGGTATTGGTCACTATGGCAAGCCGTTTTACTATTTATTCTAACTTCAAGATATCTAATAAACTTTATAAGATATCTCATATAGTTTATATCTTATATAGTTTATAAGATATCTCATATAATTTATGATATCTCATATAATTTTCTTTATAAATAAGATATCTTATAAATATCTTATATAATTTATAAGATATCTCATAAAGTTTATAAGATATCTTATATATTATATCAGATATCTTGAAGTTAGAATAAAAAGTAAAACGGCTTGCCAGAGGTCACCATTTCCATTTATCTATTCTATTTGAATTGGTCAGTATCTGGAGAATGGGAGAAGGAACATAAAAGATTGTATCTGATAGATTTAAATTCAATAAGATATGGAAAAACAACTTATGACTCCATAATCATTGGGATGAAAATAATTTTAATTAATGCAAAAAAATATATAATAATCAAGGTAATTTCCATTATCTATATCAGAAATAATAAAATATGGAGCATTTGGAGGGAAAGGGTGAAATATTTATCATATTTAATTATATTATTTGAGTACAAATGACATTCCTGTTTAATAGCAATTGAACAAGGTGGGAACATACCCTGAGATGCTGTCAACTGGTGAAACGTTACCTTTGTGGGGAACAAATACTGCAAACAGCTGTCAACTGATGACAAGTTACCTTTGTGGGGAACAAATACTGTTCTTTGCTTCGGAAAATTTTAGAATTTTACATGAAATTTAACTCTTTTAACAGTTTAAATGAAAATTTCAAAATTGGAAAAATTAATTTTACCACTTGAAATTAAGTGAATATGATACAGTAGCAGGGGAGGTAATAACGTCACCAAGACATACACATTGTGATATCATAACTTTCAAGAAAGACCCTTAACATCCTGAAATTTTGGGTTTCTGTTAAATATATCTCTGTTATGATAAGCACATGGATCCCAATTTTTTTCTTTTGCAAACAGATGTCTTTTACTTCAAGATATAATACTAAAGTTTATAGAAAAAAAATCAGTAGAGGATTTTTTTCTACATGCATTAAAGTTACCAATTGATCATCAATATTCCTTATTTAACCAAACATTGCATACATGTACTTTTCTCATTTCTATGTATTAATCTTTGCCTCCAATTATTTATTAGAGAACAATGTCTATTGGGAATGTTTTACAGACCCGATGAAGTTATCATTTTTTCAATAAAAAGTGATGCAGTTTATTGTGAAAATCTTGAAAAATTAAAAATTTAGGATTTTTGGCTCAAATATATCAATACTAATGTCAAATACCTTTAAAAATAAGTCACGAATGTATGTTTTTTTCCCTGTATTGAAAAGTACACATGTTCAGGATATTGTGCAATTTGAAATGAATGATTTTTCTGAGGACCAAAAAGGAATAGATTTGGCAACAAACAATTTGAATCTGATATTTGAAAAGATAGCTAGTAGGTCTTGTAAAAAATTTTAAGAAAAAAAAGAAATTTGTAAAGCAAAAATGGCCTGATCTATCAGTTTATGAACAAAAGAAGACATTAAATCATTTAGGTAATCAAATAAGGAAACAGCCATTTAATAAAGGCCTTAAACAAAAATATTTTTACCAAGTTAAAACTTTTAGAAAGTTAGTAAAACATAAGAAAAATGCATATAAGAAGCTAATCTGTCATAAAATTGCAGTTTCTATGTTGGATAATCCACAAGAATTTTGGAAGATCTTAAAATCATTTGACAGAAATTATCATGAATTTAGTTGTGAAGTGAAGGAACTTATTCATGACTTTGATAGCATTGTAAATCATATACAAAATCAAGGCTTATGTAATAGTCCAAATAACATTTTCAAAAATAATATTAGTAAAGAGATTTATGATATTGAGAAAAATATAAGTTTCAATTCAGAAACTGATAAAGCAATAACCATAAGGGAAATAATATGTGCATTGAACAGAATTAAGAAAGGAAAGGCAAGTAGCCCTGATGGTATAATTAATGAAGTATTAAAATTTAGCAAATCAGCAACAGCAAAGGCAATAGCTAAGTTATTCAAATTAATCTTGAAAACAGGTCGATATCCAGCTTCATGGAATAAGTCTTATTCGATTTTGCTCCATAAAGGTGGTACCAAATCAGACCCTTCAAACTACAGGGGTATTTCTCTCATAAACTGTTTGGCAAAGATATTTAGCTCAATCTTGAATGAGAGATTAAAAACAGTTATGAAAGATATATACTCTAACTCACAATTTGGATTCCATGAAAACCACAGAACTTCTGATAGTCTATTTATCCTTAAAGCCCTGATTAATAAACACATCCATAGAAACAAAAAAAACTATATTTTTGTTTTGTTGATTTTCAGAAGGCGTTTGACTCAGTTTGAAGAGAGGGGTTGTTTAAATTAGCTAAACTTGGGATAGAAAAGCACCTTTATTTTACTGTAAAAAATATGTTGTCAAATACAGGCACTGCACTTAAATATGAAAATCATCATTCAGGTTATTTTGATATTAATAGAGGGGTAAAACAAGGGGACTCAATTAGCCCCACCCTTTTTAATATTTTTATTAATGATTTAAGCCCATTGTTCACTGGGGTAGATACCATGCCACCCACTTTATTAGAGTCAAATCTGGGAAGTCTATCTTTTGCAGATGACCTTATTATTATATCTGAAAGTAAAGAAGGGTTACAAAAAAGTATGGACAAATTAGGAACTTTTTGTAAAAATTGGCAGCTTACACTTAATACCAAGAAAACCAAAACTATGGTCTTGCAACGTCACATATGTAAAACTAAACCATTTATTACTTTTAATGGTAAAGCTTTACAAAATGTGAATGAATATAAATTTCTTGGAACAATGATCAAGAGTAATGGGAGTCTTAATTATAGTTTAGAAGAATTAGCCAAGAAGGCAAAAAAGGTGTTGTTTGCCTTGAAATCAAAAACATCTTCCATGGGTAATATCCCAATAAATGTGTCAAATAATTTATTTAATAAATTGGTACTACCAGTACTGACCTACAATTCTGAAATTTCTTTTATGGATGGATACTTACCATATTATAGAGCTAAAATAAGATGTATTGGGAAAGATCAGATTGTGGACAAATTTAATTTTATAGACAAAACACCATTTGAGAAAAAAGTTCATCTTAATTTTTGTCAATATATTTTAGGAACTAAAAAGACCTCCTCAAACATTGGAGTAAGATTAGAACTTGGAAGACTCCCTGTAGAAAATTTTATTATTTCACAATCTTTAATATATTACGCTCGACTACATAACGAAAATATCAACCCACTACTAAAGGAAGCATATTTAAGCTTTCCGAATAACTCGATAAAAGTGGTACTTATTCTTGGTATACATATATAAATGATGTTCTAGCTGGCTTAACTTTAAAAGATAAATTATCAAATGTTAACACATCTAAAGAGGTATACCCAGTGTTTTCCCCAGAGGGTTTATGCATGGTGGTACCCCCATGCATTAATTTTAGCCCCCATGCTTGAAATTTATAAATTCCTTATAAACCTATATAAATTTATTTTACCCCCATCCTTCAGAATTCATGACCACCATCATTTCAGTCAATCCCCCCATGCTTCAAAAAATTTCTAGGGAAAACACTGATACCGCCTTAAACCAAATGTAAAAGAAGAAATCAGAGATAGATATGAAAGTCTTTATACCGACAAAATTGCTAGTTTTAATGAGAATAATAAACTGTATTTATACAAGAAAATAAAACTGTCCACGAATATGAAAAACTGTTTATCGTTTAATGATTTTTCAATTAGAAGACTTTTTACACAAATTCGTATTAGTGATCATACCCTTGAAATTGAGAAAGGTAGATATAAAAAAAAAATACCACGAGAAGAAAGAATATGTAAAGAATGCAAAACTATTGAAGACTAGAATCATTTTTTGTTAAGTTGCAAAATAAATCAAAATTTAAGGAACAATCTCTTTGCTGATTTAGATAATAATTTTAAATTTTAAAAGTCTTGACCAGGATGACAAAATTTCATATCTTTTAAATCCATCTTCAACTAGACATATAAGAATTATTGGCTTCTTCTTAAAACGGAATTGTACTGTTTGTTTATATTATGCTTGTCACAGACATAATTTTTATATGTTTTATGGCAATAAAAGTATCATTATTTTACATCTCAATCGAATGGTATACCTGTTTATGATTATTATTTAATAACCATTTGTCTTTATCATTACCAACTGTCCAAGTGATGTCAGATGGATGTTATGGTTCAAGTTCGTCTGCTTGTTGACGTTCGTCGTTTGTTTACTGTTTTGTTTCATTATAAAATTCTTTCCCTTTGCATTTTATATTTGGGACAACCTAAAATAAGGATGCATATTGCCGGACTGAATTTTAATTTTTTTAATTTAAATTTAGAAATAAAAGCGTATTCCACTATTTATAGCTAGGCAAGGATACATGTAGGTCATACATAAATGAAAAATATATTTGAATATATAACTTGTTATGAAATTCAAATGTTTTTAGTGTCCTTGGCAGAAGACTGAGAAAATTCCGATATATATACATATACATGTATATAGAGTTAAATTTCTTCCCTACAATGTTATAGTTCATTAAAAATGTGTTCCAAATGCTTAGAATTTTTACAACTGTGGACAAAAATAGTACAGTGCAAGCAACGATTTTTTTCTTTGAGGCGGGCAAGGAAATGTCTGATCTTTTTTGCCAAAATTCGAACTTGTATTTTTCTCTATGCCCATGCTCGTACGGAATTATCTATTTTACATTGTTTGAATTTTCATTAAATTTGGAGTCTGGTCTGTATTTATTATTATCATTTTAATTAACATTATTGTTATTTTTTTCAAATTTCATCCCTTATCAATTCAAATAGTTGACCCCTGACAGCACATTAAGCACCTAGCTATCGTTTTAAAATAGTTGACAACATATTTGTGCAAAACAATAAAAACAAATGGGTTTAGTTAGTGTTATGGAGAAGACAATCTGACTCGTATTAATAATTCCAAAACATGTTATTTCATGTTATTTTAGGCAATAACTGTCCAAACATCTAATTCAACCGATTTAAATGCACGCGTGTACACATTAAATGTTCATTAATTGCAAATCTAAAGTAGATATATATAATTAAAACTGTTTATGAGATTAAATCACCTTAATTAGAGTAATATTGAAATGTATAAACTTATTGCTATAATTCAAGTTTTGTAGAACAGTCAGTTCTCACATTAAATAGATTAAAGTAAATTTTATTTTTAGTTTTCAAAATTGATTATTTCATGCATTGAGGTTATTCGAAAAGAATGAAAACAAAATTTAATTCCTACAGTCGTTTATAAATGTCTAAAAGCTGGGATTCCCCTGTATGACGCGACAGAACAAAATCAAAGTTTTGTCTATGTATGATAGACGAAAAAAAGTTAACCATTGCAATGACGCATTACATTCAATATCAAATTATTTTCTCATAGATACGAACAAAATTCCATATAAATGACTGAATTGTCATGTTGCTTGTTGACAATCTAGGTTTTGCGATACTATCCTCCTGAAGGATTCTTGACATAATTTATAAATGAATTTCACACATGATCAAACAAATTTATCTAAATCAAGTTGGTCCGGATCAATATTTAAGAATTTATCACTGTTGCATGGGTTACAGCAAGTGAGATCATCCATTTGTTTAATGAGAGGACGCAATCGGACCGATATTAATTATGTCCATCTAAAATAAGTCGTGTGTATACAACAGGCTTGAACAAGTAATGCACGAAAATACCTATATTTGTGACAGAAGAGAATGTCACAAATGGGAAATTATGGAAAACAAATAAAAAGCAATGATTTGTAAAAAAACATGTACATTGTAAATAATTAAAAACTGGGTATGTTAAATCTAATTACATGAATTGAATGGGAACCTTAAAATCCATGAAAAAAAAACAAAACAACACAATAACCAATACATATATTAGCATCACTTCCTAATTATAAGGGTGGGATAAATATTTATAACAACTTTCGTATGATTTTAATTGAAACGCCTTCGGCCTTGAGAATTGACATTGGTTGCTATGAACTACGTACGTAAATCATGTGAATAACATTTCACGCTTTACCTACAAAAATAACTCAGTCGGAGGAAATTAAATTATAAAAATAACTAAGGGTAGTATTAACCGAGGGATCTTTCCGATGTGAATTTTGGCAACACGTACATGACGTAAGTATATGCTTTTTGTAAATATCATCATCAAATTTTCAATATTTTAAAATAAATGTTTTATATTTTTTAAATATTATACGTTTAGACAGTATGTATTACATTTTCAGTCATTTTATTGGGATTATTGATTGACAGAACTTTCTTGTTTCTTTATACGTGTGTTATATCTGACAAGTAAAGGTAGTACTGCATTTACTAGAAGCCGGACTTGACATTGATAAATTATATATATTGCAAAAAAAAATTCTATATCGTCGTCGTGACACTTTCCCGTTCCTTTTCAACTCCTCCTAAATCTGTGAATTGATTTCAGGGCCACGAAACTTCATTAAATATTGTGCACCTCTGATTTAATTAATTATTTATATGATATAGTTGTTTACACATTCAGATAATCAATTTACGAAGAAATACATAGTTACATTTGATTTGGTATTTCCTGTTACACCTTTAGAAGAAATCATAATTTATGGTAATTAGTCTTTTAATCTTCATTATATGAAAGTCAAACGAAGCACGGAAAAGTCACCATTTTCAGCCGTGTGTTTTTTTCCAATTCGTCATTTATTCGACAATGCCTTTATTTTAAATAATCCCCTAAAAACCTTTTTGTCGAACTTTGAATGCATTCGAGTTTTACGTCAGCAGATAACATCTTTGTAATTTGTATTGTTAATACTATTTCGTATATATTGTGCATCAAAACTGGCATCATGAAATATTATTATGGACTTGTGAGCGATTGTCAATATTATGTGTGTGTATGTTTTTTTTTTTGGTAAATTTGGCCTCTGAATCTATCGTTCAAAAATTTTGTTATTGTTTTTGCTTTTTAAACGCAGGCCTTTATGACAACTTTCACATCTTGCCACACCTCTAGACTGCTAATGGACTCCAAGTAAGTCCCTAGCTGAGGGTATTTCGATACATACATAAAAACAATACTTTAAACTTTTTGATAAAAAATGTTAAATTTTGTGAAAAAGAAGAAGGATTCCCCTCATACAAAGCTTTGACATTACACTTTTGGTCAGTTTTGCATTCGACGATGGATAAGTTTTTTCTGCTTTCAACATTTTAATGCATTGATCGCAACTGAGGAATCGTAAATCGAAGAAATATGCACATTTGTACATCAAAACAGGTATCATAGAAAATGATTATTTTTATATTTGAAATATAAGTATTTTTTGATTTTGTATTTTTCAGACGAAGCGATGAATATTTCCTAACAAAGTTTTCGGATATTTACTGGACTATAAATAAGTACATGAATAAATAAGCAGGTAATATGGGATGTGCTGCGAGTAGGGAGGCATTTGCCCCAGGTTCATGTGACTGGAATGATGGGGTTGGAAGTACCCATTCTGTCCAGGCTGTTTACACTGAAAAACCACAAGAAGATTCTCTACCAGCTGGGATTGTTCAAGATGAACAAAAGAACACGGAACACGAAATGACTCAAAATGGCGAAACTGTCGATACCGGAAATTAAAAGAAGCAAAAGAGATCTCCAAGTGAAGAAAAATAATTTTTTCTCCATGGAATTCAAAGCAATTTGTGAATTCTTCTTAATGAATTTGATTTATAGTATTAATGCAGAGTCAAAAGTTTCAAATTTGGAGGACAAGAGAAAAGAATTTAATTTTGTCACAAGACGGTTAGATCGATGAGTATGAAAATTCTGTTTTCAAAAATGAAAATTAAAAAGTCTTTAGTCTATGAAATTTGTTACAGTTTAAAGGAATTTCATTAGGGTCCCGCATCGGATGATACGGGACCCTTTAGTTTTCACTGCGTCCGTCTTCCCTATCCGTCTGTCCACCTGTCTGTCCATCCGTCCGTCCGTCCGTCAGCAATTGTTGTTGGCGCTGTCAATTCTACACTTCTCTACGGATTTCAACCAAATTTATATGGAAGGTGTATATGGGCAATACCTTGATCAATTTAAAAAAAAAAGCGCCATCGGATAATTTTTGTGGGAGTTACTGCCCTTAACTTAGTTTTTCCCTATCAACTTCTTGTTAGTGCTATAGATTTTGCATTTTTTATCCATTTTAGCCAAGTTTACGTGGAAGTTGTATATTGACAATGCCCTATCAGTCACTTGAAATATTGTCTGCTCTCTACAACAATATATATGCAGCGGGGCCCTTTGTGATGATCACATCACAGTTTTCTTTTTTTGTGGAAAATTTCTGTCTCCATGACAACCAGAAAACAACCAAGTATCCTTCAACACACCCATTTCTTTGATTTCCGATTCCGATGTATGGATATGATGTACTCTCTCTCTCTCTCTCTTAATGATTCTAACATGTTTAACTTTTAACACAACTTTAACATGTTTTAAAGCTTATCTACCCACTAATCTTGAAATTTGACCAAAGAGACACCCAATACATTCACTTCTGCTGCACGCCTAGATTTTTACTTATCCATAAACGACAAAGCAAGATAGAAATCATAACTTTATGACAAACGTGATGATTTTAATATCCTTATAAAATTTATTGGGAGATTTTTGGCTTTTCTAACTTATATACCAACCCGCTATTGGAGTTTATCTTTCATCGCTTGATCCGTTACTCCGCCACATTACAATTATTGTCATACACCATATGTAGATGTAGATGTGCAATAAGGTTTTAGATTTTTATTCTCAAAATTTAATTAGAGTGATTTAATTTCTTCATATAATGATTGGATAACATCTGTAAATGTACAAAAGATTTTTTAATTTGGGTGAAAGTCTTTAATTGTTACATTTATAGTATTTTTGGAAAAGACTTTGGTGTGAAACTTCTGTATTTCTTTTTCAGTCCACTCAAATGCTAAAGTCAGACAAGATTTCTAAAATGATAATTCTTGTATATATCTTATATCGGTTGAGATAGATTTTCAACTATATCTTAGGGTTCAGGATTCGGGATTGCAAGATTAATAATTGAAAACCCGGAAATTATACAATCCATCACCGAATCTTTAGTTTTATACACTTTTTTATACTTCCGTTGTAAACTGCCCAAACGACTCAATTGAACCGTTGATTATCTATGTCCTCCCCAGTATGGATAGATAAAGTAATGAATGAATCTTTTGCGAGGTATCCCATATAGCGTAAATTGAAATGATTTATGAGCAATAGAAAGTGGCAGTGAGGGGACACAAAAGAGCAATATTTATCTAGACTACCAGGACCACGGCACAGGCACAGGACCTAGTTTAGCAATTCCAGTTAAGGCTAGGTGTAACACTGGGCGGAAACAGCGATTGTAAACATTATATCCGGTACCCATATCATCTAATATGGAGTAGGCTTTAGCCTAAAATCGGGCGAAGCCAGTCCGTCGTCATGTAAACACGGCCATATTGGAAGCCGTTGTTAACTTATGGTGTCATATTTGTAGGTCATTGAAGAAATTTTCGAATAAAGTTCCCAATGCGCACAAAAACTCGAAAAAGTCGGTGGAAAATTATATCGTATAGAAATTATGTTTTGGCTATCGTCAAAACATAATTTCTTTTTAAGTTTGTGCAAGTGCGAAAATATTTTAACCGGAAGTCGCGCTGTATTTTTTAGGGTTTCTGGGATAGATTTACAAATGCTACTTCCGGTTTGAAACTACAGTCTACTTGATATCTGAATTTGAGACCCATATTCTACACTTAGTCGGGCTTCGCCCGATATTAATCCAGTTTTTAAATACTTTCCGGAAAAACAGCTCCGCCTGGCGTTAGGTGGAATAGCTACCAAGTTTTTACCTTGTGTTTTTTACATGATAAACCACATGTAGCTGTTCCACCTAACGCCAGGCGGAGCTGTTTTTCCGGAAGTTATTTAAAAACTGGATTAAAAATATTTATCATCTATCAATAGATGATATGGGTACCAGATATAATGTTTACAATCGCTGTTTCCACCTAGTGCTGCACCTGGCGTTAACTGGAATTGCTACAACATGTATTTGTGGGAAGAACCCCATATGTTACCGGACCCCATCACCACCCTAACATATTTTCTATCCACATTGGGTTACTTATATGTAAAAAGCTCAACAGAGAGAATTGTGAACAAATGGGGACACATTGTTCAATCTTAACAGTTAAAACAATTGGAATGGAAACTTGGGAAACAACTGTCTTGAATTATTAAATCCATCTAGAATACAATGTTTAATAATAACGATGTCATGGTTATATGACACACAATTTACGTAATGAAAACGCTCGATATTACAAGAGCGGAGTAGATCTTAAAACTAAAAATTACACATACACAATACAAAATTCCTCATATTTCACAAACTCCTCCCCAAAAATATCAATTAAAAATATCAAATTTAAGTCTTGACCAATGGTTGTGCTTCTTTATGTCAAAGGAAATATTAAGTGTTACTATTTATTTTATATTTATGGGAGTCTGCATTTCTACAGAACCAGTTGTCAAAATAGGAGTACATCTCCAATGTTCTCTCTGATCTTACAAAATCAAAGATGGTCGTGGGAAAGTTGAAGTGCATGTAATTAATGATGATTAGAATTCATTACCATTCACCGACCTATTATAATATCAAAACATAACAGTATGTTGATTGTTGACTTGTAGTTGTACGGTATCAGGTCAAGTCGCCCCCAAGACAGGTCTCCCCCTGGATAACTAACCCACTCATGTTAGTCAACTCGCCCACTCATGTTAGACAACTTGCCCACTCTGATAAAGATGATAAACAGTTTCAAATGCTCAATCATAGCAACTGTCATCATTTTTCTATGGAATAAAACAAAATGAATGTAATATATATTATTGTAATATTTATTCAAATAACAATTGATCGCTTTAACAAGAATGCAGTATACGATAACTTTAAAAGCACTATAAACAGTCATTATGGTTAAACAGCTAATATCCCCCGCATTCTTCAAAAGTTTGTTCATACTGAGTACTAGGTCACTGTTGTAGTTTTCCAATAGTTGGTGAATTCTCTTCTGGAGTAGGCGCGTTGTTTTTCTCAGGAACCTGCAGTTTGCCCTCAGACACCATCTTTACTATCAAACTAATTTAAATTGTAATCACTTCTGATTTCACAAGCCAACAATAATTAAATTATGTAAAGTGATTAATAATCGTTATATATTTGATGATTAGTGGAATGCACTATTGAACCTTACAGGCATCTTGAGGACATTTCTTTAAACATAATTTTTTAATTATAGTATCAAAAAATTGTTTTTTAATGGCAAACATTATTTTCAGATGAGTTAATTATTTCATTTTTATCGGAGGGCAAGTTGTCCAATACTCCGGGCGACTTGACTAAGAAGTGGGCGAGTTGTCTTGGGGGCGAGTTGGCTTGCATTCAGTTGTACACATATGTGTTCACCCCGATGTTAAATAAAACTTACCTTTCCCTATACAGAATAAGAAACAGGTGTGACCTGGAAATCAACCGAAAGGTTTTTACGTTTGCTTTTTCGATATTTAGTGAAAACTTCCTAATGGCGGGAAAATGGGACATTAAGTCTGCATCTCTTTTTCTTGTCAAATTTGATTTCAGGTGGATTCTTTCATATTTATTTTTACTTTTATGACACTTAATGTTAAAAAAGTTGTAAGTCCAAAAATAATTTATTGTGTTCAAGATAATCTTTAATCACAATGGAAGCAAATGGCAGAACGAGATTTTGCATGGCTGCCGCCAGGTTGCTGAAACTTTTTAGCCGGAATAGTGTTTGTGGGAATAATTCGATTGACATCTCTACCTTAAAGAGCGAGCCGATAAGTAACCTGATGTGGATAGAAAATATGGCTTGAAAGATCAAAGGAACCTGGTATTAAAACTCATTGTTGAAATGTACATGTCTGTCTGACATGTTACATGTACATGACCTCGACCTATATTTCATGTTTCACTGACTTAGGTCAATTGTTTGTGATCACTGATATCTGGTTTAAAGAATCATTGTAAGGTGCCCATGTCTGTCTGACATGTTGCCTGACCTTGACCTTAAATTCCTGCTTTAATGAATTTTGTCAAGTTTTTGTAATCAGTTCACAGTATTAATTAACTATACATGATAATGTCAAAATATTTTTTGTGAAGTCCTTGTTAGGTGTACATGTCAGTCAGACGTAAAATTACCTAGCCTTGGCATCACTTACTTAGGTTAGCTCTTACTCAGTAAGTCAAACATGGTACATGTAGGTAAGAAATATTTGGTATGTGGAATCATTGTATAAAGGTGTTCAATCTGACCTTGACCTCAGTTTCAAGATGGCTTTGGCTTTAGCTTTTTGGTCACTTTGGATTTTTTTTTAATTTGCTCTTCAATGTTTTAGATTATAATTTTTGCTTTATTTTTCAATTTTTTAGGCTTTGAGCACAACTGATGATTTGTAAATCGACAAAATGTGCACATCTTCTGCAACAAAATTGGTATCAAAAAATTTAACAGGAGGCAGGGAAGATATTTTTATGTGTATGCTCTTGTTTACTCAGTTGATTGATAGATTGTGTGGCATAATAGAAACAAAAATCCATTCATTATGTTTTAGTCCACCAAAAGTAAGAAGAGTGTTTGAATTGAGTCCTAGGACAGAAGATGGTAAAACCGTTGGACTGCAGACAAGATATGTGAGCAATGAGCAGTTTGTACCCATATTTAGTCAAGCACTGCAGCAGATTCCAGTGACTAGCCCTAAATTTCAAGATGGTATGTTTAAATGATAGGCTGATAAGAGATGTTATCAAGGCATAACATATACTGTAAGCATTTTAGAACTAAAGTATTTGAGAATCTGCTGATATTTATTGTCCTAGTTTTGTAAGTGTTGTGTGTCTGCAAGCAGGTAACTTCCTTAGCCGACAAACAATGTTGATTGTACTGGTAACTGTATGATTTCTGATGTGAGTGAGAAAGAGATTTCTAAAGATTATTCATTGGGAAATAATATTTGTTATATGGGTTCAAGCAAAGGTGTACAATATGTACAATTTCACCAACCATTGCAAAATATCCTTGATTGAACCCATATATCTGATAGAATATTCAACATGTTCAATGTAATTGAAACTTAGAATCAAAATTTCAGCACGAATCGTAAGTTCAGCACATGAACTTAATTAAAAACTCAACATTTTCTGCCATAGGTATGAAAAAATATATTTAAATAAACTCATGTAAAATTGTTAGATTAATGTTTGTTTGTTTAGTTGGGGTTTTACGTTTTCAGCACATTTGGCTATTTCGCTGCGGCAAGTTTTTATGGGTGGAGGAAGCCGGAGTACCCGGAGAGAACCACCGACCTTCGGTAGGAAAATTGGCAATCTTTGTCAATTAAGATCGGAGTCGAACACACCCCGCCACAGGTGAGATTCGAACTCGCAACCTCAGTGATGACAGGCTAGTGATCATTAGTAGTCATAATGAACTACCTAGACCACTCAGCCAGCGAGGCCCCGTTAGATAATGTAGGCTGTTTATCTCTATCATGCATAACAATAGATAATGTTAAATTTTCTCATTTAAAATTCCAGGAAAATGATTTGGTGTAATAATATTATTTCTTGTTAAGTACATATGAGTATAGCTGCAAAATTTGCACACATGTTATGAATTAAAGAGATAAGTGGGTAAGATATAGCTATTAAATATAACAGTCCATGCTTTTATTTCTCTCATTTGTGATTGGTTTAAAAATGATATGACATTTCATTTACACCTGATCCTACGGATTGGTGAAGTATAGACCTTGGATTACAGTCTATCAAATTGACTGTTCATGTTACATCGTAAATAGGAAATAATAATTCCAATATGTTGTGTATTGTTGATTCTGATTGGTCGACAATGTGACATCAAGGATTTTTATTTCGGATAAATGACGTTCAGCATATGAATATGTCACCCAGTAAAAGAGTGCCATCTTAAACCACTCATTTTCTTATTTTGCAGAAAAGTGTAATTATTATGGAATTATAAATAATAAGTGTTGTTTTTCTGCAATTTATCGGTGTATAAACTCGACCAGGTCACTCACAAACTTAACATTAAGTCCTTTGGACTTTATTTAGTTTGTGAGTGAACTGGTCTCCTTTATACACCGATAAATTGATTAAAAAAACTCTTATTACAAAAATAGTGTTTTTCACTAGTGTTATTCCCCTGGTGTTATAAATTGTGGAGATAATCCAAAAGCCCTTGGATTTTGAATCAAAATATTTCATAACAATTGTGTTATATATATTATGTGACTTTTGATTGACTGATAGATTTATTTCTAACTTATGAAAGGGATAATAATAAAACTTGTATTATTTTATATCTCCTAGTGCAAACTCCGTTATTACCACCACAATTGACCTTGACTCCTACAACTCCAACACCAATGTATCCTGTAGGAAAGAAACAGATACAGAGGTCATCCCCTTACAGTACAGACTTCAGTATTAAGACCGAAAAACTATTACCCTGTCGTAAGTTTATACATATTGTCTCCAACAGTCTAACATGGTATTAACTTCAACAAATGAAAGCAATACACTTGTATTCCAATTCTGTATATTTTAAAATAGGGATCAGTTGGGTGCAAAAGTTAAATTAGGATGTTTGGGAAACAACACTTGTAGGTATCTTATAAGGGTCAGTTTGATCAAAAGGTCAAAATGGGAAGTTTGTGTAATAACACTTGTTAGTATCCAACAACATCATATTGTTTTTTTTTATGACAGCACAGAAAAAAACAATGGATCCCATGAAAAATATTGAAGATCATCAAGAAAGTTAGTTCCATCAAAATTAACTACAGGAAACAAAAGATATAAAAACAATGTTTCATCTAACAAGAAACATTTTTAGCTATATTTTTAAAAAGAAAAAAGGTTTCTAGTTTATACTGGACATTCAATGCAGTATTTTGGATTTCATGTGATATAGAATTGGAATAAAAAGTATCTTACTTAGCCGACAAACAGTTTGGATTGTACTGGTAACTGTATGATTTCTGATGTGAGTGAGAAAGAGATTTCTAAAGATTATTCATTGGGAAATAATATTACTTATAAGGGTTCAAGCAAAGGTGTACAATTTCACTAACCATTACAAAATATCCTTGATTGAACCCATATATCTGATAGAATATTCAATGTAATTGAAACTTAGAATCAAAATTTCAGCACGAATCGTAAGTTCAGCACATGAACTTCATTAAAAACTGAACATTTTCTGCCATAGTTATGAAAAAATATATTTAAATAAACTCATGTGAAATTGTTAGATATTACCAAGGCCAGTATCCAAAAATCTAGTGAATATTTATGAAATTGGGCTATTTAACACATGAATTTTCTTTTATAAAAAAAGTCTCTCTTTTTTGTTAAATTGAGAGGTGAAATGCATTTTCAATAAGAGGAAATTTTGAGTCCTTCCCTCCTCCAGATGAGGCCATGAATGGTTACAAAAGAATTCAATTGTGGCATTTGTTTTGACATTGATATAATGATTTTAAAGTAGAACATTTTATTTTTTATGTTCAGATAACTCTTCTAGTATAGATATGGAAGGAACAATGGTGGATATCGCTATAGATAGTGTAATAAGTCATGCACAGGATTTCAGTGATGTATTAGAAATGCAGAAAGATCAAAGCAATGAAATTCAAAGGCAACAGGCTCTACTTAAAAGTTTACAGGTATAAATCACAAAGTTTACTGGTATAAATCACAAAAGTTCACACATGTAAAACACAAATGTAGATCGCAAAAAATACTGGCATTCATAACAAATTAAAGTTGAAATTGAAAAATTTTTGATGCATCACAACATTGTACGATCATTGTAAAGGTAAGTACAGTCTGTGTCTTAAGTTATGCATTTTTGAAAATTACTTGTACAATGCTAGGGCTGTCTTGAACTTCATTTTTCTTTGTGTTTCACTTTTGACATTGAAATTAAATCACAACTACAGTACATGTTCTTCTGATATTACCACAAATTTTCAACTCACAATAAACAGTAATGTCCCAAGGTATTATTGCAGTATTGTCATCAAATCATATGGCCACTTTTGCTAAAGATGAAATAATTAACAGTATGCCAATAGACCCAAATTTTTACTGAATGTTCCAAGACTTTTTTTTTAAAAAATCCAGCTGTCCAACTTCCCATTATTTGAAATTTAAACAAATTTCCTACATAAGTGTTACAAAAGTCTATAAAAAAAATAGACAGAACTTATATTATTATTCCTTTTAAAGTATCAGCTGAAACACAGAAATTCTCAAAAGTTCAGGATAGCACTTAGCACCAGTTTTATATTAGTTTACTATATTCATCTATTAGTAATAAAAAGATGTCTTAGATAAACTTTGAAAGTGGGGTTTTACTTGTAGGAGACTGACAAAGAAGGTAATATGGAAGTATTTTCAAATGCATACTTGTTTGTTGTTTCAGTCCTTCATGTTAATAGTTAATATCATTTTGTTATCACTTCAAAGAATATATGTAATTTAACTTTTTTTGGTATGCTGAATAATTATTTCAATAAATAAGATCTTGAAAACATAAAAAATTGGATTGAAATTGAGTTTTGGTCACTTTATAATTAATCACTGATTTAGTATTATTAGAATTATAGTTTTATTGGAATAAAATTTTAGTCAAGGTACATAAGAATTGTTTAGGATGAGTCATGGTAGTCATGGCACCCAAAAAAGGTAATTTCAAGTGTCCAGACTTTCTCTTGTTTGTAAGAATTGCATTATATTAAGTATTTGTTTAAAGTTTTTTATTTATATAAGTTGGGGTTAAATTTAAACCTGTTTCTGATGGTACTTTTTAGAATTTATTTTCATCATTTATTGAGATGTTTAAATCAAGTGAAACTGATATACAAATAAAACATTTTAGATATTTTAGTTAAAAAATATTAATTTGAAAATTCTTACAAAAAGTTTGACTGATAAAGATTCACATTCCATTGTTATAATACTGATTGATTTTTAAAATGTTATTTTTTTTACTAAAGGGTAACAGAATACTATTTTATGGATATGTCAGATTGTCATTAAAGAAAATATTTTTTTCTTTAAGTGACAGAAAAGAAAGAAAACATCACAGAAGAAATTACAGGAGTTACTCAAAAGATTTATCTTATTGATGAACAGAAAAGGATGTGTAACAAAAAATGTCAAGAATATGAAATAGGTAATGTAATGATTTAAAGACTATATTCTATAATTTAATTTAAGAAACAAAGACTAAGTTAGTTTAAATGGCTGCATTTCATTTCCTCGATTTTTGAAAAAGGATGTTCTATCTCGTCATGAATAAATGATATTTCATTTAGGCCAATTGTTTTTGTCTGAGATACATATCAGTTCTGTGAATTGCATAGGCAAAAAAATGAACATAGATTAGATCAGTACTATTCAAATACAAGAGTGTTATTTATGAATTTATTATACCCCCCGCAAACAAAGTTTGGGGGGGTATATAGGAATCACCTTGTCCGTCCGTCTGTCCGTCTGTCCGTCTGTCCATATATCTTGTAAGCGCAACTCCTCCTAGACCGCTCAATGGATTTCAACGAAACTTTACAGAAAGGAAGTACATCATCCAAAGATGTGCATGAAGAAAAATCTTTGCTTTCCGATATCACACAAGGGAGATAATTGGACTTCTATTTTTTTTGGCTTATACATTATATATGAACCTCGTAAGCGCAACTCCTCCTGGACCGCTCAATGGAATTCAACAATACATTACAGAAAGGAAGTACATCATCCGAAGATGTGCATGAAGAAAAATCTTTGCTTTCCGATATCACACAAGGGAGATAATTGGACTTCTATTTTTTTTTGGCTTATACATTATATATGAACCTCGTAAGCGCAACTCCTCCTAGACCGCTCAATGGATTTCAACGAAACTTTACAGAAAGGAAGTACATCATCCAGAGATGTGCATGAAGAAAAATCTTTGCTGTCGGATTTCACACAAGGGAGATAATTGGACTTCTATTTTTTTGGCTTATACATTATATATGAACCTCGTAAGCGTAACTCCTCCTAGACCACTCAATGGATTTCAACGAAACTTTACAGAAAGGAAGTAAATCATCCAAAGATGTGCATGAAGAAAAATCTTTGCTTTCCGATATCACACAAGGGAGGAAATTGGACTTCAAAGCGGGGGGTATCCTTTGTGAGCTTTGCTCACAGTACATCTAGTTATACATGTAAATTGTACATCTTTCCAAAATTTCTTTATTTCAGACATGAAGAATTTAGTTGTGGAGAGTGAAAAGGATAGAAATAAAGTGGAATATATTAAAGAGGAGATAGAACAGAATCAAAGGTTCATCTAGTTTACATTATATGAAAAAATTTAAACAAAACTAAAGTATTTTCTGTCATTATTAATTCACACAATGTACATGTACATGCATAATATTGAAGAGTCTCCTTAAAGAAGCATTTGAAGATTTGTTAAGATAAAAATGGTTTACAGGTCATATGTTATACTATACAAACCAAAGCAATTTCTATATCAGTGTTTAGATAAACCCTGAATCTATTTGTTACATTTTACTCATCACCCATGAGTCTTGATCAGTAGAGTATACTTTTATTCCTTAGTTATTTTGGAACTAGATACTCACTTGAATTCAATCTTATTAAAATTAGCTCACTGCACTTGCTCCTTATTTTCATTCGGTTGTTTATATGTTGCAAGTGGTAGATATAACTACAGCCGCTCGAAGGTCATGTCTATAAAATCTTAGGGTATTGACTTGGCATAGAAGTTATTGTAGCGTCTAGAGTAATTCCGAATGTAAAATAACAAATAGGGCAGCCTCCATGCGATTTTTATTTCATAATCTGAATCGTTAAAAGTTATTATATCCCCCGCAAACAAAGTTTGGGGGGGGTATATAGGACTCACCTTGTCCGTCCGTCTGTCTGTCTGTCCGTCTGTCCATATATCTTGTAAGCGCAACTCCTCCTAGACCGCTCAATGGATTTCAACGAAACTTTACAGAAAGGAAGTACATCATCCAAAGATGTGCATGAAGAAAAATCTTTGCTTTCCGATATCACACAAGGGAGATAATTGGACTTCTTTTTTTTTTGGCTTATACATTCTATATGAACCTCGTATGTGCAACTCCTCCTAGATCGCTCAATGGATTTCAACGAAACTTTGCAGAAAGGAAGTACATCATCCAAAGATGTGCATGCTTTCCGATATCACGCAAGGGAGATAATTGGACTTCTATTTTTTCCAGTCAACCTACATGTATATAATCATTTCCATTATAACTGACTCCTCCTAGACCGGCAAGGCAAAGCAGGGGGTATCCTTTGTGAACTTTGCTCACAGTACATCTAGTTGTTTTTTAGTCTACAACAAATCCCAATGACCTCAGGGGAATTATTAATACAGAGAAAAATATGTATGAGAACAAACAGTTGTGAGTTGTGTGGATTGTCATTCATAAACATTGAAATTTTGGCAACGGGAGAGCGGGTAGAAAAAAAAAAATTCAAACAAGAACTGAAGTTGACCCCCCAACGATACCGATGATGGTATGAGAGTGCCTCGTTGATTGGTTAGTTGTAAATGACTTTCTAGACACTGATTGGTTGGTCAAAGTTCAGCAAATTTGACCCTAGACATGACCTTCAAGTGGCTGTAGTTAGATCTCCGACACGTGACATATAAACAACCGAATGAAAATAAGGAGCAAGTGCGGATAACTAATTTTAATTAGATTGACTTGAATTGAGTTTAACTACATACTATGAAACAGGATTGTGAACCAGAATTTTCTTTTCCTGTCTGTATGGACATTTTATGAAAGCATGTTAGGTAGACTGTAGCTATTTCTGGAGACTTGTCTGATATTTTAAATTATTGTTACAGGCAATATGATAAATATAGAAATATGATAAAGGAACATAAAGCCGTTGTTGAAGAATTTGAAAGTAACCTTGATGTTATTATAGAGCTGAAAGAAGTACAGAAAGAAGTGGCTTTGCTTGAAAATAACAGTAAGAATACATGTAATTTATTGACAGGGACAATGGTTGGCTTAAGGGTGATTTCCTTATTTCTGTCTTAATAAATTCAAACCAAAATTTGAACAAAAAACTAAGTATGTTGCGAAACAGCTCATGCGACAATAGATAACAGGAAAAATAAATGGAAATGGTGAGCTGTCAAAAGGGGCATAAAACAACTAAAATGTATGAAATACATTGTCAACCAAAACCAAATATAAAATCGTAAAAAAAAAAACAATAACAATCTAAAAAGTTAAAAATACCCAACGTTACGACCAATATGGTCTTGATCATGAGCATGTAAAAAATAAAAATAAAAAGGTGTTGACTCTTTGAAACCGAGAGCAAAACTGAGTCCGTACATAAAATGTAAACAAAAACAAAAAATTATTTGACGTGAGTGTCGATCAGTAAACGTACTTCATAGAAAATACATTAATGGCAAGGTAGATAGTAAAACTATATAGTGAAAATAAGTAAAATAATATATTTGACGTTATGATGTATAGAAAACATACCATAGATAACTGTACCGCAAAAAGTTAGTGTGAATACTTAGTAAATGAATTGAAATTAAGAATTTTTTACATTAATTCCATGGGGTCGGAGTGTCCCCAGGCTAAAAATTATTTTCTGCTCAAGGCATTGTCTGTATTGTCTTCCTCCGTTAACTGTCCTTAAAACAGTGATTGCCAACTGGACAATCAGTTCAATTCTTTATTGATCGCAAATTTGAGGAAATTTTCGACTTGATCAAACTACTGACTAAGTGGGTTTTTAGACTTTTCCCCTTATGGTCAATCTCAAAAATTTCAGACGTCAACAGATCTTTCGTCACTATGTTGTTAAAATTGTTCATAAGGATGTTACGGATGGCGACATTATGGGGATGGTAAGTAAGGACCAGTGGAACACGTTTGTTGTTAGATTTCCGACCAGACTTCTTATCAAAATTTGAATAGACTACCAAATTAGAATTACTTTCATAAGTATATATAAAATGATTTTCCAGCATTTTTAAGTTTGGCAGGTTGGTGGGATAGTGAAGAAGTAAAATCCAGTTTGCTGGCAGCTTCTTATTATTGAATTACTGTTGTCATTACTGTAAAATTTGAAATTAATACTTGCATTTATTAATGCAAATCATTTCTAATTTGAGAATAGGAAATACAATTTCAATAAAAAAAATTATAAGAAAATGATAAAATGGAAGTTTTTAATTATTGCTCTGTTTATTGTATCACATTTTTTGCAGAATTTAAAAAAAATATATTTTTTACAATAGCGTTACGGGATATTGTATGTTTATTTTTGGATTTTTAAGTGGTTTTTCAATTAGTTTTGCAATGTGCAGCAGGTTTGTGGCTCCAAACAGTAACAAAGGAAAATCCATCTTGTTGAAATCAAAGAAAATATTTTTTCCTACTTTACAGAGAAAAAAGAAAGAATCACACAAGAAATTACAGGATATACTCAGAAGATTTCTTTGCAGTATTGTCTGAATAGATATTATTTTGAGATGACAGGAAAATGATATTTTGGAACTTAATTTCACTACTGTACATTTTATGATGTTTTAATTAATTAATACTTGTTGTTAGATGTAGATATTGAGAAAAACAAACTGGAAGCACAGAGATTGTTAGCTGGACAGTTAGAAGATGAACCTAATGATCAGATAAATGCAATAAAAGAAGACATTGAGGTGTTGAAATCAACAGTTCAACAGAAAGTGGAACAGGTTTGTTTCTGATACTTTTCAAATTATCTTATTTGAATTATGATAATTTATTGATTAAAAAAAATACAGTAATTAATACCACACCATTTTTTAACCAGCCAAATCAATGACAAAAGTTATAATAATGTGTTTTGAGAACATGAACTAACTAAGGTAAAATTTCACATTATACTTAATTATTGTCAACTTTTCCTGAGGTATTAAGTAAAAAAAGAGATTTTTGGACACTAAAATAAAATTTACTATGTTCAATGAACAGGGGGAAAATGTATGATATACCAAGATTTTATCCTTTTTTTTTCACTGAGTACTACATAAAAATAGGTACAACGTACTTAGCCAAAACGGCCACATTTTATTTTTCAGTGCTTGGCACATTTGCATGTAAAAGTTTGGCCATCTCAAGATTCTTTACGATAGTCCGTAAATATTATAATTTAAAATGATGTATTTTTTGCTAATCAGTAAAATTATTCTGCTTATCTGTGTCAAGAAAATTGTTAATCTCTATTATTTTGTCCAGTAAGTAAGAGTTGCAATCACTTTACCTTCATTTAATTTTTCAGTTACAAGAAGAAAAGGCTCATCAAAATCAAGTTCAAGTTTCATTAAATGTGTTACAGGTACTAATTATATTTTTATTTAGAGTGTAGACACTACTAAATCGTAGGCTTTTTGAATATGCTAATTAAAACATGGGTTCTACAGTGTAAAAAGATAAATACTAGATTCCAAAATAATTGCAGTTCAGCAAGGGGAAACAGCCCTGGGCATAGGGCAAGCACTATATTCAGATATGTTAATAATGAAACAAAGGCTATAAAAAATTTCATGAAATAAAGTTATGTCCTGAATTTTCAGTAAAATTTCTGTGTACTTTCTTTTACAGAATTTTTAATAAGATTTTCCTGAAAAATTCTTGTCAGTTTGACAGTATACTGTAGGAAAATCCCGTTTGCTGTCAGTTTGACATCACATTTCTAAGGTTTAATCTTGTTCTGTATTGAATTTTCAGAAGAAAAATCTGGCTAAGCTTACAAGATTAAAGAAACAGGTTAAGGCAGCCCAGCAGAGCAGTCGACAATGGAATGATCAAATCTCTCAGCTTCAGAAATCTGTTGATGAATTGAATTATAAACTTGGTCAATAAGAAAAATGAATAAAAGTTAATGTTTTCACTTTGTAACATTTTGTTTGGTGTTGTGTTACAGTTTGTCGGTTTTTATTGTTGCCAATTTGGTACATCTACAATGCATCATATTTAAGTATCTAAGAACAAAGCAGATTCCACTGTAATGGTGATTCATTATTAAATAAAACCACTGTGTTTGCATATTGACAATTGGCAGTACAGTTTACATGTATTTAGAGAAATATTAGAAAACATGATACCATTGTCAGTAAGAAGATGTGAGGTTATGCAGATTTCATTCAAAATACTCTTATTCTCTACAGTACTCTGGCATAATGGATGTGACACTAAGAAATGCTGATGATGACAGCTACTTCCAGCCTGTGATTTGGTCACCTTTTATCTATAATTTCATTTTTAGCCTGATAATTACACAAAATGCAGGCCAAGCTTGGATTTTGATATTTTTGTTTTCTTGAAAAAAAATTAAAAAAAGATATAAGTACATGGTAACTCATAGTGAGAGCTTTTAAAGGAGCAAATTCACATGTTACTGCAAGACCAGCAAATCTTTCAATTATAAAATAAAAATCTTATGGGTGTCACAGTGACGATCAGCAGTACCAACAAACAAAATTTGATGACCATTTGTACATTTTGAACTTTAATTTTACTGATATTTCAGAAATTATTCCTGTACATGTTGCTGTATGGTATATTACAAGTAAAAATAAAATGAAACTTAATTACTGCAATCTTCACCCTGTCACATTTTTTTGCATTATGAAAACATAACATTAATTGATGAATTTGCATTGCTTGTTTTACTCAAAGCTAAACATTCTATGAAGTGACCAGTTTAGAAGTTGTATACATGTATATTTCATTGATTTAAGGCTAAACATCCAAATGTTTAAAACCAAAAACAATAATGCTTAATCAGTACAAGCCTGCAGATGTTGGTTTTTCTGCAGCGAGGCGCAGGGCATAAGATTGTTGACACGCTGGTATTACTGTGCATTCTAGGTCATCTAACTTCTTATAAATGCGTCCGCGTAGCTTACTGTTTGCGTATTGATACAATATTTGAAAGTAGTGCCGTCTCCATTATCAGGGTCACGTTCAACATTTGTTGATGTCCCTGAAACAGTCTCAGTTGTAGGCTTTTGCATGACCTGGGTACATTTTAATCTCCATTTTTTTTAATTTTTTTTTTTTAAATAGATGTACTTAATTGATAAGGATTGCCAATTTTCTTACCGAAGGTCGGTGGTTTTCTCCGGGTACTCCGGCTTCCTCCACCAATACAAACTGGCCGCCGCGAAATAGCCAAATGTGCTGAAAACGGCGTTAAACCCCAACTAAACAAACAAACAAATAAATAGATGTAATGATATAATTCTTGTACAATGTGACTTTATAGCCTTTAAATTTCCATGTTTATACAATCCAGTAAGCGTGTCTCAAAGATAGGTCAAGTCAACTAATCTATTAATATTATTTGATGCTACGTCACAGGGCGGCCAGTTGAAAATGGTCAATATCAGTAGTCACATAACACGTACATGAATTCCCAGGCTCAGATCTGAGGCTCATGTGTGCTGTTGCGACTGCTTTACCATACAATGTTCTGACGTAGTTATTGATACCGTTATATCTTCATTAATATTTTTGTGTATGACCAAAAAATAAATAATCGTTTGTTTCCCCAAACCTGACTATCAATTTATCATGTTCGTATACATTTTTTCCAAGGAACTTTCTAGACTATTTAGTGTTTTTCGGAGAGGGCTTAAATAGGCTTAGCCTGCTGCCCAAACCTATTCATGATAACTTTATGAATAAAATGTTTAAATCAAATAAACGAATTCGCCTTTAAGGCAGTCTTCTTCTTCTTTCGTAATTCCCTCCCGTTTAGGAGCACTCGGATGAGACCGATAAGTTATAACAACAACAACATCTGTACATTAAAACACAATAAATCCACTGTAAAATATGAATGAACATTATCCTCCACCATAATAATTAGTGTATATACAACAAGTCGTGAGTTTATATATAAGCATTAATATAGGGACTTTAAAGTAATGTAATGTTAAAATGGCAAGAGGTAAAAATAAATTACATGTTCGTAAGGCTTATGAGTCATAATTCTAAGTAAGTGTTTTTATAAATGCAATATTAACATCAGAAGCATGACTAATTTGGATGTTTAGTAAATTTATTTGAATAGGCTTAACGTTGGTTTAAAATGCCAGCAGATAGTATAATTAGCAAGTTCGTTTAGCGTAGGACTCATAATTATCAAGGTAAATGTTCTTAAGAGATGAAATTTATAAGATCTGAAATCATGATTTTTAGTAGTATTGTTTTGATAGATTTAATAAAGTAGATATGGAGTACTATTTTTAAGAATCAAGATATGAGACTGACTTGACCCTGCACAGAGATATACCCCCCTTATTCCATGCACAAGCTATACATTAGTAATGTTCATTGTTTTCATGTGGATTAGGTGGCAGTAGTCCCTTGATTTCATTTCTATTGTTCTTAGTATCATTTTGTTATTTGGGAGAATTTTACAAAATGATACTAAGAACAATAGAAATGGCAGTTTGCAGTCGTGAATTTTAATCAGATCGCGGACTATACATCGCGATGCTCAGACTTATTGAGTACACATGAATTCAGGCGAGGGAGATTCTCTAAATATAAATTCTCATTATAAGAAAAATGTGCAAACTGTGCAGTACATTCTAATTTTAGGGAGAAAAGAAACTACAAGGCTGGATTATTAATAAAACTGCTTAAACAGTCACATTGTATTATTTTTATAATCATTCAACCCTTTAAACATATTATTTACGAATTTATTTTGTTGATTCCATCCTGGGTCCACCTAATTTGACTCACGAATATCGTTCGGCTATTTTTGACAAGCATCAATTATTAGAGCATATATTATCTGAACAGTGTTTTGGTCGTAAGGTAGCAACTATTTGATTTTTATGGAGTGGGGGGGGGGGGGCATGGAAGGAATTTGAAAAAAAATGGCAGGATGCAAAATTTTGTGAAAAAAGGCAGGGCCAAAATCCTCAGAAAAAAAGGCAGGATGCATAATTGTATTAATTGAAGATTATGTCATACTGTCGTATATTTTCCCGCCAGGTTTTGCACGAGAATTTGTGATCTTGTCACAGCTACATAATACCCTGACCCGTTATTTCAAACAATATACCGCGGTCAAGATTACTGTCGATTATTCTCTGATCTACAGGGATTTTATTTATGCTGACACCGATGTTGGACAAATCTGTTATTACGAACTTAAAAAAAAACTCCCGACTGCATAGGAAATTATATAATTATGATAAGAATTGGAATTAAAGAAAACATAACGTTAATTTCTTAACCCGTTTTATAATATCGATCTGCTGACCACCCAACGTGTTTTTCCATGTTCAAAACGAACTTTCACCTGATGATGGATGCCCACGTTCAACGAAGTCAATAACCAGCCAACGTGGATCGGATAGTTTTTCGGGCATTTGTCAAAAAAGATTTGGCATTGCGCGGTCCGTTATGCTTTTTCTGTAGGACCCTATGGGAAATTTAATACCAAAATCTTTAAAGAATCACTGAATGGATTGAAACGAAACATAGCATGAATGTTCCTTATGACGTTTGGACCAAGTGTTGTTACTTTGATGCCTGTCTGTCATATCTATGATAACCGTCAGCGGAAGACTTAGTTTAACATAGGACCCTATAAAAATTACTGAATGGATTGAAACCCAATATTGCATGGATTTTAATATCAAGGTCCCTTAGCGATGAACAAATGGAAATATCAGATGAGCGATACAAGCTATTTGGAGCCTCTGATTTATTTTCTTGCACATCCGATGTTTTGGATGCCACTTTCTGTTACTATTCTTTAACTTTTGTAAACACAGAACAAAAATACAACTGTATAAACATTATTTTCAATTTAATTATCTATGCTAATTCTTTGTTTTACAACCGCCTTGGTCTCGTGGTAGCGTGCTTGCCTCGAGTGTGGAAGGTCGCGGGTTCGATCCCCGGCCGGGTCAAACCAAAGACATTAAAATTGGTATTTGCTGCTTCTCCGCCAGGCACGCGGCATCTAGGAGTAAGAGCAAAGATCTGGTCGGCTCGGAGTCAGTATAATGTGTCCGAGTGGGGTGATATGTTTTCCTGCGGAGATAGCACAATAAAAATCCGACTCAGCGTGTCGGTCTAGTACAACGACGGGATCATATTCATTATCTTACATGTTCTCGTCCTGATATGCACGTTGTTGCCACTGGACGTTAAACAACAATTCATCCATCCATCCATCTTTATTTTACATGCATACATTTGTACAAGATATTATGAATTCGGAACACTAGATGGCTCCTTCGATGGTTTTGGCATAATCCCTTTTGGTCATTGTGTTGATTTTGAATTGCTTTTCAACATTTTGGATTATTGTATTTAATTTCAACATTTAGACCTTAAATACAAGTGATGAGTCTTATTAAGTCGATGAAATGTGCACATCTTATGCATCAAAAATTGATATCAAAGAATTGTATATTTTCCATTGAGTCGATATACCACTGCTGGTGGACTCCAAATCCCCGACGGTATCCCCAGCTTAGTTGCTGGTATTTTGATACTAGCCCGATCGAAACTGATACTTAAAATATACCGTTACAAAAATGTAAAATTTGAAAACTAAGGCGTATCTCCCTCGTGTATGGCTATGTCCTTAAATGGTTTTGGCATTAACCCCTTTTGGTCATTTGGTCATTTTGAATTGATCTTTGTATAATTGTTTTGGATTTCAACATTTTAGGCATTGAGCACAACCGATGAGTCGTAAATCGACGAAATGTGTACATCTTATGAATCAAAATTGGTATCAAAAAGAATTGTATCTCTGATGATTCATAAGTAAGAAAGTGTGTAGAATATGTTATGTTGTACAATAGTTTATCTGTTTGTGGCCTTTTGTTTACCTGTTTTAGAACAAAATAGTGAACTTTATTATGTGTTAGATGTCTTAACAGTTATACGAGTTATTTTAGTAAACTAATAACTAATTGGAAATGGTCAGAATGGACCATTTATTATAACCCCTGCAAACACCGTTTTTTTTTGTTGGTGTATATAGGAATCGTTCGTCCTTCCAACTGTATGTCCATGTACATTGTAAGCGCAACGCCTAAACTATTCAATGGATTTTGATGAGACTTTTATATTAAGGTTGTGCACCATTATGTAGATGTGCATGAAGCAAGATAACTATTACCGGATGCTTGCAAAGGCATATAATCCAACTTAAGAGTTTTACAAGTTTAAAGCTTGCCGGTGCAAATCCTAAACCGTTCAATGGATTTTGATGAAACTTTATATGAGGGTTGGGTACCATATGTAGATGTGCATGAAGCAAGATAATTATCACCGGATGCTTGCAAAGGGGGATAATCCAACTGGGGTTTTCATGTTTAAAGCTTGTAAGCGCAACTCCTAGTATTGCAAGAGGAAGGTATCGCGCAGTGAGGTCACTCAATGTTCTAGTTATTCATGGATTGTGAATGTCTTTAATCAATCATTCAGCTTATCGATTAGTTCAATTTCCGGTTAAAGATATCCGTTCCACTTAATTTCTAAATGGAATAGTATAAGTATATAGTCTCCAAATTTGTTGAATGATTAATTATTCTATTGCACAATGGTAGATTTGAAGTAAATTTATTATATGGCAGTGCAGTATCAGCATGAAGGTGGAACCAGTGTTTTATTATTAAGATAGGAAACCCTGCTAAGACTCAAAACAAGAATAAGGCATAGGAAAATGAGGTTAGTGCGAAAAATTTAGCAGCAGTGCTGCAGATCAGCACTCCAGTGCCATGTTTATGCTGTAGTAAATTATAATTTGCTGACAGTGTTGCAGATATTGTCAAAATATATTTTTTTGCTTTTAGGGTCTGGAATACATATATTTCCCTTGAGTAACTTAACTGGTGGTCAATTTTATGATTCAAATAACAATACTGAAGAATATTATTCATGCTTGATGATAATTTATTTGATTTGTCAATGAGTTTTGAATTATATGCAGTAAATGCAATACATATTATTTTAATTTCTTGAAGAATAAATTGGAAAATTGCTAGAAACCATGAAAATATGCGTTTCATTTGAATTTAAACAACTGTATTTGCTGAAATGCTGGTTAGATCAATGATAGGATGAGTTTGTGACTAATGTGTGATTAGAGAGAATGTTAGATATTGCACACAATCTTTTTAAAATGTAACATTTTCTCTACTGTTAATCTGTTAAATTCTTGTGATGTTAGGTGCTGCAGTGTTAGCTTAGTCAAGTACCTGTAAATATAAAACATACATATCAATATAAAGTTAAAAATAAAAACATCAAACATGAAAAACAAAATTTTATCTACTTTCTGTATTATATTTATTGACAATATGAACGTATATTAAAAAAAAACTTTTGAAATGAATAAATAAATAGAAACATAAAATCAATCTCTTATTAATATTACTGACACTTTTTAATGCAGTAGTACACAATTGAACTTGTAATGTACTGTGATCGGATGGAAATTCTGAGATTTATAGAATATTCTATCCCTTGAAGACACTGCTTTTTACGCTGATTATCTGTTTTTACTTACTCGGACAAAAATTAATGTTTTTGAAGCTTTCGCCTTTCTACCAACAGGCCTATTATACCTTTGATATTAAAGTTGTTGTGAAAATATATGAGAGAAAACCGTAATGTAGAGTTAAATAAGATTAATTAGAAATGTAATAAGCTTCTTTCGATAATAAATCATACACAATATAATGATTAAGTTTGAAAGATTTTTCTTTGTATAGAATTAAAATCAATGTGAAATTTAATCCGAGAATTAACGTTCTATATAAATATTTTTATGTATTGATCACATTTCTCATACAACTTGCATATTTGGCAAACAGTGAAAAGCAATGATTCATATTGACAGTTGTTGATCCATTCCTGTGTTGCTTTTGCAAGAGTCAATATCATATTAAAAACTAAAATATATCGACCATTGTACTGGACGTCATCTAGTTTTATCTTTTCGGACAGTCTCGCTAAATTCCGTTTAATGGTAACACTGAACGGGGATTAAATATAATTTGGGTCCCGGCACTGATCAATGGCCGACTACTGTTTTCAGTCACTGTCATAAAAATATTGTTTGTAAAATTTTTGTCTAGCTAAATGTTGTTGGCAAGGATATATGCCCCATTTTGTGTAATGATCGTCCCTTTCCTCGTATTGTCTGTGCATTATTTCGCATCTCATACATTTACAGTTTTCCCGCCACTTTTTGCGACGACCCCGTCTGCCAATCTTGTCATTTTCTAACCTGAACCTTGTTTGTCTCGAATTTCTACCAGAAGATATTTCGTGTTCGAAAATAGTCCCAATTGTATTGTTAGAAAAGCGATAAGAGATATCACCGGCTGCAGGTAGTTCATGATTAATAGCAATTTGATAGATACCCGATTGTTCCAAAGGCTGGTTATCTTTGTTTTCTTGTATGGGGTCTACTTTTCTCTCGGGTTTTCTGTTAACAAGTCTTTTTTGTTGAGCTATTCTTTCGTACCTGTGTTTAGGTGAGTTACTTGATAACATTAGTCCATCCAAGTCCTGAGTTCCGACATCTGCCACATTTGGCATGGATTTGGACATGGCTGCAGTTAATGTTTTATTATCGGATAAAATACTTTCTGTTTCCTAAAATTAAAAAGGAAGTCTTAATTATTCATGTTTTCAAAAAAGTTTACTTGCGCTCTTTTTTTTACACTAAATTCATGAAATATGACATATCCACGTTGGACTTTAAATTTTCATATAAATAAATTCAAACATTTAGCCATGTTAAACATTTTTTTGGTAATATGTAAATGTTGATATTTAACACATTTTAAAATAGTTGAAAAAAATGCATTTTAATTACTATAAATTATTAATAAAAGCAGCACTTCTGCAACTACCCACGAAACCGGACAGCATTAAAACACAGAAAAAAGCAGATATCGAACCAAGAATCAATAACTAAACAATGATATAGTAAGATAAAAGACATGTTCGGTATATTAATATAAACGAGAGTCTTACCAATGAAATGTTGGAAAATAATACAAAAGATATGTGAACAGCAATCTTATTGCTATTTTTCATGTGAACAGCAATCTTATTGCTATTTTTCATTTTGAAAATTCATGTCGGGTCTTTAACAATGGCCCCAAAAGCTCACACCCTACACCAAAGTCATGACGGTTCCTATGTTTGGTATAATCACATGAATCTTGTATTACAGAAAAGAGATTGGAAAATGTTCCCCCACTGGAGCAAGGGTCAAACTTGAGGTTCGAAAAGACTGGAATTGTCGCATCCAGCCTCCTATTATGTTCTGATTGTTTCAAAATAGAGCTATAATAAGACATTTCGATTGAATCGAGCCTTGAATATAATAATGCTGGTGGACCCTAGGTCCCCGAGGGTATTCGCCAACCCAGTCGTCAGACTTGTCTGACATGATTATTCATTGATTTGTTACAGAAATTACCAGTATTTAGCAAAATTCAAAAATAATAGAAATGCTAAGGGTTCATTCCTTGTATTGCACATGGTAGATCTCCTCAGATGAAATTTGGCTTACTATTTCGGTATTTTTGGTTGAGTACTTCTTGTTTAATATAAGTTTGGTTTTTTGGTCTTCCAAATGTTTCGGTTATAATGCTGCTGATGAGAGGTAACTCCTTGAAATGCGTCGTATACAGCGTAGTATAGATTTACTATATCTAATATAAGTATCTTTGGATTGTTATTTTGAAACTCCTGGGATGATGCCTCTGCTGGTGGACCCTAGGTCCCCGAGGGTATTCGCCAACCCAGTCGTCAGACTTGTCTGACATGATTATTCATTGATTTGTTACAGAAATTACCAGTATTTAGCAAAATTAAAAAATAATAGAAATGCTAAGGGTTCATTCCTTGTATTGCACATGGTAGATCTCCTTAGATGAAATTTGGCTTACTATTTCGGTATTTTTGGTTGAGTACTTCTTGTTTAATAAAAGTTTGGTTTTTAGTCTTCCAAATGTTTCGGTTATAATGCTGCTGATGAGAGGTAACTCCTTGAAATGCGTCGTATACAGCATAGTATAAATTTACTATATCTAATATAAGTATCTTTGGATTGTTATTTTTAGACACTCTGCGCCAGATATTTATTGTTCTATTCAGTCCACTTTTCTAACCTACAATCCCTTTAATCGCCGTATATTTGGTTGAGACCACAAGGAAACTTCAGTTTTTAACAAAAGGTTTATAGTCAATAAATCGATGCAATAACTAAGTTTTTGAACTTGTATCTAAGATTACATACACTCTGGGAAAACATGTAAATATATGTACAAGCACTATAGTTTGAAGGTTTAAAGATTTTTCAATGCATAGTTATGAGATATGATGAGAAGCATTAGAATAAAATAATGTGTGGTTCTAAGCAAACTATAAACTATAAACTACTAAGCTACATGTATATATTCTATATAACCAAATATTCTATTCTAAAACCATTCTAAGTTCACAGTACAGCATATACCGATTTTCCTACAGGGCTGTAACGCCATCTTGTATAGTGTATCATCACCTGTATAAAAGTATTAGGTTAAATATGCTGGAAATCGTATTCAATATGCATGTATTAATCCAGGTGCTTTTCAAAAGAAAGCATCTAAAATGTATCTCTACGATTGTTTGTATCTTAAACACTGACATGTTTTTCGTCACTAAAAGGTCACACCAGGACCTCTATAGCTTTTAATTCCTACCCAATATCTTTCATTTTAATACACAATTAAGTAAAACATATATCAAAATGTTTTCCGCTTCCCAAAACGTAGTAATATAGTATATGGCATCGACATTATAAATCCTATACCCGACATATATGCTTGTCCGAGTGAATTGATGAGAATTCAGAAATAAGAGTTAAATTTCAAATTCTATTGTATGTGATTATTTTTGTCACAACACAGTTGTAAAAATTGTAGTGGCTGTTCGTGTTGAACAGCCACTACAATTTTTACAACTGTACATCAAATATATATACCCAATTTTGTTGAGACCGAAATCCCAGGTCTTTTCAATTTTCGTAAACAAATCTCTATGCCATAAAATATGATTACATATGAAATACGAAATATTTTTTGTACAAACGCATTTACAGTGAATGGTCATGACAAATAAACAATAAAATACAAAATAAGTGAATAATATATTATATGTCAAAAAATTCAATTTACATGAAAAACATGAAAAATTAGCAGTCATCGTTTACCTGAACTTTTCTCGTTCCTGTTTCCTTGTTACTTTTGGTAGTGTATACAGATCCATTTGTTATACTACCACCATTGGAAATGGTAGGCAGTTTTATACTCTCTAATGTCAATGATCTGGCAAGTCCAAAATCTGCTTTGGTGTTCTGTCTCTGAAAATTCCAATAATATTTTTTTTCTAATCTTTCACAGATTAATACAAACTGGAGTTTTTTTGCATAACTTACAGTATTAATAATAATTGTCAGTTGCACTTGAACTAACTACGGTTACCTATGACCTTCCTGCAAATTACTGCAAGACAGTGCATGTGAATTGGGACCTAGTAATATATGTACGTGAAGAAAAGGGTCGAATATACTGATAGATAGACAAATAAAGATGAAAAATTTAAATCTTTAACAACAACAGAAAGGTGGGTGGGGGCGGCTTTTATGTCCTTGCTGAAAAGCCTGTATAGATTAGTATAGCAGTAGTGGGAGTATCCTAAGTACATATATGTAACATGCTATTACAGGCGCTTGTCTACAGAGCTAAGGATGTTGCTCTCCCTTAACACGGGACAGCCATTTTTCGTCCCCACCCTGAACGGACTAGCATCTTTTACCGAGACCATCTTCGCAAATGGTGTCGAACCAGGCCCTTTTGGCTTCATAGTTCGTTCCTTTTCAAGTATGCAGTTAGGGGATCATCGATGGAAATGAAGGGATGAAAAATTCAATAGTTAACAAATTAAAGTTATCTTGCAAACATAATTTCGGGCCTCGGTGGACGGGTGGTATAGGTAGTTTGTCATGACTACTATTAATGATTACTAGCCTGTCAACACTGAGGTTGTGAGTTCGAATCTCACATGTCGCGAGGTGTGTTCGTCTCAGATCTTAATTGACAAGGATTGCCAACTTCCTACCGAGGGTTTGTGGTTCTCTCCGGGTACTCCGGCTTCCTCCACCAATAAAAAACTGGCCGCCTCGAAATAGCACAAAATGTGCTGAAAACGATGTAAAACCCAAACTAAACAAACAAAAATAATTAAAAAAACACGGATACCTTTCATGTATGTCCTACAGAATAGATGAATGTAGTTTAAAGATCTAGACGATTCAAAGACCTTTCAAATATATGTTGTAGTTTGTACAACACCACAAACAACTACATGTATTTAAGGCTAGATTATCAATGGTGTTCTTTATTGTGGAATATACTATATAAACAATCGTTAATAAGTAGCCTTAGTTAAAATGGGTTTAAAACAAAGAATTTAATTATTTTCCTATATAATACTAAAATGAAGATGGTTGCATGTATGTGTAGTGTTTATGTTGTCTTTATTGTTGAAGGGAGGAGGTGTATCAATAATCATAATCATTATAAGTCACTCTATATACACTTTTGTAATTGTAATTGATTATTTTGCTCTTTATGGGCACTGTGATAAGCATTAAAATAATTCGTATTGTATTGTATTGTGTTGTGTTGTATCCAGGCTTTATTTTAAAAAATAACAAAATATTTCATAGTTTTTATACATGATCCTATATATAGCTTTTTGAATACCATTATAAGTATCCATTGTTGTTAATAAAGCGCCTATGGTATATCGGAGATAAATTCTTGAAACAAAATTTGCACGTGACTTGAAAGAATAGCAAGCAAGGAAACAGTACTTTTATTGCTGTTTTTCATATTAAATTCTCAGTTAAGCGTTCGATACGATGAATTTCGCTGCATGTTCAATTTGAAAGCGGTCCATACCAACAACTGGAGCTGGTACAGATACACAATACAAACACACACACAATATATAACAATATACCTACTTGTAGTTTTGCTGCAAGTTTCGTATTAAAATCCAGTTTTGGAAGATTCCTATTTCTTTCTCTCAAAGCTTTCCATCTTTGAACGTATGATCCTCGTTCGGAGAGTTTTGGGTGTACGAAAGCTAAAGGTAAATTAATATTAAGTGGGGAATCCGGAGAATTGAGTGTTCCTGTAGCCATCGTTTCAGAAATAATCTCCAATTTATTCGTATTATATAATTCACGTAAAGAACTTGTCAATTGGCCTCAAACATAGTGTCTATTATGATAAGACGTGATTTTCATTCCAATTTTTAGTATGATTTAACATTGATATATTTTAATTCTATACATTAGAATAAGATGGTATCTCCAAAAACTACTTTTAACGGATTTTTAATCCATCATAACCGATATCGAATACTTCATTTCACCGTCAAAAGCAAACAAAACAAAATGAATTGAGTATCTAATAAGTAAAAGTAAACAGTAAAGAATATCTCTCCTTAATCTCCCAACACCGAAACTAAAATGTGAAGAAAGTGTTATGAATATAAACGTTTCTGTCTGGTAGAGTAGACTAGACCTGATCGCCTGTCAGATTATTTTACCTATTGTACCTTTGATCGCGATCAGAAAAATCCTTTGATAATAAATATTTGAATTGTTCTTGAAAGGAATATTTAATTTTTCAATACTTTAATAGGGATTTAAAAATGTCAAATATATGTTTCACGCGTTGATTATTAAACAAAAAATTGTTTATTAGAATTATTTAAATGGTTTGAACGGGCTAGGATGGTCCATCCAACCTTTATTACTTACTATATTAATACCAAAACTTGTTATTATTCTCATCAATCGATGGTCAATAAAATGTACTAAGAGCAACCATTTATTACTTACTATATTAACACTAAAACTTGTTATTACTTGTTATTACTCTCATCAATTGATGGTCAATAAATTGTACTAAGAGCAATCATTTATTTCAAAGGTTAGACACACCGACTGAGATCAAGAGGCTATTTGCGTTTTGAAACGGCTTAAATAAACTAAAAATTATGCAAGTAATAGATTATTGGACTGAAAATTCCATTTCGTCCGATATAGCTCGCCAATCCTCATTACACAATAAGAATAATAACTTAAACCACCTTTCCTAGAAACATGTTCCTTGTTGTCAATCAGATAAATATATCGGAGAAAAGGCAGTTTGACAACAATTAACTAAGGTTAATTCTGTTTTTAGCTCACCTGTCCTAAAAGGACATGTGAGCTTTTGCCATCACTTGGTGTCCGTCGTCCGCCCATCGTCCGTCGTCCGTCGTAAACTTTTTCAAAGATCTCCTCTGAAACCACTGAACCAATTACAGCCATACTTCGTCTGAATGATCCTTATGGTATCTAGAATAAAATTTGTGTTTTATTTTCTTATCCGTCTAGAAAAATGGCCGCCATGGCTAAAAATAGAATATAGGGGGTAAACTGCAGTTTTTGGCTTATATCTCAAAAATTAATGCATTTAGACAGGAGTAAAAATGTTCAACAGGTTAAGATCTACCTGCTGTGAAATTTTCAGACGAATCGATCAACCCTTTGGTGGGTTTTTGCCCCTGAATTTTTAGGAAAATTTGCAGTTTTAGGTTGCTATCTTGAATATTATTATAGATAAAGACAAACTGTACACAGCAAAAATGTTCAGCAAAGTAAGATCTACAAATAAGTCAACATGACCAAAATCGTCATTTGACCTCTTGTGGGAGTTTTTGCCCTTTAAAGACAATGTTTGACATTTTTTTTCGTCATCTTTTTAAACTTTAAAAAATCTTCTCCTCTGAAAATACAGAATCAATTTCAGTCAAACTTAGGCTGACAGATCCTTGGGCTATGTAGTATAAATTTTCTTGTCCTTCGAGAAACATGGCTACAGTGGCTAAAAATAGAACATAGGTGAAAATGCACTTTTTGGCTCATATCTCAAAAACTAAAGTAGTTAGAGCAAATATGACAAGTAGTAAAAATGTTTATGAGGTCAAGATCTACCTGCCATGAACACAGATGTTTAGAGCATAACTTGATATAAATTAAATGGTAGCTGTACATATACAAGTAAAATGGAGGGTCAAGGTCACTGTAAAAGTCCCTAGCAACCATATCTTTTTGGGTTCAGGATTCGATATTTTAGTTGTAACAGGTCAGTATTAAGGAGAAAATTGTGACGGTATACATTAAATAGCAAAAATAATCATTGATGCAAGATTTACACAAAATATAACAGGTGAGCGATTGAGGCTCTTGGGAGCCTCTTGTTTCTCTCCCTCTTCTAGCATATTATTTTCAGATTGTGGAAATTCGAAGGCTGCTCTTACCCCTATTGATTGGCGGCTATTAAACAGAAACTAAAAGCCTGACTATGGCTACCATCTTCACTGGCAGTTTAGGAAAGACACTATTTTTATGTTCTGTTAAAGTTTACTTTAAATTGATTTAGTGTTTCAAAGAAGATTAAAACCTGAAACATGATAAGGCCATGTGTAACAAAAGCTGGTCACCACAAACACATTAGCATATAATTCCAATTAAGGATCTCCTATGTCAAAACTAACAAATTATCTTAGAAAATCCTTTGCCTCATGTACTCCCAAATTCCTCACCTCATTCTGTTCAGTCTAATTCACGGAGCAATAGCCAATTTTAATCGAATTAAAAAATCCTCCTCTGAATCTGCTATACCTAATTAACTAAAACTAAAAATGAATTATCCTGGTTCTATGTGAATTTTGTTCATTTTGTCCCATATGGACTGCTGACATACGGTGAATACCCAAAAATTGTTTCTGTGGCCCAACAGTGAAAAATCTATGGATGAATTGGAGATCATGAGCTTTGTTCTTCTAGATAATATGGAAGGGTTAGATTGATTGATTGATTGTTGCTTAACGTCCAGTGGCAAATATTGCATGCTTATTCAGGACAAGAATCAGTTCAATTTATCAAACAATTCAAACAGGGGTGGGATGGGACACCAAGGGAAACAAATTTTGACTACCACTGTAAAGGGAGGATGGTTGGGTAAGGTCGGACAATTTAGCCTTCTGTAGCGGCATTAGCCTACTCTTTTTCAAAAACTACAGAAATGGCATTCTCCATACACGTTACTCCCTATCTGCCACCCGGGAATACGCTAGGCAGCTCTGTGGGTTGAGCTCTCGTGATCCGTCACAGGTGCCTAGTGGAAGGGTTAGATAAACACAGAAGTACCATTGCTGCAAAATAAAGATTAAACAACACATACAGATTCAAACTAAAGATTCCAAGGCTAAATTATCAGATATACTTCTTATAGGATCATTTCTGTAAAACTAGTAGTTTGATGTCATTTTGTCTGTTGTTCTTTACCTTTGATGGTCATCTTAATTGCCAGATTAAAATTCTGATTGTAGCCTTTGTATGCAATATAAAGCCTACATAGTTTTAGATCAACAGATGTTGGTGTGATTATTTGCTATTTTTAGCTATAATGGCCATCTCACAAAGCAGGTAAGGTCTTCAGATAAATCTGAAGAGAACCATCCAAGTATCTCTGCTGCCAACATGGTGTTCAACAGACCTGGTGAAGATTTTTTTATAAGTGCAGATTGTTAGGTGAATTTAAAATGATTGCAGGGCTTATCTTGACCTTTACGAGAAGGTGAATTAAAGCACTCAGTCATTTAATAAGGCTAAAAAATATTGGGCTGTAAGCTTCTGATCAAATCTTAGTATCCCAGCTTCTCCTAAGGTAATTTCTCATAAAAAATCAAACAAACACAGATTTTAGTAAAATATTTTTCTTTGCATAAAAGGCCAGGAATGTTTTTAACTGGACAGATTAACATGTTACACAATACAAAAATTAACTATAAATAAACATAATGAATATTCATATATAAAATCAATACAAAACTAACATAATTATACATATTCATTTATACATATTCTTTATATCATACACTGATTGAATAGTACAGAGATTCAATAACAACACCATGGGACTATGTAACATGTGTAATGAACAGAATTTACAATTTACCACTAAAGCATTCATAAATATGACATCCTGGAACTGCAAAAAAAATAGACGGATGCAGAAAGAAAACAACAAATATTTATACAAAAAAAAACCTGGCTAGTAACACAGCTTTAATAAGCATTAAAACTCTCATACCGTGGGCAAACAAATTTCCTAGATATTCATACAAATTTTTATCGAACTGTGATGGAAAATTAAATTTAGTTTTCTTTTACAAATTATAAGTCTTTTCTAAAGTGAATAATGAACTTTTTGTCTTTTACATAATAAAATTTCAATTTACAAAAAATCACCAGATACATATAAAATGCTTGAAGGTAAATTAATTTCATCTGACCTGTTAGCTGTTCATACAGCAATAACATAACACTATATCCTTTATAAAATTATCCATACTGATTTAAAGCTATTATGATTAAAGCAGGATGAGATTTACACATACTTTTAAAAAACACATTTTGATTTTGAAACAAAGAATTTGAATACATTCTTATACAATTACAACTATGGTAGCTTTGATGTGTGGAAATTGCTGCCTTAAAGAAACAACTTTATCACTTAAAATTCTGACGAGCAATTACACCCATATACATTTTTTGTCCGTTTAATTTTTTTTTTATTCATTAAGTTATATCATGATTAAATCTTTGGATATCTACGGTAAATTTTTTACCACGATCTGATTTAAACATGAAATTTCCATGTTTTCACACGTAAATTTTAAATTTCAGCAATGACGTCCTCATTTAAAATTAATGATAATTTTCAAAATGCCTTTTAATTGAAAGTGGATTTGTTCATGAAACTCTAAAAATTTGGCAATTGGAAGTTTATTTCATTTAAAATTTTGATGATTCAATTAAGTGAATAATTCAGCCTCAATTGCACATGTTCACTTTCACTTTATTACTTTGATTCATTCTAACAAATTAAAGCTACAATTTATCACAAAGCTGACATTTTTGCCTCAAAAAAGAGCACTCAAGCCATTCTTCAAGAACAAGTGAATGGACCATACAACAATATTCATGAATCATAAATTTGGCTTTTATTCTGAAATGGATAGAATTTTTTTTTCATACACAATATTTCACAAAATATGCTTTTCAATGGCTGTAAGGGCACTTGCATTAAATTCAACAATATTTTCAAACTTCAAACATCATGTTCTTTCTAATTATGGTAGATCAGCTGATTATTTCACTTTATCATTTTTTTTCAAATTTTAATTTGAATTATCATGAGTAAAGGGGCCTCGGTGGCCGCTAGGTAGTTCGTCATGACCACTAATGTCAACACTGCCGTTGTCAGTTCGAATCTCACCTGTGGTGGGGTGTGTTCGACTCCCACCTAAATTGACAAGGATTGCCAATTTTCCTACCGAAGGTCGTGGTTCTCTCTGGATACTCCGGCTTCCTCCACCAATAAAAACTGGCCGCTGTGAAATAGCCAAATGTGCTGAAAACGGCGTTAAACCCCAAGTAAAACAAACAAACATCATGAGTAAATTTGTTTACTTGTTACTGAGGAGGGACCTGGGATTGTATTTCAAGTTGCAAATATAACTGAAATGTGTGTAGAGGATGAGTGTCATCTATGTGTTCAGTCTTACTGAAATTAAGGATGGAAAGTATTATATTTAAATTTGCGAAATAAAATTCACTCCGTGGAAAAAATCTACAGGTAACTGGTATAAAAAATGCCCCAAAATAGGTGAGAATTGCTGTGTTTGAATATGAAAACACTAAAATCTTTTACCTTTTTGAGAATAGTACCTAACATGTGAGTTATATTTCTCAACTAAGCAATATGATTGGAACAATTTTATAATAAGACTAGAAAATTGTCTATAAGCCTTGGATGACCCACCCTGAAAACAATATAGGTTTTGTAATATTGACCTAAATAGGAAAGAAATATCCAGTTATGAAAGTGAAAAATGAAGTTTATAATGGAGCAAATATATGGTACAGAACTGTGTTGTAGATAACTTACACAGTGAACCCCATCTAAACCAAATCCTTTTGGGACTGGAGATTTTGTTTGGAGTAGACAGGTGTTTGAATTATACAGGTTAATGTACATTGTATGTTCTTACACCAGAGTTCTATTTAGACAGGTTTCATTGTATAACATATGACTTAATATGAAAATATGACACTGAGGACTTATGGGACAGGGTTGACATATCAACAACATTCTAACAATGAACATCAGACTAGAACAAAATCCTTTACCTTGCAAAAGAATGTTCATAACCTTTTTCACTATCAATCATAAAACAATAATGAAGCTATATATACTACTGTATTTCAATAAGTAATAAATCAATCAACAGTTTTGTGTCAGATTGGAAAATAAGTACATGTACACTTGATTCTCGTTGTCTTGAAATCGCTTGAGTTGAAATTTCGGTAATGTCGAACTGATATTATGTACCTAGGAAATATGATTAGTGCAAAATAAACTCATTATGTCAAATTCATTCATTATCAATACAGGTGAACCAAATATATACACCTATCAATCAGTAACCTGTGGGAAATTGATGTCGGAATTGTTGTTTCATTTTGAAAGCAATTTTGTTTTGACTTAAATGTTTATTAGGTTGACTGTTAAAATTAAACAACATTGTGGATTTTGTAATAAAAACAAATGTCACATGAATAAAATGAAGGTTTTTTTACAGTACGTGTAAACGTCCTATTTATTAACACTATGGCTGTTATAAAATTTGGATTATGTTAATGAAACGTGACTTGCAAAAAAGAATTTGTAAAATCAATATGTGTCAACATTTAAGTATTATCAATTTAAGACAAAAACAAATTCTAATTAAGAATCAATAACTTATATTCAGACTTAATAAGACAATGTCATTAATCAAAATTATTTAATATGCAAATCAGATGACCCATGCTGATAATGGTTTGGCCACTGTTATAAAACAGTAAAGATTAAAAAAAAAATTATTTGACATTTTGAGCAAGTTTAAGTAAGTTTTGGTCAGAAGCATGTGAATCAAACAATAAATCATTAAACAAGTAAAAACAATCATTGAAAACACGACCTTCCAAAGGAATCTGGAAATCTCCCTTGTCCAAAAGTCGACGACTTCCAATTCCTTTTTAGTCGAACTTCGGCTATCTGGAACCCATTCCCATTTTCCCTTGTATTTCGAGATAACGAGAATCAAAGTATTTATATTTCTGATAACAGCTCAGTCTAATGTTTTCCATTTTTTCTATTTAATTTCCCAAACATACTTTTAAAATAAAAAAAAACAATGAAACATTAACTTTCATAAAAAAATTTGATGGTAGGAAAAAAAATCAATTGTTTATCACTAAATAAAAATAAAATGTTATTCTGAGATTATCAACCTATTATCACTTAATCTCATTTTTTTCAGAATTATATGAAATGTAGATGGCCAAATTGAATATATTAAAAAAAATGGACATTAAACTGATTGAAACAAATTGTTTAATTAATATAATGGTCACTGTAATTCTTATGTCATAGACATTATGTAGCATTCAATGCTAAAAATTCAAAAAAATATATCAATATCACTAAAAAATATAAAAGGCACACTTTGATATTTCATATTTGATAAATTATGATTACGTTGATTGTCATGATGTTTACAATATTTCATATACAACAAAGAAATAAAAAAATTTCCAACGTGTCAATAATTGATAACTGATTTTTGTAATCAGTTCCTTACAAATAATACATTTTCAGTACTGATTTCTATCATCATGATCATTTTTTTTTTCAAAATATCATAAAAATGCATTTATATCTGAATACATCAAAAGGAAAAAATTGTCATAGAATTTTCTTAATACTCATACTAAAGACTCCCAATTTCAGATATATCTACAATAACAAACAAATTAATTAAGTATTTCCAAAATTTCAAAGGTCTTAATGAATGGATTGAAGAAATTGTAACACATTTTGACAAATGATACCTTATATACATGTACAAGTGATATTTTGTCAAAGTACAGTTATATATCCGAAATACAATTCATTCATTTTCTATGTTTCCATAAAAATAATTTTAGGACTACACAATGACATAAATGATCAAAGAGTCTTTCTAAATACTTAACTACTAGCGTAAGCATGAATCTGATTAGTACAGCAGTATCAAAGCAATATTAAATAATTAATACTAGTAGCATTTTAGCAATTGTGTAGACAAAAATGTTTGAATATGATAAAATTAACTCATGAGAGGAATGATTTTGGCTTGGTATATAATTTATGCTTGACAAAATAATAATTTCAAAATTAATGAAAATTCAAGAAATCAGCAGTTTTGTTTCTATACTTAACTGACATAAAAACAAATAGGTTACTGATAACCTAAGTACTTGGCAGCTCTGATTTGATTTGGTTTTGATAAAAATAAAGATATTTCTGGTAAGGTTTATAGTTAAGGTTTTGATACTTTCATTCTCATGGCAAAAACAGGTTTAAAATAGAAAACTGGAATCAATTAAAACATATATCCTAGATTATATTTATATCCCACCTCTTTATAAAATTAAAAAAGACTTTTTTTCTTTAGCTTCTGTTTTGGCAGGTATAACAATGTTTTTTAATCAAAAATCCTTTGCAATATTAAAAGGAATATAGTTCCTTAAAAAATTTAAATGATTGCCAATTACTGGCATTTATTAATCAAGTGGTTTGTGTAAATGAGAAAAAGACCCCAATAAATACAAACTGATTACCCTAAAAACAATTAGTAGATAATGTATAAGCTTTAGTGTAATTCCGCATAATTCCACATTTCTGAATTCTGATTGCCATCCAACCTTTTTGAAGCAAAAAACATGTACCACAGAATATCTTGATGTATTAAGGATTTAGCTTGGACAGCTTACATCTGGTGACTACATTAAAACACATCTCAGTGCAAATTCAGCATTTCTTAGATTTTCATCTTTTTACATAAATGCCAGTCTATTTCAATCAAGCATATATATTTTCAGTTAACATAGCCTTCTACAAATAAAACTACTAATCCTGTGATTTTAACAGATTGCCTTCACATCCCAACATATGTATTTTTGCTTTTACTTTAACTAGACTTTCATGGTTATCTCCCCTGGCATGCCTTCACTATTTTTTTCATGTCATATATATTAAGTATATAGCTACTATGATTTTCCTTTGTGTCTAACAATTTCAGTAAGTCCACCAAATCTAACTCTGAACTGTTTTGCACCCCAATATATTGTCTGTGGTTTCCAAAGGGCTTCAAAATATATTACTGCAGCCATAAATTCTCTAAATAACCAACAGAACACAAATTTGGCATTGGAAAAAATCAGTGGCCCATTCTGAAAATAAAATATAAATCATTCATTTTCACTTTTAGTTCTATTCATTCATATTATCTATATTAAAAAAAATAGAAATCCTCCCTGAAAATATTAACAAATTTTTTACTAGATCAATATTATTATTAATCTAGTAAAATAGTGATCCCTATATGTCTACCATGCGTTCCGCAGGTGACACAAAAAGACCAACAATTTTTCAACTTAAATCTGCACAGCAAGATTAGAATAATTTGATAGAAAAGAAACCAGCAATGAACTTATGATTCCACAGAATGAGAAAAAGAGTGATAAAGCAGTATTATTGTCTTAACTAGACCACAAAAATCTCCAATCACTATAACAGCTATTTATTTAAATTTAGTTGCACAATTTGGCAAGGTATGTCAGATATCAGGCTTTATTAGTAATTACATTTTCTACTTTTCAAAATGCAAAATTTTTCCTGTTTTGTTTGTTTACTATTATTTTACTACATTTTCACTGGCATTCTGTCTATTTCATTACAGGCAATTTTATTGGTGTAGGAAGAAGCAGTAATCCTTCAATTTTCAATTGAGTGGCATTTAATGCACCTTTCCACCAGCTGCGATGAGTGTAATTAATCATGATCTAACTAAACTGCTTTGTCATTAAGGTGTTTTAATCTAAACGTCTTATTTAATTTATGTACAAGGCATGTTAAAATAATAATAACCTAACACAATAAAGATTTATGAACACCTACCTGAGCCCGTCGAAGTAGAATATAATCTGACACCATCCAAAAACATACATGACAGATGAAAAAGTAATATACATTGATGTTGAAAAAATGATTTAAACTTAATGCTGTAATGATTCCTAATGGATATATATCACATATTGGTTCCAGGACACCACTCACAAAAATCATCATATTCAGACGTAATCTTAACCACCTGTAAAATACAAAAAAAATATACATAAACTTACCACTCAATTTATCAATATAAAAGTTAAATTTCATTATATTGTCATACAGACTGTTATATTTAAGAAACAAAATTACTAAAACCAAAAAAGAAATATGGAAATAATCAGCTAGGAAACTGATGTGAGTTACATACAGAATTTAAAACTTTAATTCAATAATAGATTTCACTGCTAAAATTTATTTTGGTTTGAATAATTATTCTGATTAATTGATCAGTTCTTCCAAAAATTGAAAAACGTCATAACAGCTATCAGTCAAAACTGAGGACATCATGTTTTTTACAAGATAATGTAGATCTTAGTGTTGCTCCTAATTTATGAACAAAATCATGAATATAAAAAAAAATGATACCATTAAGTTTTTCTTCAAGAATGGATGGTATGGGAAAATGGAAAACAAATCATAACAAGGTATTAAAATATATATGTACTTTAAATATCAGGGATGATTTTGATGAGCAGAGGAAATAACTGAAAATTTCTAAAAATAACTGAAATAGCGGGGTTAGGTGTGCAAAAATATCATTTTCTGGCAGGTTTTGTCCAGTCTGACAACTTTTGAAATAAATTTTGCAATACCAAATAACTGAAATCAGTTAAATAACTGACAAAAATCATACCTGAAATATCCTTCCTACCATATGTATTGACAAGTAAGACCCAAACTCACCTGACCATTCTGTCTTTATAAAAACAAATTGATGATGATGGAATGTTCTGTTGAGCAGGAAAAGCTGACATCAGTAGTTTATACCCTCTAATAAATAAAAAAAAAACAAATTTGTAGGTCAATTCAATTGAGTTAAAAATCTGTAATGGAAATTTGGTTGTTTAGACTTAAATATCTAAGATACCATATATATCTTAACAACTTTTTATGTTCTATCATTGAAAAATTATTTTTCTTAATTTTTCTTCATCAATATATTTTTTGTCTTCTGTGTGTCAAAATCTTATATAATTTCTCAAATGTAACAATTTCCTTAATCAAATTTCATTTGCAGGGCTGCAAACTCCCTTTGTACAGTTTTAGGAAGGACCAGTCATTTTTTCAGGAAGGTACTAAAATTGCTAAAATATTTAAGAACTATATTTAAACAATGCGGTTGCTTTAATTTCGTTTCACTCCCACCAAAGTTAGTTACAAATATATGCAATTTACGTGAGAGGAGCAGCTTTTCCAATAATCAAAATACAAAACAAAACATTACATATTTCCAAATTACTGTTTTTTGAATGGAATGAAACTATTGCAAGATAAAAATTGGAAGAAAAATGAGAAAATTGTAATGTTAGATTTTCTGGTTGAAGATGATTCTGCAAAAAAAGAAGGATTGGCCACACTACTTGGGTTATCTGATCTCAACAACCACTAGGTTAAGGAGTTGAAAATAGAGATTTTTACCATCTAATAAAGTAATTATTATTTCAATTGTAGTTGCCTTTATTCTATGGGATAAGTTCATAAAAAGTGTATATACATGTACATTAATTTTATGTTTAACAAATCTAAACATCTAATTTAATATATTTTATTGCTTTCATATTAATTTACATACCGGTAACTGAATTATTGTAGGACACAAATTGATTTTAATTTCAATTATCAAGGCTTATTAATAACACTTGATACACTAAAATTGGTAATGTTGAAGAATGCTTTCACAAATAATAGATATATAAATATTATCAAGCTATGAAGGGTTCACTGTCACAATCTGGAAGTTTCATGTGCTCAGAAGCATATACAAAAATACCCCTTAAACCAGATCTCAATAACTTCAATATAAATTCTGGCACTTACTTTTCATTCAATCGTTGACACAGGAAGAAATCTTCAGCTAAATATTTCCCAAAGAAAATTAACCCTGTTGGCATACATTCCTCTAGGACGGACTTCTTAAAGAGATATGACATTCCAGTACAACATGGTTGACCAATGAAATTAAATGCAGGATAACATCTCCCAATGACACATCCAAAATGGATCTAAAATTAAACATATTATTATATATATTAGCATAATAGTGCAATTTTTTTTCAAACTGGATTTTTTTAAATAGCTGTCTATGACAAAATGCTGACATTGACAGTCTGCACCTTAGGCCACTAGCCTTAAGACTGAGTACTGTAAAATCTGCTGTCAGCTTTCAAACATTTCTTGATTCTAGAGATCCTCATTATTTGTCTAGTAATGTTTACCTCAGTCTTCAACTATCCTATTTAGTGCATGGAAGTTTTTTGCATACTACATTGTCATTTGTAAATTTCAAAGGTAGATAATTTGAACTACCCTATTGTATATTCAAATTTTATATACACAAGATAAGAATTTTTACTTACAACTTATTTTCAAAATTTAGTCACAAGATACTTATCCAAAAAATTATTTACCTTATCAATGGTACCAGCAAATCCTGGTAAATCTGTATAAAATGGCATCTGATGGACTAAAGCTACATTAGATTTCTGTAACTTACAAGACAGGTCCATAATAATATCTGTTGATGCTAAAAAGAGAAAAAAAAATTACAATGGTATAGTTATCTTCAAACAAATATGCCTAAAGTAAATACTATTTAATTAAGATCCAACAATAATAATTTCTATGCTCAAGATAATTTGTACATGGAAACAATGGACTAGGTTTAAACTATTGTGCTCCGTGTCTTCAATGACAGGCAATAATAATGTAGAATTATCTTTTAGGTTATTTTCCTTTATTTCTCAGATATGAAACTTTCTTGTTTGTTGAATGTCAACAAAAATGATGAATTTGTGGTAGTGAAAGATTATCTCCATACTTGCAACCTCTTTGTCAGACTTTGACCATATTTCCAATTGAAATAAATTCATTACAGAAAAGGGTGACAAATATTTGTCATATACTGCAACACAAAACAGTGTAATTTGCATGAAAGTAATGCATTTAACCGTTTTCTTGTTTTTGTTTTTAATATTTACCTTTGATTCTACTGGTACTGACCCAGATAAAGTCATATTTAGCATTGAGGTAACCAGGTGCCATATTGTTTACCATAGGGTTTACACAACCAGGTCCTCCACCTATGTAATGTATATTTTCATGATTAAGACAGACTCATATTAATGATGCTGGTTTTTTAATTTAAAAAAATACAACCAAATATAGATCAAAATAATAAAATTAATGCTACTTTTAATGTTCAAACAACATCTGCTTAAATTGAAATGTCTTACAAAGCTTTACAATCCTATAAAAAAATCAATTTTGGGGACATTTTTTGTCAAAAGGTCTTTTATGATGAAGCATTTTAATGTTTGTCAGACATTTATTCAATGAATATCAATGACGATCTCTTCAGATCAACTATTTTTGTAGCTGAGACAATATTTTGTTTCAATGATACCAAATTTTCTGGTTTTGTACATTTTTACTAACAATACATTTCAGAAAATCCTTTTATTTGTGATTCCAATGCATCCTAGCAAACTCGTTTACCGTAAAAATTAATGAACACCATGACAACATGAAAATATTACCTTTTTTCAAAGAACAGAAGTTTTAGTCCAATATATAAAGACAAGTGAGGGTGAAGAACAACAATATTAAGAAATTTGATAGAAAAAAAATATACATAAAACTTACCTGTAAACAATGTACAATCAACATGTGGATATTTCTGTCTAAGTCTGTTGACCACTGGTATAGCTTCATCATCATCTGTTTGTGTACACAAAAGTAGTTCAAACTAAAAAAGAAAGTTGGAAAAAATAAGTCAGCATTAAAAATGCAAGTATTTGATATAAAAATATTTGTGAAGTATATTTGATTGATTTATCTACCTCTCCATGTATCAGTTTTCACTAACTAACTTGCTTTATTATGAAAAGCTCTGCATTGGCTTTTATTTTTTATTGATAATCAAATTTTCAAATACTGGTGAACCTTATACAAAAATAAATGTTAATTTCTTCTCTTTTAAAAATACAAATTTTATTTAGATGTAGAATATTTAACTTTGTTTTATCGTAGCAACATTTATCTATATTTACAGCTTGTTTATATATACCTTGGGATATTTCAGACTAAAATGACTTTCGAGATTTTCCTCCAATAAGGCATCTACTCCCATCAGTGGTTTTAGGATTGAAATCCCCGGTAAATAGTCATAGGAAAGTAATGGTTCTTCTTTACGATGAAAATGAAAATGTCTGAAGAAAAGAAGTGAAACACGTCTGAAAAATTTCAAATCGGACAAATAATGTAATTTGAGAAATCAATGTGTACATTTTATTTAAATTTTTGCCCTGTACAAGATAACTGATTGGTGAATCATCCTATAGATTAAATTTTCCTACAAATCTTTTGCAGCGATTGTTAAACTGTATTAATCATGGGCTATATACTGCATACTCAAACATAATAATTTTACAATATTTTCAGGTATTTACAAAACACATCAGATTCTATGTCCATTCTTTTTTTCTGAGATTATTTGTTCATATCAATGCCAAGAAGATTTATAATACGTAAGGTCATATACATGTATGTGTCACCACTATCTAAATTTGTAGTTGATCAATTCCTGTATGGTTTCAGTTTCCTCAAAGCTTCAAACGTTCATTTTGTCTTATTTAGATCTGATTTCATTTTCTTCCCTACAGTATTTTAAATGTTTTTTTATTTTCAAAAGATTTTGCCACAGGCTTACCTAATCAAGGCTACAATTAACCCAGAAATGTACATTACTTTGAGCTTTTTTAGTGTAGTTTTGATTTCAACATTCCTAAACATTAGTATTCACTATACAAGATTTTATTGTTATATTTAACACTGTAAAACACGTACCCGCCAATATGTGTAATGCTCAGGAGCACTAAAGTAAACAGATAAAAAATTAATGGTATGATTGCTAAGATGAAGGTTATGTAGGACTGTGTCTGTTCATCAAACCAATACATCTGAAAATAAAAACAATGATATCAATAGTCACTCTACTTAAAGGTTTATTTCATGTAAAATGTTAATTTTTCAAGTCCTCTTGCTTCATGTCATAAAACTAAATAAAAATCATGAAATAACAAAAATATGGAAATCAAGACTGTGAAATCTTTATCAGAATGATGGATAGTTAGATAGGGAAAAATGACAATTACAGTAAATATGGACATGTTTCCTGTCATTCCTTTTATTGAAAAGGTTACAATCAATATTTACAATATAATCTACTTTGAAGCAGTTTACACTTCGTAATCCATAAAGCAGCAAAGCGTTAATTGAACAAAATAGGTTTTACAAAATGTTCAAAAAATTTTAAAAATCCTGATGATTTAATTTTCAAGAATTATCTTACACAATTCACGTAATATCATTATAATAACTTCTTTATATTATTATAGTAATAAGAGTTGTTTTAAACCAATTTATCGGTGTATAAAGGAGACCAGTTCACTAACAAACTGAATAAAGTCTGAAGTTTATACACGGATAAATTGTGGAAAAACAACTCTTATTACATATAATTCCATAATAATAACACTTTTCAGCAAAATAAGAAAGAAATGAGCAGTTTAAAATGGCACTCTTTTACTGGGTCACTTATTCATACACTGAACGTCATTTATTGGAAAATAAAATATCCCCGACATCACATTCTCGACCAATCAGAATCAACAGTTCACACCGTATTGAAATTACAATTGACTCTCATTATCTCGAACACATTTAAGTCGAAACTCCGGTAACTTGAAATATCTGTTTGGACCCTTAACAGCATTATTATACAGATTTACCTCTGATATCTCAAATTTTTGCTTAAGTCAAACTAGATTTTCAGGTCCCAATGGATTCGACTGTATTTAGCTCAGAAATTTTTAAACTGCAGGTTGTGGACGATAAATATAGTATTTTATACTGTATATACTAACTTGCTAGACCAATCAAATTATAATATTACAATTAGCTACTTTTGATATTTTCAGTGTATCTGTAGGCTTACCAAGGGAAATGTTGATCATAAATCAGGAAAAAGGATCAAATGAAAGGTAAAAATCAACAATAAATTTATTTATAGAATCTGACCTTATCAATAGTTAGGTTTTCATACACCTGTACAAACATTTTCTGGAATACAATGGTTATTTATTATTTTGTAGTTTGTCTAACATTTTCTATTATTATTTCCAGGCAAAATTTAAAAAAGAAAAAAATGATCTGAAAATAAATGCAGAGCAAGGCAGAGAATCAAATAAATGTTATTAATCAGGCCTGATTGTTACCTGTAAATTCTTACTCAGTAAGCTTTAGACATCTAAATTAATATACCACCATTGACTGTAATTACCTGTTACTTCAAAACAGCCATTGATTTTTGATAAATTACTAATTGTACATCAACAGAACTGAGCATCTGTTATATTAAACATCAGTCTACCTCTACTTCATAAGATATTGATGTCATTTCAAAGCTGCTTCAAACATTTATTTAATGTTCAATATTTAAATAATTTCAAAACATTAGATAGTACCTTGCATTACTTAAAACCATCTGAGGTATAACACTATACAAACCTTTTTAATTTTAGATTTTTTATTTCTGCAATACATGAATACATGTTGTATTTGGAGATTTGATGCATATTTAACATGTCAAGCTATTCTAAAATTTCAATCCCCATTAATAAATTGCCCTAATTGTTTTATTTTTTTATGTCAATACAGCTTTGTTTTTATGAGAACAATTACTATTAACTATCCAGTTAAAATTTTTCATGTTAGACAAATTTCTGTCATAGAAATGCCATAGCTATAGTCTCTAAAAAATAAACCAAATCATAAAAAAATCTGCTAATTTTGCCAAAATAGGCAGAAAATATATCTATTTCATCCAATTACTTTTCATTTCGAAGATAAGGCATACGAAACATTTGCCTTATTGGTGCTACTGATGTGCAAATAAGTGTCTGTTTATTTTTGCCTCAATATTTTAAACTTTTACTCCATCGTTGCTTATGTATCCCATTAATAGTTATTGCAGATGCATACAGATTTAAATTAAGGATATAATGGACATATGTAGTTCTCATCTTTTTAATTTCCAAAACAAATTAAATGACTAATCAACTGAAATGATGTTATAAGGATGACATGTTTTTACAGGTTTTAAAAAAAAATCTGTTGAATGGTGTAAAATTTATTGACAATTTCATTATTTCCACCCTCTAGTAAAATGGATTTCTTTCCATGTTTATTTTGTACAATTGTTTTTCCAATACAGGTATTTATCAATGATAGACTACCACAGATACTGCTGATCAATATCATTCACCACATAAAGTAGTCAAACAGGCTAATGTTTTGCTGCAAGTAACACAATTTTATTTTATTCAACTTCTGATAAAATACTCAGAAAATCTATTTCAAGATGACACCTATAAGTACTCTGCTCACTTAATTATAATGTTACATTATAGTGATGTTTATAAGAAAATATATGAATAAATATCACTGATTTAACAAAAGTGGTTCCAATTAAGCCAGCTTAATATATAACAGACCAGATTTCCCTTCATCCCAATTTGGAGCCAATTGCCTGCCCACCAACCTGCAGTACATCCCTATTTGGAGCCAATTGCCTGCCCACCCACATGCCGTACATCCCAATTTGGAGCCAATTGCCTGTCCACCCACCTGCCATACATCCCTATTTGGAGCCAATTGCCTAACCACCCACTTGCAGTACATCACCAAACTAGTAACCAAATTTATCCATTGGAAAACCCGGTTAATGAAATGTAATGACGCAAAATATCACCTCAGAATCTTGAGGTTTTAGTACTTCTAATTTAAAATAACAATTGTTGATAATGTCACCATGAAATCAATGCCTATGTCTTGCTTAAGTTAAAGGAATTTTTTCATATTTACCCTCTCAAAGAAAGCTAATTTCAATCAATTCATATGATATCGTATAACAAGACGCTCTCTGAGTAATAGCAAACTAGATTTTCCTTCAAGACTGTTTTGAGCCTTCCGTCTACCAACAACCAATCTATTATAATGACCAGATTTTTTTCCGTTGGAATATTCGTTAAAAATGAAAGGTAAAGGACATAGAGTATAAATCAATTATTTCGTTTGTTTAGTTGGGGTTTTAAGCCGTTTTCAGCACATGTGGCTATTTCGCAGCGCCCAGTTTTTGTTAGTGGAGGAAGCCGGAGTACCCGGAGAGAACCACGACCTTCGGTAGGAAAATTGGCAATCCTTGTCAATTAAGATCGTAGTTGAACACACCCCGCCACAGGTGAGATTCGAACTCACTACCTCAGCGTTGACAGGCTAGTGATCATTAGTAGTCATGACAAACTACCTAGACAACTCGGCCACCAAGGCCTCCATAAATCAATTAAAAAAGGCTACAGATTGATAGCAACAAGGGGTACTCAAATAAACATGCTTATAAAGAAAATGCCCGTAAACTTCACAAAATTCAAATGTAGTCTTTGTCTTTGCAGAGTAAAGTCTGAGTATGCTGTGAATATACATGCAAAAGAAACTTACACTAGACAGTCCAGAAACATTCGAGATCTTCCAAAACTGTGGATGAAAACCGTGCTCTTCTATAATATGTAGTCTTTCAGTGGCGACAGCAGGAAAGTAACTATATGTATAGGAAGGAGCAAAGTACAAACACAACCATGCAAAAACGAGAGCTATAGTTGGTACTCCTATACAGTGGAATAACACTACAGACATTACTGAAATAAAATATATATATAGTAAATATATGATTGATATTAAATTCTACAAGTATTTTTATATATTCTGTAAACATTTTTCACCAAACCCAAACATGCCCTAAAATACATGAAAGTATAACATCCCCTTTTGTGTCTGTTTTCATCCCCAAATTTTTTAAGGACAATATAACGTCAGACTCATGACCACTAATATTCTCAATTACATCATGGATCTATCTCATGCAGTATAATGGTGATATCTTGTAATGCTGTAGTTTTAGAACAGTAGGTCTTCTGGTTAATGTCTGGTCTGTGTGGACATATCAAAATACAACAAAAGACCATAAGAGCTTCCACAGCTAGCAATGCTAAATGCTGTAAGTCTGATTGTAAAAAAAGAAAATATCTCTTTCCATTTCATCACCACATATATAAAATACCACTACTTTTGTAATCCAATGTATCATGAACTGCCATCTGCGATTCACGAAAGCATGACAAAAATCGTACCAAAGCCACACTGTTATAAATGGTCATGTTCTATTTAATCATTACAACTAAAATGTACCAACAGTACAAATTAAAGGTCTATTAATGTTTCTGTGAACTGTTGAGCTATCAACATCTGACCTCTCTGAACCATGAACTTTTATATATATAACATGGGAATGAAAATGAGAAAATCTTACAAATAAATACAGTATCTTTAACCTATTTCTTTCAAAGAATTAACAATATTAAAATATTTAATCTTTAATTCAAATGCAAAATAAAGGTTAAGCGTTACAAATGATTTGCATTCCAGAATTCAGTCACACTCCCTGAGCACTTACATAGTCATGTAGAGTTACTTTAAAATAGAAAATGTACCCTACCATCCTAAATAACTGATAATGATCTTCGAAACTGATCCTATAAAACTGTAGTATGATTTATGCTATATTTAAACATTTTTACACCTGTATGATTATTACCAGTGTGTTCATTAAGCATAGTTTTATATGTATTCTAAGGAAGAGGTAGACTGACTTCAAATTTGTAAGATCTGTTTAAAGATATAATATATTAAAATGATGCATAAGAACAGTTACCTAGTCTAAACTTACAGGCTTCAATGACCCCAAAGAATTTTAAAGCAATCAGACAGCAATTTCAGGCATTTGACCTAATAAATCCTCCACCCATTTATTTTTAATATTGCTTTTTTGACAAAGATTTTGCAAGAATTTTATGGTGATGCACCAAGGCTTTAAATTTCATTTTATTATAAATATTTTTTCTTAAAATTCACTTCAGCCATTCTTTAATTCATTTCACCATGCTTCAGACATGTTAGAAATTTTCTAGTGAAAAATTATTGAGTGTAGCAAGTCATATGAAAAACAGAGTTCCTAATGGGAAAATCTGCAAGCTGAGTAAAATCACTACTAGGATGTCTGTCTATAAATTTAAAAAATTTGATGACGAGTCCAATTAACTATTTGGACTATTGCAAGTAAAGAACTTTTAATTTTGATTACAAAAGGAAAATTTTCTTAACTCTTACACTGATACAATGTTATGCAACTAGATTTTGTGTGCATATACAAATCTTTTACAAAAATTACAAAGGCTAAAGCTATGACCTGGGAGCAAACATTCAAGCATTTCTTCCTATATCCGTATACAAAGTTTTGAAAAAACAGATTGGCAGTTGATCTTAGTTGAGTCTTTATTTGTGCAACAAACATGTGACAAAAATATAAATTAATAAAATTAATAAATTTAGGTCAGATATAGAAAAGTTGATTAGCTAATTCTTTTCCCTTTTTGATATAGTTAATTTCATCTTTATTAATGCAAAACAACACAATCCCATTACGGATATAAGCATACAATATATAACACACACACAAATTTGTGATAATAAAGAAGATATATAAACAGTTTTGTTATGATAATCCCATTCTCCTCAGTTCTAATGACTGTTTTATAAAGTATGTAACAATGTATCACTTGGTGTTGATGGATTCAGAAGCCTTTTAAGTGTCTCAACCTTAGTAAAATTATTTTCTACTATATTAAAATAATTAAAATATTTTTGCACACAGATTCTTGATTAAATTGCAGGATAGAAAGAAATGAAATTCGTCATCAATTTCATTTTTACAATAAATACTCTTTGTAATCTTTCTTCTCTTGGTATTTTTTTGTATCTGCCAATTTCAATTAAATTTTGTGATAAACATAATTACCATGATTACAATAAAAAAATACCTTTATTACTGAATAACTTCTCACTTCCTCGCAATCTCAAATTGGCAAGTTCTTTGTGGAAAATCATTCCATTTTAGTCAATGACACATGTATGAAATTACTGGCTCTGGAAAACACAAACATATAACTATAATTTATCATGTATAACATGTAAATTCATCATGTTCATATTTTAATATTTGTTGATGAAGCAAATCCATATGTAAAACATTTTGTACATGGTTTAACAGTTTTGAAAAAATACAGCTTTTATTTTGACAACAATTTTACCTTTTAATAGTGTTCTACAGAAAATCATTATCAATGCTACAAATTTTAAACTTCTTGATAACAGTTCATCATGTCTCTTGAAAGCATCGGGAGGGGGAAGGGGATTGTAACAGCAAGATTCACTAATGCCATTTATCCTTGACAATGTTGCAATGTTGCATCAAACTGAAACTAACAATGTTTGTACGTGGCTGGGAAATACCTGAAATGACCTACTTTAAAGATAAACTTTGGAACCTTATCCTGTTTCAACCGAAATAACTCATATTCTATGTCTGTCTATAAATTTAATTTAAAATACACATCTGTCCCATATATATTGTTAGCCAAGCAGCCAGAGGCAAATTACTGTATACAATATATATATATAAATATTACATTCATATTTATGTTGTGTACCAGAATAAAACTGAACTAACTGTAACAATATGTATATATATGTGTGGCATCAGCATGTTTAAAAAATGCAAGAACTCATGTTTTGAAGAACTTTTCAATTACAGAAAATAGTCCTTTACACGTATTTTGAATCAATCAATGAGTCCATTCTTCCAATTTCACATAGTTTAGTGTGCATTTGTGGTGTTAAAAAATGAAAGGGATTTTTCATGAATAAATTTATATATCTTTCGAAAAATATAAGAATTACAACCAATTTGAAAACATACATGTAAACTGTACCAACATCACTGATACAAAAATTGTGTTTTATTATAAAAGTAAATAAATTATAAAGTTATAGATTCACCTTACCTGACCAATTTTCAATGTATATTGAACAGTTTGTTCTAAATTTAGATTCCAGTCAAATGTTTAAAATAAGAAAAGAATTTACTAAATGACGTCTTTTAAATACAGGTGCACATATGTTCTGAAATCCTCAATTTGATCTGTCACCTGATTATCATAATCTTTGCTTTGTGGATTTATATAATCTGGTAAACAATGACCAATAGATCTTTAGACTTTATACAAATTTATCTGCCACGTAATTAGCATATGTGTACTTATCAGTCATTTACCTTAATTACATTAGCATTTCTAGGTAAAGAGAAAAAATAATATTTTTGATATCTACAATAGACTTGGTATTAATTTTAATTCCTTTTGAAATTTAAATCTTATCATCCATCTATTTATTTAGAGCTAACGGGTATTAGATAAACAAAAAATCAACCTCTCACACAGACATTATTGACCTCAGTAAATAATGAATTTAATACCTATAGATGCAATTTTTTTGGCATATCTAAAAATTTGTTTAAAATAACAGCCCTTTTTCCACCTAGTAGATAATATTGTGCATGTTGTACGTGTTTAAAATTTCTTGTCAATTTTTGAGGGTGTCCTTAGGCTGAATTGCCCCTTCATATGATATATACTGAATTGTAGTTAATTCCAGAGGATTTTCATCAAGAAATCAGTTAAAAAGATCAAGTGTTTCTATTGCATAAGGGTCATTAGTATGATAAGATTTTTACCATCTCAAAAATCTTTTCTCCATATTATTATTGACCTGTTGAAAGAAATCTATCTGATGGTATCTGAATTTTTTCCAGGTAACAAGCAAATCAATTTTCACTTAATAATACAATAGATTCGAAGAGAATTTCTAATCTTGTCCATATTCACAACTAACCATAACAAACAGTGGATGTCCCAATTTAAATTCAAAGAATTCTTTTCGAAAACATATTGAATTCTTATTGATTTCTTATATGTATACAAACAATACACAATATACACAATCATTGAATTGATATTCCATTGACTTTAATCCAATAATGATATCATTTTTCCAATTAACCAACAGACAAAAGATTTAATAGTAATTAGTGAATAATTCATTAAATTATGTCATCGTTAATTATTTATACAGTTTTTTTTATAGATTTTTAGTTAATTCCTATATGACATTCTTTAAATTTGTATTTTTTTAAGTTGATTTTAAAACTAAATGAAATTGCAGACACAGAAATCTCTGAAAATTTAGAAGACAATATTGGCCATTCAACCGAAATAAACCATACAGATTTGAACTATTTTGTAAACCGCTAATGAAGCTATTGAACTGAAATAGGATTTCAATTAATGAACTTACTTGGCCCTCTCTATTTGTATGTGGATTTACTGTACTTATCCCAGCAATATAATTGATCAGTAATACACTGAATGTCACATGTATTTTATGAATAAAACATTTAAGTACAGTTTATTGATAATTATTTTTTAAAATTATTTTAAGAATAAAATATTTGTCAAATCTTTAAACCATTAAATTGACATATTGACAAAATACAAATATTTAACTACAAGAATGAAATGAAAATATAAAAATAATTCTGTGAGTTTATGATATGCCTGGAAATCATTCATGAAGTAAATTTGATTAAAAAATTGTTAACACACATATTTTAATTATTCAGACATACTTAACTCAGTGAATGTTAACACATATATATATCCAGTTTTATAAAATAAAACAATATTTATGATTTGAGTAATAACTGACCATGTGTCACGTATGACGAGTATCTCCTTGATAATGACCTGATTTACCTGAGATCATACCTTTGTTAGCTATACCTTTAATTCCACAGTGAGAAATTCTACTTGTCACATGACAAAAATAACGTAATGAATGAAATTATGAGTAATGGTTTTAGAATTTACGAGTAGTAGTAATTTATTTACAACTGACTTATCTTTTGAAATACACACCTTGAATGTCACACCATTAGAACTGACACTGTTCTATTTATATTCAATTATTTATTGGAAATGAATTTCAATTGAACAAAAACTATTTTCTGAATAGAATCTACCTAAAATCAATATCCATTCAATGGAAAAATTCGAACATAAATTGAGACATCTCTGTGTATCAATGAAATTTTAATGTAATCAATGAGGTGAAGGTGGTCATGTCTAATTCTAGAGAAAAAACCCTTCATATTTATGTGTAACCCTGATTAGTTATTGGATATGAATAGACTATCAATAAAACATGATCTTCTATGGCACTTTTTACAACTTTTATACAAAATTACAATTTTTTGCTAATACACTTCTAATTTAAACATGACCAAAACCGGGTCTGGACCTGCGTCGCAGCATGCAATTCATTGATTGGAAAACAGGATGTGGCTGCACAACAGATTCAAAAATTGCTTAGTCGCTACAACTCAACATTATGAAGTTGCAAATAATAAATTTAAAATCATTCCCTTTTGTAGAAGCCAAGAAAACTTTCATGAAAATTTTTCTAGTGTTTTGAGTATTGTTGAATTTTAAACTATTGGCAAACAGGATGTGGCTGCACAACAGATCCAAAAATAACTAAAATGCTACAACACAACATTATAAAGCTGCTGACAAAATATACAATCATTCCCTTTTGTAGAAGCCAAGAAAACTTTCACGAAACTTTTTCTAGTGTTTTGAGTATTGTTGAATTTTAAACTATCGGCAAACAAGTAAAATGATGGAATTTATATAACTTGGAATTTATTGTATTTGCTTAGAAAACATTATTTAAGCTGATTATTTCTCTAGGGGTATCATTTAGGTATCAATACAGAACAAATCAGATTATACTTTTTAAATCAATCACTAATTACCAGTTTTAACAAATGTCAACATACATGCTGAGTGTAATACAAATAATATCTGCATATTTTGGATGGCATAAAAATGAGAATTTTTTTTCTGGTGATTAAAACAAAATTTTCCAACTTTATATGTAAATATGTATTACAGAACTGCTCAAGTTTTATTTTCTTGAAGCATTGTTAGTTTGAAGATTTTAAAGCATGCTGTTCCCTCATTTCCAAAATAATGGGAAAGGTTGATTTCATGTGTTACAATTAGTCCACAAATTAAGAAGCAAACTTAATATGAAATATGAAACCTTTCATCAACTTTTGCATTGAAAAATGAACAGATAAAAAATTTCCTTTTAAAGCAATTATATGGAATAGAAGTCCCTTTTTGTACTAAAACTCACAAAAAACTCCTAGATAAACAATTGGAATTTAAATAACTTTTTGTTGTAGTTTTTGAACTTTTAAAAACCTCAAACTATTTTTTGTTCCATGACTTGAAATAACTGAATTCACACTTTTTTCCTTATTGAATATTCAAATTTTATATGTTAATGTTTAAACAAAATAATTATACTATACAACATACCTTCTAATTAATACATAAAAATCCATCAAATTGGATTTTTGTTTACCAAAAAAGTTATCTGTATAGTACAGGAGGTTAATACTTATTGATTCACCTAAGGATGTACTTCACATCCAGGATGTTACAGATGATTAAATACCCACTTCTTTTATCTGTTATACCTCAAATAGTGACATTTTTTTTCAGCTATCAATACACTACTGATAGAGGTCTCCAGTGGGGGTATACATGTATCTCATTTATACAGTGAATCTTTTATTACAAATGATAGCTTTCAATAAATTTGAACAGAGCCTTTTTACCTTATTCTAACACAAAGTATGGTAAATGCAAGATACATATATATGGCTTCATAGTATGCATTTCAACACATATTACTTGATCTTCAGTTCTACTACAAAATTATCCAGGTCTGTGTTCCATAAAACATCCCAAATATATGGATTTCCACAAATTATAATCAATTCACATATCAACCTATTTTTAAAAAAATTCTCCAAATTTTAAATACGATTGAGGAAATTTCAGTTTGAGAAGTTTTAGGAAATTGGGCTCAATTTTGTTCTATGAAATTATAAAGGTACTTCCTAAAATAATATTTCAAAGTAGATGATCACCTTGCGTTTATTAGGCCATTTGAAAATGTTTAAGTTCTTTTTGTATCCACAAGGCTGTTAAAGAAACACAAAATGACAAAGTAACCTTGATATTTGACTTTTGACCTATAAAACTAGAGGCTCTCAAGAGCCCTTATCGCTCACCTAGATTTAACTTTTCACCGTAAGACTAAAAATTTTAGTGTTCCAGTCAATTTGGCTGGTTTTTCTATAGGGTTCTATGTTAAACTAAGTTCAGATGTGGCAGCCATCTTGGTTGACAATCCAGGCCAATGGTAACATTTTTAAAAGAGAACCATCTAAGGACCATTACAGCTAAGTCTTGTTCCAACTGGCTAAGTGGTTTCAGACAAGAAGATTTTTAAATGAATTTTCCCATAGGATCCTATATTTAACTAAGTTCAGCTGTGGTAGCCATCTTGGTTGACAATCCAGGTGATCTGACATCCTTCTGAAAGAGGACCATCTAAGAACCAATGCTGCCAATTTACAATGGGCTCAGTAGTTTCAGATGAAAGGTTTTTGAATGAATTTTCCCTTAAGGCCCTATGTTAAACAAAGTTCAGCCATGGCGACATCTTGGTTCACAGTCTGGGTCATCAGACACAATTCTGAAAGAGGACCATCTTTCTCAGGACCATTGCTACAAAGTCTAGTTCTAATTGGCTTAGCAGTTTCAGACAAGAAGATTTTTGAGTGAATTTCCCATAGGATCCTATGTTAAACTAAGTTCGGCTTTGGCAGCCATCTTGGTTCACAGCCACAAAATCCGACACATTTCTGAAAGAGGACCTCCTAAGGACCATTGCTGCCTAGGCTGGTTCCAATTGGTCAAGTTATTTCAGACAAGAAGACTTTTCAATGAATTTCCTATAGGGCCCTATGTTAAACTGAGTTTGGTTGTGGTGTTCATATTGGTTGACAGTCCAGGTCATCAGACACAATTCTGAAACAAGATCATCTAAGGACCATTGATGCCAAGTCTGGTTCCAATTGGTCAAGTGGTTTCAGACAAGAAGATTTTTCAATGAATATTTCCATAGGGCCCTATGTTAAACCAAGTTCGGCTGTGGTGGCCATCTTGGTTAACAGTCCGGGTCAGTGGACATACTTCTGAAAGAGAACCTGCTAAGGACCATTACTGCCAAGTTTGGTTCCAATTGGCCTTGTAGTTTCATAAAAGAAGATTTTTGAAATTTATCCCCCCTTTTTCTATTTTTAGTAACAGCAGCCATGTCGGTTGGAAGTCGGGGATGCCAGACACAGTTTTGGAAGGGGACAACACAAGGACAATTCCACCAAAGTTTGATCAAAATTGGGGCATTGGTTTCAGAGGAAATGATATTTAAAGGAACGTTTACACCAAATGCCATCTTTAAAGGGCAAAAACTCCTATAAGGGGTCAATCAATGATTTTGGTCATGCTGACTTATTTGTAATCTTACTTTGTTGAACATTTTTGCTGTTTATAGTTTGCCTTTATCTATAATAATATTCAAGATAATAACGTAAAACTACAAAATTTCCTTACAATTAACAATTCAGCTGCAATAACCCAACTAATGGTTGACCGTTTTCACAACACATGTTGGTTGGCAGGCGGGGTCATCGGACAATTTTTTTAAACTAAATATCCTAATGATGCTTTTTGGCCGTGTTTGGTTCCATTTGGCCCAGTAGTTTCAGAGGAGAAGGTTTTTGTAAAAGTTAACGGACGACAAAGACAGGTGACCTAAAAAATAATCTCAGTCAATGAAGCGCGATAAGTAGTTGGAGTGACCTAAGTTTGGTGGGAGGCTGTGTTACTCCCCAAGATGCATCCTTACACCAAGTTGTATGACTGTAGGACCCTTGGTATCAGAGAACTGAACTCGGATGAAAAATTTAACATAAAGTCAATATAGATCGATAAGTAGGTCAGAGTGACCTGATTTCGGTGGGAGGCTGTGTTACATCCTGAGATGCACCCTTACATCAAGTAATATGATTGTAGGTCCCTTGGTATCGGAGATCTGAAATCGGACGTAAAACTTAACCCAAGTCAATGAAGCACGATAAGTAGGTCAGAGTGACCTAATTTTGGTGGGAGGCTGTGTTACTCCCCAAGATGGATCCTCACACCAACAAATAAGACTGTAGGTCCCCTGGTATCAGAGAACTGAACTCGGACGTAAAACTTAACCTAGGTCAATAAAGCGTGATAAGTAGGTCAGTGTGCCCTAATTTTAGTAGGAGGCTGTGTTACTCCCTGAGATGCACCCTCACACGAAGTAATATGATTGTAGGTCCCTTGGTAAATGGGAGAACTGAACTCAGACATAAAACTTAACCTAAGTCAATGAAGTGTGACAAGTAGGTCAGAGTGAGCTAATTTTGGTGTGAGGCTGTGTTACTCCCTGTGATGCATAGTCACACCAAGTAATATGATTGTAGGTCGGTTGGTATCACAGAACTGAACACGGACGTAAAACTTAACCAAAGCCAATGAAGTGTGGTAAGTAGGTCAGAGTGACCTTATTTTGGAGGAAGGCTGTTACTCCCTGAGATGCACCCTCACACCAAGTAATATGATTGTAGGTCTCTTTGTCTATCAAAGCTGATTTATGACATAAAACTTTAAAGTCAGTCAACCGTATAATACTGGTCATGTGACCTTCATCTTATGTCACAAGGTCAGTCTCTTCATCATTCACCTGCACACAAAAATATATAACCCTATGTCAACTAGTTATTGAGAACTGGTTGTAGACGCAGACGCTGGGTCACCCCAATAGTCCCCCTCAACTTCGTTCTAACCAGAACTGAAGCAAGAAATGACTGGGCAACTTCAACTTCGCTTTTGGGGTATCCTTAGGGCATTTCCTCTTTTGAAAGTAGATTTTTTTGCCCACTTTGGTGAGCCTTTCCTTGGGTTGTATCAAAATTTGCTTTTGGAGTATCCTTAGGGCATTTCCTTTTTTGAAAGTAGATTTTTTTGCCCACTTTGGTGAGCTTTTCCTTGGGTTGAACAAATATGCACGATAAGCATGAAAAATATTGAAAATAATCATTTTGCCAATTTTAAGACTGGTCTGAGTTGGTCATTTTAAATTCTAAAAATTTTTAAATTTTGGAGTGCACTTATTTTTCCATTGTTTAGGATCTTCAGTTAACGCTAGATGCAGGACCGTGCAGCACTGGGCAGAAACATCAATTGTAAACATTATATCTGGTACCCAAATCAGTGTTTACAGTGACAAAATAAAAAGGGGTGGGCGATCTGGGTAATATGTTGTCGGGTAATTCGGCGCATTCAAATCATTTTCATGTTAATGTGCCGAATAGGACGATGCACAGAATTACCCGAAATGACTGTACACAGTCACTGTGTGATTTGGGTACCCTGACATTATTTAGACTTTCAAAACGCAAAAAATCCATTGAGAACTTAAAAAGTCCCATAAGGCATAACTCAAAAATTATAAAAAATAAATGTATACATTACTGTCATTTTCTAGGAATCGTGGAAGGTAAAAAATGTAACTGGAAAGTGGTCAGTTATGTTCAAAGTCTCGTGATATGAACTTCCTCATACAAAGTTGACTTTTATCTGGAAGTGTGTAACTAGTCTTTGACTCTGTCTCTGAACAGGTGGGGTAACGTTGTTAATGTTAACCGTTGGCGTTGCCAGCGTGGCTGTTTTTGAAGTAATCTGACCAGAAATTCTTAGAGTAAATATAAATAGCTTAGTGTTGAATAAAAAGGTGTGAAATATTTTTCTGCACTGTCAGTCTTAGACTGAGTTCTTACCTTCTCACCTGAGGAATACACAGCGCAGTTACTTTTTCCTCGGTTGTTATCAATAACTTCTAGATACTTCCGAAAATTAATTAAGAAAATTAGTCTTACTTTTCCGAGCCCGTCCTGAGCTCTGAATCCAGCTTTTTGTAAGAACTTGACAATGATCTTTTGAACCAATGTACATAGATTTGTACAAAAACGCGTACATTCGCGTAAAATCGAGGCTGTTAAACAAAAAATATACAAACTAACACGTACTGTGTAAACATATACAGAAGAAGATGTTTATTTCCATTAAATGGGCCGGCTCACAAGTAACGATAATTAAATGAATAATTTTATTCATTATAAATGAAATAGTTTTTTTTTCAAATCTAGCCACAGAATATTAATGTAATGTGTTCAGTACTTATACTTAACCTTCATCTTATTCTTTATCTTTTTGCAAAAACAGAAACTTGTTTGAAGCGCTACCTCGTCTAAATTTTACGAAAAGTTTAATTTTACTATTCTAGAATCCATTTAAGGAAATATTTGCGTACATACCCAAATCTGATTATTGACCTTCGATTTCATTTCAAACATCTTACTGATATAAATCAAAGGGTATTGGATAACACACAGAGCCTATATAAATCCTATCCCACAAGATTGAATGTTAGACAACTAACAATGACAAATTATTTACATGCATGTTTCAGTCCATCCCAGACTTTTATAAAGCAATGAGGAGAATTTAGGTCTATCCAAAAAAAATTTTGATATCATAGCAAATGATATTATTTTTGGATGATTTCGGGTATGTAATTTTAGCTTTCCTGATTCAAGTTTCAAGACCCACCCCCGTCATCAAATGGTCAAGTTACCCTTTCCCGAGGTCCATTCATAAAGTATAATTCAGCTATAGTGTATATAATGGGCTTCTGTTGCAGATTATGATCCCAAGCTCGAGTCTAATATAATCCCAACTGAATACTTTAGGGGAGGAGTGGAACATGCCACGATTGACATATAGCTTCAAAAGAATGAAAGTTTTCTAAATTGTAATCACATTATCGGAAGAAGAGAAATTCATTGGTATCAACACTTTTCATTTTATATAAAATGCACGAATCTTTATTTTATTTGTATTTAAATATATAAAAGTATAATCCACAAGATGTAGATCTTTGTAGAAATTGATCACTTTCCAGTTTAACATTTATTACCTAATTTGATTTCCAACAACGACTATGAGTGTTGACGATGTATATATCGGCAAAAGAACACTGAAGCGACAAACACAGTTGGAAAATTATCCAAAGGCAAGACAAACTCAGGAGAGTGGAAAATATATTCGTAAAGTGGGCACTATGGACCGTTTCCAAACAAACACCTAAATAACAATCAGCCAACTTTGACATTGAAGGCACACTACCCCTTTGATATAAATTGTGAATAGACCCCATCTAATGGTATATTTCTCATTAAACTACCTTCATTCTAAACTTGAACCTAACTGATATGTTGATATGACATGTACTGCCCATTAAACTACCTTCAATCTAAACTTCCAATGGGGACTAGCTATGCACCACTTATTACGGACCTGTTTCTGTATGGTTACGAATCACAATTTAAGTCTATAAAATCAGCAAAGACCCAACGAAACAAAATCTGATACAAAAATTTAATAACACTTTTAGATATTATATTTGGATGATATGTTGGTTGTCAATAATAAGGACTTCAGTATGTACACTAAAGAGATTTATCCTGTTGAACTTAATTTAAATAAAGCTAATACTAACAATGAACACTGACCTTTTCTGGATCTTGATATCTATATCTCTAATGGGAAGCTTAATACTAAAATTTACGATAAGAGAGATGATTTTTCATTTCCTATTGTTAATTATCCGTTTTTAGATGTCGACGTTCCCTTGACACCATCGTATGGTGTTTATAAATCTCAACGCTATGGCAAGCCGTATTAATATTTATTCTAACTTCAAGATATCTCATATAATATACATGTATAAGATATACCATATAATATATAAAATATCTTATATAATTGAGTTTTTATAAGATATCTTATAAACTTTATAAGATACGTTATATACTTTATAAGATATCTCATATAATTTTCTTTATAAGATATCTTATAAACTTTATAAGATATCTTAGAAACTATACCCGACTTTGTACAGCTTTAGACATAAGCCATACGATGCAACAAATGAAAGTTTATATGTCTGTCCATTGGTCCATCCGTAGTTAACTCTGAACCTCATTCAATCTTTACCAAATTTATATTCCGACTTCTAACACTAAAATGTTGGTAGCGTAAAAACCAACCAATTACAGTTGCATCATATTTAAAGTTCCACACGTCATTGTTGCATTCAACTCGGCCTCAGCTAAACTATTAATTGAACATATACGAAGTGTGTCTTAGTCTGTGTCTAAATAGATCTGGCTCACAATACTTTGGTCCTTTCGCAAGGACATTACGGAAAGAGTCATTTTCCAAAATGCCGGTCAGAAAACTCGAGCGATCTCAAGTTTAAGTTCAAGTAAATTTTATTTATTTAAAGTCTATACACATAAATACATAACAATATAAGCTCTAAAGAACTTTTTAAATCGACATTACATTTAAAAAACGTGAATACAATATACAAACAAATTTCGTAACAATTACAAGCAAAGCACATTATTAGAAACATAGCAAGGTTGAAAGCAATATATCTAGCGTATCACAAGCTTGGTATAGAATAGAATAGAATAGAATATTTTTATTTCCCAAATTACAGGGCCCATAAAGGGCATAAAATCAGATACAATTGATTTATATAATTGGTAATTACAACAATTAAAGTCACACAGTACATGTAAATATATATTTAGTATATTAGCATTGGTCAGAATCAGAGCCAAAAAAAAACAAAAAAACACACACATATATTGTGAATAAAAGAGTAAAATTACATTATATGCATTCATTCTCAGATCAATTATTTGACTTAGTGTCAATATTCATACCAGCTCTCCTTAAATCAAAACAGTCACCAATATAACAGCCGAGTTTTTCCATAAGAGTTACATTTTCTTGGGTCAAGAGCCATAAAAATTTAGAAGATTTATTTAAGTTGTCAAAATTAGAACAATTGTTAGAAATGTATTGAAAAAAAAACTTCCCTTTGAATATCATAAAGTTGGCATTCTAACAAAAAATGAAGCTCATCTTCAACTTTACCAAGTGAGCAATTTGAACAAAGACGCACAGATCTTTCTATATGTTTTTTGAATATCTGTCTGTCTCAATTTTTAAAGAGTGAGCGCTTATTCTTAATTTACAAATTGACTGTATATATAAGCACTATAACAATTATCGATAAAGGTAGACCATAGCTGCCGAGCGAATCAGTTCTCGGGCGATCCCGCGATGGGGTTGATCTAATCTGACTGATTTGATTACACCGAACCCTGCTTAACACTAATATAATTATAAGGATATGAAGATATGACATGTTTTATAGTGATAAATTAGGAATTAAACTTCCTCCATGCAAAAATTTAAGCAAGTATAAATTAAAATTTTCCTTAAAAACTGGTTTAAAAAGAAACTTTATAGATACATTGGAAAAAAATCGGGACTTATATTTGCAGGATTAGGGAAAACTAATTACCTATTTTAAATTAAAGTCCTCTTGCACGGCTGAAAATTATTATTTACAAAAAAAAATATGAAAAACGGTGCACCCTGGCAAGGTTTAGACTCGGTAATCACGTCCTGAGGGTTGAACCTGGCCATCATGAACGCAGGATAAACTTTGTCCGGCAAAAATGAAATTATTCCAAGATGTGAAAGACTCTGCCAGATTTGTCACAACAGTTACTCTGTAGAGGATGAATTGCCTTTTCTTCTCAAATGTCTAGTTTATAACACTAATAGAATTGTTTTTATAGATAAACTTTTTTGAAGATACCCTAACTTAAGGTCATTAGAATTACATGATTTATTAATATAGATAATGGTAAATGATGATATTAATTTTATTTCATCACTATGTGATTATATAGATTTAAACTTTGATATAATGAAAAAGCATAATACTGATAAAACAAATTAAGTTATCTCCCTTAGTCCAGCTTCTCTCCCCCAACACTTTTTTGCCATATTATCTAATTCAATTCATATTGTCTAATCATCTCCAATGTTTAATTGTCTCTTTTTTCTCTTTTTTATTCTTTTCTTTTTCTTTATACTGTTTTATAATAATTGAAATGCCCTCTCATGGCCCATTCATTTGCAAATAAAAAAAATATATTTTATATATCTTGTGCATCCAAAAATTGGTATTTGCGAATTTATCCATTAATATATTTTATTTGAGTTCCTAACAGAAGATTAGCTATTAGTGTAAGTGTGTACCGTCTTTAAATAAAGACATTAGAACAACTGAATATGTATGCTGGAGCTAGACGAATCTAGGGACGAGTGAGGATAAGTTTTACAGTTTTTATCCAGACCGGTAATAAACATGGCAGCGCCAAATTCGATTTCGCATCACGGAAACAAAATTAAGTAGAAAGTTACTCAAAATATAGATCGATGAAGGATGACAGCAGCAAATCATACATGTCAAGCTGTTTTTGTTATAGACACATGTACAGAAGACAATCAAGAAAACACTGAAACCGATCTAGATAAATATAGCAGGACAGTTTCCTTATCCACTTTTCGCATCTTATCACACCTCTGTTCGGAATCTCATAACAACGAAAAACAAACGAAGTATAAATCGTCTGCATTAAAGTGGGGTTTTAAATTTTTCAATTCAAACAGTCATAGTCTGAAAGTAGAAAAACATAAATTTAAAGATTTCAAGTTGAAATACTTTGAAGAGTTTGAAAGAGATATCAAGAAACGACTGCTTACTTCTGCTGAAAATACTAAGACAAAGAACGAAACATTGAAGTCTAAAAGAAGCAACAAAATTGCATCTTGTGATTGTTTCTGCAGAACCTTAACTGAACTCACTGATGACTTTGAATGGGAAACACCAGACTTCCTCTCTCCAGTTAAAGGTCGTAAAATTAGTACGAAAAAAAATTCGAAACAGACATCTGGGAAGTACATATTTTTGTTTACAAAATGTCCAAAAACAGAGTGGAATCTGAGAAAGTTTGCAAGGAAAAAAGTTTTGGATTCAGACGTATTTCTTGATTCATTCATGCCAAGATCATTGTACTCAAAGTTCTGCGATATTCTCAAATTGAAGTTATTCTGGATTGATACGGATGACAAATATGATGTAAGAACACAATAATTACTTCATTGTTTGTCTGTGATAAAAGTTAGGCCCAAAAAAATAGCTGTGTTTCTGGTTACCCGACCGACCGTGTTCTAGGGGTAAAAAAAAAAAAATTTTTGTAACCCACCCTGTTTTTTCCTGGAATAAAAATTTTATTGACCAAAAACTTGAATTGTCAAATAAGGTATTTAAAATCACAAAATTGCAGTCATGAAGATAAAAACACCGATTTTGATATGTTAGGCCAATTAAAATTAATTGATAGATTTTCATCCCCACCCGCCCCCCAAAAATCGTGCCGCCCCGATTTTTTTTATTTTCTAAAATATACGATTTCCAGATTTTGTTCATCTCCGTTACCGGTATCCGTGTCCATAATTTCTTTTTTGTTAACTTCCTGTAACAATTCAACATGGTTTTCGTGATTCGACTATTTTTGTGACCTTTAGATGTCTTTTGGTCAGCTTAAGTCTGCAGAGATTGGAGTTGAAATTTCTATTGTGCATGTTTCTGGAATAAAAACATATATAAGCCATTTTATAACGTTTCCATATTAATAACACCTTACAAAATACACTGAACCGCAAAAGAAACGTTGCACAAAATGACATGTTCACATACATTTATTTCAAAGTGACATTTATATATTTTAAATTAATTTTTACCAAATTTAATGAATGATTTACAGTCTTTTGGTTACAATGTTCACAAAAATGTCACAATTGTCGCAATGTCACATGTTTTCAATGCTGTGCTCCCACGTCCGTTAATTACGTGTATGTCCTCCACCGGCACCAATTACTGCGGCACATCTTCGGTACATGGAGTTGATGAGCCGATTAATAAACGCCATCGGAATACGTGCCCATACTCTCTGAAACGCTTGTGAAAGTTCAGCTGCAGTTGTCGGACTTGGCTGCTCATTATTCAACCGTCTTTGAACTTCGTCCCATAAATGTTCAATAGGGTTTAAATCTGGAATCAAAGCCGGCCTATCCATAACATTAATGTTATTCTGCTGTAGGAAGTCTCTTGTGGCTCTTGCGGTATGCGCACGTGCATTGTCCTGTTGGAAAGTCTTGTTTTGATGACGTGCGAAATGGGGCTGAACATGGGGTGTCAAGACTTGGTCGATGTAACAGGCAGCTGTTACGCCATTTCCTCTGCCTAGGCCAAGGTTCTGAAAGATGACTGGACCAAGTTTAACGTTAAGGCCGATTCCACCCCATACCATGATGCTAGGTCCTCCCCACGCGTCTGTTTCCAGAATGCAGATGTCTTCGTAACGTTCCCCGCGTCTTCTCCACACTCTGGTTCTGCCATCGGCTGTTGAAATGCAGTAACGGCTTTCGTCAGAGAAGATGATGTTACGCCATTGTCGATTTCGCCAATTCTGTCGCTGAGTGGCCCACTGAAGACGAGCTTGACGGTGTCGAGGAGTAAGAATAGGTCCTCTTGCTGGACGGCGACATCTCATGTTTCTAGCAGCTAATCGCCGACGAACCGTATCATCACTTATGGGTCGTCCATGTGTTCCAACAGTGTTTCTGGCAGTTTCGGCAGCTAGGGTGAACCGATTCATCAAATGGTGACGAACAATGCCTCTATTCTGTCTAGGGGTAGTGACTTGGGGTCTACCACTCCGTGGACGGTCATTTGTGCTGTTTGTTGCATTGCACCGTGTCCGTAGACGTTCAATTGTTCGAACAGCACAGTTGAAGTCGTTGGCAATAACTCTGGCAGATTGCCCAGCATCCAATCGACCAATGGCCTGTTCTCTCTGTTGTGGAGTCAGACGTGGCATAGCTTCTGTGTCAACACTGATACTAACACTCTTTAATTTTCTCCGGCCTTTTATACCCATAAAGGAGCATGAATTTCACGAACATTTAAGATTTAAGAAAAATTACCGCCAAGTGTGTCCCACGAGCGGTTTTAGGTACGGTCGCTCTACGATATCAACTGAAAATTATTCAACCGAAAATTTAATTCGCAGGTAATTTAATCTTACCTGGTGATGTAATCGTAATACTGATTATATAAAAATCATTAATTAATATTTATTTTGAATTTTGCTAACATTTTGAAAAAGCGACGTTTCTTTTGCGGTTCAGTATAGTTTCATATGAAATAAAAAATAAAAAATAAAATCCTCCCCCCGCCCCATTTTTTTCAAAAAGTTGGATGAAAATCTACTAATTAATTTTAGTTGGCCTTAGAGCACACAGAATGCCTTTCATTGTAGTGTCACTGAAGCGTATCGTGCAGGGCTTTCCAAAGTAGCCGGTAGACGGCGGAAATCCGCCGTTTACGGTGGCTACAGGTGCTGGCTACTTCACTGACAAAAAAATAAATTCAAAAAGAAAAAAAATCTTTTTAAAATATGTAGACAAGTCGCGAAGTCGCTTTAAACAAGGATGTTTACCTTTAGCTAAATATAGTTCACATGAATTCCGGTCACTGATTGGTCATCTATTAAAAGTGTACATTTACGTCATCTCTAGTCGGAAAGCATCGTATTTTTGCAAGGATAATAAGAGAGAAGTTCCAATGGTCAACAAAGATGATTTATTGTCAACAAATCTATGACAAGTTTATTGATTGATGCATACATGCATGGCTGCTTTGAGCACACATAAAGAATAATAATTGTTAATCTTCTTCCAGTTTTATCTTTGTCATCCAGATGATCCTGGCATAAAGTCTTTTGTCCCTAGGCTCTGTCCCACGATCATCATCACATTCTCAGGGCTATAACCAAACTTTCAAAAAAAAATTAAGTAGTAGGCTAAAAATTAAAAAAGAAAATAATGAAGAATTGAAGTTTACACAATCCTGCACACAAAAAAAAATTCTTCGAGATTTTTTTTTTTTTTTAATTTTATACATAAAAAATGGTAATTTGAAAGTTGGAATTAGGTGCCAGGAGATTGCAAGAATGCAGGATTTTGCTCTATTTACCCCCAGACCCCCAGCCGTAAAGGCTTTGCCGGCCGCATGTCACAACCGCCTACTTTTAGATTTCAACCTGCTACTTCAAATTGTATGGAAAGCCCTGATCGTGTGCTGCGTTTCTGGTTACCTGAAGCAATTTTTTATTGACGGAAAAATATACAGACTCCTTCATGGAAAGGCATGATCCAATCAGTTTTTTGACAGTTAAAAAACCTTTGGTGAAGAAAAAAGATTGATTGCTTAATTTTAGATACCAAATCGAGCTAATTAGATATGCAAGTTACTTTCACCTATAACTATGTCAACATCCAGCGTGGTTAATTTGTACATTTTGACAAAGAAGATATTTTTTAGCTTTAAGACAGTAACGAAGTTGCACAACGACAATTTATGCTTGGATTTTGACAAAAAAAGACATTTCTTGGGGTGAAAAAATTTCCCAATTCAAAAAATTATTATTCGGTATACAAGTACTTAATACTCTAGCAGTCATAAATTTTATTAATTTTCTTTAAGAACATGTTTTTATCATCATAATTGGCCTAATTAGGGTTCAAAGCTTGGGTATCAAACAGACTGCTCCGTTTGGTGTTACACAAAAATATAGAGTTGCTCCCCTTCGATAAATATTTTGTTTTCAATTAAATTTTTGTTAACAAATGAAATATTAGGCTTTATTTACAAATTACGTCAACTCTTGACATACAACGTTGAAATTATAAATCTCTAAGGAAAGCTGTGATGGATATAACATTAGCTTTCTTTATCCATTACAACCAAGGGAAACTTGGGAGAACATTAACTGTAGAATGAAGAAATGCTACATATTAAATATAACATTTTAACTTTCACCGTCAATTACCATAAAGTAATCAAAAGAGTATTCAGAAATCAGTGGCTTTCAGGCAGGTAAAAAACAATCTGTTTTTAGGATTTCTGTCATTTAAATACTGAATAGCAAGAAAATCCTTCATGTACAAATGTAACAAAAATACAAGGTTTAATTCATTTATCTGCTACATAAAATATTCTGACATTTTCTAGAAAATACAAGCATACATGTTTAGCTGGAAATCCCTGAAATAAAACCAAACACATGATAATGATATACAATACACAATGAGTGTACTCTGAATTTATGATGCACAAATTAACATCAATATTACCCTTAAGAATGATCGCAATGAAGTGGGATTAAAAATGGATATCTTGCTAAGTGCCCTTTACCAGCACCCTTCCATTTTCACTTTCAAGCTGGAGTACTGTTACAATATAGTATTGGTTAACTACCAGACAACATAATACATGGATAATTAATGATACTACAACACAATACAACAGCGTTTGGTAAATCAATTTTCTGATATTTAAAAAAAAATTCCTTACCTACATGTACCGACCCTACTTTTTTTGGAGCCGTAACTGGAAACATAATATTTTTTTTTTGGCCTTATATATTTGATATATGTTGGTTAGTTTTGTAATGTTAATTAAGTCCATTTTCAGGTCTGGTTGACCAGTTTTACATGTACATTTGGCAGTGCAAGGAAACAATTTCGTCAAACAATACTTAATTAGAACTTTTCTTTGTGAGGAACAGAATGGTACCTTAATAAAGAAAATATTTTCATAAAAATAATAAAGTATGCATGATAGATCATGATAGAATAATGATAAAATAAGGGATATAAAATATGTCTTCAAGTTTGAGGATGTAGAGATGTATCAACTTTGAACAAATTAACTTCAATATCTCAGTAATTGCACAGTAGTTTTCAGTCTTGATCTGTAGAAATGCTTGTTGATGTTTGAAATGTTAACTTTAAAATTTAAGTTGTGAACGTCAGCCCAGTCAAATTACAGATGTAAAAATTAATTGAAAGGTAACTATCCTTGATATTGTGATGAAACCCATACTTGATAATCTTTTAACCTGACTTCATTTTTACCTTTTAATTTGACACAGTAAGTTCTTGGGATAAGAGTTTTTTTTCAATAACTACAAAATAAGGATATTGAAAATAATGTTGTTGGTTGTTAAAACATAGATCAGACCATAGTTGCACAATTTAAGCTTCTTTTTTTTATTTAAGACTCTACCTGAGCTACATAGCATAAAAATAGTTGAAGATGCTTTAGAAAGAACTAATGGAAAATTGATACCAGTAGATGCAATAATTCAGTATGGGAAACCAGAATTCTCCTGTTTTAATGTACCAGAACTTGATTGTTTTAAAGACGAAAATGCTATTACTGACCAAGATGAAAAGAGGGGCAAAGATTTATCTTCCAGCAGTTTTCTTCCATTTTCCACAATACTTGAGTATTATGTGTTAAGAAACAGTGCAAAGAAACCAACAGCAGCTCATAATAACAGTTCTACTCATAAATGTGTCATGATTTATAAAGGTAGTGTTTTTGTGTATAATAAATTAAAGTAATTATTCTATTGATGGACTGGTAAATCTTTAGTCAACCAAAAAGAATTAAACTAAGGAGTATATACATTAAATAAAACCTTTTTATTTTTTATTTTTTTTGGTTTTGTCTCTGGCAACTCTGTTAATTAGTCAGAAAAATTTGGATATTATATATTTTTGCCTAAATCTGTCAAAGATATTTTCTTAGTTTGTACAATGTATGTGTTGTTTGTTCGGCCGTGCACAGTTCTTAAAACTATCTTTCATTCTTGTTGTCAATAAAAAGGCTGATCTTTCTTAATATATAAAATTTGCTGCAATGTCACAAAAAAATTAACACCCTGTCCTTATTGCCAAAAAAAAATCTTAAGCTACATGGTTTATCTTTACTTTACCTTTTTCAAAAGTATAAAAGTCATTTCTAGATATCTATAACTGCAACTATATTGTAAAATACGAAAATTTATGAATAAACCATGAAGGTCTGTAACCAAATTTCTTAGGGGAGATACAATGTACAGTGTAATTCTTGTTTCTCTTCCTTTGGTCCTTGTGGCTAATAAGAGCTTTATCTTGGCAACTTAGATGAAAAGAAATGACAACAGTATGGCTATAAAAATAACATAAGAATATGTTTTATTTAATTGCAGATGTTCCACTTTGTAAGCTGGTAGTAAGAATTGCTAAGAAAGATATAACTGGGTTTGTATTTAAGTGGGCTTTGGGAATTTTGTAAAACCTGAATAAAATATTTTTCAAATCTTTATTAGTCCCCTACCGGCAATGCCAAAGGGAACTATAGGTTTTCATTCTGTCAATCCGTTCGTCCGTTAGTCACACTTCAGTTTTCAGGACTGTCATAAACTGTTAAACCAACTGATCTTTTTTTTTTTGGTATGTGAGCTTATAATGATGAGTTAACGATAATAGTTTTCCAGTTTTTTTTTGCAAACCCTTTTACCAAGTGATCTTATTTCTGGTATTTGAGCTTACATGTATAATGATGAGATACAGATCAAGTTTGAGTTTCACGCTGAACAGATAATTTTTGTGAGAGTTATAAATAGGAATTATTGCCTTAATAATAGTTTTCCGAACTTTTTTTGCAAACCCTTTTACCAAGTTATATTATTGGTATGTGAGCTTATAATGATGAGCTACAGAGCAGCTGATTGGGTAATTATTGTGTGCCCCTTGCAAACATAGTTTAAGGATTTTAACAAGTCACTCTGTCCATATGTCTTCGTCTGATTCACATACTCAAGGAGATTTTGTGTGTTTTCTCACAGCTCAAGCTGCTAAGGGACATTGTATAGTTAAGCAATACTTTCAGAATGCTTGTTTATTTTGTTATCATTGCTTTGCTAAATTTGCTTATATGGAGAATTATGTTTATAAATAACAATTGTTTGTACTTTTCTATTTATCCACAAGCACTGCATAAAAATGATCATTCAAAGATAACAGTGTATAAAGCTGTCATTAATTGCAAAAGTATTAGTTCATTGATTGAATAATTTATAATTTTTTACGTTTATAATTGAAATTTTTTAAAAGTTTTGTCAAAATATCGTTGCAGTTTTCCAAGCACTTCTAAAGCTGGACAGGAAACCAGTACAGTTGTAAATTTACCTCCATTGGAAGGAGACATTGTTATAAAACATAAGCAAACAGAACTAGACCAGCTACAGAATGTTAATGAGTTAGAAGTTTATAGTTCAATTAAACTTTCTACTTTAGTACAGTTTTCCACGGCAGTTCAAAATGTCTTAGTTTGTGTTGGAACAACAAATGAACCTGGAAAGGATGAAAGATCTGAATTATTTGAAAAACTTATGTCTCATTTGATAACAACAAAATTTGGTCTTGTAAGTTTGTTTTATCAAAATTGCTTGGTGGTCTTGGTGTTAATAAGCGCCCTTTGAATGTGGAAGAGGGTGGTTGTCGTCATAGCTGGGTCAAACCGAAAAACATTAAATTTGGTGTTTGCTGCTAATCTCCAAAGCATTTAACATTTTTCAGTTAGCACTGATTAAATCAAAATTTATCTCCAATATACTCAATATAAAAAAAAATAAATAAAACAATCCCTACCTGCCTAAGGTATTTTAATTTTGATGTTACCAGACCCACACTTATTTATATACTTGGCCTAATTATAAATAAATTAGCTATGTGATTAGATACATATGATTCTTTAACATTTGAAGTTAAAATTTAATGTAAACATATTATCATCACAGATATTAATGGCCAGGAGAATGTCAAAGTTCATCCTTTTGAAGCCACTGACTGCCACATCGGCCACACTGACATTTGTATCGACGCAGATTATTTTGGAGATTGATAAACAGTTAATGACACAGAATGACAACAGATTTACCAGTGATGAAAAAGAAAGTGAATGTAGTGTACCGAACTGGCAAGGATTAATGTCAAAGTTGTGCAGTAACAAAATACCTAAGTTTCAACATATCAAAAGCACAGGTATTGTTATGTCGTAGTGTTTTGGGGATTTCAGGGATGACTCTGGATTTCAAAAAGCTGTTGCCAGTTTTGAAATTTTTTAGCAAGACAGCCTCTCTTTTTTTCAAACATTCACTATACATTAAATTGACACAAATTAAAATGAGCTTACCTGATAAGTATATATGATGAATAGGACTTTTTTTGACAATTATTTAACATCTGATATATGAAATAAAAAAAAATCACAATATTGCTGAGAAATAATTAGGAAAGTACTTTATCATAACAGATGTCCATGTATTTTGTTTACTTGTTCAAGTGTATTATGAAGCAGTAGTTGGGATATACTTGATAATGTAAACTAACTCAGTGAGAAATCTTATAAATCATGCTTAATCTGGTGAATTTGAAATTCTAAATTTAAGGTATTTTATTATTTTCCTGTTAACGTTTTCATTAAGAAAGTATTTTTCCATAAAAACTGGGATAATCTGTAATATGAGAATACAAAAATAAAATTTATAAAAAAAATTAACCCCAACATTTATTATATATTAATCAAGATGGCAAATGGACAAAGAAGTGACACATCACAAAATATTTAATATGCTGTGGCCAGTGATGCAAGCACAGCAATAGCCCTTTCCAGAAACTCCCTTCCATTATCACGATCCTGATTCTAAAATTATAATTTGAAGCAATTTATTTCCATTACTTTACTTACTTCCGTTTCCAGCAAATTAAACTTTTTCTAGCCTTAGTATGTAGCACAATATCTGCCCCAATTAAACAAAGACTTTTCTAAATGACCCATATGTAGAAAATTTACTAATATTGCTTTCTATCATATGATGTAATCTCACTTTTTTAAGAATTAATTTTTCAGAAGAGAAGAAAAGTTCCTTGACAGGAATGTTTAATCCTAAATGTTTGGATAAAAGTCATCTACCCGGATGTCAGCCTCCTTTTATAAGCTTGATTGATAAATTGAATGAAAGGTACAGTACAATTGATACTCATTTTCTGTTTTGTTAAATACATTAATGTATCTTAATTATTTTAATTTTTCGACCCTTTTGAAAATTGAAGAAAAATTAATTTCTTGATAACCATTATTTTTATACACTTGAAAAATATTTGAAGTTACAATCATGTTACCAGCTTGTGACAGTCGGTAATTTTAACTTCTTTCATAAGTTAATTACTGTCAGTCCTTAACCAGTGTTGATTTAGTCTTTCTAAATCATTTCAACCATCTATCTAATTAAATAGGATTAAAACATGATCGAATTTTAAGTAAATTTTATTGATATTTTCCTACCTGGAAGTTAACTTTTGAAAAGAAATTAGCAACAGGTTTGGAATGGAATTGTGTTTTGCATATCTCAGAGGAATAAATTTAAAATATTTAAATGAACAATTTTTTAGAAGCAATTCCTCTTATTAGACATTTAAAAGTTATAGATATTCTAAGAAGACATAGATGTCAACAAATGCCCCGAATCCTGATCACGTGTTGCATATTTGTCAATATGGTTTGAAGTTTGCTACTGTTTTTGTCTTCAACTTAAAACAACTATTTTAAGGAACAAAAAGATAAATTCATAAAACAAATGAAGTAACAATATGAAAAATATGATCTGTGATTTTGATTTCCTATTCTGAAAGTGCTTTGACCAGATCGATCTTATGGAGTAAAAAAATGAGGACAGAAAGACACAGATTTTCCAATTTTCCTCAAAAATAGTGTAGTGTCGAAAAATAAGTTTAATTATGGTAAAAATCATTGTGAAGGAGTAGTTCCACTATATTTGATGTTACATATATGCACTGAACATTAGGAGAATTTTTATAAAGTTAACTGGACCGCCACGGTTGTCTTGTGGTAGCGTGCTCGCCCCTAGTGTGGAAGTTCTCGGCTTCAATCCCAGGCCAGGTCAAACCAAAGACATGAAAATTGATATTTGCTGCTTTTCTGCCAACCATGCAGCATTTACATGTAGGAGTAAGACCTCGTGTGTAAGCATGTAAAAAATCCGGCTAAGCGTGTCGGTCTAGTACAAAGCAGAGTTCATATTCATATCACATGTTCTCATCCTGATATGCACTTAATGGTTGCCACTGGACGTTAAACAAAATTCATCCATCCATCAAAAAGTTAACTGAACCAACAAACTACAAAATTTTGTTTGTTTGAATTTTCTGGCAAGCTTATTATTTAAACAAATATAGATAGTACGGTAGCTTTACAGATGCTTCTTGTATAGTCTATTACATTTGTTTCTTTGTACATTATTAAACTGACATTAAGGGATGTTTTTTCTTATCATCTTATTTTAGAATGTTAGTACTATGGTATATTTCTGTCTATTTCTTCAATTAAGTTTAAAATAAGTTCATGTTTCAATTTATCTAGTTCTTCATTAAAGGTTTAGAATAAGTTCATGTTTTAATTTAAACGAATTTTTAACTTGAAACAAGATTGATATAGATGTTTTAAATATTTTTCTTTTGAAATTGTTAGTAGGTAAATTTACACTACCCACTGTAATGAACATGATTATGTGGTAATTTGTTTTTATTTTAGAATCTCACAGTTAGAATTTCTGTCAGACAGTGAGGTGAAAACTCTAAAACAACTTCAGAAAATGTATCATGTGGAAAGTCGACCTCCCAAACTCCTAGATCAAACACCTCGAACAAACCAACCAGTATTACATGAAGAAATTGGTAGGTTTACAAGCTAAATAATTGTTTCTATAAATGAAAAAAATATTAACTGAACTTACTTATTTCATTATTTGTTGGGGTCTTCCCTATGGCTGAGGGCAATGTAATCTCTTGTTAGTGTTTTATGTCTTTATTTCTTATGTGCAAACATAAGTATTTATAAAACAATCTTCTCCTTTGAAAATGTTCAGTGATAAAATAATTGGATTAGAATTAACAGGAATACTACCGTTTCTACTCGCTTATAAGATGAATTTTTGGCACCAAATTTCAATTTTCCCAAAAGGGTTGTCTTATAGGACAGGCCACTCGGCAAGGAGAAGAAATCTTAGCAAATCTAAAAAGTTAGGTCGATAAATTTAAAGATATTTAGTAATTTCTTTGATTTTTTGTCACTAAAAAACTCATATTTTTTACTAAATTTGAAAAACTGACGAAAAAATAGGTTTTTTGTTGATAGTGGATTAATGTTTAGTTCCAGTAGATTAATTTGTTTAATGAATGGTAAATATAACAAGACGATATTAAAGCCCATCCTTTCCGAGTTGTTACTTCATTATTTTTCATCAATTCATCATCAATATTCATAAAATTGTCATTTTAATTCCAAAAACAACAACGATGGTAAACTTCTAACGACCCACCATGTTTTGAGATGTGGGCAACACGTGGTCATAATCCGGATTCGGAATGGAACCTAATGAATAACTGTTTGATTTGTTTCTTTCGTCTTCATATAAGATCAATGTCAATTCATTTTTATAGGTTTTTAAATAAAAGGAATTATGAAGTAGAATATGTTTAATTTTGTTTGTTTGTTTAGTTGGGGTTTAATGCCGTTTTCAGCACATTTAGCTATTTCATGGGGGCCAGTTTTATTTTTATTGGTGGAGGAAGCCGGAGTACACGGAGAGAACCACTGACCTTCGGTAGGAAAATTGGCAATCCTTGTCAATTAAGATCGGAATCGAACACACCCTGCCACAGGTGAGATTCGAACTCACAACCCCAGAGTTGACAGGCTAGTGATCATTAGTAGTCATGACGAACTACCTCACACACTTGGCCACTGAGGCCCCTGTTTAATATTGTAATATTAATTTAAATTTCATCCTCGTTATCTAACGCGAAATCGGAAGCGTAGTTATACCGAACTTCACTTTGTTTGTTACTATCTTTACCTAACTTCCAGGTGCAAAAAACGATTAAACTTGTTTAAAATTTTGTATTTATATCAATTACTTTCATGTTTTGAGTGAATAAACTTATTAGTTTTGAGGAATGGAAGACTTGATGCTGACAAGGTTTTCTGCGTTTTTGGACAAAACTTCACTCCAGCCTTTGCCAGATCATTGAAATGATTTGCCATCGTCTTATACGATGGTCAAGGCAAAAGTACTGCCCAAATTTCCCAAGAAAGGGCCCTTGTCTCATAGGACACGTAACCGTAAGGGTGAGAATCAACGGTACTTAGAAATACCTTAGTTGAAATCAACCTTCGGCATGGATTTATTTACTAAAAATATTAATATATAAAATATGCAAGTTGAAAATACATCCCACTGTGTATTAGTTTTATTGTGCTCTATTGAAATTACAAACGTATGTCCCACAGTGCATTAGAGTCCAAACTGTGAATTACATGCATAATATGTTAATCTGTTGATTTTTTTATAGACACAAACACTTCACTAATTGAGAAAAATAACTTAAAAGATGAAAAGACAAAGGATTCTTTACAATCTCGTGGACAGATGATTGTAACTAGGAGTAAACAGGCAGTCAAAGATAAAGTAGAGGAGCCAAGTAAACCAGTAGAAGGGGTACCAGTTAAAAGTAAACCAACTGTTGACACGCCAACAAATGTTGGTAAGCTTAAATAATGGTAGTTTGTAGCTTGAAAAACATTTGTATGACCGCAAATATTTGCTGTCATATTATGTTATGGATGATCGTTCGCATAGGCAACCGTATACAGTTTCTGCTCATTTTCTTATTTTCCTTTGAACATACTGTGGATTCATTTATTTTCGTGGATACCAATTTTCGTGGATAGAGGAAAAAAGGCATTTCGTGGGATACCTAAATTCGTGGATTGCTGGCTTAGAAAAAAATATAAAAAGTTGTTGAAATACTTAAATACGTGGCTTAGCACATCAGATATCATGAAAATACTGCGACAAAACGTGCCGATCAGACTTGATATTGTACAGTAAAGTACTGATTTAAAGCGCTCATTAAACAAAAGTCTAACAAACAGATTCTTTAAATTTGTAACGGAACAATTAAAGTTTGTCATGAATTTAACAAAATTAACAAAATCCATAATTATTTACTCATTAGTACGTTAAACAGGTGTGAAAAATATATTGACAAAATTGCAATCATTTGTCACCAAATACCTCGGGGCATATACATACATATTTTTAATCCGATTACGATCAATAGTTTCTGCTTTAATATCTTTTGACAAGATGTTTTTACTGTAATTTAGGAGAAAGTCTGTATTGTTTAGGTCTAGTAAGGATTAAGATTTTTCTTGAATGTTTGAATAAAAAAAAAACGGAAGTTAATTCCGCGATAATTTACACAGTCAAAATCTTTTTAAAGAAAATTGGTTGAGTGTTTATATGTTACCAAAGACAAAATTACATGAAACACTGTATCCTCTGTGGATATAGCTAACTCATCATATGTCAGAATTCAAGTGCATGCTGTAAAAACGCAATTGTTCAAAACTCCGTGGTTTCAAACTTCAGTGCATTTAAACAAGAGTAAAAATATCATTTTTCGTTGGATATTGAAATTCGTGGTTTACTGGGACCCACGAAAACCACGAAAATTGGTATACAACGAATATTAATGAATCCACAGTATCCTTACAGTATTTTACCACAATAGTCCCCTATAAGAAAAACAGGTTGGGATTGATTTTTAGAAATCTTGCCCCTCTCATTTTTGGGGGTCATTAAGGGTTTTTTGATACTTTTAGTGTAACTTTTAAATTTTTATCCAATTTTTATAATTTTGTTTTTTAATGTCATTGCTAAAAATGGAAAAAATTCTTCCAATCTGTTTTTCACTGTCTCTTACCATTTTAGAGTTATAAGGCACCTTAATTTTTGAAACTTTTTGATTTCTCAGCCACTTTTGATGATTTTTTAAATGGTTTTTCATGAAAAATGCAATAAGGCATTTTTGTGTATCTTTTGTCAATGCAGAGATAAAAGGGATGAAAGGGGCCAAAATTAGCCATTTTGCAGAACACCAAAAATTTTCTATAATTATCTGATTTCAAGAGGGATTTTTTCATCTTGATAATGCTTTCTGTAGTATGTCAATGGTTTACGGTTTTTGAGAAACAAGGGGTTAAAGGGGCCAAATACGCAATATGTCTTGATGTGTCAAATTTTTATTATTCCTCCGATTCTTATGGGGATTTTTGCTTTTAATTCATCTTGATGAGTGCTTTCATAAGTATCATCAACACATTTTTAGCTCACCTGACCCAAAGGGTCAAGTGAGCTATTCTCATCACTTGACGTCCGTTGTCTGTTAACTGTTACAAAAATCTCCTCTGAAACTACTGGGTAAAATGGAACCAAACTTGGCCACAGGCATCATTAGGGTATCTAGTTTAAGAAATGTGTCCGATGACCCTGCCTGCCAACTGACATGGCTAAAAATAGAACATAGGGGTAGACTGAAGTTTTTGTCTTATATCTCAAAAACTAAAGCATTTAGAGCAAAACGGGGTAAAAATGTTCATCAGGTCAAGATCTACCTGCCATGAAATTTTCAGATGAATCGGTGGACCCTTTGTTGGGTTATCGCCCCCGAATTGTTAATTTTAAAGAAAGTTTTAGGTTATTATCTTGAATATTATTATAGATAAAGACAAACTGTAAACAGCAAATATGTTCAACAAAGTAAGATTTACAAAGTAAGATTTACAAATAAGTCAACATGACCAAAATCATTGATTGACCCCTTATAGCAGTTTTTGCCCTTTAAATGATCCTTGGGGGACACCCTTCCAAATTAATTACCAGTATCCCCGACTTCCAACCAACAAGGCTGCTGTGAAAGAAAATAGAATAAATGGGGGATAAATTTAAAAATTCTTCTTCTATGTAACTACATGGCCAATTGGAACCAGACTTGGCACTAATGGTTTTTAGATGGTCCTCTTCAGAATTGTGTCTGATGACCCGGACGATCAACCAAGATGGCTGCCATAACCAAACTTAGTTTAACATAGGACCCTATGAGAAATTCTTTTAAAAATCTTCTTGTCTGAAACTACTGAGCCGATTGCAACCAAATTTAGCAGCAATGGTTCTTAGATGGTTCTCTTTCAGAATTATCTCAAATAAACAGGACGATCAACCAAGATGGCTGCCACAGCGGAACTTAGTTTAAGATAGGACCCTATAGGAATTTCATTTAGAAATCTTCTTGTCTGAAACTACTTAGCCAATTGCAACCAAACTTGGCAGCAATGGTCCTCAGATGGTCCTCTTTCAGAATTGTGACCAATGAACCGGACAACCAACTAAGATGGCTGCCACAGCTGAAATTAGTTTAACATAGGACCATATGGGAAATTCGTTTAAAAATCTTCTGGTCTGAAACTACTGAGCCAATTTCAACCAAACTTAGCAGAAATGGTCCTTAAATGGTCCTGTTTCAGAATTATGTCTGTTGACCTGGAATGTCAACAAATATGGCCACCAAAGCAGAACATAGTTTAACATTGGAGCCTATGGGAATTTCATTTAAAAATTTTCTTGTCTGAAACTACTGAGCCAGGAGGAACCAAACTTAGCAACAATGGTCCTTAGATGGTTCTCTTTCAGAGTTGTGTCCAATGAACTGCCACAGCCAAACTTAGTTTAACGTAGAACCCTATGGGAAAATTTAATTTGCAGATCATCATACCTTAAACTTGGCCATCTGAATCGGACAAATGACAAAAATGGTCCTCTTTCAGAATTTTGTTTGATAACGTTGAATGTCAACTAAGGTGGCCACCACACTCTAACTTTGTTTAACATTGTACCTACATGTATGGGAAAACCAGCCATGATAACTGCTACACCTAAATTTTCAGGCCTGCTGAAGGTGGACAATTTAAATCCAGGAGAGAGATACAGGCTCTTGAGAGCCTCTAGTTTACATATTTTATCCTTCTGGTTAATAAAGTTTAATATATTGTAGCAAGGTACCCCCCCCCCCCCCCCCCCCCCCTCTTTCTTTTTATTTTTTTTGTTTTTGTAAAGAGTACACTCTATTTGTAGGTACAATGCTGTCTTATGACAAAGGTTATCTAATATGGTCTAGACAGCTGGCCAAAACATAATTGGCATCATATTTCTTTGGATTGATTATACCAGATATTTTTCAGTGTTTCTGAAGTTTTCATTTCTGATATTTTTATCAGATTTTGGACATTTTCAAAATTTCTAATTAAATATACTTGTGTTCTCACAATTGCTTCTAAGAATATCTGAATGTGTTAACTCTGTATAACTTTCGTGGCTAAATATGTTTTTTTTAGAATATAGATGTAGATTTTATCTGAAATATGATTGTCAGAACGTTTATACATTTTGAGATTTTCCCTCATTGTAAAAGTTGCAGAAACTGTGAAAACGATGATCTTTCATGCTGACTTTTCGTAATAATTGAGCCATGTCTGCTAAACTTACTTACATACACATTTTCCTGAAGTCGAATCGACTTTCAGTATTCACTTTAACTCAGTGAGAAGTTGTAAATTACGGCTTAATCTGTCGAACCTCGTGTCGCTGCAACTTCTGCCATCATCGCAACCCGCCATTGTTTTCAACTACGGTCTGTGATCTGATTGGCTGGGAAAACTAAAACTCTTATTTTTATTCTTTTAATAAAATAACTTGGTATTATATATCATTTTTATGTACATACAAGAAAATATATGTGAAACTTATTTTAAAATATGTTTAGTATACTTCAAATATTCGATTGTCAGAATCACTGTGCACACTTGCGCACGGTTGAACTCTCAAAAGGTCAATTGGGCACTTGTGCAGATGTTTTGATTGGCTATCGATCTGCAAATGCACAGTTGACCTAAAAGGGGTGAAATGTGGGGCTCGGGTAGTATAAAAAGGGCCCGAAAACGCTACTTCGACGTCAGCTTTTCCATTTTTGACAAACGGGAGGACTCTGTCGAAAATTTCTGTGAAAAGTAAGACCAGTTATTTTCTGTTGAAAATATTTAACGTTAACGTTTATCTTTTGACGGAAACATATTTTTTTATTCCTTTTGGAACTTTTAAATGGGAAATGCATTAATAAAAATGCTATACATATTTAAGTAAAATAGAAATTATAAATGTTTGAATTCACATTTACGGCAGTACAAACTTATTTGGAAAAGTATTAAAACTTTTATTATATACAACCATTGGTTGTTTTGCAGAGTCCTATAAGATTTAAAGTACAAATAATTAAAGGTTCAGGGATAGAAATATTGTTATTTATTTAAGTAAAAGGATATCTGAGTTCAAAATTCTGTAAGATCTCAAGACTTTTATACTAGTATTATCAGTAAAGTCTCTGATACATTGTCTGGATAAAATTAGACTGAAAAACTATAACACATATACACAGACCTGTGGATTATTCAATACATATAGGTTCAAGGCAGACTGGCTAGCAAAGATTCTAGAAATAGTCTGGATTAAATAATTACACATTGAATTAAACTTCATATAAGATTGCTTTATTTTCTCCTTCTGGAAGGCAAAGCTACAAGTAAAGTCTATAGTACAACTAAAGTTTTTATCATAAATTTGAACTAAACAATAAGCAGTAGGATTTCATGAATTCAGGCACTCATTACTAGTAAAGTTTCTAGTGCTGTGTCATTATAAATTTACCACAATCAATAAGCTACATATATTTCGTAGTAAGATACATAAAGCTAGTACAGTCTCTAGCTGCATTTCTGATCACATAAGGTTAACTTTGTTAACAAGGAGGTGTTTAATAATTAAACACATATATTAGAATTCTATCAAAAATTCATCATATTAACAATTCTTGAAAAGAACATAAGTCAAGTTATCAATACAAACAAGATAAGCAGTGTAAACTGGTTAAACCTTTCATCATATGTGTTTAGATTCTAAACACTTAGGTTCACATATATTGGATATATATAGATTCTCCCTCAGGTACGAGTGAGTTATGGAATTTCTCCACCCGAGATAGTTAAATTTTCGATTTTCAACACGCGAGCCTTTAGCGAGCATGTTAAAATCTAAAATTTAACTATAACTCACGAGTAAATAGAAGGAGAATCTGTTTCTCCTATGATTTTCGACAAAAACCTCAAGAAAACGTCGTTGCTATGTAGTTTGTTTACATTGACGTCATTTCGGGACTTCTCTAGTTTATCGTTCCAATAACTGTAGAAAAAAGGGCGGTAATTCCCACGTAGAAATTTAATCACCGGGAAGTGGTTAAAGATATTATGTATTTTTATCCCACCGATTAAACACGTCAAGAATAGGAGAAACTCAGATATACCTTTATTATTAGTATAGTTATAACCTTTAAAATTAACCAGTACAGTTTGCTTATAGGTTCCTCGTGACACGCTACTAGTAAAATCTCTAGTACAGTTGTCAACTATTTTGGATTTTCTTTATTTGTAAAGACTTCAGATATACACTACTGGTAATGTCTCCAGTATTCTTGTCATTTTAAATTACCCATATTAGTGACCAAACACCTTAGCACTTGCGCGCTACAATATATTGATATGCCATTTTCTCCAGAAAAATTTTCAGAAACTGTCATTTCCTGATGTTCAGGATTATAAGTTTTTATGGTCTATTGTAAAGAGATAAGTTATTATAAGTCGTTGATCATTTACATATATAAATATCTTATCTGCCTGTCTGAATACTAAACTTGATTTTCTATATTCCAGATTTTAAAGATGAGGAAGAGTTGAAAAAATATCTTTGTGATATGTATAATAAGTCACTTGACAATGACAGTAGTTCCTTGTATTCCTCGATACAACCTTTAGTTACTATAGCACTACATTACATGAGGGAATCAAGGAAAGACAATCCACAGGTAAAATACTGGGTCAAATTTCAGAAGTGTTGGAACAAGAAAAAATTAAGTGAATTACTCAGATCAGAGGAATTATTTGTGTAGTTTGAGAAATTGTCTGTTTAAAAACTGTTAAGTAGCAAATTTGATGCTGTCATGTATTCTTGTTTAGAGATTGGTCAAATCTGCTTAATGACGTTTTAATTTTTAGGAAAATTCACACATAAGTTTACTTTCATAATGTTTGAAGAAAAGGGGAAATGCTGATGACTTTAGTAAAAAAGTGCACACAATTGTTTTGATTATCGAAAACACTTTTTACAACAATAATTAAAAATTGGTTATTAGATTCTTAGAATTATAAGTTTATCAGATGTAACTTTTGAATTTACATTCAGTGAATCTAATGTAATTGGGATCAGTGAAATGTTGACAAATAGCTTTAAACATATTCTTGATACGAGAAATAGCTTGAGAATGTACAACATGAAAATTTATGTATCAAGATTGGAGGAATCTAATAAGTATTTAACAATTTGAAAGTTATATATCTAGATTTTCATATAAACATATATACATGTAAAATGACTTCATGTTGAAGTCATTTAAGTGTTGTTATATCCATTTGATATGGGTTTTTTTTCAGATGGTAGATTCAAAATTTTTTAGCTTATGAAAGAAAAATTTGAAAAGTTACTAGTTAGAAAAAAATCTTTTAAACGAAACATAAATTTTTAAATATTATTTTTACAGGAAGCTTGTGAACAATTTTTAAAATCTGGAATTATGTTATCAGCAGAAAATTTACGTCAGAAACATCAGAATGACACTGATAACTGTCTGAAAATCAGAGAGTAAGTTTTTTGTTAAAAAATATATATTTTTACTGTTTACATTTATTTTTAAGGGGTCTCGCTAGGCTGACTGGTTTAGATAGTTTGTCAAAACTACTAAAGATCACTGGCCTGTCATCAGTCAGGTTGTGAACTGAATCCAACTCCAGGCAGGGTGTGTTTGTCTCAGATCATATTGACAAGGATTGGTTCTCTGGGGACTCTACTCTTACTGGCCGCCACAATATACGGGTAGCCAGTTGCTCTGAAAACTGCATAAAACATGATATAACCGAACCATTTACTATTATTGTCGTACTACTGCAGAAATGGAATGTTCCACACTACTGTCTGTAAATCTCTGTTCGTGGAATGGATTTTTGTCATTTTGAAAGTCTAAAAGTTAGAATTTTTTAAGACAATTTTTGTTGCCTAATTAACCTTGTTGAGTCGTCCAAGAAAACGTACAAACTTTGCAATTGTTTATAAAGGTTATATTTGTACACCTCAAAAATGATTCTGAATGGGGAATTTCCAATTTTAAAAATTAATGCACTTGATAATTTGTAAAAAAAAATTGAATTCAATAACTCAGACCTATCTATAATTTTGTAAAACCATTATTTTAAATATTTTGCATATTTCCTGTAACTCTTAGATGTAATAATTAATTTAATAAAATCTCCTAGGAAGAGTTATCTCTCTTTACATTGAATATTCCATAGGTGAAATATTTTTGTTTCTTTTGAAGACATATTTGAACAAAGTCATGTAAGTTCAATTGTTTCAGTTATGACTTAGCTAATTGCATCTTTCAGCTAGTAATTAGACAATTCACATTGATTAAGGTATTCAAATTTTGAAAAATCCATTCCAGAGACTTGGGTTTACTGACAGTAGTTCGTCCGACATTGTAAGCGCTCTCACTCCTACATTTCTCAATGAATTTTTATAAAATTTATATCATAGTTTTGATTTAGTATTATCTATGTCAAGATCGATTTAAGTGCTGTACCATTATTTTTGTTGGAGTTGTTGCCCTTTGAACTCTGAATTTTGTCAATTTTTCTTGTAAGTGCTCTCATGCCTACAAACCTTATGGATTTAATTTAAATTTATATCATATGTTGTGATTTAGTATTATCTCGGTCAAGTTCGAATTTCAGTGGTGTACCATTATTTTTTTGTTGGAGTTATTGCCACATGGCAGGGGACATTGGAACGCTGTTCTTTTTTTTTTATTATTGATTTAGCTTGCATTGTTAGGATAGATTTTGATTAAGGACCTTTTGTTCTTGTTGTATGACTGCATGAGCTGAAAAAGGATAGAAGAAGAAATATCAACGATGTAAAGAAGTGAAATTGGGAGTTTTTGTGTAATTTTAGTCGTTTAGTTTTTGTTGACATGAAATGTTATTTTAATTTCATTTTATATTTCTTGTTTAGAACAGAAGAAAGCAGGTAAATGAATTAGATTTTTTTTTCAAGAACCGTAAAAAGCAAACAAGTACTGGTATACCATTTAGACTTCGATTTCTTAATATACTTAATTGTAAAATGCATTATTTTTTATTTCCTAGGTATAAATTACAAATGGTTTTGAGGTTGGAAGTACAGTCTGTTATCTCTGGAGGGGATCAGAGTATGTCATTACAGGAAGACAAAGTGGAAGAGGTATTTATAAATATTTGTGTTCATCTATTATTGCAGAACTTTATTAATGATAAACTTCAATTTCAAGATTTGATGTACTTTTTAGCTCACCTGGCCGAAGGCCATGTGAGCTATTGCCATCACTTGGCGTCCGTCGTCGTCCGTCGTCGTCGTTAACAATTTTTCAAAACTCTTCTCCTCTGAAACTACTTGACCAATTGGAACCATACTTGGTACGAATGTTCTTTGGGGTATCCTGCATAGAACTGATGTGGGGATTTTTGATCCGTCGAAAAACATGGCCGCTGTTACTAAAAATAGAACATAGGGGTCAGACAACAGTTTTTTGCAAATATCTCAAAAATCATTAGGTTATGGCAAATTCTGGCAGGTTGAAAGTGTTCACCATGATGAGAGCTACCTGTAAAATCTGTCAACTGATGTTAGAGTTATTACCCTTTTTTGACATTTTTGGCTTTTTTTGTTATTATTTCAAAAATCTTCTCCTCTGAAACTACTTGACTAATTAGAACCAAACTTGGTATGAATGTTCCTTGGGGTACCCTGCATAGAACTGATGTGGGGATTTTTGATGCGTCGAAAAACATGGCCGCTGTTACTAAAAATAGAACATAGGGGTAAATTGCTGTTTTTTGCTAATAACTCAAAAACCATTACAGATATCGAAAATCTGACATGGGGTAAAATTGATCAGCATGACAAGATCTACCTGCCCTGAAATTTTGAAGGAAATTCCAAAACCCATTTAGGGGTTATTGCCCTTTTTTCATCAAATTTTCAAAATTTTAACATTTTTCGTCATTTATCTCCAAAACTATTTGAGATAGAAGTGAAATGTAAATTTGAAAAATGTTTGCCATGTTGAGATCTACCTACCCTGAAATTTTAAAGGAAATCCCAAAACCCATTTAGGAGTTGTTGCCCTTTTTTTGTCAAATTTTCAAAATTTTTTTATTCAAAAATCTTCTTCTCTGAAACTGCTGGGCCGATTGGTTTGAAACTTAATAGGAATGATCTATGACATGTCCTCTACAAACCATCCTCAATTTATTTTGATCTGACATAAAACATGGCTGTCATAGCTAAAAATAGAATATAGGGGTGCATGTGTTGTTTTTGGCTTATAACTTAAAAACTGTTACAGATATCAAAAATCTGACATGGGGTAAAATTGATCAGCATGACAAGATCTACCTAACCTGAAATTTTGAAGGAATTCGTAAAACCCATTTAGGAGTTATTGCCCTTTTTTCATCAAATTTTCATAATTTAACATTTTTCGTCATTTATCTCCAAAACTATTTGAGATAGAAGTGAAATGTAAATTTGAAAAATGTTTGCCATGTTGAGATCTACATACCCTGAAATTTTAAAGGAAATCCCAAAACCCATTTAGGAGTTATTGCCCTTTTTTCGTCAAATTTTCAAAATTTAACATTTTTCGTCATTTATCTCCAAAACTATTTGAGATAGAAGTGAAATCTAAATTTGAAAAATGTTTGCCATGTTGAGATCTACATACCCTAAAATTTTAAAGGAAATCCCAAAACCCATTTAGGAGTTATTGCCCTTTTTTTGTCAAATTTTCAAAATTTTAACATTTTTGAATATCTCCAAAACTATTTGAGATAGAAGTGAAATATAAATTGAAAAATGTTTGCCATGTTGAGATCTACCTACCCTGAAATTTTGAAGGGAATCCCAAATTCTATTTAGGAGTTATTGGTTTGTTTAATTTGAGGTCGGGTTCTGTTACATTTATTTAAGGTTCACCCTTATTCCTGGTCAATTTTGTCAACTTCCTGCCAGGACTACCACCACCAGGGAACATATTTTAACATTAAACCTTATGAAAAATAAATCTTCAACAAATTTTCCCTGAACAATTGAACCAATTGCAACAAACTTGGTCAAATAGTTGATTAATTGTCCAATGAAAACAGACTCCAGGTGAGCGATACAGGCTCTGGTGAGCCTCTTGTTGTATTACAGTTTTCCAATCTTAAGTGTCATTTTGATTATTGTTTTCTTTGTTCTGACACAATTTTCCCAATAATAAAAATACAGTTCTTACACGGTATACTGCTTTTGCTTTGCTAATAAAGATACATGTACATTAAAATTTTTCTATTTATTTTTGCTAGCACCTCTTGACATCATAATAAAAATTTACAACCACATTCTTTTGAATCTCAAAAGAGGAACTTTCAGACAAAAAATACATTAAAACAAATTTAAATGATTGGTTGATATGATTTCTTTATCATACATGTTTGATTCAGATTTGTTCATGGTTGATTACATTATCAATTTTACTGCATTTCTTTCATTACCTGTAAGTCATTGTAAAGGAATATCTCTTGAAAAAGTTTTTCTTTTTCCACAGCTTAAATGCCTCAGATTTCACACTTTGGGGGATTTTCCATTTTAATTATGTTAAATATTATATCACCAAAAACAAAAGTGATATGTGCAAATGCTGTTTTCAAAAGTGAATCATGTTGATTTTAGGGCATACGCAATTGTTATTTTGAACGTACAGAATTATAGTGTAGTTATGAGTTGTAAGAAATCAGTTGCAGAATTAATAGGATACCCAGTAGGTTAAGCTTCAGGGTTTATTTAAGCTTATAATATGACTTTTCTGTTTCAGATTGTCACACTATTGAGGACTATTAGTTTTATTACTGAACCAAAGTCTTTGTCAGAGTTCATGAAAAATTGTTTAGTTGAAAAGTAAGTAGACTGAATCAGAAAGAGTTATATTAAATTTTATACTGCAATCGTACTATTTGAGCAGTCAGAATTTGTTGACAGTATATTTACAAGTGATATATGGTCACTGACAGTATATAACATTTAGGCCACACCTACTTGACCTGATTGACAGGACTGAAATGAACAAACTTAGTGATTTCAATCATTAGAACAAAATTTCAATACTTATTCTCTTGTTACTTATTTTTTATTGTTGAAAAAAAAACATTTGCAGCCAAAAGTCTTTTATTTTATATAATCTTATAGAACTATCAATGGTATACCTGCTCATTGATCTTTGAAAAGGTGAGTTCTCCTGCCAAATCAATTGGGGCCTCTTGAGGGTAACACACATTTTAAATAATCTTGAAATTGGTAGTGATAACTATTGTATAGGAAAACCCTCGAATTTTCACCCGTTTCTGAGCCTCATCCGTATATCGATTTTATTTTAAGTCAATGCACTGTTATTGTCAATATGTATACATCACATGTTCTAGCTTTAAAATCTTATTGTTTAAAACCACACGGCTAATTGCATTCATGTAACTGGAAAATTCAGTGTTTGTTTGGTCAACATGAAATTTGTTTTTGATTGCCCTGGCTGCTAATGACTACAGGAGTCACTCTTTGCACAGAGATACATGTAAGTTGTTATAACCCGTTTCCACTATAAATAAACAGGTTTAAAGTAAACTATCAGTTGTTCTTGATATCCCTCACCACTGTCAAACAGACTAGCATAATGCAATATTAAGAAATCTACCAATGTCAGAATAAGAACATAATGAGATATTTTTGCTTTTTTTTTTAGTTTTGTCCACAACCTTCCACAAATGTTAGGAAGTATTTATGATGAACTGATGCAGCCATATCCACCAGAATTAGAATCCATATTGTCACCTGACCAGAGTGCTGGTGATTCATCAGTTCTCAACCAATCACTGCAGAGTGTAGGAGAAGACATTAGTATGTCACAGCCAACATCAGCAGTATCCGATATACTCTTAAATAGATCAGATAGAAGCAGCAGGTATTTCAACCTTTTACTATGTTTTATCTTTATAAAGTGGATTATCAAAACTGAGAGTAAAAAATACTTCACATTAAGGCCTAGTGTGATGCAAGGTGAAGATTAAAGTTATATAAATATAATAATTAAAAAAAACAAAAGAAAACGTAGCAGATGGTGGTTAACAGAACAGATAATTTTCTGGGATGGTTGAATTTTTATTCAAATGACTGTCTGATATACTTATTATCTTTTTCAACCTCATTTAGTTCATAATTCAAGTATTTGAATTTTTTTAGATCCAGAAAACTTGTACATCATCCAAGCCTTGTAGATTTTGGAGCTAAGAGACAAATTGTAGTGGCCACAAAAACGGGGAAAGATAGAGATCAGGTATTCATGAAATGCACATTTCTTTGGCAGAAAATCATTTTGAAATCATGAATAAGACAGAAACTTCAAGCATTATTTACATTGATATTGGCAGGTAACACAGTAGTTTAATGGTGGAATTACTGGTTAAGTATCTTCATCATCAGTGTTATTGTTGGTTAATATCATAATACAGGATTTTATTTATGGTTTAGATAATTTTAAGAATATTGACCATAATGTTATTTACATTACTGTTTAGAGGATGTATTGTTATTGTTATGTTTGTTTGTTTGTTTAGTTGGGGTTTTACGCCATTTTCAGCACATTTGGCTATTTCGCGGCAGTCAGTTTTTTATTGGTGGAGGAAGCCAGAGTGCCCAGATAGAACCAACGACTTTCGGTAGGAAAATTGGCAATCCTTGTCAATATAGATCGGAGTCGAACACACCCCGCCACAGGTTAGATTCGAACACACAACCTCAGTGTTGACAGGGTGGTGATCATTAGTAGTCATGACGAACTACCTAGACCACTCGGCCACCAAGGCCCCTGTATTGTTATGTGATGTACTTCTCACATTTAAAGGCAAAATGATAAGCCTTACATTATATTGGCCTGTTAATTGTACTTTATTTTGTGAAATATGGTGTCAATCATAGGAACTATCTATGGTAAATTAAATAATATGCAAAAATTGCAAAATTTGAAATGTGTAAGAATCTGAATTAATATTTATGCAGATTGTAGACCCAAGATAAATGGTTTACACCAGTTACATCTATTACCACTTATGATAATTTTATTTGTTTGATAATGCTTTTGTTTTCAGAAAAAAGATGACAGACGCAAGAGAAAAGAGAAAGGTATGTATTCTCTCAATATGTGTAAAATTTGTAGATACAGTAAGTTATAAGTATGAATTTGTAAAATAACTATGATAACACAAACATTTACAATGGAATTGTATTGGTCACACAGCAGACAACATAACAACTGTTGCCAGATGGAACAGAGGTTATTTTCTTGTATACTGTACATAATCTCATAAGATATTTTTTATATCTCCCATTATTTGGCCATGTTCACACTGCTCAGTTTAGTGGTTATAAATAATTTAATCCCCATGGGAGATTGTGTTAGGCAATACCCCATAATTACTCTCTGGATTTGGAATTCAGGTTGGTTGGAAATAGATTTTAGTCATAATATTGTTAGCAATGTCCTTGAGAATTACATATATAATGGAGGAAACAAATTATCTTTCCGTTCCCCATAGATTACAAGATTTCTACACTATAGTTAAATTTAAGATTTAATCCTGCAATAAGTGTTACAACTGACAAATAGCAGGTGTCAAATACATCAAAGCTATTGAAATTGACAAACTCATTATTTTCTCCACAGTTGAACATATTTCCGAAAAATGTACTGCATCATTACTCTTGCAGATATAAACATGCCCTATTATAGACTTACATGAGGCCTTCTTAAGGGTTATTAGAAATCATGATTTTTTAAAATTATATGAAGTAATCATTATGTTGATATTGCAGGATAACTGTAATACCTAGACCTATCCGTGTTTGGTTAATAGATAGTTCTTAATGGGTACATGCAAGTCTGACACCTGTCTATGGACTTTGACCTCAATTGCATCCTTGAGTGACTTTGTCAAGATTTCGAGATTACGTCCATTTCTCAGTAACTTTAATACCTAGACCCACCATATTTGGTCAATAGATAGTTTTTAGTGGATACATGTCACTATAACACCTGCCTTTTGACCTTGACCTCAATTTCTTTTAACGCATTTTCCTTTGACTTAAAAAATGTCGGATATCAGATAATCATTATTCTGTGTCCATGTGCATACTCAGGCGAGACTTTTAGTGTATCCACTCTTGTAGTATTTGAATTTCAAGATTAGTTATTCTGCTTATTACATTCATGTATTCTCAGAAGATTTAATAAGAAAATGCTAGGGATGATGTTTTTGATGTGACTCATATCAACATTTTTATAGTAATGTCATTGTCTAAAGCTAATAATTGTTATTTTACTTCTAGAGTGAAATATAAAATTTCTGTTCACCAGTGGAATATAGGATTTTCTTTTACTCTGAAATCCTGGTATTTCATAATACACAATGTAATAATTTTTCTTTTTCAATTTTAGATCGAGAGAAAAGAAAGTTGGAAAGACGACAATCTGTTGCTGTTATGGAATCAGTAAAAACATCAGCCAAGAAAAGGACAAAAATTGGCAACATCATGAAAAGTCCAAAATGTAAATATTTGTACTTGTAGATTTTCAAATGAATACTTCGTGTAAATAAAAAAAGAGTGAAACAAATAGCAGAAATATTAGTTTAGGAAAAAAGTTTCTGTGTACATTTTAAACAAAGTTGATTTGGTAGAATAGAATGCTATTTTATTTGCATTCATTAATGTTTTGGAAATCTAGAGGAAAAACTCCTGATTTTCATTGACAGATTTCAGTTTTATAAAACCATTTACTGAAAGTCATCATAGGCAAACACTCACAGAGCAGAAAAATTTATCAGGATTAGCAGTTTCTTTTAGATCAACCATGAAGGAAGTGGCAGTTATACAGATTTAATGTTATCAGAAATAATTTTATATAAGATGTTCTGACTTTGATGGTCAAAGTTTTAAGCAGGAATTTCGTAGATATTACTTTCCAAAGCTGAATCATACTTATTAGTTTGTATGGGTCACTCATGAAAATAAACTGAACTTTGCCAATAATTATAAACTTAATGGCCATTACTTTAGATGGAATATTTGAAACAGTCATGTAGTCATATCTGGATACCTTTAAATAATTAAGGTATTTATTAGTTCATGTAATCAGCATTTAAAAATAGATTTAGGTTCTCTCGTGTAATATGAAATTAAAAATATATTTTATTTGGGTCTTTAGAATATTCTATTATTCAATAACCTTGAACTTTACTGTTGTATTGATTTAAGGTGTGTTTTATTTTAAAAGAAAAAGATCAAAACAGGAAAAGGTCAGAACTGTAACAAGCAATTAATAAAAATAATTAGATTATACATATTATTAAAAATATAATTGATGCACCATACAGTGTATGTTCAGTTCAAATTAATTTCGCAGTGGGAAATAGAAATTGTATGAAATTTAGCAAAAACACTGTTACTTGGTAAAAATGCAAATAAACATATACTTAATCATTTGTCAATGTTTATTTTAGTAAGAATGGGTCTTAATATTGATGTATGTTTTAGAGTTATAATTATCTATACTAACAAACACACCTTTTGCAGGTTTGAAATCACCTATAAGAAAACTTGTGTGTGAGACACCATCTCATAAACAGAAAAAGCATATGATGTGGAAAAGATTAGAAAAGGAACGTAGAAGGACGCAAAGTATTATAGATGTTAAGGTTGTTGCAGAATCTCCTGTCAAGTTAGGTATAAACAATTTTATACATTTCAAATTCAGGAATTATTACTTGCTTTAGTAAATCTATATGTGTAAATGTAACAGAATGTCATATAGAAAAATTAATAATGTATGTTTTAATTATTGCAATGCTCCGAACAGTGATGAAAGAAAAATCCATGTTGTTGTCACTCAGACATCTTCATGTTGGATTTATGATATACAATAGGATATTTTAGCTGTGGTTGTTCAGTCTCTTAATTTTCTACACATCCCTGATATCACATGGTAATAGGACGCACTCAACCTTTTGACCTGGTTTCATAAAATCCTTATTGCCCCCATATTAGAGATATATTACAAAGGTATTTGAATATTTTTCAGATATGAATGAAAATCAGAGTCCCTCTCAGAAAAAGAGAGCTTTGGCTACAGTTCGTAGATCGTTTTATTCAGCAGGACCATTAAATAGGTCACGTAGTTTAACAAGTAGTCTTGAGCTTGCTGATAGAATTGCTGGGAGGACTACCCATTACATGAAGAAAACAAAACGACAAAGCCTTTTTAACCTGAAATCTCCAGACAGAAATTCATCATTTCTTCTGTCTCAGTTAATGGGGAGTCCAGGATCAGTAAGAAAAACTCCAGGAAAAAATACTGCACTTAATCTGCAACTTCTGTCACCAAGTCAGAATACACGTTCAAAAACTCCAAACAAAGGATTGTCATCTCAAAAATCACTTTTCAAAGACAAAAGTCCTAAAAGATCGATCAAAAAGTTATCTTTTACACCTGTGAAACAGCCATCAATTCATGGAATAATAGTGCCAGATTCACCTTGTATGAATACTAGATCCCACACACCTAAAAAAGCTTTAGATATAACACTACTAAAGAACAGCCCCTCAAAATCTCCTGCTATCAGCACCAGTTTGTTGCTATCTCCAAGTCAGAATACAAGGTCAAAGATCAAATCCACACCAACAAGGCACAGTGTTAAAGCAAAATTGTTCATGAAAAGTCCAGAATCGAAAGTTATGAATAAAACACCTTTAACCTTTGAATCTCCAGGAAAGCCAATGAGAGGAAAAAGGGCTCTCAACTTAGATGAAGAAGTACCTGAATTACAGGATAACTTATGTGAAGTACCAAAACAAAAAGTTGTGCCTTCAAACTTAAGGACCAATGAATTCCAGATAGTTAATGGAAAAGATGAAAAATCTCATTCACAGAAAACACCATCTCCTACTCAGAAAATGATTATTAAATCACCCAGTTCACTGGACAATTGGCCAAGAAAAAAGAAATGGACAAAAATTAAGTACGAAGAAAGCACTAAACTAAATAGAACTGAAAATTACAAAGGACTTGATGATGAAAGATCGAAAAGTTCAAATTCAAATTCTGATGATGAAGAAATCTTTATCAGAATTAATGATAAAATAGACACTGAGGAAAGAAATCTTTTAGAAGTCTCCGACAACAAACAATCAGATTCGCTCTTCATTAAACCAAGAACCTCGTCAAAAAGGGGTTTGACATTGTCACCTGATTCAAAATTATATGACTCGCCATCAAAACGCAGATGTATTTCTTTATCTCAGAAAGACGATATTAAAAACAATATCAATAATTTAAATGGGAATAACCCTGAATGTGATGATGAACAAAACAAAATTGTATTAAAAGTTTCAAGGAAGAGAACTTTAGATATGTCTCCAGAAAACCTTCGTTATTCTCCAAGCAAAAGACACAGGGCTTCTTTGAAGAATAATAGTGTTGTATCACCTAAAAAACAATTCTCTCTTCATTCAAAGATTCTCACAAGAAACTTTTCTAGTATGTCTGAAGGCATAGGTTCAAGTCAGGGATTTGAAACAAATTTTCAGAGTTCTCAAGGCAGTGTCAATTCACAAGACATTTTATCTGTTGCAAGTAATGAATCTATGGACGATTTCTCTGCATCAAATGATGAAGTTTTCCTTTCACCAAGCAGAAGATCAAGAGATTCAATACAAAGTGCTAATATAGATAATTCAAAATTATTAGATTTATCTAGTATGTTAAATACAAGGTCAGACTCACCGGTGTTTGGGTCATCAAAAAAGTCTACTGGATGTAAATTTAGAAGCCAAGAGAGTTTGAATGGACAAAATATTGAGTCAAATATTTCTATCATTAAAAGTCCATGTACAAAAGTTCTACAGTCTGAAGAAGGATCAGACAAAATTTCACCAGTAAGAAAATATTCTCCTAGTGTATCAGCTAAAAGCCTTTGTCATTTGATTAGTTCCCCTATATTGAACTCTCCAGCTGGAAGGGAAAATAAAGATGATGGTAGTCCAAATATTGATCAGGATTGCTTGAATGTCAGAAGGAAGAAAATGTCAGGCAGGATAAGAAGGTCATTAATGCAGAATTAAATAATGTATATTTGGATAAGTCACATTTGTATGTTGATTAAGATTCTTGATAATAAATGCAAACAAAAATTTCTCAGTTACAGTATACAATTATTTGTTAAACTGATACATCAGTTATTGTTTACATTCTTTTTTTTTTTGCTCACCTGAACCATGGGTCATGTGAGCGTCTGTCATCACTTTGCTTCAGTCGATCGTAAACTTTTGCATTTTGATCTTATCCTCTGAAGCTACTTGGCAGATTGTAACCAAACTACATAGGAATGATGTATGATAGGACCAGTACAAAACAATCAACATTTGGTTCTGGTTTGATGAACAACATGGTCTCTGGTCCAGAGGCTATTTTTTATTTTAATTGGCCAATTTTCAAAAATCTTATTCTCTGAAACTACACTGTGAACTGTTTTTTAAACTTTGCAGGATTGATGAAAGCAATACCATCTAGAAACAGTCAAATGAAGGTTGAGATCTATCTGCTCAAACGATAGCTGCGGCTGCTCAAAGTTTAGATGGAAACCATATGGAAAATGACTTTTTTGCAATTTGCTAATGGGCAGATTGTAGCCAAAGTTGGCAAGAATGATATACATGTATGCAAGGACATGTACCAAGGGATCTACCTTTGGTTCTGGTTTGATGAACAACATGGCTGCCAGAAGCCATCTTTGATTTTGATTTGCCAATTTTCATTAAATTTCTTCTCTGAAACTAAAATTTGAAATGTTCTGAAACTTTGCAGAATTGATGCTGGCAATACCCTCTAGAAATGATCCTCTTTTGGTTTAGATCCTGCTGCACACCAAGTGGCTGATGTTGCTCAAAGTTGACTTTGAAACGTATATGGAAATCACATTTTCAAATGGACTAATAGAAGCGATACAGGCTCAGGTGAGCCTGTAGTTTTCAAAGTAATATACAAGATGTAATAATTGTCATGCAAAATAAAAGTGAAAACTTAGTCATTGGCTTAGTACTAAAACTCATTTATATCTACTGGTATATTTAGTGTTTCTGCTATCATTTTTGTAAGTAGTTTTTGTGTATGCACAGGTTATCAAAAGATTATGCCGCATATTTCCAGACTTGTTAATTTTTTTTATATCCTTTTGAGATATATATATTTAAAGTAATATTGTTATCATTGATTAAATAATAATTTAGAAATCTTTAAATACAGTCAACTCTCCTTTAAGTGACAATATTCAACTTCTGACAGAAATCCATTGGGAAAAAACTTTCTTCTTTCCAAAATTAAATCATAACAGATTATTACACTGAGTGTGGTGAAATACCGTTTCTGGGTTAAATCAAATCCGATAATTCAGCAAGTGAATCGAAAGTCATTTCTCGAAATTCGCATACCAAAGATCTACAACCTGTGACCGAAAAACACTAATAATTCACTTGTGCACTACACGCACTCTTGAATTAATGTGTTGTTCGGTAACTCGTAGATTTTTAGGTATTTGCATTTCAAGATTAGGTGTTCTATAAATATTGGGAATCTGAATCCGAAAGCGACTTCTGGTAACAGATGAGTATTTTACTGCAGATTTAACTTCTTTACAAAAGAATTTTCACAAATGTTATAATCCTACCAATTTGTAACTCTTTAACAAATTCATCTCAACTACTGACCTGTGCGCTTATGATTACCTTAACAAATGTGTACACAAGCATTTATTTATGACTTTCATCTTTCAATACAAGATTTTAGAATTTAGGATTTTCAATATGAGCTAAGATACAGTAATTTCAACAAAAATATCTAAATGCATTTGGAAAATTCCAGATACTATAAAATAATTATTTTCCAAAGACACTGAAAAAATACTCAAACATTTAAGGAAAGATACAGCATGATGAAACAAAACATTGAAACTGATGTGTTCTTTTTATTATTACCACAAACCAAGATGAATCAAAGGGAGGTAATTGAAATTATTTAAGCATTATTATTAATAAAAAACAATCTTATTAGGGACATACAAAGCAAAATTCATTACAATGGAAAATTCAGTTTAAAATCAAGGCTTGCTGGAAATGCACACAGCCATTATAAAGAGTTTAATCTTTCAGGTTATATGTTGCAAATTTTTACTTAGTATTTATTGCAGTCTAGATACGGAATTTTGTAAAAGTATTTTCATATCTTGATTTAATATAAATACATGAAACTGTCAAATTGGCAAATTGGAAGGCTGTCAAATAGAGGAATGTACTCCTGTTCCAAAGTTTAACCTTAAGTCTTTTGTAAATTAATATACATTTTGGGAAGTATTGAAATTAAAATTTTTAAAAATGCAATTTGTTTACAGTGATCAAGACTTTGTCCCACAAAAAATGTATAACTACGATTAATTGCACATCTAATTTAGTGTACATAGAATATTAGGCAATGACATCACAGTTTAGAGAATCATACTTGTACAATTGTGAAACAGGGGCAGCTATTTGAAGGGTTGACTGTAATTATAAAGAAAATTATAATTTTTTTTAATCCATATTAAGAAACAGAAAGGAAATATTTGTAAAAATATATATGATATTATAATGTATATATTATGTTAATGTACAATATATGTAATTTAAAATTTACATCATGAATACATAAAAATTATTAAATAAATGCCCATCATAATGTGTAAACCATTAAATCAATTGAAAACTCATAAATTAATAGATAATTAAATGAAAGATGCAGAGTGTTTTAATTGTGCCATATACCATAAGACTCTGGAAGTAAAATGGTGTGTTTGGTATACTTAAAACCCTGTTCTATTCGTCCGTTCCATTGTCTATCCACATATTTTGTGTACACATGTCATTTAAAGCAGCTTATGTTTGAAGCATAAACTGACCAAAGTAAGTTATACAAGTATAACATTTTCCAAAATTAATTGGGAATTTCGTACAAAGGTCTTCTTGTCAGAACCTACCAAGCCAATTGAAATGTTTTTGATGTGTGAATGCATTTGATAGACCACTACAAAACGTGTGTTTTTTGTGCCAATTGGATATTCCACATCGACCCATTCCACATGGCTACCAGGGACAGATAATTCATTCTGATTGGACTTATCTTCAAAGCTCTTGTCAGAAACTACTGAGCCAATTGAATTGATTTATTGCATGAATGAGCCTTGGATGAACCTCTACAAAATGTATGTTTTTTGTGCAGATCGTAAATTCAAGATGGTTGCCACAGCAAGACTAAGTTTAACATTGGACCCTATGAGGAAATTTGTTTAGTCTTTTTTATGGCACGCCGTATTTATATTTATTCCGTTTTGAAGATATCTTATATAATTTATAAGATATCTTATATAATTTATAAGATATCTTATATAATTGGGTTTTTATAAGATATCTTATAAATTATATAAGATATCTTATAAACTTTATAAGATATCTTATAAATTATATAAGATATCTTATAAAGTTTATAAGATATCTTATAAAGTTTATAAGATATCTTATATAGTTTATAAGATATCTTATAAACAAACGTTATATAAGATATCTTATATAGTTTATAAGATATCTTATATAGTTTATAAGATATCTTATATAGTTTATAAGATATCTTATATAATTTAGGAGATATCTAATATAATTCTTTTTATAAGATATCTTATATAATTTATAAGATATCTTATATATTATATAAGATATCTTATATATTATATAAGATATCTTATAAAGTTTATGAGATATCTTATAAATTATATAAGATATCTCATAAAAAGATATGGCACGCCGTATTTATATTTATTCAACTTTATAAGATATCTCATATACTTTATAAGATATCTCATAAACTTTATAAGATATCTTATAAAGTTTATAAGATATCTTATAAAGTTTATAAGATATCTTATATAATTTATAAGATATCTTATATATTTTATGAGATATCTTATAAAGAAAAGTTTATAAGATATCTCATAAACTTTATAAGATATCTTATAAACTTTATAAGATATCTTATAAACTTTATAAGATATCTTATAAAGTTTATGAGATATCTTATATACTTTATAAGATATCTTATAAACTTTTCTTTATAAGATATCTCATAAAATATATAAGATATCTTATAAATTATATAAGATATCTTATAAACTTTATAAGATATCTTATAAACTTTATAAGATATCTTATAAAGTTTATGAGATATCTTATAAAGTATATGAGATATCTTGAACGTTGAATAAATATAAATACGGCGTGCCATACTTTTTACATAATATCTTATCTAGAAGTGCTGGACACTGTAGATTCAGGCTCCATGGAGCCTCTGGTTTTGGTGAGCATTTGTTTTGGGTTTGACAAAAGCCAGAATAAGTTGGAAATCACAATAGAAAGAATGTCCTTCACACACTGAATTCTGTTTGCATGGAAAAATCATAAAAATGAGAAAAAAAAACAAAGAATAAAGCCCTTCACATTGCATTCTGTTTACAGGAATAATTATATAACATTGAAAAACAGAGAAAAAAGTCCATGGGATTCTGTATGTAGGAGTAATCATTATTATTAAAATGAAAAACAGATATTTGTTGGACTTTATCAGAACATCAAGACAGAAGACAAGTATGATTCTTATGCTGGTGTAGATCTATTACCCATGCATAAATTGAAACTAACTATGATAGTCTGACCATTTTCAAAAGATCAAACTTTTTACAAGGATACTGGTCGACTCGGAGTCGGTATAATGTGTCCGAGTGGGGTGATATGTCTTTCTGCGGACAGTTACCTCGTGAGCTAGCACATTAAAAATCCGGCTCAGCGTGTCAGTCTAGTACAAAGCAAGGATCATATTCATTATCATATCAATATGTTCTCATCCTGATATGCACCTGAATGGCCTCGGTGGCCGAGTGGTCTAGGTAGTTCATAATGACTACTACTGATCACCAGCCTGTCAACGCTGGGGTTGTGAGTTCGAATCTCACCTGTGGCGGGGTGTTCGACTCCGATCTTAATTGACAAGGATTGCCATTTTTACTACCGAAGGTCCGTGGTTCTCTCCGGGTACTCCGGCTTCCTACACCAATAAATGAATGAGCCTTAGATGAACCTCTACAAAATATATGTTTTTTGTGCTGATCGTAAATTCAAGATGGTCGCCACAGAAAGACTAACATTGGACCCTATGAGAAAATTTGTTTAGTCTTCTTATCAGAAACTACCAAGCCAATTGAAATGTTTTTATTTATAAGCATTGGATGAACCTCTACAAAAGTTGTGTTTTTGTGCCTATCGGAAATTCAATATGGCTGCCAAAGCCAGAATTAGTTTAACATTGAACACTATGGGAAATTTGTACAAAAGCCTTCTTTAAATATCAGAAACTACCAAGCCACTGAATTTTTTTTTTTTGTATGTCAGAACAAGCATTGGATGAACCTCTACAATAGTTATGTTTTATTTTTATGCCGATCCGAATTCAAGATAGTCACCACAGCCGGATTAGTTGCACATTGGACCCTATCAGGAAATATGTACAAAGGTCTTCTTGTCAAAAAATACTAAGCCAATTGAAATGTTTTTGTTGAATGAAGATCCTTGGATAAATGTCTGCTACAAAAGTTCTGTTTTTGTGCCAATCTGAATCAAGCTAGCTGCCACAGCTGGACTTGGTTTAACATTTTTAAAATTGGACACTGAAAGCATTCTTTACATATCTTATCTAGAAGTGCTGGACACTGTAGAACAATTCCTTACAATCTTACGTAGAAACACTTTGTCAGTTGTGGTCACCTTAAATCCAGGTGAGGGATTCAGACTCCATGGAGCTTCTGGTTTTGGTGAGCATTTGTTTTGGGTTTGACAAAAGCCAGAATAAGTTGGAAATCACAATAGAAAGAATTTCCTTCACACACTGAATTCTGTTTGCATGGAAAAATCATAAAAATGAGAAAAAAAAAAAAGAATAAAGCCCTTCACATTGGATTCTGTTTACAGGAATAATTATATAACATTGAAAAACAGAGAAAAAAGTCCATGGGATTCTGTATGTAGGAGTAATCATTATTATTAAAATGAAAAACAGATATTAGTTGGACTTTATCAGAACATCGAGACAGAAGACAACAAGTATGATTCTTATGCTGGTGTAGATCTATTACCCATGCATAAATTAAAACCAACTATGATAGTCTGACCATTTTCAAAAGATCAAACTTTTTACAAGGATACTGGTCGACTCTGAGTCAGTATAATGTGTCCGGGTGAGGTGAATGTCTTTCTGCGGACAGTTACCTCGTGAGCTAGCACATTAAAAATCCGGCTCAGCGTGTCAGTCTAGTACAAAGCAGGGATCATATCAATATGTTCTCATCCTGATAGTAACCTGAGGGGCCTTGGTGGCCGAGTGGTCTAGGTAGTTCATCATGACTACTACTGATCACTAGCCTGTCAACGCTGGGGTTGCGAGTTCGAATCTCACCTGTGGCGGGGTGTGTTCGACTCCGATCTTAATTGACAAGGATTGCCATTTTTACTACCGAAGGTCGGTGGTTCTCTCCGGCTTCCTACACCAATAAAAACTGGCCGCTGCGAAATGGCCAAAGTGTGCTGAAAACGGCGTTAAACCCCAACTAAATAAGTAAATGATATGCACCTGGCTGCCACTGTACATTAAACAACAATTCATCCATCCATCCATTTTTACAAGGAGCAACTGCAATAAATCTTTTTACTAAAAAGACATTTTACCTAAATCCGTTGATTGGCTTGTTATAAGTAATAAAATTGTCTATGAAGTGATAATGATTTAATGACATAATTTTACACACATATTTTTTTGGCGATTTTGAAATTTCAAGTTACGAATTGCATACGGAAAACATTCGCCACTTTCAAGAATCATTCGTCAATGGCGAAAGTGACGAGCGCTAGCTAAATCTCTGTTTTTAGGGATCAACAAGTTATAACTGAAAGGGGGGGTTTCAGTTTCCTGTTTTCTGAATTTTAACAAGAAAAAATCTTATTTTCACAGTTTCTGGCAATGACAGTAATGTAAAATTCCAGGATAAACCCTGATTTCATGTGTAAAAAAAAGGGGGGTTTTGACCTTCCACTAATATGGAAGCTGTTCCTAACTACAGGATCCTGGCTCATCTGGAACTTTATTTGCCATTTGAGTTATGGTGTCAATGGACATGGTTATAAAAGAGAAACACCTAAGGTCAATGTTAACTCACTTCTGTACTATTAGTAATCTTGCATTTCCAATCAGCACCAGCCTTGCAATGAACTTTCAAACAAGGCAGGGTTTTTGTAACTCATCTGGGTAAGTGCTGGACTCACAAAAATTCTAAGATTCAGGATTAATTTACTTGTGGGAAAGTGTCTGAAATAGTGATCTAGGACTCACAAAATAAAAATTCTTATAAAAACCCTGCAATGTTTAATCCCATGAGACAGATTCAGAGAAGAAAATCTTAACCAAATGGTAAAAGCCCAATCCAGGCCTTGTATCAATGTTTTTTAGCAGAATAGCACCAAATTATGAAAAAGAAATATTCATGTTATCAAAAGTATTAATTCCAGCATGTGTGGTATCAATCTGATTAATTGTTCTGCAGAATATCTACAGCATTGGCAGCCATCTTGGATTTCTGATCAGCACATCAGTAACAATACTTCCTTGCAATGGTCATTCATTACAAGTTTCAAGTCCAAGGGTCAAGTAGTTTCAGAGAAAAAGTTCGAAATTTATCCATTTAGAAAAGCCCCTTTTGGTATTTGGCAACTATGTTCAAGGGCTGGACAGAGAAGCTAGGGGGTGCGAGAGGAGATATAAAATTTCTGACTTCTAACCATTTAGATATATAAACATGATAACATAATTTTCACACGTCGCTGTATGAAAATGGTGAAATTTCCAGTTGAAATGATATAAGAAAAGCTATTTCATTTTTTTTTTTTGGATATGGGTATTTTCCTAGTTCTACACAAAAATAAAACCACTTTGACAAAAAAATACTGTTATTTGTGAAATTCCTTTTAATACTTTGCTACAAATAGCATCAAGAGACAATAAATATGTATGTATACTGTAACAAAATCAACATAAACTCTGAGCAATTCGTAAATTAATCAAAATTACATAAAATCAATAATTTTTTAAGTAAAAGATGTCATTATAATATATATAATTACAGCACCATGGTGTGCATTTAAAAAACAAACGTGTATAGTACCACATGTATGAATATGTATAAAACATGAAGGTCAGACACATATATTTTTTGTTACCAGCTTGTGTTATTTTATGTATTTTGGTATATCAAAGATAGAAATGTACTTTTAATACATGTATAAAACAAAATAATAAATAAACTAGAGGCTCACCTGGCTTTTATTAGACCATTATAAATGTAAGCTCTTTTGTATCCACAAGGCTTTTAAAGAAACACAAAATGTCAAAGTAACCGTGATATTTAACCTTTGACCTAAAATATGTGGAACATTTGCATTTTTCCTTTAGTTAGTCTGCCCATTATTTCCTGAGCAAATGACAAGAAAGTCTTCTCCCATTTGGATTCAATGGAAACTTTGAACAGCCGCTGCCATTGGTTGAGCAGACGAATTTCAACTAAAAGTGGATCGTTTGTAGAAGGTATTGTTGTCATTAATCCTGCAAAGTTTCAAAACATTTCATAATGTAGTTTCAGAGGAGAAGATTTTTAAAAATTGACAAATATAAATCAATATGGCCTCTTACAGCGATATTGTTCATCCATCAGAACAAATGGTGGATTGTTTGTGACAACCTTCCTTACATAATTTCCACCAAGTTAGGTTAAAATCCGCCAAATAGTTTCAGAGAAGAACATCAAAATGTGAAAAGTTTATGGACGAATGACAACATGCAAAGTGATGACATAAGCTCAAATGGCCTATAGGGCAGATGAGCTAAAAAGAAACTTATAAAAATGAAATGATCAGAAGTTAAAAAATATAAACAAATGTGAAAATTGGCAAATTGAGTTTCATGCAGTCTATCAGGAATGTGGTTAATATCATAAATATTCAATTACTCAGTAAAGTGAACTGTGATGTATATACAAGCAAAAATTACTTAGTACAGTGAACTGTTATGTATATACAAGCAAAAATATATGGCTTAGAAAAATTGTAGTGGGAGTCAAATATTTGACAATGAAAGCTACAAAATCACAACATTCAACATTAAACAAATTAGAGATAAGCCACAACTGGAAAGACGCCTACTCTAGGAAAGATACAGGATGAAGTTGCATTAACTAAACCGGTGGCTTATGAGGACCCTAAGTAAAGAATGGTTGAGGTACACCACTTTGCCATCTTTACATATATTTTTTTTAAAAATTGCATTACTTAATACAATTGTGAAGAAGATTATAAAATGTTTTTCTGAAGTGATGATTTTCAAGTTATGATGGTTCAGGAATTTCAATGCAGAGTAAAAATGGCTTGATTTAAAATATTTCTAAATCTTTTAAATAAGGAACAAAGGAAAATTTAAAATATGCATCAGTGTGCATGAAAATATCTTTCATGATTGTTGAATTGATTTATAATAAAAATGTTTTTTATAGTTAGAAGCACATATTTATCTGAATTCTTTGTATTTTAACTGCAAATTTAAGAAAGAAACTTTAAACCAAATGTCCTAATCTACATTGATATAATAACCTCACACAACATGTTAAAATTTCATACTCTGTAATTTCTGAGCAATAGGGAAAAACAGTTGTTATTTGGCTATTCTTTTAATGAAATTCTCAATAAATATAGTAAAATGGAAATATTGCAAACAGTCTCAAAACCGTAATTTGAAACAAAAATCTGAGAATAATTTCTTGTTTTTAGCTCATACATGTATAAGATATATAAAATTTGCTGCAATTTCAAAAATATATATAATATTAAGGTATTACAAAAAAATCTCAGTCCATTTTAGAGTTCTTTGATAGCTTATTCAACATACCCTGCATGTAAACCTATATTATAATATTTCATGAATTATCTTCTGATGCTCACTAATTCAACATCGGTCTTTCATCTTACGGAGACTTAATGGCTACTACAGGACTGAATATAATAAAAAAAAAATCCATAAAATGTTTGAAGAATCCATTATAATTTTAATTTAAAATATATATTTTCTGTCAGCATATGATTAAAGCTGCTCAGACCTATATTTCTGCCATCACCTGTTTCTTTTTTTCCCATCTCTTCATTCACCTTCAATAACAAATCAATAACTGATATTTCACGTTTTTTATTGTCTTTCAAAGTTTTCATCACTTCATTCATTGTTACAAACAACCAACCACCACCATACTCTAAACAGTTGTAATCTGTGTAAGATCTGTACCCTGCAATGTATATACAAAAAAAAAATAAACATTCATACATACATATTTGCAATAATATTTCCAAATTTTTCAAATCTTACAATTTTCATGTGCCTTTTCGAGTAACAATATAATAAGAGCAGACACTTTTTCATTTGGTTCACTTGGTTAAAAATGGTCCAGTTCAAGAAAGGGAAAACTACTGATAAAGAAAAAAAATTATTTTGTAGCCAAAAATTCTATTGGATGTTAAAAGTCAAATGAAGATGAACCCAAGTGAGATTTTGTTAGATATTTATCTATGACAAACAGTATATTACAGATATCATTGGAGCAATGAAGTTCTGCAGACTTTAATCAGATCATACAAGACTGCTATAAAATAGTCAATGTCCAATGCCGATAATTATAAGACAGTGGCAATATTACTGAAATAAACTCTAACGAGACAATGCTGATCTAAACCTTTGATATAAATTTCATTTAAACCTTGTGAGACAGGTAGAAATGAGAATGCTAACAAAATCATGTTTCCATAACAAGAAAATCTGTCTGTGATGATTTTTTAACTCACCCCGAAGCAATGCTGATATAAACCTTTGACATAAACTTTCATTTCAATCTGTTGAGACATTTAAACACGAGTATTCTTATAAAATCAATGTTCCAAGAGGAATAATTAAACAAAATTAAAAACCAATTGTTCAGAGAACAATTGAAGGTCTTTCCACCTCAATTGCAGATTTGTTGATAAAAAATGAGGTTTAAAATGTAATTGTTGGTTTTAGAGCATAGCTAAACTTTCAGTGATTTCAAAGATATATGGTTCTATGTACTGAAATAAGGGAGGTATTATGCTACTTCCCGTATTACAAATATCACTTCTGGTTTGATACGATAGGTTATTTCACAATTTTTAAAAAAATATATGGACTGCTAGTTTGAATAACTAAGAAAAATGTTTATTTCTGGTTAACTAAATGTTTGTGATGAATTATACTGTTTTGCACTATAAACATTGAAAACGTCATTAATGTGACCTTATAAATTGACAATTCTAGACGTTTTCATGGGTTGTATTATTGTCACATTAATTAAGATTCCAATATATCCAAAACGTCTAAAAACGTCTACAGAAATAATAACGTTGCCAGAAATGACGTCATCAAAATTAGTGCCTGAATTTCACGCTTACAATAGCTTTAATTGCTTTAAAAATCTGAAAAAAACTTATAAAGTGTGAAAAAATGCAAAATACGTAATATAGGTCATGACCTTGACCTTTGACCTTGTGACCTTTTTCAAGGTCATTGGTCGTTGAGGTCATTTTAGAAGACCCCATGCCATTATTATGTACCATTGTCAAGTTAAAAACGAAAAACCTTAAGTTTGAAGTTCTAGGCGCAATTACTCTCAAAAGATGACGTCATAAAACTTGAACTCAAATGTAACAAAGTTGCGCATCAATGTCCTAAACATTTCCACCATTACATTTCCTTGGCTATCCACAACCATTTCAGAGGATTAGTGATAACAAGCAAATGTCAAATAATAGAATTTGACCTTGACCTTTGACCTTGATGCCAATTTGAAGGTTATCAATCCCTGATGTTAAAACAAAAGACCCCATGCCTTTATCATGTACCATTGTTGAGAAATAAACGAAAAACAAAAATTTAAACGTTCTAGGGGCAATTACGCCTATAAAATGACGTCATACAACTTTTTCTTAAATGTAACAAAGCTAGGTCTCAACGTCCTGAACATTTTCTCCATTACATTTTATCAGCTATCTTTTACCGTTCAAGAGGAGAAGCGATAACAAGCAAAAGTCAAAATTTAGAACTTGACCTTGACCTTTGACCTTGATGCCAATTTGAAGGTTATCAATCCTTGATGTCAGAACAAAAGACCCCATGCCTTTATCATGTACCATTGTTGAGAAATAAACGAAAAACCGAAAATTTAAACGTTCTGGGGGCAATTACGCCTATAAAATGACGTCATACAACTTTTATGCAAATGTAACAAAGCTAGGTCTCAACGTCCTTAACATTTTCTCCATTACATTTTATCAGCTATCTTTTACCGTTTCAGAGGAGAAGCGATAACAAGCAAAAGTCAAAATTTAGAACTTGATCTTGACCTTTGACCTTGATGCCAATTTGAAGGTTATCAATCCTTGATGTCAAAACAGAAGACCCCATGCCTTTATCGTGTACCATTGTTGAGAAATAAACGAAAAACCGAAAATTTAAACGTTCTAACGGCAATAACGCCTATAAAATGACGTCATACAACTTTTATGCAAATGTAACAAAGCTAGGTCTCAATGTTCTTAACATTTTCTCCATTACATTTTATCAGCTATCTTTTACCGTTTCAGAGGAGAAGCGATAACAAGCAAAAGTCAAAATTTAGAACTTGACCTTGACCTTTGACCTTGACCTTATTTTACTTGTTAGGGGTCATGGACCCTAAATACATAGTTTCATGTTGATATCTCAACTCTAAATAACAATTTGTATGATACACCAAAAGTGAAAGTCGTTTGAAGGGAAATAACTCCTATGAAATGTCGTCAGATCCTTTCCAACCAAATAGAACAAAGTTGCGCACAGATACACTGAAGACATTGCAAAAGATTTTAGGTCGATATCTTTTAAGGTTACAGAGAAATAAAGATAACAAGAAAAGGAGGACGCGGGGAGATAACTCCTATAAAAAAAAGTGTTCGGTTACACAGGGTCAATGGTGAAATCGCAATCACTGTACGATATCATGGGCCAAAAATCCTTTCGATATGTCAAGTAACAAAAAAACATCCTAGACGGCAGAAGAAAAAAAAAAAAAAAAATAATCAGAACAAAAGCAAAAGGTCTTTCCACGGAAAGTGGAAAGACCTAATTAGTCAATCAGTGCTGATCAAAATCATTAAAATCGATTCCATATTTTTACTGTTCCTATAGAGGAATTGGTGATTATTTTTGAACTCTCCTGAGAGAATGCTGATCTAAAGCGTTCATATAAATTTAAATAAAATCTATTCAGAAATGTACATGTGAGAGTGCTTACAAAGTCATTTTTCCATATTTTTACTATACCAAGGGGAATAACTAAGAAATTAATCTGAGAGAATGCTGATATATATAGAATAATAGGTAGTTTCGTTTTTGATACTGACTATATCATGTGGAATATCTAAACTCGCCCTTCGGGCTTATCTAGATATTCTCCATGATATAGTCACTATCAAAAACGAAACTACCTATTATTCTGTTTATCGGTAATTCATTCTTTCCTGAAAAAATATCACTTTTTCAACTAATTTTAATGTGCACTATTTTTCATAGCGGAAGAAGTTGTGATGCGGTTGACCAATATCATTTTGATACACATTCTTGACAGTGAATGGGAAAGGAAAATATTGACCATTTGCGTGAATTGACGCCTTTTCATCGATAATTTCCATAATTCATTTCCATTGGACGATCAGATAAGTAGATCCTTCTGCCGAATATTTTCAGTGATACAGCATGTATGTGATACAATTGTACTCGAAAACATTAGGCAAAAAGATCAAAGCAAATATGTACGAATTGCCGATAAAAAGCTTTTACATACATTTCATTAACATCTGTTGAGAAATGTACACATGAGTGTGTTTACAACATCTGTTGAGAAATGTAGACATGAGTGTGTTTACAGTTAATTTTCCATAATTTCACTGTTCCAAGGATTGATTGATTGATTGTTGTTGTTTTACTGGTACTGTTCCAAGGCGAATAACTCTTAAGAAAATGAGTCCATCAGACTAAGTGCCAATTTTCCAACTTGAACGAGCGAATGCTTATCTAAACTTTGACATAAATTTCATTAACATCTGTTAAGAAATGCAGAAGTGAGAATGATAAGAATGTCAAAATTCCATATGTTTACTGTTCCAAGGGGAATAACTCTAAGAAAATTAATAAGTAATATGTCCGTGGTGATTTTCAAATTCGTTTGAGAAAAGGATGATATAAACAGTCCAAATAAACTTCATTAAAATCGACTGAGACATGTAGACGAGAGAGTGCATACAAAAATTGACAGACATCAGCATTTCTATATCCCTCACTCCACATTGAATGCTGCACCGGAGGACATTTAATTACAATTCATTTGAATGATATTTACATGAATTCTGGTGCATGCAATTTCAGTCTAAATTTTAAAAAATTTGATGAATATTTTACGATTCAATAAAATTATTTTCATTTTACCTGATGATGCAGAAAACATCATTACACTATTTCGTATACACGGCTGTCCTAACTTCCAAGTTTTTGGCCATTGAACCTTTTCCTTCGCCTGAGATAGAGTTTCATTAGATGATGTTCTTCCATGCTCTAGTAAAGTTGCTTCTGGCGTTGTTGTTGTTGTTAAAAGAACAAAATTCCTATTTCATTTTGGCAATTTTTAAAAGTATTTTCTCTTCAATGCTTTGGATTTTGTTGTGCTTTTCAGCATATTAGGCATAATGAGTTGTAAATCAAAGAAGTTTGCACATCTTGTGTATTAAAATTTGTATAATAGAATTTATTATTACCATTGAGTTGAAACCTCTGTTGGTGGACCTAAAAGTCCGTGGAGGTATCGTTACAAGCTCAGTTGTTAGTATTCCAATACTAGCACAAAATTAATACTTTAAAACTTATTGTGCATAGATTTTGGCTTTACCCTTTTGGTCATTTTGGAATTTTTAAGATTTTGCTTTTCAATGTTTTGGATTTTTGTTTTGATTTTCAACATTTTATGCCTTCAGCACAACTGATGTTATAAATCCATGAAATATACAGATGTTTTTGATTAAAATTGGTGTCATAGAAATTGATATCTCACAAATTTCGACTAAGTTATTGCAAAAGAAATGAAACTCTCAATGTTGAAAATATGTGTACCAATACTAAATAAGGACACACAAAACTGCATGTGATGTTGTATTTATTCTTTATCAAACAATTTTAGTAGGCTACTAGATTGTATAAGGGAAATGTTGACTGTTTTCAACATTGAAAGTTAAATTTTTTGTTCAGGTAAATTAATCAATGAGTGATGGATTTCTCTTAGAAGAAATTTAAAGGTCCCATTGAATAAACTCGACAGAGAACAATAGCTATTTTTATTTATTCAATGGGACAAAAGAACTTACAAAAGTTTAAATCAACAGGTAACCTACAAGTGAATCTATGGAAAAGTTTCATTTCTTTCACAAAAAGTAAACACAAGAAGTCTAAGAGTTTACCAAGAGCCATAATATATTATAGCATGTTTTTTGCATGGTATCTGGAGAAGGCCTCGATAAGTTGTATAGATTGTGCCTGATCCTATTGTCTATATGTTTGACAATAAAATATGTTTAAACTATACTAAACTGTTTTTTGCATGGATATATAATTTTGAGCCAGGTTGAGAAAATGTCATGAATATTTTGTCTTTTTTATTTTGACAGAACCTACTTTCCTACATAATAATTTTAACACTGAATTCATATTATAAACTCAAGATTGTCAAAAAAAAAAAAAACAATAGAAAAAATATCTATCAATCTGTGTGTGACATAGTTTTGAATAAATAAATCATTTCATAAGAAAGAGAATAATTGGATTCATTTTTTTTTTCCTGTGGGTGTAGGATTTAAAAATGTCCCCCATGAAATGATGTCCGCCAGACATTATTTCATAGTAAATACTGTCCAAGGACAATATTTACTTATTTAATGTGTCCTGGACACAATTTACCTATGAAAAAATGTCCAAGGCTATGAAAAATTGTCCATGCTATCACTGGACAATTTTTACCATTAAATTTGGTCCTTGAATAGTATATGTGATAATTTTGACATTCTTTTGTGCTTGTACTTAATCAAGTAATTTTAATTCTGTTTCATACAAATTAGTGTACATGTAGATTTTGAAGGTGATCTCATTTTATATCAGCAGTTTAGGAAATATTGGTTAAAATAAAATGAAGTGAAACCTGAGAAGCATGGTATAAACATGAATTAATTATTTCCATATATATATATATATATATATATATATATATATATATATATATATATATATATATATACATGAAAATTTTCAATCAAAGAGCTGTAAGTGGAAATCAGTATTTCATTGTCTAAAGTACATTTCAGAACATTCAATAACTTAATTATAAACATGATTAAATCAATAGAAATATTCACAGATACTGTTAATTATGCCTCCATTTAGTTTTTCATCCTCATTAAACTTTTCTGGGTATTTCTTGGAACTTAGATAATTGTAAATTTGTCAGTATTCACTGCCATCCATTTTATGTTTTACTTCATTTATTTCAAATATACCTTTATTAATTATATAATAAAACATTTTGATAGCGTTTGTATTACCTCCCTTGGAAGACAGAATTTAATAATTAATCAACTGCTATGAAATATTGTCTGCGGGAGGACACTATTTCATAACTATTGCGGTAAATTCTGTCCACTTAAGGGACAAAATTTTATGGCAATGGACATTATTTAATATAATTCTGTGAACAACTGTCCAGGCGGACACCATTTCATAGGACACTATTTTGGCTTACATGGGTATCAGTTTTAAATTTGTAATTTGGTGAGAATTTGCTGCTTTGAGGATACCAAATTTTCCAGTTTAAGAATTTCTAATATTGCAATAATACAATATGAAACAAGAATTTTGTTGGAAAATTAAATTCATGCTTTCACTACAACCATGTAATCCATCATGAAATTGGTATCTAATGGAATATAATAAAATCATTGTAATTTAAAAGCCAACATTTTTCATTACCATGAACTAATATTTTTTTATTTCATGTTTAGGCCAAATAAAACTAAAACTGTCCTGAAAGGGACTAATACCCCCATCCCCCAGCAACATGTCTGTCTTGAAGCTTAAGTTAATATCATAGTATTTTTCAAAGAACTCCCTCAAACAGAGCATCCTGACAATATGCACATCTCCATAATGTGATATAAAACTCCATAAAGTTTCATGAGGATCCTGAAAATTTAGGAGGAGTTGCGGACAACATCAGTTTGGATCGACAACAACATTTGCTTAAGTTCAAATCATCATATTTTCCAAAGTAGTCGCCCAAACAGAAAATCCTGACAATATTCACTTTCCCATAATGTGATCTAACACTCCATAAAGTTTCATGAGAATCATGCAAGTAATGTAGAAGGAGTTGCAGACAACACATGGAACGAAGTTTTAATAAAAGAAATGGCTATGTCCAAACAGCCATATCTTTACATTTCTTGTCCAAAAGGATTTTTTGGGAAATTCCTGACAATATGCACATAGAGTGATCTAACACTCCAGAAAATTTCATGAGAATCCTGCAAGAAATGTAGGAGGAGTTGCGGACAACATTATTTCAAACAGACAGACTGACTGAAACCTACCCGGTATATACCCCACCAATCTTTTGCGGAGATATAAAAATATGTATGGTTCCCATTACCCTAAGCCTACCCTAAAGATTTTTTTGAAATTTTTTAATAAGCATTGTTAAAGTCAGAATGTCTCTACCATAGACTCCATGTTAATAAAATTTGTAAAATGAAAAAAAAATCCCTACCTACCTACCATTTTTTTTTACCTTGATGTAACTGGAACCAGACTTATTTTTTTACTTGGCCTTACTAGTAAAAATAGAACATTTATCATTGTTGTCAACAGTATTAAACATGGTGTTTTTTTTATAGTTATGTTTAAAGGTTTTTAAAGAGAGAATCAAATACTTTGAAACATTTATTATTTGTGGTACACCAATATCACAAATTTAAGGACCCAACAAAATATTATTAATCATACAATATGATGTTCTGATTATGCAGTAAATAGTCATAAATAAGTTGAAATTAATCAAATGAAATGAGATTACAGATTATGTTACATTTCAATTTTTCCCCAGTTTGAAATCAACGAAGTTAAGCCTCCATCAAGTACACAAGGGATCTAAAATAAATGCCCATAAAATAAAAGAAGAAAATGTCTGAGGACAGGAATGCTCCCGCTCAATCTGGCTTATAATATTTATAATGCATTTTTCCAAGTTATAAAGGGGCATAACTCTAGAATGTTAAATGACTCACTGTGCAAATTCGAATTCTGTCTGCGTGTTGCGGTTCTTAAGAGTTTCATAAAATTTTGAAGAGGCAAACTGAAGTTAGAGTGCGGAAACAAAAATTGGACGGACGGAAAGACAGGTGAAGGGTAACACTTAATGCCCCTTTACCCTGCTGTGGAGGGCATAAAAAATCGCAACATGATTTGTTTTAAAATTTGGTTGAAAAAGTAATGGTATTATATTCTTTACTTTGGTGAAATGCATATATTCAATTACATAAATCTTTTTTCACCACAGAACACAACAGAATCTTGTGTGTACTTACCTGAATGATGCAATACACCTGAATCTACTCCTAATCCTGTTACAGTACCTTCGTGTGATCTTGTTCTGCACATCTGTGAAAATAATATTAGAATATAGAGTTTACAATTTAAAGGAGTTATGACAGGCTTTTAATCACGACAACACGATCCCCTTTGATTTCATATTACAAAAAAACAACTATCAATGTTACCTTACCTTGGATTGAAGTCTTATCAAGCTAATTATATACTTTGAAAGTAGGTGCAATTGTCAACGGACAAATTTTAATTAGATGAATAGTCACATGACTGTGTGACGTAGTAAGTTCAACATGAACATGAAAGCAACATTTTATAGACATTCGATCACAAAAGCTAAAAATATGAACATGAAAATGTTTGAAAATGTTTGAAAATGTTTGACAGCTATATCCAGATGTTAAAACGTCTCCAAACACCAAACCCTACAAGTCTGAAGGGTTGTTTGATGACAATAGTAATGTTTATAGGAGTATAATTGACAAATTTCTTTCTCTATCAACACATGCAAAAAGTGAGACTATCATTATGGGTGTATTAAAATGATGCACATTTAATTAAAATCGGTACCAATTTACCTAGAGAATTTACGTGACCACCCGGTGTTAACAGGCCGTTACATGTTATAATGATATAAGTTGTATATTACAGGTAAATAGAACAATAAACGAGGATCGACACGTGAAAGGAACCACTTCTGAGTAGACTTTTGACATCACTGTATGATAGATATCAAATGAATATAAACAAATGTTCAAAAAACGATTAGAGGCTCAGTGGGCTGAGCCTGTATCGCTCACCTGACAAAATGCTTCTACAAACTTCCATTAATTCTTTGGTTGAATTTGCTTCAAAAGTTTCAGAGCAGATGATCAAAATATATTTTTCTCATAGGCTCCAAAGTTAAAAGTATTTCCGCCCTGGCGGCCATGTTTTTTTCAGATTTGAACATAATGAGCCAACTTTGTAAAGGACCTTTTTCATACATCATTCTGGTACAGTTTTATTCAATTTGCTATTATAGTTTTAGAGGAGATGATCAAAATATGTTTTTTTCCATAGGTATGTATGTTAAACTATGTTCCTGCTGTCAGCCATGATGTTTGTCGCATTCGAACGAAATGAGCAATCCCTCTAAAGGACCTTCCATACATCCGTTTGGTTTGATTTTATTTAGTAGGTTCAGAGAAGATGATCCTTAACATATTTTCCTATAGGGTCCAATGTTAAACTATTTCCTGCGCTTGCAGCCATTTTTTTTGGCGGATCGGAAAAATTTCTGCAATCTTAGTAAAGGTCCTTCCATACATCATTCCTGCAAAGTTGATTAAATTTGCTCAAGTAGTTTTAGCGAAGATGAACTTTAACATGTTTTCCCATAGGGTCCAATGTTAAACTATGTCCTGCGCTGGCAGAAATGTTTTACAGCGAATCGGAAAAATTTCAACAATCTCAGTATAGGACCTTCCATACATCATTCCTGTAAAGTTTGGTTAAACTTGCTCAACTAGTTTCAGAGGAGGTGAACTTTAACATGTTTTCCCATTGGGTTCAATGTTAAACTATGTCCTGCGTTGGTAGCCATGTTTTACGGCAGATCGGAAAAATTTCGGCAATCTTTGTAAAGGACCTTCCATACATCATTCCTGTAAAGTTTGGTTAAATTTGCTCAAGTAGTTTTAGAAAAGATGAACTTTAACATGTTTTTCCATAGGGTCCAATGTTAAACTATGTCCTGCTCTGGCAGCCATGTTTTTTGGCGGATCGAAAAAATTTCGGCAATCTTAGTAACGGACCTTCCATATATCATTCCTGTAAAGTTTCGTTAAATTTGCTCCATTGGTTTTAGAGGAGATGATCAATATGTGAAAGTTTACGGACGACGAACGGACGACGGACGCCAAGTGATGGCAAAAGACCATTGTAGAATAATATAAGAGGAAATTAAGTTTACTTAAATAATCCATTTTAAGCATTTATTCATTAGACAGCTGTAAAAATCGGTAAAACATTAAACAAAAAATTTCAGATGCATTTGCATATCATTTATTTATTTAAAAACAGTGAAAGCCAAAATTGTAATTAATTTAATTTAACTCTTTTAAATAATTAAATAATGATGTACAATAAAAGTAGGTGTAACACTGGGAATACATGCAAATGCATATACATACAAATTAGTATGTATATACATACAAATTAGTATGTATATGAAATAGATTATTAGGAAATTTGATTAATGTTTAATAGATATATATTGTGTTTTCATTTAATTAATGATTCATATTTACCAAAATCAAAGAGATTTTATCTGCAATTAGACTTTTCTCACTTGTAATCACAGGTATTATAGTTATTTCATGAAAATACTTTGAAGTATAAACATTTACAAATTCTTTTCTGAAGATTTTAAAGAGAAAAAACTAGAATTCACAGTAAGTAGCAATTTTTCTTTCATTTCTAATTCACAGGAGCTCTTTTCACATAATTTGTAAAGGTAAATTCCAGTCATTTGAACCATCCGATATCTTCTCTTTTTTACCTTGTTCCCATGGGTTGAAACAACTCCCAATATTAACCAAACTCCTTAAATTTTACATCGTTTTATAAATTCATTCAATATTGATATTTTCTAGCTTTTATAAGCACACTGATTTTGTTTGATTCAATAAACAAATCTGTTGTCGCAGGCAGCTATTGGATCAAGTTACCTCACAAGTCCAAAAGCCTTGTTTTCGGAATGAAAATATGAATAATTAACATGTGATGAAAACTGAGGTGAAAATATGTCACATTTATGCATCAGATTGTTTGAACTGTACATATGGCTTTAAAAAATTCATAAGACCAACCGGGTCTGTTATCTAAAATACCAATTACTAGATCATAATCTATAATGATTTTAATTTCTGAGGTTAACAACAACAAATGACCCAAATATTTTTAATCAGCTGGATGACACTCTTCTCTATATTACAGTCAGTGGACATAAGTTTTCATTGCCTCTAATTTTTCCAATAGGTTTCTATACAAATTCACAAATTTTCAAAAAATTATTGTGAAGTCATTTCATAGCCAATTTTCATGAAATTTGTACCATCAGAAAGGAAAATGTTTCAAGTTATTTTGTTTTTTTCATATATATTTTTGCAATTCTAGACTTCTAAACCAGAGTTGTAATGATTTAATCACAAAAAAAATTATCAGGTAAAAAAATTTTATGAATATATATATATATAGGGAAAATTTTCTTTGTAACTAAATCATTGTCACTCGTAAACATACACAAATAAACAATGAAATTTCAAATATTACTTTTTCTAACATTTAAAAAAAAATGTGAATCTGTATAGAAACCTAAGGGAAAAATCGAGAGATGCTGAATAGTTATGTCCACTGACACTGTATATTAATTAAATACATGAACTTTAAAAAAGAATTTGTGTCTGAGTCTGTTCTAAACAATGTATTCAATTTGGATTTAACAATTTTCCGGTGTCCAAGTAAATGATACTTTTGTAAATGTATAGATTCATTCAATACAGCATGATGCAGTCCAAACATATTTCCAATTCATTGTTTTCCACCTAGGTGTCGAGATATTGGATAAATTCAAACAGCCTTAGCTGGTGTGCTAAAAGGGTGTTGTATAACAATATCCCCAGCAAATTAAGCTATGGAAAAAATGTACTCTAAGTTAAGTTACATGAACACTTTCTGTGAACTATTTTAACTGCTAAAAATAAACTCAACGACAATGAACCCTGAAAATTTTTGTTGTTGAGTTTATCTTTAGCAGATAAAATAGTTCACAAATAGTGTCTATATAACTAAGATCAGAGTACACTTTTTTCACAAAACTTTTTAGTTTCACTACAAGTTTTAACCATTGAATTATAATGTAATGCATGCTCAATTTACAAGTATTTGGAGCAAATTATTTAAAGAAAGGAGTCATTTTTGACAATTAATGTTTATTCTGTAAAAAAGATATCGCTTTATTGCCAAAATAATGGAATAACAGTTCATATTATAGTGCAAATGTGCAAGAAGTTTCACGAAGAAATTGGCCTTGGTCATTAGGAAATTTTGAAATCCTAATTTTACGCTAAATACAAACCATAAATATTAGCCAAAAAGGTATCAAATTGTTTTTTCTCATTTTACAGATAAAAACAATACTTAATGTTTGTATTATTAATTTTTCAAAATTTCACATTATGTTCGCATTATGTTATGACAGAGACATATATGTCTTGATCTGGTTGTGATAATCATAATTTGTCACGATCATCTTTTACAGCACTTTGCTCTATGTTGTAACTTTTTGTAAGTCCTTATGTATGAATACATGAATGTATAGTAAACAGAGAAACAAAGAAAAAAAAGAATATATTTTTAAAGAGAAGCATTTTGTTGTTGTTTATATATAAAGTTCAGTAATTCTATTTGCCAGTTTGTCAATTTCCTCTCCGTTTTTTTGTTAATATTACAACTTTGTATCGTAATTCTAAAAAATAACTGTTATTTAAATTAGTTCACTAAAAAAGTTCAAAGTTTGATGAATGATGTGGATTGTCGTACAAGTAACATTACAGTACAATGAGAACAAAAAGAAGTGTCCTTAATAAGATGAAAGTGTCTTCTATTGTCTTACAAAGGACACTTCTTTTGTTCTCGTTGTACTGTATCTATTACCGTACTTAATCCTTTCTGAATTGGATTGAAATCAAATTTTTATAATAGATTGTTAAAGAATTTTCTGCTTTGCACACCAATGCTTGCTATTCTTTATGTTTTTGTTATTTATAACATATACAAAAATATTTATGTGATATGAATGTCTTAACTTGCACTACCACAGTATGATTTCTTATTGAAAGTCCAGTTAAAACTATGATAATAATAATAATAGAAAAATATAACTTACTTGCATTAAGAATATTATATTTTTATCTTGAAATTCTCCGAATATGTCCAGTAAATCTTTTATTTTCATAGTATATCCTGTACTTAAATTACCCCTCCACCATCTTATTTCAAAAGATGCTGCCTCATCTTTTCCATTTCCAGATGTCAATTCATTTTCTTTTCCATGTGAACTAATGGCCAGAACAAGATGTTTGTACTTCTTCTTCTTGAACTTGTTTTGTACTGACAAACAGAGACAAACAATAAAGACATTAAATCATCGGATACAGATTTCTCTATCTGGCTTAAGTAAGGTCAAGATAGGGATATTCGAAGAAGGGGGAAAACCAAAACAGCTGATTAACTCCGGATAACAATGAAGACAAGTCCAAAACAATACAAACACTACACTTAAAAACAAAAAAACATATGAACAACATGGACCCCAACAAAAAACTCAGGTGCTCCGGAAGAGTAAGCAGTCTCTGCTTCCTGCAGGACACCCGCCAAATCAGGTATGAGGAGCGGACAACATCAATGGAACAGGTCCATTTTCATTTGGGAAACGGTTTTTTCACTCCTGTCAACCAAGTCATGATAACATCCATAAAACTTTAATGAGGATGACTGCAACTTAGGAGCAACATACCCCTGTTTGGGTAACTTTTTTGTCAGGAGCCGAGCTCTGTCCAGGAAGTCAATATCTATGTCACAAGCTCTGGAATAACGTGACCAGTTTTTTCCCAAGCAGAGCCAAGAGAGTAGAATTCAGCATCACAACTGTCAATTAATGTCAATCACAGTTATAATACACCTCAAGTGATATTGATCATTACAGTAGTTAACTGTAAACAAACTAGATCACACTGCCACTTTTACTTTATTAATAAAAGAAGAATTATTCAAAATGATAAGTTAGAACTACTTTAAACTAATTCTTAACATGCGTTAATTATAAATCTATAATGTGAACAAGACCAGACAAGTTTATTAATCCAAGACAAGACAAGTTTATTAATCTAAGACAAGACAAGTTTATTAATCCAATCACAGAGCCCCAAAGTGAGCAGTATTATTATTCAAAACATAAATTGTAGAAAAAATAATCTAGGAAATAAAACAGTAATTGTTTATGAAAACTAGAGGCTCAGAGGGCTGAGCCTGTATGGCTTACCTGGCATGAAAGCCCTTTTTATTGATTTACCTCAGAGAAGTCACTTCTCCCTATCATTATGAAGTGTGGTAAGCCTTGTACAAACCATCAAGGTCCTTCTACTTACAGGTCAGCATATTCTAAAATTTGGTGGTTTCAGAAGATTTTTGCATGTATTTCCCATAGGGTCTTATGTTAACCTAAGTCCTCTGCTGGTGGCCATCTCGAATGAGGGATTGGCCTCAAAGTAACAACACTTGGTCAGCACCTTATGAGGAACATTCAGGCCATGTTTGGTTTAAATCAATACTGCAGTTCTGTGGATTTTTGTTATATACCATAGACATTTTCTGTCAAGTTTGGATTTATTTGGCCAAGCAGTTTCAAAATAATTTTTTTTTAAAAATCAACCAATCAGAAACAAGAATTGCCCATGGTGGCCATGTTTGTTGCCTGATTGGACAAAATGTGGAAACTTTGTAAAGATCCTCCCATTGATGCTTCCCGTCAAGTTTCGTTCCATTTGGCCAAGCGATTTCAGAGAAGACTTTTTTTTTATATCAGCCAATCAGAAACAAGAACTGGCCCATGGCAGCCATATTTGTAGTTCGATCGAGACAAAATGAGGAAACTATATAAAGGACTTCCCATATATGCTTCCTATCAAGTTTCATTCCATTTGGCCAAGCAATTGCAGAGAAGATTTTCTTATAACAGCCAATCAGAAACAAGAACTGCCCATGGTGCCATATTTGTAGTCCGATCGGGACAAAATAAGAAACAGGGTAAAGAACCTCAAATAGATGCTTCCTGTCAAGTTTCATTCCATTTGTCCCAGTATAGTTCAAGAGAAAATTTTTTTTAATCAATCAATGAGAAACAAGAATTTCCCATGGTGGCCATGTTGGTTGCCAGATCGGGATGAAATGAGGATATTTTTTAAAGAACCTCCCATAGATGCTTCCTGTCAAGTTTCGTTCCATTTGGCCCAGCAATTCCAGAGGAGAAGATTTTATTATATCAGCCAATCAGAAACAATAACTGCCCTTTGTGGCCATATTTGTAGTCCGATTGGTACAAAATGAGGAAACTTTATGATTACCCCCATATATGCTTCCTGTCAAGTTTTGTTTCATTTGGCCCAACTGTTTCAGAGGAGAAGATTTTTGAAAACTCAGCCAATCAGAAACAACAATTGCCCATGGCGGCCATGTTTGTTGTCAGATTGGGATGAAATGAGGAAAGTTTATAAAGGACCTAACATAGATGCTTCCTGCCAAATTTTATTCCATTTAGCTCAGTGGTTCAGAGGAGAAGATTAAAATGTGAACAGTTAACAGACGGATGGACAACGGACTGATGCCAAGTGATGACAAAAGCTGGCCAGGTGAGCTAAAAAGACAATATGAACGTTTATCAATAGCAAAGACTTGTAATACTGCAGTCAATACCACCAAACTATCTTGTAATGAGACTTATATAATTATGGCATATTACACATAATCTGAACATTTAATTTTGTTAAAACATACACATATTACTGACCATAATTAAATCCTCATATTGGATTTTTTAGTCATTGACAAGTGAGCATTAGTTAACTCAAAAAGGTTATTAACTATTTCTTAGTAAAATATGTATATAATTTATATTTTCAAAATTAACTCTGAAATTTTGTTGAAGTCGAGCTACCGGCTTGAGCTATGAGAACATACAAAGTTATAAAGGACCTTCCATAGATGCTCCATACCAAAAATCAGTTCATTTGGCTTTACAGTTTCAGAGCAGAAGAATATTTAAATTTGGACCAATCAGAACACGTAAATTATCATGGGGGCCATTTTGTTTCACGGACCCGGATGATTTATGCAAACTTTGTAAAGGACCTTTCATAGATGCTACAGGCCAAGTTTCAGTTCAATAGGTCCAGGCATTTCAGAGGAGAAGATGAAAATTTAAAAGTTTACAGACCGACGGACGGACAATGGATGCCAAGTTTATATATTACAAAACCCAGTTTATAGAAATTAATGTCACTGAAGTTCTGTCACTTGATATTCTTAATTTTGTGCAAATAGAAGAATTCATGTATTACAAGATTGGTTGATATATTTCTGATAAAGAAAGAAAAGACTTTTTTAATTTTGAGCAAATTAAACAAAAAATCAAACATGTCAATTTTTTAAGTATTTGAAGTATTATTTTGTCTAGTATACCAAAATACATCAAAGCTGGTATTAAAAATAGTTTTGATAATTTCATTGTAGTTGACAATTTTTTCCAGAAAATTTTAGTGAATAAGAATTTAGAATTTAAATATAGAAACATAATTGAAAGGATAGTGTGTATGCCAGTTGATAGATTTATGAAGTTGGAAAAAAATCTTATAGTGATTCATACAATGAAATGCGTTTCAGCTTAGCGTAGTGACAAAACTAGTAATAGCAGAAACAAACATTACGACAACAATACTCTAACATATGTTTTCATTGGTTTATACAGACTAATCAATGAAAACTATATATTAATTTTTTAACAAGTACATGTAGTTTCCTTTTCATATACTTTCCTTCCATCTACTTTTACAAGTAAGAGACAATTCAACTATATGTAAAAACAAATTTTTTCCTCTCAAAAACTAATTACCAGGGTACTTCATCTCAGTGTGACATTGATGTACCTTATTAGTAATTTTTTGTTTTCCTTTCTTCTAATATTAAAAAGTGTCTCAATTATTAAGGATTGAACAATTACAGGACAATATTTCACACTGTACCAAATTTACTGAAAAAAAGTTATAATATTGTTCAATAATATACTGGTGAATAAGACATAAAGGTATATATGTTGTATATTTTTAAGCTTGAATGTAGGAAGTTGAGTTTTTCTCCCCAACATGTATTTCATAGAGTATACTAGTTGTAACATAGATAAAAGTATACTATAGTTTCAAATAGAACAAACAAGGAAAATTTTTTATTGGTACCTTTAGATCATATGACTGCCCAATGGGGAGATAACTCCTGCTTACATTTTCAAGTTCTTTTCACAATTATGTTAGAATATAATAACTAACATATTACTTTATCATCGGTGTCAGAATGGTTGTTATGTCATTGAATAATACTACTGGTCTATTCTTTTTAATAGCATGATTAGCAGTAAGTTCGCAATTAAATTGGAAATGCAGCTTATTATAGTTGAAAGATTATCATAAATTGGGCGATAAAGATGCTTATAACGTATTCTTCTCAGACAGGCTATTGAAGAATTATCAGGAAAATTAATAAGAATAAGGAAGAAATGTTTGTGTTCTATTCCTAAAATCTGTCATAATAATTGTAACAAATATTATAAAAAGACGATACTGTAGCATAAAATTCCAATTTAATGTGAGAGTTATTGGTAAAATAGGTTACAATCATTACAGTTTTGTGGATTATAAGACATTCAAAATTTTACTGAAAATAATTTATAATATTGATATATACAAATGTTGCTTATTTTTGTCCACAAGATCCTTGTAATCTGAGTTTTCTCCATTTTTTTCCTTGAGTATAATATTTGTAACGGCTGAAAAGGTAGTTTATTACCGGTATATTTATGGAAAAAATTAAATGAAAGAAGAGAATTGTTTTACTGCAATTGTACCTTTCAGATGAAATGAATATAGATGGTAACTTGCTGATAAGGGAGATAACTCCTTTACGTATATTTCTAGTGATATGTTTTTATAAAGAGTGTTCACAGTATGTAATTTAAAAAAATAATTGTATCTTGTTATTTAGTATCCTTAATAGTTCTTTAAAAATAGTGCACAGTAAACACATTGAACTAGACCTTTCTTCTGGTTACAGTTCCTGAAAAACCCATGTCACCCATGATATACAATGTAGCTTTTATTTTAAATAAAATCCTTACTCCCCAAAAAATATATGAATTTCAGAATTGTTGCACGAGTTCATTGAAATAGATACAACCTTTGGTTATGTTGAAAACGTATAGCTTTTTAAAAGTACCCCCTTCCTTATTTTTAAATTCAAATTTTTTCCCAACCATTTCTTTTTCCTTGGCAGGATCGGACCATTTGAAGAGACTCAATTACTTCAAAATAAAATTAAACATGGAGAGCTTTAGAATACTTTCAATAAATTGTCAAGGTTTAGGCGATATAAATAAACGAAAAGATGTCTTTAATTACCCATCTTAGGTTAATTTCCTGAAAGACTGCCAGACTTTCAAATTTTTGGAAAAGTACCAAAAAGAAGTCCCCAAAAACCAATATTTTGGCAATAATTTCTATTTCCAAGGGCATCACCTCTCACAAGTTATCCAATCAGCATATAACTAATACTAGATCTAAAGCTCATCACAATATGCTTACATACCAAAAATCAGATCAGTTAGTTCAAAAGTTTCTGGAAAAATGTATTGTGACAGACAGACCTACAGACAGTCAGTGACGGAGTGAAAACCAATAGTCCCCTTCGGTACTGTTGGTAGGGGACTAATAAAGTTTAGCATCTGTTCACATCACAAAAGAAATAGACAAAAATCACCAATCATTAAAGATAATTATAAAATCACTTACACTTCCATAGTTGATCTTGAAATTCCTCTCTATTTGGAACTTTGAAATTCTCTTGACCGTCACCCATATCCGTAACTTCACAGCCTTCCACATTTGTCCAAAACTTTCGGAACATATCTTCATCATCCATGGCACTTTGTTGTTTAAGACAAAATATTTTGGCAAGTATCTTTCCCTGTGAACCTGCCATATCCACAATTTCTTCACTCAAGTCTTATAATCAAATTCTAAAATTAAATGGATAGAAATATATATCAATTCTTCAATAATAAGAAAGTAATTATTTCTTAATTTTGTACTAAAGAAATTTCTTATTTTTTTAATTTGACATGGCTATTTCAGAATTACATTGAGGATATTGATTTTTAGTTATACAAGTTCAATGAACTTGTGACAAAGATCAGCATATGTAACAATAATCATACAAATTATTGAAAAAATGCTTAACGAAACAAACTACAAATAGTTCAGTTCAAAGGGCAAATCAAGAGTCCCTGTTCTTCAGTTCTACAAATTGTTTTCAATAAATGTTTCTGAAGTTTAAACACCATGATTAATTAAGATTGTGGGTTATTGATTTATAGGTTTATCACCAAACATAATTTTTTTCATATCATTCTTGTCAAAAATGGTGATGTCCCCTTATTCTGCACGTCCCCTTATTCTGCATACCTGTCATTTCGGCACTTTCCAATGAATATTTAGAAACATTCGTAGTTTGTTTTGTTCATAATCAAACTTTGTTCCATTTTGTATCCAAGCAATTTTAGAGACAATGAATCAACAGTCCGTCTGTGTAATGGTCTTTCTGAAATCAGACACATTATACCGACTCCGAGCCGACCAGTCCCTTTTGAAGAAGTTTATCCAATGCTTGTTTACACATAAAAACATTTCAGTTGGCTTGATTTCTGACAAAACGACCTTTATAAAAATTTCCCCATAGGGTCCAATGTTAAACTTAGTCCGACTGTGGTGGCCATCTTGAATTTTCTGATCGGCACAAAAAACAAGCCTTTTGTAGAAAAAACATAAATTTTTACAGAACCATCCAATTAACATTCCTGCCAAGTTTGGTTCATTTTGGTCGGGTGGTTTCAGATGAAAATGTGAAATGTGGACAGACGACTGACCACGGAGGCAAAGTGTTGGCAAAAGCTCACATGCCCTTTTAGGCCAGTCGAGCTAAAAAGGCATTCATGATTTTTTTTTCATAAAAAAATTCCAGCTAATAAAAAATGTTTTGCTTTCATGAGAGAAATCAGGTTCATTTGTTGTATTTTTTCTGTTTATGTTTAAAATTGTCATGATAATAAGATAATACCAGAAATCTACGATTACAAAGTTCGCCTTGTTCCTTCACTGATTTTGGTGTGTGGCTGTGTAGCTCCCCAAGATGCACCCTTACAGCAAGTAATATGATTGTAGGTTGCTTGGTATCAGAGAACTGAACTCATACGTAAAACTTAACCTAAGTAAATGAAGCGCAATAAGTAGGTTAGAATGACCTAATTTGGTGGGAGGTTGTGTTACTCTGTGAGATGCATCCCCACACTAAGTAATATGACTGTACGTTGCTTGGCATCGGAGAACTGAACTCAGACATAAAACTTAACCTAAGTCAATGAAGCGCAATAAGTAGGTCAGAGTGACCTTCAATTTTGTGGGAGGCTGTGTTACTCCACAAGATGCACCCTCCCACCAAGTAATATGACTGTAGGTCGCTTGGAATCAGAGAACTTAACTTGGACGTAAAACTTAACCTAAGTCAATAAAGCGGAATAAATAGGTCAGAGTGACCTTATTTTGGTGGGAGGCTGTGTTACTCCCCAGGATGCAACCTGACATCAAGTCATATGATTGTAGGTCCCTTGGTATCGGAGAACTGAACTCGGACATAAAAAACTTAACCTAAGTAAATTAAGCAAAATAAGTAGGTCAGAGTGACCTTATTTTTGTGGGAGGCTGTGTTACTCCCCGTGATGCATCCTCACACCAAGTAATATGATTGAAGGTCCCTTGGTATCGGAGAACAAAACTTAACCTTAGTCAATGAAGCGTGACAAGTAGGATAAAGTGACCTAAATTTTGCAGGAGGCTGTGTTATTCTCTGAGATGCATCCTCACAACAAGTCATATGATTGTAGGTCCCTTGGTATCAGGGAACTGAACTCGGACTTAAAACTTAACCTAAGTCAATGAAGTGCAATAAGTAGGTCAGAGTGACCTTATTTTGGTGGGAGGCTGTGTTACTCCCAGTGATGCATCCTCACACCAAGTAATATGATTGAAGGTCCCTTGGTATCGGATAACAGAACTCGGTCATAAAACTTAACCTTAGTCAATGAAGCACGATAAGTAGGACAAAGTGACCTAATTTTAGCTGGAGGCTGTGTTACTTCCTGAGATGCATCGACACACCAAGTAATATGATTGTAGGTCCCTTGGTATCGGAGAACAGAACTCGGACGTAAAACTTAACCTTAGTCAATGAAGCGCGATAAGTAGGACAAAGTGACCTAATTTTAGCTGGAGACTGTGTTACTCCCTGAGATGCATCCTCACACCAAGTAATATAATTGTAGGTCCCTTGGTATCGCAGAACTGAACTCGGACATAAAACTTAACCTGAGTCAAGGAAGTGACCTAATTTTTTGTGGGAGGCTGTGTTACTCTCTGAGATACATCCTCACATCAAGTAATATGAATGTAGGTCCCTTGGTATTAGAGAAATGAACTTAAATGTAAAAATTAACCTTAGTCAATGAAGCCTAATAAGTAGGTCAGAGTGACCTAATTTTGGTGGGAGGCTGTGTTATTCCCCAAGATGCACCTTCACACCAATTAATATGATTGTAGGTCATTTATTATGTTAAAACTTATTTTTGACATAAAACTTAAAAGCCAGTCAACCGTGTAATATGTAACTGAGATGTGGCTGAGGATGAAGACATGCACGTGGACGTGGACGCCAGGGTTACTCCATTAGTCCCCATAAATTTTGTTGAGGCGAACTAAAAAATAGAGGCTCTCAATAGCCTGTATCGATCACCTGAATTTAACTTTTCACCTTGAGCAGGACCAAAAATTTAAGTGTTGCAGTCAATTTGGCTGGTTTTTCTATAGGTTTCTATGTTAAATTAAGTTTTGCTGCGGCAGCCATCTTGGTTGACAGTCAAGCTCAATGGACATATTTCTTAAAGAGAACCATCTAAGGACCATTACTACTAAGTCTTGTTCCAACTGGCTAAGTGGTTTCAGACAAAAAGATTTCTAAAGGAATTTTCCCATAGGGTCCTACATGAAACTAATTTCGGCTGTTGCGGCCATCTTGGTCGACATTTTAATCTTCTCCCCTGAAACCACTGAGCCAAATGATATTAAATTTGTGAAAAGTTAAATGTGAAAGGGACGGACGAAAGACTGGCCTTTGGCTAAAAAGTGGGGCTTGGTATTTTGTGAGGGTTAAATAAAGAAAGTAAAAGAGGAAACTATTTCATATGAAAAATTATCCACAATAAAATATTCCATGAAAAATTATTAAATTTTCTTTATATGGGAAAATATTTAATTAAAAAATATTATCCAGGATAATTTTTCTTGTAATAATCTATCCTGAATAATATTTCATCATGAAAAATTTAGAAAATTGTAAATATGAAAAAAAAGGGGGGGTCAATGCCCACATAGTACCTGTGGGCGAGTTTGATATAAAATTTTGAAATGGGGCAGGATGTCTGGAAATTGGGGGGCAAGTTGGTCGAAATGGTTTACGAGTTGGTGGTGGACAAGTAGGCAGTGTGGTGAGTTGTCCTGCTTCCAATTGTAAAATTATACCCAAATAAACCAAATAACTTGAAACTATTTATTTCCGATTGTGAAAATTTCATGAAAATTGGTTGTGAAATGACTTCACAATAATTTTTTTAAAATTTGTGGATTTGTATAGAAACCTATGGGAAAAGTCGGAGGTGATTAATAATTTAACTACAAATAAATGTAGCTCCTCAGCCTCCTGTCACCTGTGACAACTTTCGACTCCACTCCGCCGCAGGAGCTACATTATTGTAGCTAACGAATAATTATGTCCACTGACTGTTAATATATCGTCAAAATGTGTTTAACAAGTACCAACCGAATACTTATTCGTGTACTATTGTCTTTTTTATTTGTACTCTGACGAAGAAATTTCAAAAAGATGAAAACGAAAGTAGATCAGTCATTCGGCACTCCTCGGATTATACTGAATGGCAGCGAAATCTTCCGAGGATTGCCGATTGGTAGCTCAGTAAGGTCAACCCAGGTGCAAATGATCATGATCTAAAAGAAAGTACTTCGTATTTTGGAGCACCGCCACATGTAATTTTCAAGAACCAAGTCAACTTTTTGTGTCATTGTCTTGTCTTAGGGCTACCACCAATTACAGGTTTATATCGCAAGCCGTTTTACTATTAATATTTATTCTAACTTCAGGATATCTAATAAACTTTATAAGATATCTCATATACAACTTATAAGATATCTTATATGGTTTATAAGATGACAACAAGTTTTAGCTTTCTAAAAAGCTGTGGACTGCTTCGCTGTATCTTAATTTATGGTAATATGTGAGCATGTGGATGTTGATTTAGTATTGGAACTCTCTGTTGACCATTAAAATTTTCCGCGCGAAAACAACAAATATAGACACGACTCTGGAGGTGTGCCTAGATTGGCAGAAGTTATAAAGGAGAGATCATGCATTTTTTGTTGTAAACATAGGATTATAGTGTATACGATTAAGCAAAACAAACCGTGTGTATTGCAGATAAACAAAGCAAATATACAGGTATTAATAATTGATTTCACTGATATAACGTTTTATCGTTTTTCTCTATGGCTATATCGACCTGCTGAGGCCTTCAGAGTTTCCCGTATTTCGGGACTGTGACGTCGTAAGTACATATTATCAGGTTTTCTGCAAACGTATATCGTAAAATATCAGCCGCGAGACACAAAGTGAAGCTTTTTCGGCGAGTGAGCGTAGCGAACGAGCTAAAAAGCTTCATATTGTGTCGAGCGGCTTATATTTTACAATATTTGTTTGAAGAAAACTTGATGACAAATTTATCGTATTGTTAACTAGCAATAGTAATGTAATTTCTTACTTTTCAATGGCCATCTGCCTATAACCGGATGTTTTCCTGATATATTCGGGTCAACGTTGGGTCAAGCATTATGACGTCGCTGATATATTCGGGTCAGCTCATATTAGGGTCGGGTCAACTTTTTACGACGTCACAGTGCCGAAATACGGGAAATTGTGAAGGCCTCAGCAGGTCGATATAGGAATGGGGAAATACGATAAAGAGTTGACCCGACCCTAATATGAGCTGACCCGAATATATCAGCGACGTCATAATGTTTGACCCAACGTTGACCCGAATATATCAGGAAAACATCCGGTTATAGGCGGATGGCCATTGAAAAGTAAGAAATTCCATTAAGATTGCTAGTAAACAATACGATAAATTTATCATCAAGTTTTCTTCAAACAAATATTGTAAAATATAAGCCGCTCGACACAATATGAAGCTTTTTGGCTCGTTCGCTACGCTCACTCGCCGAAAAAGCTTCACTTTGTGTCTCGCGGCTGATATTTTACGATATATACGTTTGCAGAAAACCTGATAATATGTACACACATAGTTAATTTTCCGGCTTTTGATGAATTATCCTGAACGAGTAAAGTCTGTAATTCTTTATCTCATTTAAACTACTGAATGGCTGTTGCTTTATCTCAGCCGCATCATAAAGTAACCAATCAGCGATCAGTAATTATTTCAAGATGGCGTGTATGCATATGTCTACTGAAACTAATAGCTCCGCACCGTGATGCGAAGCAAATATAGCCAAGGAGCAATAAAAAAACGTAATCCATTAGACAGACGAAACCCGGGAAGACCAGGAGTGAACTCAGGTGCTCCGGAAGAGTAAGCAGCCTCTGCTCCGTATGCATGTACGGTACCCGTCGTGAAGTTTAACAAAAGTCAATCCGGTGGTAGTCACAAATCGCTGGAGGTACATGGTAATGTTACGACAGTGAGTACAGGCCCAACATCATCTTAGATATTGGAACACTGTAACGGTAAATCAATTTGTGATGACGACCGTAAAATTTCCTAAGTGTTGACATCAACTTATCCCTGATAAAACCCTGGTTAAGAAGCTTTTGTGATAGCAGTAATACTCTTTGTCGAAAGTCATGGTAACTTACTTGAATATCGGATAAGCTGAGAAACGTAGACGCCATATGCAGGCGATGCTGGTATATTGCTACTCAAGAAGGGAAAGTTAGCAATATGAAAGTCGAAGTCATCACGTTTGTCATAAAGTTTTGTCTTCAGATTTCCCACATTGTCTATTTCCAAATCCAAATATGAAGCGGACTTTGATGTATCTGTAGTATCCTTAATTTCAAGTTCACTGGTGTAGATGAGATGTAGAAAGTCTTGGAAATTATCGTTATTTAACGACAACACGTCATCTACTAGTATATAATGAACAGTGAAATTAAAGGATTGGCCTAGTTTTTTTTGTTTTCACTCAGAAGCCCTTGAATGAAGTCCGCTTCGTATGAGTACAGAAACAGATCGGCGAGGAGAGGAGCACAGTTGGTTCCCATTGGAATGCTGATTGTTTGTTGAAAAATTTGACCGCCAAATTCAACAAATATGTTCTATGAGAAAATCTAACATGTTTGTAAAATCATCTTCAGAATACTTTTTGTCAGAATCAGAGTGGTTCTTAACGAAATAAGCCTTTTCTCTACCTAAAACTATAAATTTATACCTGCGTGTGCCATTTTTCTTGAAAAAAAAACATTGATGAACTAGTTGTTTCAATCGATATTTTAATTGAGAATGTGGTATGGTAGTATAGATATAGAGAAGTCGAATGTTTTTATACTGTTGCATGTAGCCAAAGATTTTGATTTTAGATATTGTAATTTTTTCGAGTTTATAGTTTATAAGATATCTTATATATCTTATCAATGCTAAATAATAATGATGTTCAACAGTACAACTTACGATCTGTCTCTAATAACGATATATTTGTTGATTTTAAAATTTTAAAATTTTAAAATTTGTAAATTTTTACAGTTTATAGTTTATAAGATATCTTACATATCTTATCAGTGCTAAATAATAATGATGTTCAACACTAATAACGATCTATTTGCTAATTTTTTAATTTTTTTAAATTTGTAAATTTTTTAAGTTTATAGTTTATAAGATATCTTATGCTAAATAATAATGACATTCAACAATACAACTTACGATCTGTCTCTAATAACGATCTATTTGTTCCAAGACCAAATACTAATTTTTATATAAAAAAACATCTTTTCATTATTCTGCAAACAAGGTATGGAATAATTTACCATTCACAATAAAAAAAAAATGTCGTAATGTGGAATTATTTAAGAAAACATTGTTACAATCATTTTATTGAAATCTCTGTGCAAGTCAAATATTTTTTCTTGTGTGGTTAGAATATGAAACAATTGCCATTTAAATGTTATATATATTGTATTTTGATGTATGAACGTTAATTGTATACATGTATCTTGTTTGCGTAATTGTATACATGTATCTTGTTTGCGGGCCTCAATGAAAATTAGACTAGTTGTAATTGAGTTACCCTCTTTAAATAAAGAATTTATTATTATTATTATTATTATTATTATTATTATTATATAATTTATAAGATATCTCATATAATTTTCTTTATAAGATATTTTACAAATTATATGAGATATCTTATAAACTATATAAGATATCTTATTAACTATATGAGATATCTTATAAAGTTTATAAGATATCTTGAAGTTAGAAAAAAATAGTAAAACGGCTTGCCATAATTACTAGTAAATGAATTTTACTATTTTTTTTCAAAGGCTCTGATTTTCAACAAGGCAGGCAGGCACACTAAACAGAATTTATCTTTTAATGGAAGAGAAATTGAATGTGTATCCCATTACAAATTCCTAGGCATACATTTTTGTGCATCAGGGTCTTTTTCCATTGCTCAAAAGGAACTTTATAAGAAAGCTGTAAAAGCATATTACAAACTTAGAAAGATTTTTTATCTTTTTGGCCCAACATAAAAAAAAAACAGTATTCACGTTTCTGACCATACCATAAAATCAATTCTTTTGTATCAAGATAAGAAATTTGGGGATATTTTAACCCCCTCAATACTAGGTTTGAAAAGGATGATATGCCTATTGATCAAACTTACTTTGTGAAAAATTGCACATTAAATTTAGCAAGTTGATTCTTGGGATAAATAAAAATGCTACTAATTCCGCTAGCTGTACTCTCCGAATTAGGACGCTTTCCAATTCATTTTGATATTTATATAAAAGCCTTGGTCAAGTTTTGGTACCGACTTCAAAACTTGGGCAAAGTCATTCAGTGGAAAATTATGCAGCTATAGCAAATTTAATACAGTTTTTGGACTTGAAAAATGTCTCATGTTAATGCAATCTTTTGAGCAGCGGAGAAATTTCACCAGATTACGTATCTCATGCCATAGGTTACAAATAAATTTAGAGGTCGTTATCAGGGTGCTCCTCGACAAAATAGACTGTGTCTCAGGTGCACATCTTCAGAGATTGATGATGAGAAACATTTTTTATTTTCATGTACAACCGCTCCTCAGTCCGAAAGAACTAAAATGAAGGACCTGATTAATAATATGTGTCAAATTTTTGATAGATTAAACCATGAACAACAATTACATGGAATTATTCTGGCTTTTGAATAATGAAAATGTGGAAATTTTAGTTTCTATATTTCTAAATTGATTATTGAGGATAAAATATAAATGTTTTTAATGTCACGTACTGTTTGGCTATTATACAATTGGTACGATGTGGCATGATATCTTGATAAATTCAGATAAAATTACGCAAAAACAAAAGGTATCAAAATAATTATTTTACCAATATCATACAATAAATACTCTAAAGACAACCAAGAACATATGCCTCGATCATATGCACTCAGTGCTCATGCATCGTCCCTTAATTGGTACCACTTGTAGATTAATAACACAACTGACATTGAATTTCGGCCTAAATTAAACTGTTAATGTTTAGCGAGACAAATAGATAACTGATGGGTATGGTCTATCTTTTGGAGTAGAGAACATTCTTAATTCTTCCTTATAGTTGTTTGTTGTGTACCAAGGACACACTCGGAACGGTGTGCGCTTGGGTACACTCTTAACCAGGATATGGTTTTGTGTATAATAATTATACTTAATGTTTGCCATCATGATAATAGTGACATAATATATCTCATGTGTTGTACATATGTTTTTTTTTCGTTTTTTTGTCCAAGGGATAAAGTTTTTTCTAATCATGGGTGTTTGTAAATGTCAAATATTCTCATATAATATGGGCCCTTTTAATAATTGGAAATAAAAAACGAAATTTCATGTTACTTGTTGATTTCTTTGTTATTCCTCATTAAGCTAAATATCTCGAATTATTGACCCCTCCCCATAAAATTACGGGAATTTTTTTTTTACTCCGCCCTTTATCCAAATTTGGCGGGAAATAATTTTGACCAATCGAAAAATAAAATTTCATTCAGTTTCGTATGATGTACAATGGCCGACAAAAACAATTTTTCAACATCAACAAGTGGTCACAACTTATCTAGCCCTGCTACCAGCCCTGATGACGCAGTTACAGAGAACGCAGATGATGAAGACCCCTCACTAGAAAACCAGGACACTGTTGAACAGACATTGTTCATTAAAATGAACGGACCGCCAGAAAATCGGTGCGTTTTTTACATTAAAAAAAAGTATTAAAAAATTGATAAAAAAAGGAGTCAATTAGCTGAACTCGTCCAACAATATTTTGCTAAAGTGGAGACTTTTCACACAGAGTGCAGTATTACTTAACTTGCTTTAATTTTTTATTTGACGTAAATGAATTTGTTGTTCTTGGACACAGTTCGGTAATTATTTCCTGGATCACTAGTGGATGTTATCACAGTATCATTTCATGAGGAAAAATTTGCTTTAACATCTCTAGGCTTAACTGTTAATTAAGTCAGTGTGTTTCAAGTAATGTTAAGAAGTTAAAGCACTCCAGTAGCATTCTCAGTAAATAATATAAGTTATGACCCAGTGTCTGTAGTAACATGGAAATTTAGATGGGGGACAAAATTATTGTACGGTGAGGCGTTAGCCGAACCATACAACAATTTTTTCGCCGTCTAAATTTTCATGGTACTACACACACTGTGTCATAACATATTTGTGCGATTTTCTAAGCAATATTTCAATAAGAATTTATCGACAAACTGTAAAGAATGCATTGACCTAGATTCGGCTTAAGAGGAAGGTCGCTGGACATTTTATTGTACACAGTAATGGACTGCCTACAATGACTTTATTTAATCTTTTTGTACATTTTAATCCGTTTGTGTGGTAACTGCTTGTGAATGATGGATACCGTTATTAATAGAACAAAATGTTAATATTTTTATTATTATTTGTGTTATTTCAAATCAAATATCCAAACCTTGAATAAAATGTGTGCTTTCAATTTGATTGAGGACTTTTCCGACGATTCATTGATTTTTTAATGTGGCGTGGAGCAAACATAAGTGAAAACAACCAATGACATGAATGAAGTGTGGTGACCTCTCCAAATATAGTTTATGTGTGTTGCACACATCCACAGCACGCATCATCCAAATATGATTAAAATATTTTTGTTTTGACTGCCTGCAGGCTGTAACAACTTTTTCGATTGGAAAGAAATGATTTTAATGTAAGGTTGTTTACGTTTTGAGTACAATTTCATTGGGTTGTGTAGGGCAGACATGGGGATTTAGCAGTAGGCTTAACAGCCTAGAAAACCATTTTACAAAATAAAATCACACAATTAGAGATATGTTACCTAGGCTTAAAAATTGCATGAGTTGAGATTAAAAAGGTAGTTCTCCAAAAAGTAAGTTATATCCAGACAAATAAACCATCAAATTTGATAAGATGAAGATGAAAGTCATTTTCATTTGAACTGGAAAAATGACGTTATATTGATCTTGTCAGAATTATTTGATTATCCTGATATGTGTATTTCCACATATAGATTTATAAGATACTAGACACTGAACAAGCGCGAGCGCGGGAAAATAAGCATTTTTGTCTCGCCTTGACGGAGTCAAAAGGCGAGACATAGGTATGCTGTTTCCGGCGTCGGCGGCGGCGGCGGCGGCGATGGCGTCAACAATGTATTAGTTTGTGATTAGCTCAGTTTTATGGGGATCCACTAGTGGTAGGTCAATGATAATTGGTATGCAGATGTATTACCATTGCCACATCTCATTGCCATGGAGATTATTTGGCTCCGCCCCTCAGTCATGGTCTATTGACTTTGAATGATTTGCTTACTTTACATGTATTAGTTTGTGATTAAGTCAGTTTATGGGGATTCACTAGTGGTAGGTCAATGATAATTGGTATGCAGATGTATTACCATTGCCACATCTCATTGCCATGGAGATTATTTGGCTCCACCCCCTCAGTCATGGTCTATTGACTTTGAATGGTTTGCTTACTTTACATGTATTAGTTTGTGATTAGGTCAGTTTATAGGGATCCACTAGTGGTAGGTCAATGATAATTGGTATGCAGATGTATTACCATTGCTACATCTCATTGCCATGGAGATTATTTGGCTCTACCCCCTCAGTCATGGTCTATTGACTTTGAATGGTTTGCTTACTTTACATGTATTAGTTTGTGATTAGGTCAGTTTATAGGGATCCACTAGTGGTAGGTCAATGATAATTGGTATGCAGATGTATTATCATTGCCACATCTCATTGCCATGGAGATTATTTGGCTCCACTCCCCTCAGTCATGGTCTATTGACTTTGATTGGTTTGCTTACTTTACATATATTATGAGTCTGGTGAAGAGGAACCTTGAGAGATCCTGCTCTGGAAATCAACTATAAGTAACTATAAGTAACTATAAGTAAACAAACAAAATTATATTTTATTGGACACAAAGCCAAGCAAAAAGATCTTTGTCTCGCCATGATGAGGTTGGGTTGAAAAGCTACATATAGGTATGCTAATTCCTGCATATTCATTGACTGAATATTTGCATAACTTACATGTTAAAGTATTGTGTTAAAGTATTGCTATCAGTGGCGGATCCAGAACTTTTTGTTGGGGGGGGGGGGGGGGGCGCTGACCGACCTAAGGGGGGCCCACTCCAGTCATGCATCAGTGATTCCCTATAAAATCAACCAAATTTTTCCCACAAAATTTTTGTATTTAGGTTTGGGAACGACTTATAATAAGTCAGTGGTATTTGGTATCCAGTTGTATTAGCATTCACACATCTCATTTAAATGGAGATTGTTTAACCATGTAACTCAGTCATGGTTCATTGACTTTGAATATTTGCATAACTTGTGTAAGATGTTAAGGTATTGCTATTATGATTTCAACATTTGCATAATCAAAATTACAAAAAGGCGAGACATATCTCTGTGATAACAGTTTATTTTTTGTGGTGGCCATATTGACTTTAAAAAGTTTTTGCGGCCATGGCATTCGTGGAACAGGAACTCAATGTGGATGTTGTGGCAGGCTTCCCATAAACTTTCCTGTCAAGTAGGTGGTATCAACTGATAGTTTCATGTCTATATATGCTGTAGTATTCCAGAAATGGATGTTAATGCAAACTTTAACCAAAGTCAATGAAGCGTGAAATGTAGGTCAACATGACCTAATTGTCATACGGTTGTTCGTTACTTCCGAAGATGTATCCACTGATGAAGTAGACTGTATGCCACGTAGAATTACCAAAATGGACCTTAAGGTTCCATCATAGTCAAAATCTATGACGAAAATACAACCACATAAATTGTCAATATGTTTATGTTACAATTAATTCTGAACTGCAACTTGATGAAACGCTTTCATTAAATACACATTTCATAATGCATTACCTTTTTCATTCAGAATAAATATGAAAAAGAATATGAATAAACATTTCCTTAGTGACGGATGAATTTTTCAAAAGATGCCGTGAGTTAAGTAGAGCATATTTTTGGAAAATAATTGTTCCAATTGTTCATTGTCATCATGGGCAGGGCCAGCGAGGCTTAATTTCACAAATAAATCCAATAGACGATAAAAGCATTTTTAGTGTGTGGCTGCGTGTGCTTTCCACGTTTATAAAGATGTCCGAGATAAATTTCGTCATTAATGATAAAGATGACCATTTGTTAAAAATATTTTTATCTAGGGCTTACAGGGAATTGTATGGTAGAGATATATTTAGACAGGTCACACGACAAATAATGTAAAAATGGATAATGGTTGGTTTTATCACTTTGTACAAAGTAAACATCCGAGCAATCCAAAAACCAACTAAGTTAGGAATTCCTCTGAACTTTGCCTTACTTCTTCATAATCTTCAAAGTTCATAATGTTTATGGAGAAATTGCATAATGGTAGAAAAAACAATCCTGAATACATGAAGCGGAAACATCCCACTCGAAGGAGAATGTTTTTAATTTGTTTTATTCTTCTTCCGTAATTTCAAACAAAAATACATTTAAAATATGTGCATAATTGTTTATTTAAATCAATGTGTTAAAATGATGCATTCGTGAACCTTCTAAGGGATATGTTGGGAGAATTCATACCGGAAAAGTCCATGCAAATTCCATTTGCACATAAACAAAACTGCAGTTTAAAATTTATAAATGCAGATTGTCAAATCCGATAATAACCTTTATAATCTGAACCATACATCGTTTATTTTGAACCACGCGTTTTGCCGCCTATTCGGCTAATTCGTAAATTTAGTATTATAGATTCTGGCTCATAGGGGATACATAACATTGAGTTGAAAACTGTGTAAAACCTTTGGACTTTATCACTGACTTGCATTATCGTAATTTAAAAGTTTTAATATCATAAAGATGATTATATGATCAACTGATTGACGGAAAGGTGATTTCAATATTACCAATTCATAAATTTTTATCTGAATATTGTGAGTTGCAATGAATTTAAGATATATAGAATATCTGCATGTATGTGTTGAAGTCAACAAAGTTCTGAAAATAATAACTGTATTTTTTAAATGTAAAATAGGATAGATGTAGATTTTCCATAGTAATGGTTTATATGGTATTTCTTATAATTAAATTTACATTTTGGAGCATGTTAACATTCAAATTTAAAAGTTCAACTGTCAGGGTTGTTGAAATATCTTCAATGTAACACTCTTTCAGAAGGAATTAGGATGTGCTTTCCTCCATGTTCAAATCTCTGTTCTGAACAGTAGCTACATGTATGGTTTGCTGTCATCTTTAGAGACCTGGCATTGTAAATGATTTTGTATTATTTAGATCAAAATTAATTTGTGGGAATTCTGATTAAAGTATGCTTATATTATATATGTACTATCAGGGACCAACATGACTGGTTTAAGGGTGGTTGTCCTCCACACTCCATTTCTTCTGCACCATGCTACATTTTTGGCCACCATCTTTGAGAATTTTGAGACAATAATAATAAATATTTTAAATTAGTAGTCCCAAGGATTACTGTAATACACTCAGTAATTTATTGATTGTTTATTATGGTTGAATTGACACTTGTGTAATAGGATGGCTAGTAACTTCACCTATACATGTATAATACTGATAAAAGGATGTTTACCTGGGGCATATGGTACAACATAAATGTTTGGTTTGTTAATATTAAATGATTTAATTAATAAAATCTGTTAACTGTAAACATTATATTTCACTTTTGGAAGCAAATTCAATGTTAAACAAAATGTGGTAATTTTATTTTTTCATACATTTTTTTTCTTAGTTGTCTGTTAAACATCACATTGGAATGTGAATGTAAACACTAATCAGCTGTATGACTTTGTTTTGATTAAAATTAGGAAAAATTTGATAAACAATAATATTATTTTTAATCAAGGATGACTGATAATTAATCTCCAATCAAAGTTGATTCTTAATTTATCTCCAATTAAGGAAAGTGAAAGGATCGTGGATTAAAAAGGCCAGTGGAACTTTTGCTCAGGTTGCATACATAGGATTTGATCTGGGTTAATTTTAGTACTCATCATGAATGAATTCTAATTAATATCAGTTATAAAATATGACATTTATAAATACTTGACGTTTTTGAACGGAGACATTAATCATAAAGCATTTGTTAACTCCAAGTATACATAGTAGAGTCCTTTTTCACTTCCAAAGTTTGATGGGTCAATAGTGACCATCCTCAACCATGACATAGCAATTACCTTGTGGGACAAAATAGAATAGACCTGGGGTGTGGTGACATGACTGATGAAGAGACAGTTAAAAACTCAAAGATATAAATTTGTAACTTTGTTAGGATTTGTTAAAATGCAATAAATATTCATATTTGTTCATTCAAAATGTAGCAAGGCTCATTAATGCCTTAAGAGAAGCTTTTAATTAATAAATTATTGGTCTTAAATACCGGTACACTGTCAGTAAGTCAATTTCCGATTTCTATGAAAAAATAACACTAGAAAGATTAATATCAAAATCTGACGAATCCTCAAAACTTTTTCTTTTTGCAAAAATAAATCTGATAGAGAAATTTATTTGAATTGTAATGAACTGTTATTGCTAAATATAAGTTTTGACCCTATGGGGTATAATCATGCGTCTTGAATCTTTGAAAATAGATATATTGCTATTGCTATGACTTGGCATCGGTCGTCTTCATCTTTGTAAACTTTCCTTTAAAGATCTTTTCCTCTGAAACCACTGGGCCAATTGGAACAAAAATTGGCAGCAATGGTCCTTAGGTGGTTCTCCTTCAGACCCGGCCCGTCATCCAAGATCGCTGCCATAGTTTAACATAGGACCCTATAGATGGCAAAGATTACTTAAAGATCTTCTTGTCTGAAACCACTTGGCCAATTGGAACAAAACTAGGCAGCAATGGTCCTTAGTTCGACCTCTTTCAGAATTATATCCGATGACCCGGCGCATCAAGATGGCCACCATCGCTGAACATAGTTTTAACATAGGACCCTATGGGGAATTTACTAAAAAGATCTTCTTGTCTGAAACCATTGTGCCAATTGGAACAAAACTAGGCAGCAATGGTCCTTAGTTGGTCCTTTTTCAGAATTGTATCAGATGACCCCTACCAATCATCCAAGATGGTCGCCAGAGCTGAACATAGTTTAACAAAGACCCTATAGGAAATTTACTGAAAGATCTTCTTGTCTGAAACCACTCGGCCAATTGGATCAAAAGTTGGCAGCAATGGTCCTTACATGGTCCTCTTTCAGAATTATGTCTGATGATCCAACCCATCATCCAAGATGGCTGCCAGAGCCGAACATAGTTTAACATAGGATGCTATGGGGAATTAACTGAAAGATCTTCTTGTCTGAAACCACTTGGCCAATTGGAACAAAACTGGATAGCAATGGTCCCTTAAGTGGCTCTCTTTCAGAAATGTTTCTAATGATCCTGCAAACCATCCAAAATGACTGCCAGAACCAAACTACTTAAACATAGTACACTATTAGAAATTTACTTAAAGATCTTCTTGTCTTAAACCACTGGGTCATTTGGAACAAAACATAGAAGCAATGATCCTTAGTTGGTACTCTTTTAGATTTATATCCAATGACCTCACTCATCATCCAAGATGGCCGCCAAAGCCAAACATAGTTTAACATAGAACGTAATTGGAAAAAATCAGTGAGCCAGTTGGCTTGACAGCAATGTTCCAGGCTGCCAGTCAATATGGACATAGTTCAGTTGAGCGATACAGGCTCCTGGGAGCCTCTAGTTATTATATATATTTCTATCAAGGGTGATAGTGGTGTGACTGATTTTGGTTTCCTCCGTCCTTATCTGTGCAAAATCAAAAGTGATTCTGGCTTATTCCATCAGGGTTCCTCATAGGATATTTTCTTGGTGAGTCCCACAAAATTTTCATGAGTCCCAATTTATTTCTGTGAGTCCAGAATTAAGGATGTCACCATGTACTGTTGTACAGGGTGATGTTGTTTCCAAAAGTTTGAATCATGTTGTCTTTCAGGATATACCTGATCCTTGGTAAAAATGTATTATATTAAATCAAGGCCATTTATTCCTTTTTCACCTTATGATTTTGTAGAATGTTTCAAATATCACCTAAGCCAATGTCAATGAAATGCATAACATGGTTAAAGAAAATTAACATTTTGAATGAACATGATTAATTATGATTTCCCTCATATCTGACTGGAGCTTAAAATTAGTAAAGATTTTGATATTTTTATTTCATCAATGCAATCATGACACTGAAACAATGTAAAAAAAAGCACATGGATAGATTAAAAAAAGTAATTAGACGTAAATTGATAATTTTTCTGTTATCCTCTTTCCTCATTGTTTGACACTTTTATTGTCTTAAAAACATCATCCACATTTTCAATTAAGTGACTATCTTGACCTCTACAGGTAAAATTTGGTGCTTCCATTTACATTGTTGACGACAGTTTTTTGGTATTCTATAAAATTGCTGCATCAAGAATAGAAAATACACGTGTGTTGCTAGGATCCCTGCTCCATCCTTGATTTCTGTGGTGATCCCTGATGGTAGATCATGACTCATTACATAATCATAGAAGCAAAAGGTGATAATTACTATTGCAGATCATGAGAAATTTTTATTGAAGGTTGAAAATTGGTTTCCATGCAGGAAGGAAAAGCTTATAACAAATATAGTGCCTGAACCTCCTTCCTTAATGTGTTCATTGTTTAAGGTAGATCAATACTAATATTTTTGGCAGATAGATTTTCCTAATTTTTTCCATTTCAATTTAAAAAAGATGGGTCACTGTTCTTGATTTTGAGAAAATTGTCTTAATGTTGGTAAATTTTATATAGACTATGTAGGGAAAATCCAAATAATCTTGTACAATAGAAAAACTGGCTGATAGAATTTTTTATAAAATTGTGAAAAGAACACTTATCTGAAATGCTTTCATATTCTTAAAAGAAAAATTGGCATCACTATTCATTTTTTCTTGATATTTCCAAAAAAGTAAAATTTCCTTTAATTTCATTAGAAAAAATATATTTTGTCAGTTATCCGCCCTGAAAAGGGTTCTATTTAGAATTAAATTTTGTAATTTTGCCATTTATGCATTTTTGTCAACTTTTTCATTTTAATACACGTAAGATATAAATTTTACATCATATTAAATAATATTTGCTTGTTGAAAATATATATATTTACAGACAAATTTGCAAGATGCCTGAAAAATATGCTCGATCTACCCTAAGGTATCCGGACCATAATAGATAATGATAAACAATTGTATCTCTTTTTTACCCTGAATGGCGGAACCAAACAATTTAAAGCTGGAATTTTGTATATATATTTTTCTCAAGTTGAAACACACTTTGTTGCTTATATGCAGAGTCTGTAAAAATTAGTTAGTTATATTAGAATTTCCGAAGTTCGCCGATAATTACCAAGGTCATTTCAATTGTGTTGTATGGAACATCTGGGAACTTAAATAATCACGTGGTCATTTATGGTCCGGATACCTTAAATGACTTACAATTGGTACATTGCTATTTTTTACAGGAAATGAATTTATGAACTTCTTTTACATGTACTTGTAGATGGTACCATGGATGTCTAGGTCGACAGAAGGCAGAGGAAAGGCTACGTACCGCTGGAGAAGTTGGTTGTTATCTTGTCAGAGAAAGTGAAAGTAATAAGGGTTCATATGTATTGTCCTACTTAGGCAAAAATGGAATGACACATTTCAAGTAAGTGAATTCCACAGCATTTACAAAAATAGATTAAAAATGACTTATAGAATATTAATACTTCAAAAATCTTTTTCTAAAGGCAAACATATCACTTGCATCTTATACCTGAACGCAAAATATTTTTATATTAAAGAATGGGCTAATCTAATGATATTCATGTACCCACATATTAAAGATAGTGTAGATGCCATTATGCACATTGTGAAGGAAAGAAAAGACACACTGACAGACATTGGACTTCAACTTGTGGAAATGTTTGAACAACAGCATGAATGAAAAATTTAATAAAATGTGTTGAATCCAAACTTCTAAATACATCATGAATTACTCTAGCAATCCTTTCCCAATTTATGCTGTTACACACTAATTTTCCCAATTCTAAGGGCCCCTGGTCCCAGGAAAATCACTGTGGCAATGGAAAAATTTGAAAACAGTTTTTATTTGTTTGCTTTTTGTTGAGCCTGCGACAAAAGCGAGGCATAGCGATCACTTAGATTTTAGCTCACCTGACCCAAAGGGTCACGTGAGCTATTCTCATCACTTGGCATCTGTCGTCCATCCATTAAATTTTACAAAAATCTTCTCTTCTGAAACTCCTTGGCCAAATGGAACCAAACTTGGCCTCAAGCATCATTAAGGTATCTAGTTTAAAAAATATGTTCGATGACCCTGCCTGCCAACCAACATGGCTGACATGGCTAAAAATAGAACATAGGGGTAAACTGCAGTTTTTGTCTCAAGAGCTAAAGCATTTGGAGCAAAACTGACGGGGTAAAAATGTTCATCAGGTCACGATCTACCTGCCATAAAATTTTCAGACGAATCGGTCAAGCCATTGTTGGGTTATGGCCCCTGAATTGTTAATTTTAAGGAAATTTTTCAGTTTTAGGCTATTATCTTGAATATTATTATAGATAAAGACAAACTGTAAACAGCAAAAATGTTCAACAAAGTAAGATGTACAAATAAGTCAACATGACCAAAGTTATTGATTGACCCCTTATAGGAGTTTTGGCCCTTTAAAGATGGCATTTGGTGTAAATTTTACTTTAAAGATCTTCTCCTCTGAAACCACTAGGCCATTTTGGACCAAACTTTGGAGGAATGGTCCTTGGGTAACCCCCTTCCAAAATTATGTCCGGCATCCCTGACTTCCAACCAACATGGCAGCTGTTACTAAAAATAGAAAAGGGGGGGATGAATTTTAAAAATCTTTTTCTATGAAACTACAGAGCCAATTGGAACCAAATTTGGCAGTAATGGTCCTTAGGAGGTTCTCTTTCATTAATATGTCTGATAACCCACACAGTTAACCAAGATGGCCGCCACAGCAGAACTTAATTTAACATTGGACCCTGTGGGAAAATTCATTTAAAAATCTTGTCTGAAAAAATTAAGCCAATGAGGAACCAGAGTGAGTTATCTTTTCCTAACCAATGTAGGTAAGGGAGATAATAAATTTGTCTCCCTTTTAGCCTGAGGACAAAAGGGAGAGAATTTATTTATCTCCCCTTACCTACATTGGTTAGGAAAAGATAACTCACTCTGATTCCTCAATAGACCTGGTAGCAATGGTCCTTAGATGGTCCTTTTTCAGAAGTTTATCTGATGACCCCGACTATCAAACAAATGAACTTCGTTGAACATAGGGCCCTATGGGAAAATTCATTGAAAAATCTTTTTGTCTGAAACCACTTGACCAATTGGAACCAGACTTGGCAGCAATGGTCCTTACAAGGTCCTCTTTCAGAAATGTGGCAGATTTCGTGGACTGTGAACCAAGATGGCCACCACAACAGAACTTAGTTTAACATAGGACCCTATTGGAAATTCACTCAAAAATCTTAGCAGTAATGGTCCTTAGATGGTCCTCTTCTTGAACTTCAACTATTACACCGAAAACATAGACAACAGCAAAAACAGGCGAGACACTGTGTTCCATGGATCCTGTACGAATTTTTTCTATATTTATATATCTGATATGTTTTGCTTTGATGTTGAAAGAAAAGTCTGATGTGATTTCTGGATTTCACCTCTGAGTGTTACTTGATTTGTAGTTTCCGAATTCAATTCAAATTATCATATTACAATTTATTTAGTGTATAATTTACTACACAAGTCATTTGATTGCACAGGATATCTGCCATATGTGGTGATTACTATATTGGTGGACGACGATTTGATTCATTGTCACTTCTGATTGGTTACTATACCTCAGTATCCTATTTACTGAAAGAGGAACAACTAAAGTATCCTGTAGAACCACCAGAGGTAAGAATAGTAACATTCGCATTATTGCTGAATTTTTTCTGATCAACATTTTTTTTTCAGGGACCGTTCAGTTCCTATCTTCTTTGTGATTTTTATACGACCGCAAAATTTTTGCGGTCGTATATTGGTATGACGTTGGCGTCGTCGTCGTCGTCGTTGTCGTCGTCGTCCGTCGTCTGCGGCGTCGTCCGAAGACATTTGGTTTTCGCACTATAACTTTAGTATAAGTTAATAGAAATCTATGAAATTTAAACACAAGGTTTATGACCACAAAAGGAAGGTTGGGATTGATTTTTGGAGTTTTGGTCCCAACAGTTTAAGAATCAGGGGCCAAAAAAGTGCCCAATAAGCATTTTTCTAGGTTTTCGCACAATAACTCTAGTATAAGTAAATAGAAATCTATGAAATTTTAACACAAGGTTTATGACCACAAAAGGAAGGTTGGGATTGTTTTTGGGAGTTTTGGTCCGAACAGTTTAGGAATTAGGGGCTAAAAAAGGGCCAAAATAAGCATTTTTCTTGGTTTTTGCACAATAACTTTAGTATAAGTAAATAGAAATCTATGAAATTTAAACACAAGGTTTATGACCACAAAAGGAAGGTTGGGATTGATTTTTGGAGTTTTGGTCCCAACAGTTTAGGAATTAGGGGCCAAAAGGGTCCAAAATTAAACTTTGTTTGATTTCATTGAAAATTTAACTATTGGGGTTCTTTGATATGCCGAATCTAACCGTGCATTTAGGATCTTAATTTTTGGTCCCGTTTTCAAATTGGTCTACAGTAAGGTCCAAAGGGTCCAAAATTAAACTTAGTTTGATTTTAACAAAAATTGAATTCTTTGGGTTCTTTGATATGCTGAATCTAAACATGTACTTAGTTTTTTTATTATGGGCCCAGTTTTCAAGTTGGTCCAAATCGGGGTCCAAAATTAAACTTTGTTTGATTTCATCGAAAATTGAACTATTGGGGTTCTTTGATATGCCGAATCTAACCGTGCATTTAGATTCTTAATTTTTGGTCCCGTTTTCAAATTGGTCTACATTAAGGTCCAAAGGGTCCAAAATTAAACTTAGTTTGATTTTAACAAAAATTGAATTCTTTGGGTTCTTTGATATGCTGAATCTAAACATGTACTTAGTTTTTTTTATTATGGGCCCAGTTTTCAAGTTGGTCCAAATCGGGGTCCAAAATTAAACTTTGTTTGATTTCATCGAAAATTGAACTATTGGGGTTCTTTGATATGCCGAATCTAACCGTGCATTTAGATTCTTAATTTTTGGTCCCGTTTTCAAATTGGTCTACATTAAGGTCCAAAGGGTCCAAAATTAAACTTAGTTCGATTTTAACAAAAATTGAATTCTTTGGGTTCTTTGATATGCTGAATCTAAACATGTACTTAGTTTTTTTATTATGGGCCCAGTTTTCAAGTTGGTCCAAATCGGGGTCCAAAATTAAACTTTGTTTGATTTCATCGAAAATTGAACTATTGGGGTTCTTTGATATGCCGAATCTAACCGTGCATTTAGATTCTTAATTTTTGGTCCCGTTTTCAAATTGGTCTACATTAAGGTCCAAAGGGTCCAAAATTAAACTTAGTTCGATTTTAACAAAAATTGAATTCTTGGGGTTCTTTGATATGCTGAATCTAAACATGTACTTAGTTTTTTTTATTATGGGCCGAGTTTTCAAGTTGGTCCAAATCGGGGTCCAAAATTAAAGCTAAAAAGGGGGTAAATTATTTTTTTTGGGGGGGGGGGGGGGCAATTCTCCACAGCATATTGTATTACACAAAAGCAAAAAACTGAATATAAATTGAAATCATATGACCAATTCTAAGTTCTTTATTTCAGTTATTCTGTGTCAGAAACCTATTATGTGTCAAATATTTGAAGAAATTTTCAATTGCACAGTATTGCGCAATAGCAAGAAATTGATATGTGTGCCCTGTTATCAAAACTTTATTATTAACAAATTCCATTGGAAATTTGCCAATATAAAATGTGCTGATGAAGTTTTTATGTTTATCTTATCTAAACTGCTTTTAATATGTATATTTAAAATTTGCCATCCATGACTATGATGTCATTTTCTATTTTAATATGTTATGGTGTATTTAAATGGACTGTTATGGTTGCAAAGTATAAAGAAATGGGGGGGGGGGGGTTGAAAACAAAATTTGGGGGGGGGGGGTAAATGAGAAATTGGGGAGGGGGTAATTTTTTCTCATTTCATATTTCATAAATTAAAAAGAAAATTTCAAATTTTTTTTAGCAAAAAAAAGGGGGGGGGGGGGTTACAATAAATTTTATTGTTTTTTGTTTTTTTTTTGGGAGGGGGGTCAATGTGCAACTTCATAGTGTATTGCACAAAAGCTAAAAAAAGGGGTAAATTATTATTTTTTTTTGGGGGGGGGGCAATTCTCCACAGCATATTGTATTACACAAAAGCAAAAAATTGAATATAAATTCAAATCATATGACCAATTTTAAGTTCTTTGATTTCAGTTATTCTGTGTCAGAAACCTATTATGTGTCAAATATTTGAAGAAATTTTCAATCACACAGTATTGCGCAATAGCAAGAAATTGATATGTGTGCCCAATTTTAAATTTTAAATTGGTTATTTCTGATTTATATATAAAAACAAATAATACTGATATGGTTTGAATAGGTAAATTAAAAATTTTTAAGTTCTTAGACAACATTCATTCTGTGTCAGAAACCTATGCTGTGTCAAATATTTATTCACAATCCAAATTCAGTATTGTATCAAGCTTGAATGTTGTGTTCATAATTGCCCCAACTATTCAGGGTTCGACATCTGCGGTCGTATCTAGCTGCGCCCAGTGGAGCATTTTATTTGGTTTATAGTCACACTACAATGCTCTTGAGGTCTTGTTTATCTTTAATAACTGTGTCTCCTTTGTTGCAGTGTAGGATCATTGGGATTTGATATATACTGTACCTTTGTTGTCCTGTGTCATCACTCCATGTCACACGTTTTCCTTTCTGCAGCTCCTACTAAACAAGTGAACAGATTTCCATGAAACTATGGGTACTTGTATTGTTCGGTTCCTATTTTATATTTTTTTAGCAGTATAATTTTTTGGAGTTTTCATATAAAAATATTGATTTAATGTATGTGTTTTTCGGGAATACATGTATATGATGGTTTCCAAAAGTAGTAATTAATTAAACATTTTTTTTGAGAGCAAAATATTTTTTTAGGTGCAGTTTAATTTTGCATAAAATATGACATCACCATAAACAAATGTTATATTGCTGAATATGTGAAAGTTTTGTTCCAAATTTTATGATCCAGGTTTACCTTTAAAACATGTATATATAATTGTAATTTGAAAATTGCCGAATCATAATAGACTAGAATTTTCATCAAGATGTGAAATATATATGCACTAATGGGTATTTACATGTAGTATAATGCATATAAGGGAAGCAACTCCAGCAGTTACATCGAATGCATTCAATAAATTTTTTTTCACTTTGTTGGTAGACATCCCCATTATACAAGTTATTTGATTTGATTGCCATAAATTCAGAAATTAATCATTGCATCTCTTATTGTAAAATATTTCATTCATAACTGCCACTTATCTGCCAAGCAAGCAGCATCTGGGAGTAAGAGCAAAGGACTGTTAGGCTCGGAGTCAGTATAATGTGTTCAGTGGGGCGGGGGGATGATGTCTTCCTGCGGACAGTTATCTTGTGAGCTAGAATGTTAAAAATTCGGCTTAGCATGTTGGGCCAGGGCAAAACAGGGTTTATATTCATATCATCCACATGTTGCTATCCTGATATACATTTAATAATTGCCTCTGGATATTAGACAATAATTCATCCATCATTTAACATGACTGCGGGTAAATATTTTAGTGGAATATTAGGTCAGTTAAAACTAATTTTCATCCCTGTTGTCCCTCAAGTCATCAAGTCAAAATTTAAAAAAATTTCATTTATATTTTAGTAGCTGCCTCTATGGTCTCGTTGTAGTGTACTCGCTTCAAATGCGGAAAGTTTCATGGCTTCGATCCCCAGCTGGGTCAAACCAAAGACATTAAAATTGGTATTTGCTGCTTCCCTGACACACACGGAGCATCTAGGAGTAAGAGCAAAGATTGACTGTTCGGCTCAAAGTCAGTATAATGTGTCCGAGTGGGGTGATATGTCTTCCTGCAGACAGTTACCTCGTGAGCTAGCACTTTAAAAATCTGGCTCAGTGTCTCGGTCTAATACAAAGCAGGGTTCATATTCATTGTTATATCAACATATTCTCTTCCTGATATGCACCTGGTTGCCACTGGACGTTAAACAATAATTCATCCATCCGTCCATAGATTTTAGTGAAACATATCAAACGTTTCTGGTTTCCTGAGTGACAGTATTTTTCAGCTACAACCCTAAAATATTTTGTTGACAATATGGAATTTTTTGTTTGTATATATTTTGTTCTTTTGCGGTAAAATGTTATCATTAGAATACAAGTAATGAGCTAAGTCCTTGATATTAAGGTAAGTAATGAGATATGTGGTGATCGGGATAAAAATCATAACTTGTTATCAGCAAATACTCAGAATCAGTTGTTTTCCATACCTTTCCCTATTTTGATGAAGATAGAAATTTTTTTTAAAAATCCACCTACATGCCAATATTTTTTCTAAAACTTTGCATTCTTTCTTAAATCATAGTGAATGTTTTGACTATCACTGTAGTACTGTATGCTAGGATATTAAAGTTCTAGGAAAGTAAACAAAATTATGAGATATGTCATGCTCAATTATATAACAATTATAGTTTTCTAGTTATCAATTAGTCATATGGGTAACACAGAACCATACAGTAATGATACAATGATCAAGTTTTTTCTAGGCACCTGTGATGGATCCCGGGGGCTCAACCGACAGAGCTGTCTAGCGTGTCCCCAGGTGGCGGATAGGGGAGACCCTCTCGTTGGGGGGTTGTCAGGTCATAATACGGAAAGCCTGACCGCGGACCATAGTGGGTAACGTGTTTGGAGAATGCCACACTCCCTGCACGCTAAAGACCCCTTCTGTAGTTTTCGAAAAAGAGTAGGCTGATGGCCGCTACAGAAGGCTAAATTATCCGACCCTACCCAACCATCCTCCTTTTACAGTGGCAGTCAAAATTGGTTCCCCTTTGTGTCCCATCCCACCCCTAATTGAATTGTTTGATAAATTGAACTGGTTCTCGTCCTGAAGAAGCATGAAATATTTGCCACTGGACGTTAAGCAACAATCAATCAATCAATCAATCAATCAATCAATCAAGTTTTTCACCAATAGGCAATACTGCAGAAATTTTGCATTTGGTACAATCATTATGTCTCCCCTTCTCGAAGGGAGACATATTGTTTTAGTGATTATTATTCTTCCTCTTCTAATCAAATTTTTTGTCCGGAACATAACTTTTTTGTTTCTTGAGCTAGCCTCATGATATTTGGGTCCCTGGGGGTCAGTCCCCACCCCCTAGCCTGTAAAATGTAGGCTAAAATAACAAAATACTTAATATTTTGAAAACCATTGTGATCCCCACCCTATAACCATATATATTATTACTCCTTATGATAAGACAAATCATTTGGTACCATAGGGGGGGTCTGAGGGGGGTCATGCCCCACCCCCTCAAACGATAGAATACTAAATATTCTGAAAACCATTGAGATCCCCACCCTATAACCATATATATTATTACTCCTTATGATAAGACGAATCATTTGGTACCATAGGGGGGTCTGAGGGGGGTCATGCCCCACCCCCTCAAATGATAAAATACTAAATATTCTGAAAACCATTGAGATCTCCACCCTATAACCATATATATTATTACTCCTTATGATAAGACGAATCATTTGGTACCATAGGGGGTCTGAGGGGGGGGGTCATGCCCCACCCCCTTAAATGATAAAATACTTAATATTTTGAAAACCATTGTGATCCCCACCCTATAACCATATATATTATTACTCCTTATGATAAGACAAATCATTTGGTACCATAGGGGGGTCTGAGGGGGATCATGCCCCACCCCCTCAATGATAAAATACTAAATATTCTGAAAACCATTGAGATCCCAACCCAATAGTGTTCTTCTTCCTCTTCTAATCAATTTTTTTGTCCGGAACATAACTTTTTTGTTTCTGGAGCTAGCCTCATGATATTTGGAAGGTATATGCATCAGGTCAAGGCGGAGTGCAGAGTACCACATTTGGGTCCCTGGGGGTCAGTCCCCACCCCCTAGCCTACATTATCTTGGAAAGGGTTGAAATCCCCACCCTTAAACCATATATTTTATTATTCATGATAACAAGACAAGTTGAATGCAGTATACATCTGAGCCCCGGGGGTCATCCCCTACCCCTCAAGACCAGAAACCTTAATTTATCTTAAAAATGATTGAAATCCCCACCCCTAAACCATATATTGTACTACTCATGGTTACAAGACCAGTTGTATGCAATATACATCTTAGCCTTGGGGGTCATCCCCACCCCCACAAAATCAGAAACCTTATTTTATCTTAAAAATGGTTGGAATCCCCACCCCTAAACCATATATTGTACTACTCATGGTTACAAGACGAGTTGAATGCAATATACATCTTAGCCCTGGGGGTCATCCCCACCCCCCTCAAAATCAGAAACCTTATTTTATCTTAAAAATGGTTCAGATCCCTTCCCCAAAACTATATATTACCTTATTCATTCCTTGTTGAAGCACATATCTGTAGGTAACTACATGTATTATGTACCATAGCTCTTAATTTGCCACCTTGATGATCCCTAAAAAATGTTAAAAAAACTATGGGTATGGAAGGGGAGACATCAGTTTTAGCGTGCTAAAACAGTCCAGCATGCTGGACTCCTGTGACAACAGTACCTCTAGTTATAAAATTGATTGGGTATTGTAAAATATTTTCAATACATTTAATTCAATAAAACTCATTTACTTTCTAAGAGGGTAGATATCCTCATCTGCAACTCTTCCTTAACTGATGATTGATTGTAGCATGCAATAATTCCAATACGGTGTGTATTTTTTATTTTGAATGGTCGACAACATGATGTCTCTTGTCTTATTTTCCAATAAATGATGGTCAGCGTTTGAATATGTGAGCCAATATAAGAGTGCCATTTTAAAATGCTCATTTCTTTTTATTTTGCCTTAAAGTAGCTTATATGGAATTATAAGTAATAAGAGTTGTTTTTCTGCAAATTACCGGTGTATAAACTCAACCAGGTCACTAACAAACTTAATATAAAGTCCTTTGGACTTTCTTCAGTTTGTGAGTGAACCGGTCTCCTTTATACACCCATAAATTGCTTCAAACCAACTCTTATTACTACAACATAAGTGTGCCATTGAACAGTCCACCAAAGTGTAGATATTCATATTGACCTTTTATTTCTAGCCAGTTGATGATAAGAGAAGAGTCATCGCTACCTATCCATTTTCTAGGATGCCAGAAACAGATGAATTAAGGTAGTAACTTTTTACAGTAAGACAAAGACAGTTCAGTTCTATGATTGTTTTCTATTTTTATTTTGAAATATATTTTTGTAGGTTTAGCCAGTAGATAAGACTGAAGTGAAAATTAAAAGCAGGCATGAAAATTGTTGTTGTTTTACTTGAGGCAAATAATATACGATAACAATTCAAAGCGTATAGTTGAATTTTCCATTCCTTAAATTGTGAATGAAATGTGCCTAAAAATAATTGGTTAATTGATGCAAATCATATCATTGTATGTTGGAAAGTTGAGAATTTATGAAAGTAGATGAGTTATAGTGTAATTTCTTTGAAGGCAGTGATATTGTTAGTACCAAATACTTAAGATGTGCTGGTCAGTTGCATTTGAGTGACAATCCTTTGCATTTAATGAAATAATGGCCTTATGATCATTAGTTGTTGTGCTCAATTTTTATACACAACTTTCAACACGGTTTATTTATTTTGGAAACTTTGATTTTTTTAATGCAAAATCATGCAGTTAACTCTTCCATCTGAAAGTTAAAGAACTTTTGAAAATAGTTGAGATAACAGAATTTTGACATAAATATATATTGAATATTGTAAAAAATATAATTTTTGAACAAATATTAGTTTGAAATATCAGGAATTTTAACAAGTGAATCAGAACCAACCACTTTAGATTAGGTAATAAAATACAGAAATCACATAGACACATGTTTTGACACGCATCATATTCAGATCAAGCAAGTTTTCAGGTCTGTCCTAAACAGTACCTATCTTACAGTAGTTTTATTGATGTGTAAATAGTATAAACTGTAATTCTTAATGATACAAGAATTTCCCAAATATGTCTGCTGACACAAAGGTCTCTGTTGGTCTTCATTTGATCTTTCAAATTTTACAGTTTTGAGAAGGGAGATGTGTTTACAGTTCTTAATGAAATGGGAGATGGATGGCTGTGGGTAAAATCCCAGACTACAGGAGACCATGGTCAGATACATGAGGCATTGGTTGAAGATTTAGTAAGTAGTGTAAGGTTGTTAAATCTTAATTATAAAGTATGGTTCTCAGGATTGGAAAAAATAGTTTAATCCCAAAGCATCTCTCTCTACATTTTTAAATAATTTTAAATGAGAATTTAGGCCAAAAAAAAAATATTATTAGCTTCTCAGGCCCAGCCGCATTCGTCATTTTTTATCATACAAAAAATAAAATTAAAAATCGGCAGTTCTGCCCGGACATTTTTCGCGTCTGTTTCCATTACTGGTAATTTTTAGGATTGCGATCTTAATCAGCGAAACGTTTTCATAAATACGCTTTATCACGTGGTGTGGTGATTTAAATATACATTGTTTGTTAAACTTTCGTCAGCATGGCATCATCTTTAGTGTCATGCCAAGTCCTCTCTGGAGGAAAAATCAGCAAAATCACAAGAAAAGGATTCTATTTCATGGGCTGACAGCTCATCAGAGGTTCTCAGTTGTAGATATGCAGTACATATATCAAAAAGAAGACAACAGATATGTATACAAAAAGTTGGTTTTAATTTCTCATTAAAACAGGATTTTTCAATTTCTTTTTTTATACCAATATATTAGAAATAACAGATGCTATATTTTAATTCAGAAACAATGAAAATTTCCATGCAAAAAAAAAAAAAAAAAAAAAAAAAAAAAACCGCCCTGCCTCATTAAAAAATTTCAAAAATTGCCTGAGGGCTTTTCCAGGAAAAAATACCCCGGGGGGTCGGAACGCCAGGTAAAATTAGGGGTACCACCAACAAAATTTTAATTATTTTGGAGGTACCACCAAGTAAATGCAAATAAAGAAAACACCCACTACCAAGAGAAAAAAAATTCAATTCTTTGTATTAACCCGAGGAACTGTTTGGATCTTCCTTTATAGTACGATCAGCAAGGATTATTTTGTTTGTAAGACATAAATAACATATGTTTATCATGTACAAATATGGTATTGTCAAACTGGTAGGGATCTTATTTTATAATGACCTATGAAAATCATGTTTGACTAGTTATGCAGCCACGTATTTTTAATTGTTCAAAATAATATGAATATTTTATTCATATGTTAGTTTTTAAACTGTGTATTTGTGGTTTTATTCATTGTCATCACTTCCTTCTAATAAAAAAACTATGCCATCTATTTTGCTTTCTGTATCATTAACCTACCTGTCAGACAAAATTCAGATCATGTAGTGGTATAAAATTGCGCTATAAACCTTTGGCATCTTCACTTGACTGTCCCCAACCTTGTATATTAATTATTCATAAAGGCACTCCTTTTTTATATTCTGCAGCACACATTTATTGCTTTAATTTCACACATGTGCAGGTGGTGACTACATGGCATTAGTAGAAAGTTGAGCATACCCTTTAAATAGATAATTGGGTTACAAAAAATTGGCTGAAAATTACTAAGTCCAAACTTGCAAAAAATTTGGGCAGCACTTCCCCTAGGAAATGTGCATTTCCACCCCCTACCATATATACCCAAGACCATAACAGGAGGGAATCAAGAAAGAAAACGATAGGTGTGGGGCAGGTTCATTTATAAAACATGAAACCATACACCATCTCGTGCCTATAATAGAATATGTAAAAAATACTACAAACCTTTTCCTTTTGCTCATGCCAGTTCCAAATTTTCGATGAACCAAGGCCACACCCTTAACAATTTATTTTCTTCGGGGTGGGGCGGGTGGGAGTAAGAAAACAGAGACATTTTAAAAGTCCAGGGACCCCAAAACCAATTGTGACACGAGTTTATATGAAAATTTATTACCTCTGAATGTGTCTGCATAAGAGCCCAAGCCTTTAGCTTGAAGCCAAAGGCAAACGGCTTCAGTACTCCACTGCAGCACATTTGATTCCTTCTGTGCAGCCATGCTGTAATTTTTCGGAAGTTCTCGGGTATTTACCTCTGCTTGGTTACCAGTAATTATAACAATGTGAGCAAAGGCAAAACAACGACATAGAACGGAACCAGTTTTGGCGGAAACGTTCGGAATTCTCGGGTGTCATTATAGTTGTTCATACCGAAAACTGACAACTTCACGCTGTAGAAATCGACTCGACACGCATATCCCCCTGTCACAAAACAATTATGTTACCGCTTATACCGACCACCACGCTAATTTAATTGACAATTCGCCCCCAACCACCAGAAAAATAATATCTTCCAAACCCCCAACCCAGGTTAAAAAAATAGACCGGCGTTCCGACCGGGGGGTGTATTTTTTCCTGGAAAAGCCCTGAGAAGCAACAGATTTTTTAAGTAAAAAGACTCCTCCCTGCCTCATCAAAAAATTTGAAAAGTGGCCTGAGAATCTAATGATTTTTTTTACATGGCCTTATATAAAAGTGTTTATTTTGCCCTGTAATTAAACTACAAAAGTTTTTGCTTTTGACTTTTGTACAGAATGGCAATATAGATCCTGATGAAAGCCTGAGTTACTTTCACCAAAATGTTAGTAAAGAAGATGCAGTTGAAAAACTTAGGCAAGGTTTGTATACATGTATGGGCAAGGTTTGTATATGTTGCATAAGGATTTTTTTATTTATCATAAAAATCACACCTAAAAATATATAGCTTTGAAGAAAATGTTGAAACATCTATTTACCTTTTGATGAAGGTGATTTTTTATTTTACCATGAAGTTGTTTATAGTTTCCTGTACACATTAACCAGATTAAACTAGAACAATGAATTTGTGAAAGATAATCCTTGGTTGACAAAGAAATTTAGGGTGTTACATCTTATTCATGTATGTCCTGGGGCAATTTTAGACCATTGAGGTGAGAAGTGAAAGAATGCAATGCAGGCATTTCTATATGAATACTATATTACAGAAAAGGGTGGTAATTTCTATTGCAAACAGGAAGGGATAATGTACAAAGTTAAAAGTTGTAAAGTTAGGAAGTGCTTAGGTGTTGGATTCAAGTTAGAATTGTCATTCAGAATGACAGGCTTAGATACCTAAATGTTTTATAGTTCCAGTCATTAGAGTATGCTTGGTTTTAAATGGACTTTGATATAAAGGTAGGGGCAAGGTCAATATCAGCACTATAAATTTTTTGAACATGTTGGAAGGTGACTTTAAAAAGTGTATCCATATTTTTTCGGTATTTTGTGGATACGTTTTATTATTACACAACGTGTTAACGTAACCATTTATTTTTAGGAGGTCAAGGCAGCTTTTTAGTCAGGCCGAGTGAGAATTCCCCCGGTGATTATTCACTGTATGTGTTATGTGATAAAATTGTACAGCGTTTCAGAATAGAGAAACAGGAAAGACAGCTGTTAATGGGTGGAAGATATTTTGACAGGTACAGTGTATGTTATAAAATTTCAACATTTTCTAGCTTTATGAATATCTTATTAGTTATGTTATATTAAATCATTCAACTTACCCATACTGAGAAGAAAATATCAAATATGAAGCAAAATGTCAATAAATCTTGTTTTAGACTGTCTTCCATATACATGTAAAACTGAAATGTGGATGAAATTCATATGCATTGGTTCAGAGAAATTCTGTACACTTCAAATACAAATTGTAATTAGATAATTAAATCTGCTCAACAGTCAGTGTGGTTATAGCACTTGGAGAATAAAATTGTCCAGTAATATGAAATTATGTTAGTATTAATGCCATTTCTCTAATTCTGTTCGCATTTATACATCTCTTGACCCATTTGATAAATTCTGATATCACCACACCTTGAACAAATACAGCTAGTGAAATTTCCCGCCAAAAACCGTTAAGAAGACCTTTTGGAGTTTTACATTGTCAATAGAGAAAAGGACTCTAAAACTTGACGTGATAATTATGAAATTTTTCCAATCTCGATAAATTTTCATTTTTTTTAACTGCTCAGACAAGCCTCGCAGTTTAAAAATGAAAATTTTATTATCTCGAGTTCATCTTGCACACACAAATAATAATTAATCACATGCTGAAGATGGAACAAAACAAGTCTTGTAAAAAAAAATATGAATACTCGGATCATTTCTCAAGGCAATATTTAATTAAAGCTAATGGTAACAAAGGTATTATAAAAGTATTTAATTGATTTTTTTAGGATTTTCCTAAGAGTCGTGATTGTCGTTTATATTGAACACACAGTAATCTCTATTAAAATTTCTGTTTGATAATAGTGTTTTGAAAATTGTACAGCCTTGTTAAAGATGATATTTTGGTTGAATCTGTAAATCAATTCAAATTTTGTTGTCTCACATGATGGCAGGAGAAGATTTAACTCGTGTCTTGATTTCAAATCCATACCTGAAAATGAAAACAAAATTGTAAAAATATTAAGAAAGCTGGGAAATGGTTATATAATAAGTTATTTAAAACAAAGTTGTATTGCATTTTTTTTTCTTGGGCATCAGTTCATATATTTGTTGTTTTGGGAAAATTCCTTATATTGAGTATACTGAATGTTGTGGATTTGTAAAAGATAAAAAAATATGCATTTAATCAAATTTTCAAATTTATGATTCTATTGAACCCTTGAGAAATATAAAAACTGGTATCCAATGGAATACAGTTCATTCGTAGAAGAGGTAATAAAAAAATTACATAAATAAAATGTGATAATAAGACTCTGTATTTCCAGTTTGGATGGTATTATAGAAAGATATAAAAAGGAAGAGATTGTAGAAGGTTATACACTAGTCACTCCAGTCATTAGAGTAAGATTTTGTATAAATGGACTTTGATAGGACCAAGGTCAATGTCGGCACTATACTTACCACTTCATAATTCCACAATTGTATGATTACATAATACTGCTTAGTATTCAGCCAAAAAATATCAGTATTAAAGTATGTCGATTGGTTTGACTGATATACACAGGGATGATTTCACACCTTTTAAAGTGGGTACCTCTTAACATCAAATAGGAAATTTTTCCAACCTACTTTTGTCACACCAAAACAACTTCAATATGACTTTCACTAAATATCCATCCCATCAGTTTCAAGCCATTGAGATATCATTATAAATGCATGTGCATATTCAAGGTCAATCTAATCAGCTGCTAATATCAGCAGTGACTAACACTGTGCTGACTAAAGTCTTATATTTACAGTTGCAAAAATGGATTATCTACTCATTTCCAGATTTAAATTCTGACAATCCATTGTTTTGTCTCCTTCGGAATTAAAATTTTCGTGAAAATATTTGGGACCACTTAGCTGTCCTAAGTGGTATAGTAGAATCATTCCAGATACATGTAACACTCTATCATCTTCAGCTGGTTAATATTGAAAATTATGGACCTGCAGACTTAGACAGGAAATTACAAAACAGTGTATGACAAAAATGTTATTTTATTACATGTACAAGGTACATCAGTGGCATTAATATATCTCAGCACAGATTATCAACATCAATTTTACACAAAAATGTCTGAATTTATAACATACTGAACCAACATGATGAGTTAAAAAATTCATGAGTTAAAAAACATATAAAAATGATGATGAATAACTTTAAAACTATACACAGTTAAAGTAACAGTTGATGAAATGATGTCAGTTGAATATTGATCCTAATAAGTATATGTATTATGTTTATAGGATACAGCTAATAAAAAAACATTGCAGCATGCTGGATCTGCAGATGATTTATATGATTCTATAAGAATGACGTCTCAGGGACCATTTATAGGTAGAAGTAATAAGTTTGATATCAAAGGTTACCTTCATATTAGAAAAGGTTAGTACTTACAGTCATAATAAAGTTAGATTGATTCTCTCAAAACTTTCAAACTAATTTTCATGTCACTTTAATTTTCTTTTTATAGAATTTAGTTATTCGAACTGTCCGATAACTAAGTTCTCAATACTGGTATTAGTTATTAAAACTATCTCATAACTAATTTCTCATTACTGGTATTAAACTATCCATGACAAATTTCTTAATACTGGTATTAGTTATTTAAGCTATTTCATAACTAAATTAACCGCCTCGGTGGTCTCGTGGTAGTGTTTGCCTCGTGTGGTAGGTTGCGGGTTCGATCCCCGGCTGGTTCAAACCAAAGACATTAAAATTGGTATTTGCCTCTTCTCCTCAAAGCACGCGGCATCTAGGAGCAAGAGCAAAGATCTACTGGTCGGCTCGGCATCAGTATAATGCGTCCGAGTGGGCTGATATGTCTTCCTGCGGACAGTTACCTTGTCAGCTAGCACATTAAAAATCTAGTGCAGTGTGTTGTTCTAGTACAAAGCAGGGATCATATTCTTGATCATGGCCTGATATGCACCTAGGCCCAATTGTTCAAAAGTTGATCACTTTTTTTCACTTTCCATTAATTCGATTGTTGAGTAATATAATTCTGTACAAAATTTTGCATAGACACACAAAGTCATATGATTAACCCATCAGAAAATTTTCAGTCCTTAGGCATAATCAAAGAAGCGAAAATTTGAAACTAAATTGTAGTTAACTTTTGAACAACTGGGTCCTGGCTGCCACTGGACGTTAAACAACAATTCATCCATCATAACTAAATTCTCAATACTGGTATTAGTTATTCAAATTATCCAATTACAAATTTCACAGTACTAATATTAGTTACTCAAACTATCCCATAACTAATTTCTCAATGCTGATATTACCTACATGTATGTCACCATATTCTTATTACCCCCTGTAATTGGACTATACCGTTGTTCTCATTATTGTTTTGTTTTTTCATTATTTTTTTTTATAATAATTCAAAGGCTTTAAAATTATTTTTAAATTTGTTTTATGATATTTTCATCTTGGCTTATGGAATACGAAACTTGGAAATTAGATTTAAGGTATCCGGACCATAAATGACCACGTGATTATTCAAAAGTTCCCGGATATTCCATACAACGCAATTGAAATGACCTTGGTAATTGTCGGCAAACTTCGGAAATGCCAATATAACTAACTTTGTTTTACAGACTCTGCATATAAGGAACAAAGTGTGTTTCAACTTGAGAAAATATATATACAAAATTCCAGCTTTAAATTGTTTGGTTCAGCCATTCATGGTCAAAAAGAGATATAATTTTCGATCATGATCTATTATGGTCCGGATACCTTAATACTAAGTTAGAAGGTTAAAGAACGTTGCACATATAACATCTACGTTTTCATACCTGACTTTGCATTTTGTTTTGTACATCAGGTACACAGAAGAAGAAATGGAAAAATATGTTTTTTGTATTAATTGGAAGTGAAAGGCAGCTTTGTTACTTAGAAAATGAAAAGGTTTGTATTTCAAGAAACCTATTTTGTGCTAGGCCTCTGTGATAATATATGAGATCTATTTCTGCTGAAATGAATTGATTTTGATTTGGAATAGGTGACAAAAATCCCATAATTTATGTGTATCTTTGAATAATTTAATATTGGATGTAAAGCTTCATTTGATTGGTCATATTTTTTTTTCGTCTATCATATCATGGACTAAATTTTCTTTTTAACTATGACGTCATTAAAGGGAATCTCGACATTTCAGGCGTCAAAATAACCGTTGAAATTAAATTATAAGAATTAACAGTAATTTTGTTTTCAGTCTATTCGAAATAACCTCATTGCACATGGTGCACACTTTAAAATAACCCGCTAGTGTGCACCACTTCATTGAGGTTATTTCTTCATAGACTGAAAAAAAATTACAGTCAGTCCTTAAATATACAAAATATGGATCAGTGAACTGCTGATTTGGATAATTGAGGTTTTGAAAAGTATCTTGTTATCATTGTTTTAATAATTATTATATTTTTGTGGTAGGTTGTTGATTATTTAATATGTTTTTATTATAGAGATCACGACCAAAAGGTTTAATAGACTTAAACTTCAGCTCACTGTATCCAGTCCATGACAGTTTCTTTGGCAGGTATGTTCTTCTATATTATGACGATGGTTGAAATTTTAATTGTGTTTTTTATTTAATTGTCTTGTTTTAGTAAATATCTCTAAACTTAGAATTGGTAAAAATATCATGTAGAAATGTCTGCAAATGAAATACAGATTTTATCACAAGTTTAATTTACCAGTGAATTACAAAATGCTTACAAAGGTTACTTTACAGATCAGCATTAAACATAATTATATATGGCGGAAGGGATCCAGGCTAATATGGATGTATTAGCCTATCCACTTGATGGTCATTCAGCTGATATGTCCCTTAAAAATGGATTACACATGTATTTCCCTTGGGTGTTAATTTATGGCAGATTTCCTTTGCTTGTTACATATCTGTCATATTAATGCGAAAGAAATTAGAATAGTATTTTATATACATATAAAATGTTAGAGATAGTGCACTTGAATTGTTTTTGTGTGCCTTATAAAATAATACTTTTTGAGGGCCAGAAAATGTTTTTTTTTAAACTGAGTTTTTAATTTGTCAAATGGTTCTCAAAATTAACAATTATTTGCTTGGAAGTATTATACTCTTATACAGGAATAATAGTGTATATGTCAATAGATTCTGCATTACAGATGATGTTTACACAGTCTATCAAAATTTAGTCGTTTCTGAATAAATATAAACATCCATTTGAATTTACAGTTCAAATTTATTTTAGGATTAAGCAGATGTTAGCTTGTTTTATAATCAGCATAACTCTACTGTAAATTCGGAAATTTTCGCGTGCACTTATTATTGCAACTCTTCTATCCAAATCAAAATTGCGAGGTTAAATTATTGCGATCGCTGCCCGTGTGAAAAAAAAGTTTTATTATTGCGATTGAAGATCGAGTAAAAATTGAAAATGGAAGTTTTATATAAAGTAATCGTTTTAATTAATGGGATTAAAAATATTAGAATTCAAAATGTTATTATATATATATATAATAGCTGTGAAAACAATACCTATACAACAAAGTGTCTACCAGTTAACCTGTCTCCTGATGTCGGAAATTAATGACCAGACACTTACCCGAGTAAATGAAAACAAAGGGGGGACAAATCTAGAATAAAGTGGACATGAAAATATGTATTAAAAAAATGCGAGTTAATAATATTGCGATGCTAAACCAATCGCAATTTTTGTAATAATAAAAACATTGCAATAATTTCCATATTTACAGTATTTGATATTTTCTTTGTAGACCAAATTGTTTCCAGTTGGTCACAAATGCCAATCCATACAACCATTTTCAGCTGTATTATCTGTGTGCAGAAAATGGAGATATAGCACGGGTAATGATTGAAAATAAATTGCACTTTAATAGATTAAACTAACATAGATTACGTTCATATGGTGTCTGTTTAATGAAACTTTATTAAACGGTAGTATTTCCTAAATCATGTAACAATATTAACTGCACTTTTTATGGCACAGCCGTAGGCGACGTGGGCATTGAGAGTTAAATCTGTCTGTCCGTCACAATTTGGTATCAACAGTGACGAGTTCATCCTGCCAAAATATTTTGAAACTTTTAAACACAATGCTTTATACAACAATACACATATCAAGTTATAATTTGGGTATCATGCCTTTTACCTTTCCTGAGTTATGCCCCTTTATGAATGTAAACATTGTGAATTTTTAAATTGTCACACTCTTCACTGAAGTTAGTTGTGACCAAATATTTTGAAACTTATACACAATGCTTATTACCACAATAAGTAGATCAAGTTTGAATTTGGGTATCATGCCTTTTTATCCTCCAGAGTTATTCCCCTTTATGAATGGAAAACTTAATTTTTTATTAGATGTCATACTTGAGTTTAATTTGGCCAAATTCTTGACTTATTCATAATGCTCATTACTGTAAAAGGCAGTTCAAATTCTAAATTTGGTATCATTACCTTTCCAGAATTATTCTCCTTTGTAATTGGGAAAAATTGTGAATTTTGTACTTTTGGCAGTCAAACTTGAGTTTAATTTCGCCAAATATTTTGAAACTTATATAATTCACAGATTTGAATATGGATATTGTGCCTTTTACTATTCCAGTGTTGTGCCCCTTTATGAATGAAAAAAAAAAGTAAAATTCTTACATACCACAAACTTACTTGAGTTTGCCTTTGCCAAATGTAAAATACAATACTTACTAAATCAATATACAGGTCAATTTTGATTAAATTATGAGAAATTACAAATCAGGTTCAAAATAACTACTTATATGGTATGCTTTACAGATTGTCTCAAGCTGGTAAGGGACATTGTATAATGCATAATATGCTAAATAATTTCATTGTTCTATTCTGCAATTTCTTTCTCTTTCATCAGAGATGGTTAAAAGTTTTAAAACCATACTGTGTGAACACTTCTCCAAAATCCCAGTCAATGGCACGGAGGTTAAAGGAGTTACGGACCCTGACAGTAGAGATTGGTGATGCCCCACAGCTGCCTACAAGAACATTGTCACATCCATATTGTATAGTCAACTTAAATAATAACATAAAAGTTTGTCGAACGGTTGTTAAAGAGGAAGTCAAAAGTTACTGGGAGGAAAAATTTGTTTTAGAGTGAGTAATGCACAAGTTGCAGCTTGATTCCGGATGAAAAGTATTTCTATAAATTTGCTATGATTTGCTCTATTAACTTATATGAATAATCAAGCAGATTATACATTTGGCAAATTAGATGATAAACCCATTAGTCAGTTTGAAAGTAAAATCCTAGACAATTTTTAATTTCTACACCATTTTTAATATATTGAAATATGAGTTTGAAATTTGTAGTAAGAAAGAATAATGTGGCAATATGAAATTAATTAAGTAATGAGGTTATGCACTAGTATTGATATTACATAACTTATTTACAGAGATGTGCCAGGTGATGTAGATAGTTTCAGCATTACAGTCTATAATCAAAACAGAAGAATGAAAGATACAGAAATTGGTTGGTATAATTTCTCCATACTGACGTCTGTGAAATTTATATCTATTAGGAAAATGGAGACACTGGATGCCAGTAATAGCCAATAACTAGTATATGGCTTTAGTGGACATTCTTTCTACTTTTTGGCATTGAACATTACCGACAAGACATAATTTATCAAAATTTGTGCATCTAGTGTAACATAGTTAGTTAATGTTCATTAAGAAACATTAAAAACAGCAAAATATGAAAATTTAAAGATTTTTTTGCCTTTTCATTTGCCTAATTGGGTATTCACTGGATACAGTGGTTAGCAAATTTAATAAACACTTATGATTTAACAGGAATTATAATATTGTGCAGTAATTAAATTTGAAATTTCCCATTTATACACATTTTTCTTAAGTTAAAAGTGATAAAGCTTAAACTTATGGCTCAACATATTTGATTCACTAAATCTTTAAGAAGCATCAGACAATTTCTCTTTAAATTGTAACATCTTGCCATTCACTGCTATGACATTATTCAGATGACACATTATTTACAAATGTATCTACATGTATGAATACCAACTCCGATGTTTCATGGCATGGTAAATGATCAATTTCAGAAATTATTGTATTTTTCAGCTCAAATAGTGATAAGATATGAAGACTTTGAATCTGGAGAGTACCTTGACAAATGGTATCCTCTGAATCCTATCAATAATACTGTACGTGGTGATTTAGGTTCCATTAGAATTAAAGCTAAATACCAACATGAAATTATAATGCCAGAGGATAAATACTCAACTCTAAAGGAGGTTAGTTGTTTAGAACTGAGAATGGTTTCATAGTATAAACAATACTGAGATATTCTGTTCAGAAGGAGACTTTGACATGAGGCTTTGAGGTTCCATACTCAGATCATTAAATTCCAACAACGTTCATGTAAATGATTGCACTGAAAGATATAAAATTATATTCATAGTTTTTAATCTTTTATATGTAATGTATATGTCTCTATTTTTTGTAGAAAAAAGTTTCAGCTCAAGTAATTTTTTTTAATTAACCAAAAGTTGGAATTGTCTAAACCAATTAATAATGTAGTTCAATCAACTTATCTGTTAAATTGGCTAAAAATAATCTAGAAATTTGTATTTTATTGGCTGTATTTGCTATTTCATATAAAAAAAGGTTTGTATTGTAAAGTTTAGTCTTATTCCAGCTTGTGTTAAATGGTGATTTGATAAATTTACTGGAATTATTCAACATGTGCAGCAGTGAAAGAACTCCTTTAGCCAAAGCCTTGTTACAGATATTCAGACATGAAAAACAGGAGAAAGTTATCTTAAAAACAATGAATGATTTTGAAATTAACAGAGAAGGTTAGTGCAAAATGAAATAGAAAGATATGTTTTTGTGGTAGATAATTAAAATTTGAAAAATTCTGGGCTGATATAATATTGAAAACCTTTGCCAAAAGACAGAAATTCAAATAAATTTGGCATGAAGAGCAGCAGTAAAAATATGTTCTTTGCTTCAAAATTTGTGTTGAGTATATTAAGAATTAATTCACTGTATTCCTTCTTTCATATTTAGATTGAATTAGGAATTTTGTTGTAAAACTATGGGTTTGGGAAAAACCTGATGTGACTTCTGGATCTGTGTAGTATCTAGTGATCAGTTTTAATTATTGGGTATCCTTTTAACTTTTGAATATTTAGTAGCTTTACTTTATAATTAGGAATGTCGTTAAAAGTAAATCAATAGTTTATTATGGAAGGGAATTACTGCCATAATGATAACGATATATTCTTGTTGTATTATTACTATTCTTATTCCTATTATTGTAATTGTTAACTGTATTATGCTAAGTGTTATTTTCTAATTTCATAAACATCTAATCTCTATTTTATATATTATTAAATTTCTAAATTGTTACAGGTCCGATTTAATTTTTTATGGTAACTTTTATAATTTCATGCATAAATTTTTAATTTTTATTTTCTAAAATTATACTTTTAAATTTTACATCATCAAGTCCTGAAATGAATAACTTCCATAAACAAATATATGAATAAGAATTTAGAACTTAGACGAATAGCAATCGGCATTTTGGAATTTAGAACTTAGACGAATAGCAATCGGCATTTTGAAAGTTAGAACTTAGACGAATGCGAGTTGGCATAATGTAATGCCACATTATGACGATCAGTGGCGCTGTCGTCTGATGAATCTCCCCCATCACGTGACCTTGTTTACGTAGAACGATATATGAGGGTCCTAAAGAGGGGGTATGAGAAAGGACAACGTGAAATAAAACATCTTCGCTGAAACCTAATCACGAATAATAAGCAACGTTCTGAGGAAAAGAAAGGGGACATATACATTGTTTTAGATAATATTCACTTCTTAATTACACTGAATAATGATGGTACTAAATATTGATATAATTTACATATGTATTTCTAAAATTAACGTATATCAAAATTTTCCGTATCTTCAATACCGTAACACGTAAAATAAGGAATCACGGCCAATAAAAAGAACTGGAAACGCACAAAGACCGAAAACACGAGAAATAAAATGGGGGAAAACGCAGCACGATAAATAAAAAAGTTCAAACACGCTGTACGTTACCTCCCTCATAACTGGTGCGCTGCGGTTGACTGTTTACACAAGGTAAGTTTTAAAAGAAATATTGGGTGGACACTGGTGGATTTAGAGAAGAGGAAAGGCCCGCCCCTTTTAAGCCGAGACCATATATAAAATTATGTATAAAAGTCACATTAAATTATCCCGGGTCTCCTGTTGTCTTCGGGGTCTGTATACGATATTAACTGTGGGCAGGCCTACTCACAATAACTATCGTATTTTACAGGCCCTACGCTTTTTCACTAAAAATTGTCAGATGCCGTGTCCCAACGTTTCGAAAACCTAGATCTGACACTGATCACAGGGGCTCGTACCAATATAGTCTTTCGATCGCCAATCATTACTGGTTGATACTGGGGAAAGGGGAGGGGGCTCTCCATAAAACTTTTCATATTGAATCCTTGAAGTCCTCAGTTGGTCCAGGGCGAAGCCGTTTTGGATATCCAAGATGTGAAGCCCCCGGAATTTCCTGGATTTTCTGAGATAAATTTTGACAAAAAAAAATGGGTGTGGGGGGGGGATATGCCGCTTTGTTCGTCCGTCTGTCTGTCTGTCCCATTTCCAGATGATTATTCAAGTTTCCTTTGACCAATCCTTCTGATATTTGAACACAATGTTACTTATAAAAAAACACAGGTCAATTTCTGTTATAAAAATGCTATGAGAAAACAGGGGTGAGGTTTAAATTTTGGGATCCTTGCTCCTCCCATAATAGAACTTGACCTGTATTTTAATATAAGCCAGTAACGTTGTGTTCAAATATCAGAATGATTGGTTAAAGGAAACTTGAGTAATCATCTGGAAACGATTTGCTTTGGGTCAGACAGACAGACGGACGAACAAAGCGGCATATACACCCACCCCACCCCCAATTTTTTGTCAGGGGGCATAAAACTTTTATTTTTATGCTAAAATTTATCTCAGAAAATCCAGGAAATTCCGGGGGCTTCACATCACCCACTGAGGACTTCAAGGATTCAATATGAAAAGTTTTATGAAAAGCCTCCCCCTTCCCTCGTATCAACCAGTAATGATTGGTGATCGAAAGACTATATTGATACGAGCCCTGTGATCAGTGTCGGATCCGGGTCACGGCATCTGACAATTCTTTAGTGAAAAAGCATAGGGCCTGTAAAATACGATAGTTATTGTGAGTAGGCCTACCCACAATAAATATCGTATACAGGCCCCGAAGACAACAGGAGACCCGGGATAATTTTATGGGACTTTTATACATAATATATGGTCTCGGCTAAAAAGGGGCGGGCCCTTCCACTTCTCTAAATCCACCAGTGTCCATCCAATATTTCTTTTAAAACTTACTGGGTAAACAGTGAACCACAGCCGTAAATCTGACGGCCCCAGAGTTATGAGGGAGGTAACGTACAGCGTGTTTATCGTGCTGCGTTTTCCCCATTTCATTTCTCGTGTTTTCAATCTTTGGGCGTTTCCAGTTCTTTTTATTGCCCGCGATTCGTTATTTTACGTGTTACGGTATTGAAGATACGGGAAATTCTGATATAGGCTAATCAGTTCCATCAATATTCAATTTAATAAAGAAGTGAATATTAAAAAAAAAATTGTATATGTCCGTTTTCTTTTCCTTAGAACGTTGCTTATTATTCGTGATTCGATTTCAGCGAAAATGTTTTTATTTCACGTTGTTCGTTCTCATACCCCCTCTTTAAGACCCTCAGCTATCGTTCTAGTTGTCGTAAACAAGGTCACATGATGAGGGAGATTCATTGTACAGACGACAGCGCCACTGATCGTCATAATGTGACATTAAATTATGCCAACTCAATTATGCTAACTCGCATTCGTCTAAATTCCAATTCGTAAGTTCTAAATTCCAATATGCTGATTGCTATTCGTCTAAGTTCTAAGTTCTAAATTCTAATTCGTGTATTTTTTATGGAAACGGGATATTTGATCTTTTTCATTTCAGGATTTGACAAGCTTGAGGTTGTAAAGTTTAAAAGTATAATTTTGGAAAATAAAATTTAAAAATTTATGCATGAAAGTAGAAAAGTTACAATAAAAAATTAATAATCGGCCTGTAACAATTTAGAAATTTAATAATATAAAATAGAAATTAGATGTTTATGAAATTAGAAAATAAGATTTATCATAATACAGCTGACAATTACAATAATAGGAATAAGAATAGTAATAATACAACAAGAATATATCGTTATCATTATGGCGGTAATTCCCTTCCATAGTTTATACCCTTTGTTGCTGCGTCTCAGTTTGCTATGATTCCCACATATACATGCATTGTGTTTGAATTTTTGTATGTGAATTCTACCATGAGTATTTCTAAGAGCAATTTCTTTCATATGAATAATACAAAGAAAGATAAATCTGAGAAGAATTTGAAATTTTTGGGAGGGATTTTGATGAAATTCTTCATTTATTATAATTAAATAGACTAGTTTAAATAACAAATTTATTCAAAATGAAGACAAAAATCAACTAAATTGAGTTGTTTCAATATACAGTGCAATGACAAGATACAAACCGTCAAGGATAGATATTCGTGAGTTTCCCTTCTTAAAAGACTTACATGTAATTTCAGCATAAAAGCATAATTGGTTATGTATCAGTACAGTCTTTGATTGAACTATCTTTTTTGAAGTAAAAATGAAGTAGAATTATTATGCAGAATAACTTCATTGGTGAATGGGTGAAAAAATCAATTAAACCAAAAGAAATAAATCTTTATACTTTGTTAATACTAAAACTTCTACCTTCCTACAAGGGATACAGCAGAAGGATTAACAAATACATTGTAGTTTTATCTTGACATATTTTTACAGTTTTAAACCAACTTTCCAACTGACAAAAATCTTATTATTAATCTTGTGATGTACAGCAGAGGATTGGGTTTGCGGAAATCGAGTTTCATGTCAGACAGGCCACTTCTTATCTGATATTTTTAGCTGCATCACAAACAGTGAAAGCAGGTCTAGTAGCTGCTCGACTCTGTCCGGGCGTCACGCATAGGGGTACATACTTTGTGTAGTCTGAAACTCCGACTGTATTGAACCAATATTTTTAAAACTCTGCATAGTGTTTATATTTTGGACAAATTTGACAAATTTTTACTATGAATTTTTGCATGTTGAACTTAGCCATTTTTTAGCAATACATGCTATGACATTGTATACTTTGTGTAATCTGTAACTCCGACTGTATTGAACCAATATTTTTAAAACTTTTCATAGTTGTCGAGCCTTCGACTTTTGTCGAAAAAGCGAGACATAGCGATCCTACATTCCGTCGTCGTCGTTGGCGGCGGCGGCGTCCACAAATATTCACCCTGTGGTTAAAGTTTTTGAAATTTTAATAACTTTCTTAAACTATCCTGGATTTCTACCAAACTTGGACAGAGGCTTGTTTATGATCATAAGATAGTATCCAGAAGGAAATTTTGTTAAAAAAAAATTCCAGTTTTTCCGTATTTTACTTATAAATGGACTTAGTTTTTCTGCCAGGAAACATTACATTCACTCTGTGGTTAAAGTTTTTAAAATTTTAATAACTTTCTTAAAATATCCTGGATTTGTACCAAACTTGGACAGAAGCTTGTTTATGATCATAAGATAGTATCCAGAAGTAAATTTTGTAAAATAAAAATTCCAGTTTTTCTGTATATTACTTATAAATGGACTTAGTTTTTCTGCCAGGAAACATTACATTCACTTTGTGGTTAAAGTTTTTAAAATTTTAATAACTTTCTTAAACTATCCAGGAATTTTACCAAATTTGGACAGAAGCTTGTTTATGATATAAAGATTGTATCCAGGAGAAAATTTTGTAAAATATTTATTTCTGTTTTTCAGTTTTTTACGTATAAATGGACTTAACATTGCATTCTATTATGTGCATTCACCTATCACACTGAAAATATAGACAACATCAAAAGTAGGCGAGACACTGGGTTCCGCGGAACCCTTACGAATTTTTTTTATATACATATTGAAGATGTGCACCTCCTATTTTGGACAAATTTTTACTATGAATTTTTGCATGTTGGACATAGCCAATTCTCAGCAATTCATGCTTTGAACGGTGCATACTGTATTGAACAAATATTTTTCAAACTTTGCATAGTGTTTATATGCATAATAGCATTATGTCCTCACTTTTTAAAAGTGTTGTGTGATTAAAGTCCTTCAGTAAAGTTCAGGGTTATAAATAAAGAAGGGATAGGGTGTATGAATTCATGACACAAAATACCTATAAGGTCCATATCCTGAAAAATATAAATGCAATCATGACCTGAATAATACTAGGTAAAAAAAAGGAAGCATCTTTTTATATAAACCACATACATATTAGAGCCCTGACAAACATATAACATGTAATTGGTTTTGTTATCAGATTACTTACAGCATGTCTTTTTGTATGATTGCATATGTATCTCATGACTTGTTTGAAGATGGGAAATAAAAAAAAGGTTGATATTTATACAATATTATTTTAGAGGAAGTATCAACATTGTTCAGAGCGACCTCTCTTGCCACAACATTGATGGACCAATACATGAAAATGACAGCATCCAAATTTGTCCATGATGCTGTCAAAGAACACATCTTGAAAATAATTGAAAGTAAACAGTCTTGTGAGGTATTGTAAACTGTTGCAATATAATTAAAATTAGATCTACTAATTGCTCCTTTCAGTCACTGCATGTAGATCTAACAACACTCCATTTTAGTTTCTGTTTTGATGAATTTCCAATCAGCCTTCATGATTTCGAAGGCATTAGCCTAAGGATAAAACCTAAGGATTCTCAATAAGTCATCAGAGCAGGAAGTAAAAGTTGTTAGATCTATATACAGTGACTGAAAGGAGCAATTAGTAGATCTAATTTTAATTAGATTGAAACTGTTGATATGTAAATAAGATATTCTGGTGATCTATGGATGAAAATTTTGTCCAAATAAGCTTGTCTTTACATAACAGATGAACAAAAGATCTTATTCAACAAATGTCTTCTTTGTGTCTTTGTGGGGAAATGCACGAATTAGACAAAAATAATGCACTTTGACTTTAAGATGAACTGCAATTAAAAACTGTTCCTTTGACACAGATTTTGTTTCAAGAATGTATCCACTGTAAGTACATATAGATATTTTTGAAAGTATCTAAAAGTTAATAAAAAAAAGAATAATTTCTTTTATACGAATAAATAAGCTTCTGTTTGTTATTAGTCCCTACTGGCGAAGCCGAAGGGGACTAAAGGTTTGCAATCTGTCCTTCAGTTCCTTGTACTGTCCTGCAAATCAGTTTTCCGCACCTTTTTTTTGTCATGCTTGAAGATATTGGTTTGATATTTGGCATATAGTATTACCATGACAAGTTAAAGAGCAAATTTGAATTTGTTCCGTTCGAGTGATTTTTTTTACAAAGTTATGGTTTGCAGACTTATTAAATTCATGCATTTAACAGTTTTTGCACTTTGTCACTATGTCTTCATCTGAGTCGTATACTTGAGGAGATTTTGCATGTTTTCTGATAGCTCAAGACAGTTGGTGAAATTGTATTGCCCAGCAATACTTTCAGAATGCTTGTTTATCTTTTATTTCAGTTAAATCCAGCAATGATAGAAGCAAATGATAATATATCAACTAACAGGGAGACTTTTCTAAAGAATCTAACAGAAGTTACAGAGGGTATATTTAAATCAAAAGATAGTTGTCCAGGGTATGTTTTTATCTTCGTTGTAGTTCATTATACATGTACTTGTCTACAGAAGATACTGTAAAACTATGACATATGAATACAAAATAATAAATTATAATATAAAAAGAAAACTTAATTAATTGACAATAAAGAAAACTAATGTAGACTGGTAATATAGTACATGTATTAGTTAGTAATTTAACTCTTACATCTTAAGAAAGACACAGAAATGCCTGAGAATTCTGATTGTACAAAAACATCTGATATACATGTAACTTTCTAATTGATCAGACAATCCTTAGTAACTATGAATCAAAGAAAACATCTTTTGTGAAAAGAGTTAAAAACAGATGTACATTTTAGTTATGATACTTTCTGTTTGCAGTGTACTACGGTATATATGTGGTTGTTTACAGAAAACAGTTGGCGGGAGGTGGCCAAATGATGATAGTGTAAAGACAAGGGTTGTTAGGTTAGCTCATAGCTATTTGAAATATAACTATTTTCAATATTATTTTAAAAATAACATAATTTGAATTAAAAGGCTGGTATGGACATTACTGATACATGTATGTTAACTTTGCATTTTATTCACAAAGTAGTGTCGAGTGAATACTGTACACATTTGACTATGAAATTAAGAAAGCTACGTGTATAATAATTTCAGCCTGATATCAAATCTTTTCTGTTTTTCAGTGGTTTTATATTTTTACGTTTGTTATGTCCAGCAATTTTGAATCCAAAGTCTTTCAACTTAATAACAGGTATGTAAATAGATGATGTTGCTTAGGAATAATATTTATACCCCCGCTTTTTCGCTTTTGAAAAAAGCGGGGTATATAGTATTCGTTGTGTCCGTCCGTCCGTCCGTCCGACCTTTGTATCCGCAACTCCTCCTAAAATACTGAATGGAATTTGATGAAACTTTCAGAGAATCTTCATCCCATGATGGCATTGTGCACCTCCTATTTTAGAATTTGATCGGACCAATTTTTGGGGTTTCCCATAGAAAAACATGGACTTTGACTTTCAATGTGATAGGGGTACCATGATGCCATCCGCAACTCCTCCTAAACCACTGTATGGAATTTGATGAAAATTTCAGAGGATCTTTATTACATGATGTCATAGTGCACCTCCTATTTTAGATTTTGATCTGATGAATATTTGGGGTTACCCATACCAAAACATGGACTTTGAAATTCATTGTGATAGGGGTACCATGATGCCATCCGCAACTCCTCCTAAACCACTGAATGGAATTTGATGAAACTTTCAGAGGATCGTTATTACGTGATGCCATAGTGCACCTCCTATTTTAGATTTTGATCTGATGAATATTTGGGGTTACCCATACCAAAACATGGACTTTGACATTCATTGTGATAGGGGTACCATGATGCCATCCGCAACTCCTCCTAAACCACTGAATGGAATTTGATGAAACTTTCAGAGGATCTTTATTACATGATGCCATAGTGCACCTCCTATTTTAGATTTTGATCTGATGAATATTTGGGGTTACCCATACCAAAACATGGACTTTGACATTCATTGTGATAGGGGTACCATGATGCCATCCGCAACTCCTCCTAAACCACTAAATGGAATTTGATGAAACTTTCAGAGGATCGTTATTACATGATGCCATAGTGCACCTCCTATTTTAGATTTTGATCTGATGAATATTTGGGGTTACCCATACCAAAACATGGACTTTGACATTCATTGTGATAGGGGTACCATGATGCCATCCGCCACTCCTCCTAAACCACTGAATGGAATTTGATTAAACTTTCAGAGGATCTTTATTACATGATGCTGTAGTGCACCTCCTATTTTAGATTTTGATCTGACCAACATTAGGGGTTTTCCATACCAACACATGGACTTTGCCATTCATTGTGATAGGGGGTACCAGTATGCCATCCGCAACTCCTCCTAAACCACTAAAGGGAATTCCATGAGACTTTCAGAGAATCTTTATCACATGATGCCATAGTGCACCTCCTATTTTAGATTTTGATCTGACCAACTTTTTGGGTTTTCCATAGCAAAACATTGACTTTGCTATTCCTTGGGATAGGGGGTGCGGGGGTATCAATTAGTGAGCTTTGCTCACAGTATTTCTAGTTTTAACTGGATTTTAAATTTGCTCATTCACGGCAGGAAGCTACAAAAAATGACACTTTATTTCCTGTCTACTCTTAATAGCAAGTTTATCGAAAAACTTTATCTTTAAAAAATTGAATATAAATCTCACAAAAAAGCCTCCAAAAAATCTTTTATTATTCTCTTAGCTGACTGGAACTTGTTGAGATCTCGGTGGCTTTGCTGTAGACTACTTTTACTCAGCTGTAAAATATATCTTCAACCAAGTTTTACATGTATATTTCCACAGGCCGGGCACAACACTTATTGTATTGTTACATGTATATGGTTACATAGTCTTAACTTGATATTTTCTATTTCTTAGTAGTCTAGTTCAGTTTCATATATATTGAAAAATCTCAAGTTACTTTATCTGATTTGTCGTCATGTTTGAAAAATTAAACATGAGATTCTCATCTGCACTTCTTTAGTATAGTTGTAGAAGCTAGTTTATTTTGCTCATTAATTTTCATTCATTCATGAAACGGGATAAGAGTTAATTTGTTTATTATAACTAAGATGTAACTTATTCAGAGGACCATCCAATGATTTGATGTGTGTGGCTAATGCAACAATTTTACAAAGGTGTCAATTTTTTTATAGGAGCATGTGGGTTAATTATAAATGTTTTAATATGTATTTTTAAGAAACACCATCAGAGACAGCTTCAAGAACATTAAAGTTAATAGCCAAGGCTTTACAGAATCTGGCAAATCTTGTAGAATTTGGTGCTAAGGTATGTCAGAATTTTGTAATAAGTTATCTTGGGAATGAGTGAAAAATGCAGCTTTTTTCCAAGTGATACACAATTTGTTGTTACGACATGTTTGGAATGAATGAGTTTTGATAAACAGAAAGTTGATGTGGTGTCCCATTAAAACTTTATTGAAATGGATTGCCAATTTTTCCTTATGAAGGTTGATGGTTCTCTGTGTATCCAGCATCCTCCACAAATGAAAACATTCCTCCAGGATATATTCAGGTGTGTAAACCAAAAATGAAAACCTAAACAAAACACAAATGAATAACATCCATAGAATTATATTATTGTAAATTAAAACTTGATTTCAACTGAAATTTGCTTTAGATTGGCATTGAACAATCCAATATGATATACATATAGTTTAAAGAAGAAAGAATACCAAGATAAAAACATCAATCTTTGGAAAAACTGGCTCCTTATCAGTAAAGATAAGATCAAACCTTACCCGGAATCCTGAGTTTTACCTTATTGTTTAAACAAATTTGATAATTGATAAAACCCAGAGGTATGGATTAGAAGTAACAATCTTATAGCAAGTAAGAAACCAAAGTAATAAATATTCATTGTCAGTGATTGGATATTTAATTCTTTACAGGAATCATTCATGGAAGTTATAAATCCATTTATCAAGAAAAACAAGCCACGAATGGTGATGTTCCTAGATCAGTTATCTGTGAGTACTAGTTATTTGTTCCAAAAACAGTCAAGGGGTGGTTTAGATAGTTCGTCATGACTACTATTGATCACTAGCCTGTCAACACTGAGGTTGTGAGTTCGAATCTCACCTGTGGTGGGGTGTGTTCGACTCTGATCTTAATTGACAAGGATTACCAATTTTCCTACTGAAGGTCGGTAGTTCTCTCCAGGTACTCCAACTTCCTCTGCCCTTAAAAACTGGCTGCCATGAAATAGCCAAAATGTACTGAAAATGGTGTAAAACTCCAACTAAATAAATAAACAAAAACAGTCTACCCAGACATTATTTGTGGTACTAGTATTTCAGTTACACATCATATTTTGACACAAAGATCAGTATTGCAAATTTGTGACACACACGACCTGTCAAAATTATATTTGTGATGACTGATCACAATTTTCAACAGAATTCAGTACAACCAATTTAAATAAGAATTTATAATACATTTGCTGTTAATATTTTGCAATTAATATTTTGATATTGCAAAAAATTCATGAAATGAAGATCACAATAATTAAAACTCACATTTTAATAGAAGTTATATTTTATTAAACAATGATAACTTATCTTAAAATAGTTTCTTTCAATGAAGAATCAAAATTATAAATGCATGCAAAAATTTCTGAATAAATAGTAGTTGGAAACAGATTTCATCAGAAGTTTCACTGCAGTCTGTGGTAATCTGTCTAAATTAAAATGGATCAGCATTTATACCAAATTTTCCAGTGAAAACATGAAATAAGCATTTTGTGGGATACATAAATTGTTGGTTTCACTAGATCCATGAAAATCATAAAAACTGGTATCAAATTTAATATAATAAATCTACATTAGTCTTTACATTATCCCTTATTAAAAATATGTCCAGTCATTTCTTTATACAGAATTACTCCCTCTGGGTTCTGATTGGCTGACATGTATTTGACGTGTCAGAAATCATTAGCATTACTGTAAATATGGAAATTATTGCGATGTTTTTATTATTGCGAAATTTATAATCGGTTGAGGATCGCAATATTAAAAACTGGCATTTTAATGCATTTTTTCACGTCCGATTTATTCTAAATTTGTGTCCTTTGTTTACATTTTCATGAGTAAGTTTCTGGTCTTTGATTGCCGACATCCAGAGACAGGTTAATTGGTAGTTACTTAATTAAATAGTTATTGTTTTGGCAGCAATAATATATATAATAGCATTTTGAAATCTAATATTTTTAAAACCATTAATTTAAATGTTTACATTAATAAAACTTTCATCACCATCTACAATTTTTAAACGATTTCCGATTGCAATAAAAAAAAATTTCGTGGCAGGCGATCGCAATAATTAAACCTTGCAATTTTGCCTGGAGTAGAAGAATCGCAATAATAAGTGCACGCAAAAATTTCCGAATTTACATTATTCAAATAATTTTTCAAAATAAAAGTTCTTAAAATTTGAATTGGCTAGAATTAAATTTCATGTTTTGAGAAGAACCTTTTTATTCTGTTTAATGGTGTTATGTTGTACAGTGATAATAATGGCAGAAATGATGAAAAACTCTCTAAAAGCATATGCATTGAAACATACTTTTAAGAGGGCATAAAGGCTGCTGATATGTTAGTCACTAGACATTGAATGATTTTCCCATTGTTCATACCTTAAGCCAGGTGAACAATAGACATGTTGGCCTAAATGTTTTCATAGTCTAAAAAAAATTTTTTTTTATTGCTTTCATTAAATTTATATTTTTAGTATTTATATATTTTAGGAAACGCACAATATAAGTGACAACCATTCACAAGAGTCGGTAGTTGACGATCTCGCTAGGGATTTGGCTACAGTTCATCAGATATCAGCCACACACTTAGAGGATCTGAAAAAACATAGTGAAACAATGGTATGGATTTTGTACATGTATTAAGGCAAAAATGGATTTTGGGTAAATGTCAAGGAGGCGATTCCATCTTTGAAGTCAGCTGACCAAAATTAGACATCAGAGGCCAGTTGTTCAAAAGTTAACCACACTTAATTTTTTAAATATTTGCTTATTTTCTTACTCCTGAAGGACTTAAAATTTGTTAAAAGGTGTAGATCTGAGCAAAAATCAGTATAGAAATATTGGTTAACAAAGAAAATATAGGAAATTGAAAAAAGTGATTAACTTTTGAACAATTGGGCCCTTAGGTCACAACAGTCTTCATTAAATGGAAAACCCAGAACCATATGGCACTGACAGTAGAAGTAGACAATTCACTATTCACAGCATTCTATACTCTCATGATGTATGGTTGACTAGACACAGCAGTCTATACTCTCATGATATATGGTTGAAGAGCTAATGAAAATATATACAATAGATTTATATTTTCAGAAAATAAACATTTTATACGTACGAGTCATAGAAACAGGTAGAAATGCTAGGTTTACTCAGCATTTGTCACATGTTTTGTGGCAAGTACTAATAAAATAGCTATTTTTGAACAATGTACATACATGTATATTGTATTGAACTGGTAGATAAATTATCTTTTAACCAGGAAACATCATGAAAATAGCACAATTCCAGCTTGTTTTAGGAAGGTGGTTTTTGGCACACAATCTAGGGAGAACATGGCATCTTAAACACAATGAACCAGAACACAAAGCAAACTTTAATTCCGAATGAAGACATGGATACCAGGAGATGATATTATGCTACCAGAGGAATACAAACAAAAATAATATTCTACAACATGCTATTTGGTTAGTAAATAGGCCAGTTGCAGGACATATCACATGGCAGTGACTAAAATATTCCTCACTTGGGACAGCCATTCTATATTGCTTACCACATTGTCCAATTTTTAACTGGACTTTCAAACAGACAAATCTAGTTTTTAGATTGGTAATGTATGGCGATTTGACAGCTCAAAACAATGATGAAGTAAAATATGGTTTCACTGATTTTCAGACACCTTGTATTCAGAATCATATTGAAAAATGTTTTAAACAGTAGTTACAAGCAAAACCATAGATACTAAAAACATCAAATTAAGTCATTTTGTATTTTAAGGTATCCGGACCATGATCGAAAATTGTATTTCTTTTTGACCGTGAATGGCTGAACCAAACAATTTAAAGCTGGAATTTTGTATATATTTTTTTCTCGAATTGAAACCCACTTTGTTGCTTATATGCAGAGTCTGTAAAAATAAGTTAGTTATATTGGCATTTCCGAAGTTTGCCGATAATTACCGAGGTCATTTCAATTGCGTTGTATAGAACATCCGGGAACTTTTGAATAATCACGTGCTCATTTGGTCCGGATACCTTAAGAAAAACTAAAATTATTGTATTTTCACTGATAATAATTATTTTACAAATGTTTTCCCTTTATAGGCATCCTTGAAAAAGTTGGTAGCAGTTAGTGAGATTTTAACAGATCACAAGAAGAGATATATGACTTGATAAAAATTGGATTGTTTGGATAAAATTCATCTTGATTTTATCAGATCTGATAACTTTGTATCTGATTGGTGAATCAAATTTAGTTCTTATACAGTGCAGCTGATTGTTTGGTAGCCATCATGATAAATATACCTTCCTGGTATTAAAATGAGGTTCTTATGCTAAGAACCTTATAATAGTCTGAGATTCATGACAGTATCATGTAAATCACGGTGTAAAAAGATACTCCAAGCCTTAATAGATCTTCTGTAAAAAAAAAACCAAAATTATTTAAAATTATTTATCTATTTTGTGATTTTTGCCTTTATTTTGAACTTACAATTACTAAGATTCAGTTTTTTTAAATAATGATATTTATTGTTAAATAGTTTTTGTTTTTGTTGATCGTATGACACAAAAAGGAGTTACATGTAATTGGTGCCCAATGAGAAAAAATTATATTATGTGTTCAATTTTATGTCGTGCATTTCTGGTCTTTCATATGGGCTGTGATACTTTGTTAGTGCTTCAGATTTTTTTATTCAGCTATTGTAATGTGGAAATCTTTTATGTACTAAATATTAGTTTTCTGTGTTGAAAAAAATGTTTAGTTGTGGAAGAAGTAATGGAAAAAAGATATAGATTATTTTTTAATTTTGAATTCACAACACACTTTTATGATTTTTGTCATAATGTAACAAAAGAAGTTGTTATAGGTTGATTTTCAGAATCAATAAAGTTTGATCATCTGTGTTGTCACAGAAGCCTAGAAATTAATTGTTTACTTTACATACATGTAGATTTAACTTGACACAAAATGTCAAGAAGAGGAGTACCTTATACATTTAGAATAGTTTATTAAAGTTATCATAGCAATTTCAGGCATTAAATTTTATAATAGAATGGTAACTATAAAAAAAAAATTAATATATTTTAATCTGTAAATTAAATTTTTAGATCGCATCAGAACAATGCATTTCTGTTTTCTTACATTATTTGACAACTTTAAAAAAAATTTGGTAGGCCCCAGGGATACTGAAATTTTATCAGCCTCTGCCGGACATTTCTTTGATAAACATGAATTGTCTGTATACACATAGTTTTTAGCAATCTTAAAATAAGACCTTATTTAATAAAAATGTTATGAAAAATTTATCAATGTTTTTGGTAGAGTTCTGTAATAAATGTCATGTGTATGTGCTGCTATAGAGTTCTGTGTGTTGATAATTTCGATGTTATAGGTGTCTTCTTTGAGGTCCACATATGCTAAATATAAATAGATCGATAGTATATGACTAGACAACGATTTAGAAATTAAAAAAATAAACTAAATCATGTAAAAAGACCTTGAAATTGGGCCACGAAAATCTTCTAGAAAAAGTTTTGCTACTTTTTTCATATTTGACCGGATGTAAAAACCCGCAAGAGGACCTTACAAAGATTCACACGTTATTTACTTAACTATACTTGCAGAGAATATCAACATCGTGGAAATCTCTTATTTTTACATCTTTTTTGTTTTTTTTTTTTTTTTAATTGAAATTTTGAATGACCTTTTTACCCTTTTTATAACTGGACAAATAAAAATTTTCCAAGTCATGTCCAGAAAATATAAGGCTTTTCGGATCCTTGCCAGGGACAGATAAAATCTTTTTGACTAGCTTGATATTAAATATTGCAAATGTAGAGAATGGCAAGGGAAACTTAATCATTTTAATTAAATTACCAAAATGGCTTAAATAAGTGATTTACATGTATCTTCCATGAAACATTTATTATTAGGTAGGAATTAACAAAATCAAAAAATAGAAAATTAGCTACGGTCACACAATCTCTTTGCTATAACATTTATCCCATTAAAAATGTAATCTACAGTTCAGCATAGTAATGGATACTTCTGCTGTTTTTAAATAACCTTTTGTTGTATTGTATTAACTGGGGCCATGGGATTCCAGAAAATACTCCAAATATAGATTTTTGGTAATGTCCAATATTGGCACCTATCAGTTTTTTTAATATCTATGGTCGGGGGCCTCGGTGGCCTAGTGGTCCAGGTAGTTTGTCATGACTACTAATGATCACTAGCCTGAGGTTTTGAGTTCGAATCTCATCTGTGGCGGGGTGTGTTCGACTCCGATCTTAATTGACAAGGATTGCCAATTTTCCTACCGAAGGTCTGTGGTTCTCTCTGGGTACTCCGGCTTCCTCCACCCATAAAAACTCGCCGCCGCAAAATAGCCAAATGTGCTGAAAACAGCGTAAAACCCCAACAAAACAAACAAACAATATATCTATGGTCTACCAAGAGATCCTCATACACTTCATTTCTATTACCATTATGCTATCAAAGAAATTCTTTGTTTTAAATAAAGCCACCAAGTATTTGTGTCATGTGTTTGAATTTTGTTAGACAAGAAGTGTGTCAATTTGAAGTTGAACAGAAATTTGGGAGATGATTATAAAGTGAAAGATATATGTCATTTGAAAAATTCTTAACAAAATATGCCGACGTCGCAAAGCCTTAGCCAGTACCACAAATTGTGTTTGATGTCAGAGGAATCTTAATAAACACTGCCATCTATAAATATACGCAATTCGGACCTCATTTATGTCGTCTGTAAAAGCTTTCAATTTTGCAACCATTATATACTTCCTCACATGATTACTGTAAAATTTCCTCCTGACCCCCCTCCCTTTTTTTTGGGGGGGGGGGGGGAGGGAGAGCAGATGCAGGAATATTTTCTTTGTTTTATTGAATTTGGAACCCAAAAAATAAGGATTTTTTCAACTAACTGATCTTTATGACTTCATCATAACATACATTTAAATGTGAATGTGTATACTTAATTATTGTGGGAGGTTTACCTGTCTACTAATAGGTAAAATACATAGTTTGCCATTTAAATATATTGGATAATAAGTTTTGTATGTGTATGTAATGTAATTCATTTTCTGTGCCTTCAAAATAACTTCATCCATTTTGTAAAAGATTCTTTTGATATGTGTTTTCTGTCATTTTAATTGTAAAGTGCTGGTCACTTGTCATATTTGTTTTGTTAATGTAAGTTACTGATTAGTTCACTAACAATTAATTTGTTACCTAACTTTTATTAGTTATAGTTCTTGTAAGTATAATTTTGTATACTTTGCAGATTTTTCAGTCATTATCATTACAAAATTACTGTTATTTCTTATATTTCCCTACTTTTTCTTTTTTTAAATAGAATTCTTGAAAAAAAACATCAAAATAAGTTTGTCCTGATAATAATCATGAGATATTTTGAATAACTGGATAAAAAATTATGAACTGTACTGCCAGTTATAATATCAGTTAATGTCATCCAGTTGATTATAGACTATATATAATGTCAGTTTCATCATCTTGATTCTCCCGTTTTCTTCGTTACAAAAACATGTACATTAAATTGTTCACCTGATATTTGAAACTTTCATTTATGATGTAGAAACTAAATGCATTTATGCAGGTATACCAAATGAAGCTGCAGTATTTCATACTATTGAGTAACCCCAAATGGGATAACTGTTGCAAGAATGATACATTGTATGTTAAAAGATTTTACGATTTAACAATCAAAAAAGGATCTTGTCAAACCCAAATAGGGGAAAAATATCAGTAATAGGCTAAGTTTTGAAAATTAAAAGTTGGCAAGTTTGTATGTCAAACAAATTACTAAGTTACTGTGCATTTTATGGTACCCAACACAAGACTGAATAAACTAGCAGTTAGGGAAGGTTTACAGCCATAGGCATCTTCTAGTAAAGCTATATTGTTGGCTCTAACCTTTGAAGGTTGACGGTATATATTATTTATTTTAATTATTTACAATACATATCTTTCATATTATCTGTCTCTCATATAAAGTACATGTATAATTAATTACATATGTCTAACAGGTAATATTGTCTACTGTGTATAATTTCATATTTCACAAGCTGCAAAGCAAGGAAAATGTATGACAAGTTATATTAGACAGTATTACCTGTCAGAAACCTTAGACAGAATTGAAGAAACAATATAAATGTGCCAATAAAATATTATAATTGACAAAATAGGGCTGTAAAGTATATTCCTAGAGTAGTTCAGAAAATAATTGTGTGTTAATCCTGCATGATTGTTTCGAATCATATCTGCCACCAGAAAAAAATATATTAGTGAATATCACTTGTGTGTATGGCATCTCTTTAATGTTGAAGTTAGATTAAATGTGAGTTTTCATGTAGTGCATGGAATTTATAGAAATAGATTCCAGATACATATCTCTCTAACAATTGATAATTTTAAATATTCACATTATTCTGTTTATGTTATCACATTCCCCAAAATTTTAAATTACTTATTGTAAAAATTAAACCATAACCAATTGTTATGAATTAAGAGAAAAAAGTTTACACTGATAAGGGATTTGTAGTAAACTAATTATGCAACTTAACTTGAATGATGGCTTAAGTTTGACACCTGATGAACTCAGAGGAGGGATTTAGGTTAAATTCATAAGATAGTTATTAACATATAAATGTAGCATTTTCTGGTGGCAGACATAACTTGGAATAATCATATTGTTGCTTAAGTTGTACATGTTTATATCTTCATAACAACTTAACAAGATATGTTCAAGCTTGGTTTAGAAACAGGCAGTGGATTGATTTAATACTGATAATTAAATATATATTTTATAAAAATTCAAAAGCTGGATGTAGAAGATTATTTGAAGTTAAATGTTTAGTTTTTTAAAGTTTGTAAAAAAAGTAAGCAGAAGTTTGTTGGATTAACCTTTCTTTGCTATATCAGATTTTTCTCAACATATACCATATCAGTCTGTTTGGTACATAGCATTACAGTATGGTGCCTTTTATGTCCTGTTTGTTTTTCAAGCTACAGTAGAATTTTCTAGATGCAAAATCAAGTAACTAGACTTAAAACACTTTGAGTGTTTTTAAACTACTTTTAGTTATATTTCTGTTCTAAAGGACTTATTTCCTAAAATACCATGTAGGTGTTCAACTAACAGAAGTTCTACTGCAATTATTTTTTAAGGCCAGTATTTGGTGTATTTTAGTTACCTATGTAGTTTCATATTTCTGCATTTGATTTTAAGAAACATCTGGTTTCTATATCAAGGGTTCCATATTGCATCAAGGCTCTGTCTTGTTGAATATTGTTGTAGAGGTGGATACCATGGCAGTATAAAGACTATTGTTCAGGATCACGTTATCATTTACATGTAAGAAATACATATGGGTTAATAAATGGTATCAGTATGTGGTTTTTGGCAAGGCTGTAGTGGGAGAGACATTTCAGATTATTATTACCTTAAACGTAAAATATTGCTCATTACCCATAACCATTAGACAATACCTTAATTATTCTCCATCAGAACTTTACTTGCATGTGAATTTAACTTTTTTATTTATTTACAAGAAAATAAGAATAATACAATGTTTTACCTTGTATTTCTACATTTCTGAAATATTTCAGACAAATTAAGGGGATTAGGATAAACGGTATTATTCATTAGGGATCTGTCATGTACTATCTAAAAACATTCTGTAGAAATATACTATGGCAGTTTTTATTTGTTCTTTTCATTTGTTAATTAAATTAGATAGATACAATTTTTTTAAAATGCTATTTTGTATTATTTTAAAAATGCACATGTGCAATATTTTAATAAAACCAAATCAGTCTTTGACTGTTACCATAATCTTATGTTTTATATTTTTTATTGCCATTTGATAAATGCTACTGGATTAAAATCATTCAGACATATTCAAAAGTCCGAATTGTAAATTTAACTCAAAAATATGGTTTGCCATCTCCTATATATAGATTTATTGGATTCAGCTCCAGAATAACATACTTGGAAAAAATTGATGAATAATACAGTGAATGAATACTGGAAGAATAACTTAATTATTGAAGCTAGGTCAAAAGTAACTTTAAAATTTCTTAATATTGAAAACTTTAATGTTGGAGTTGTTCACAATATTTGGAAAGGTAGTGGCTCAGAACTTTTAGCTGTTAAACGAGCTGATGTAAAGTCTAAAATAGCATGCAGAGCATATACACTTCAAGCTGACCGAGCAAAATTTAATGGCCACAGATTTAGTTCATTGTGTATACCCTGTGTTTTAAACAGTGTGAGGCTCTCATGCACTTTATTTTAAAATGTATACCACTGGAAGAAATTAGAAGTTCATTAATTTATTAAAAACTTACTTATTGAAGAAGATAAAATTGTCACTTCTGAAGGACCTATTTGAATATGAAGAAAAGGTTTTACAATTAATAGTAGACTGCACAAAATACCAATTCTTAGCTGACTTGTGGATGGATATTGAGCGTTTGGTTAGTAGCCTATGTTTTGCTCTTCATCAGAAGAGGCCAAGTCTAATCCTATGAAGTCCGACTTATATAGTTTTCTCCGAGTAAAGAAACGTTTATGCCAATTATTGCTATAGAAGCCGTGAGTGTGGTAGAGGAGACATTGAAAGCTGAATTGAGCAAGCTTTTAGATTTTAAACTGTATATAGATTAAATATTCTGTGAAGATGCCATGGTGGCAAGTACGAGGATAAAATGCGATAGAAAAGATACATAACGAGTTAATAACTTTCACATTGAAAAATATATATCTATAAGTGAAGTTGTTCGTCTGACAAAGGTGAAATGTACAGAACAGGTAACAGGTAGCCAAAATAAAATGAAAAGATCGTATCTTGAATGGAACATTTCTTGATTTCATGTTTCAAGTTAAGTAAAATTAGAGGTCCTGCGAAAACTTTTCATATTTTCATTCGGTACACCGGGCACATTTATGTACATGTATATTGGAGTATATATAGTTGAATTGTAAATGAAAATAAATCTAAAATAAACTGCGATACCAAGCCTGACCTTTGCCTATCCTGCCGCCTATATCAGATGTTGAATTATTATATTAAAGATACTTTTGTAATATTTAACACAGACTCATGCACACAGCAACCAAGACAATAAAAGATCGGTTCACTTAAAACGTTGAAAGTTAGAACTAGAAAGCGCGACTGTCGAAATCTACAGTGATCCATGCAATAAGCTTTGACACTTAGCTTAAGTAAAAAATCTAAAACCATATTGCATATTTAAAGATTTGTAATCATTTTATGAAGAAATTTAACAGCTAGGTCCACGGAAAAATGACAAAAAGTGCATGTCACTAGCTTAACTTCACTATTTTCAAAATTCGACCCATGTGGGTCCCTAGTTTTGAAAATCATAAAACCTTATTGCAGACCTACATATGATTAATGACAATACTGTAAAGAAATAAAATGCATAAATTTGAAAAAAAAATGAAAGGAGTTTAGGTCACAAGCTTGGATTCACAATTTTAGAAATTCGATTGGCCAGTGGGCTTCAAGTTTTGAAAATCAAAATCATAAAACTGTATTGCACATCTAATTGGAAGTATGAAATGAAATGTATAAATTGGTCTAGAGATTGTTTGTCTGTAAAACATTTAGTTGTGAAATATCAGTAATACATTACCATAGGTTCTTTAAAAATAAATCAAAATGCAAACATTTTACCAAGTCATCCAAACCTAAAATATAGGTCACGGTGACTCGAATGTTTCTGAATTTTGTTGTACTATATAAGATGAATGAATACATGTAGGCATATCATTTATATATCGCAATATGTTCCTGAGAAAGGGACTTAAACACAAAACCCTAACAGAGTCACTCCTGCAAGAAATGTATGGCACGCCGTTTTTATATTTATTCAAATTCCAAGATATCTTATTAAGTATTAAGATATCTGTAATTTTTATAAGATATCTTATTTAATTTGAAAGTTAATAAGATATCTCTATAAGTTAATAAGATATCTCTATTAGTTAATAAGATATCTTATAAAGTATATAAGATATCTTATAAAGTATATAAGATATCTTACTTCTTTATAAAGATATCTTTTAAACACATACTTTATTATCTTATTAACCTATAGAGATATCTTATAAACTAATAGAGATATCTTATTAACTTAAAGAGATATCTTATAAAGTTTATAAGATATCTTATAAACTAATAGAGATATCTTATTAACTTATAGAGATATCTTATAAAGTTTATAAGATATCTTATAAACTAATAGAGATATCTTATTAACTTATAGAGATATCTTATATATTTAATAAGATATCTTTATAACCAGTTAAATAAGATATCTCTATAAGTTAATAAGATATCTCTATAAGTTTATAAGATATCTCTATTAGTTTATAAGATATCTCATTTAGTTTATAAAATATCTTATTAAGTAAATAAGATATCTCTATTATTAACTATGCAAAAGATATCTTATATAGTTAATAAGATATCTTATAAATTGATAGAGATATCTTACATTTTAAATAAGATATCTTATATATTTAATAAGATATCTTATATATTTAATAAGATATCTTATATATTTAATAAGATATCTTTATAAACATTTCAATAAGATATCTTATTTAATATATAAGATATCTTATTTAATAAATCAGATATCTTATTTAATATATAAGATATCTCATTTTGTTATTAATTAGATATCTCAATTAGTTTATAAGATATCTTATTTAACTAAATAAGATATCTCGAAATTGAATAAATATAACAACGGCGTGCCATAGAAATGTGGGTCATAATGACCCAACTATTAGAGAAATGCATTTTATAATGTAAGAAGATTATAGTGGTGAAGTATCTTGGATTTCTAGGATATGAAATTAAAGCCAAAACTTCATAAGAGTTACTCATGCATTAATTATAGGTCAAGGTGACCCAAATTTATTTATCTGTGTTCGGTATTATAAGAGGATTGTAGTGATGTAATATCGTTGTTATATCTCCATGGATTTCTGAGAAATGAACCTAAACTCAAAAACTAAACCAAGCGGGATGGACGTGTGTACGTACGCACAGACAAGGATAATTCAACATTCGTGGATGGAGCATAAAAATGAAAAAGGAGCTTGTCGCATATATAAATTCAGTTTTTCCAGGATTCGATCCGTGTCGGGGCTAACTTTTGAAAATCAAAATTCTAAAACCTTATTGTACATCTACAGGCTGCTAGGTAGTATGCAACCATTCGATATAGAAATTAAATCCCTAAACCCGAATGTGAAGGAGGAGTTGATGTTACCAGAAAGTGTGACGGACGGAGACAATCGATATATCCCCGAACTTTATTCCAAAGTGCGGGGTTAAGATGGCAAACATAATACATGTATATTGTACATGACGTATTTACATCATGTCTGTACAATTTGTTGCTACCAAAAGTGATTAGAAATTCAGCTAGTAGCAACTCTGGTTTAGTCAAGTTCTACATCATAGATTCTCAAATCAAAAGTCTCTTTTATTTCTTGTTCTGTTGTTATTATTTAACAAGAAGTAATACAAGTTTTTAGTCCTGCCTGAAGCAGTATCCAGCAGCAAATTTCTATATTTTTACTCGTGCAATGTCCTTACGCACCCGTCTGATATGACCATACATCAGCCCGAGTACATTTGAATAGCATTTGGATGATACTTTATTAGTCTATAGGGTGTGCAAATATGGGTTGTTCACTTTTGATAATCACAAACTTGGAAAATAAAGGACTTGGCTAAGCGCAGCATGATACGACCGCAGCATGATACGACCGCAAAATGTAAACAATTAAACTAACTGCTCGAATAAAGTGTTGAAAAATATAATATACATTACACAAAAATATTGGACCCATCACAAAAGCCAGATGAAAGAAAAAACAAGAAATCCAGTCATGTTGCCTCTTTTTTTGGCCCCTTTAACACACTATATACCGAAAACTGTAAAAGATTGGAAAATTCTTTTGACATACTACTGAAAGTACTCATCAAGATGAATTCAAAGTAAAAATCTCTTCCATTGAAATCGGGTGTAAAATAAAAAGTTCTGGTTTCCTCCAAAATTGCTAACAAAGTTATTTTGACCCCTTGGATCTCAGAAAAATAAAGGATAGAAAAAATTGTTGTCATAGTCATGAAAACACTCATCAAGGAGATTTAAAAGAAAAACTCCCCATAAGAATTGGATAAAAAAAATACATATCAAGTCACATTGGTTTTTTCCCTCTTTTAATCCCTAATATCTCAAAAGCCGTAAAACATGGAAGAAATCTGTGCACATACTGCTCGAAGCCCTCATCAAGGTGAAATAATTTTTTAAAACGACGTATATTTTTGGGACTTTTATCCGGAATAGAATCATGTTTTACCCGACTTCGCCGAAAATTAACATTCTGATAAAACTTCCTGTTGGATTTTGTTTCCAAACCAACCCGCTGATAAACGGACGAACAGACAGTTTCCCGCAACGACCCATTACTTTTTGCAACTTACAGTTTTTATAATCATTTAATTTTCATGTAAGATTTGTAAAAACATGTAATTTTCATGTAAGATGTGTAAAAAACCTAACAACGAATGTAAACTGATTAGAAGAATGATTGAAATCAATGCACCTTAGTATCAGACGTCAGAGGGCATGTTACAATTGACACAGTATGTCATCTGAGACTGATCCGTCCCTGATCTATAATACCACAACAAAAGGGATATATCAATTCGAAGAGTGCCAAATTTCAAATCGTATGAATTTTTTTTCTATTCTCCATTTAATCCCTTTAGGATTCTGTGTCCGGAGCTCTTTTTCTGACTTGGGCGGCCGAGTCAGAAAAATAGCTCCGGACACAGAATCCCAAAAGGGATTATTCTCCATTCAGTCTGCTTTTTTGCTCATTTCTGCAGTAAAATGATTATATTTGAACAAAATGTCTACCTTTTAGCCCGTATTTCCCACCAAATGCTTTTTGGGGCTCAGTTTAGTCCCATTTATGATGAAATCATGTTACCCCTGTCCGAAAGTGACAAACATTTCTATAATTTCGGCCAAATTTGGCATCCATTCCGGAGATAATTTGGAAGTAACTTTTTTATCGGAATACCTTTAGAGTCAAGTATGTTAGGATAGGAAAACACTGGTAAGTTCCAAATTATCAGATGACATACTGTGTCAATTGTAACAAACCCCTGTCAAAAGTAATGTCCAGTCTGGATTTGTCTTGAGATTAAACAACTTCCACTTGGGGTCAACTGGAGTTGAAACAAAGGTCACAATAATGGGCTGAGGGGAGGAAAACTTTCAAAGGAAAATGCTTTAGTTTGATGATAGTTTGGACCCCATCATTTGACATCTACATGTATCTACTACAATGTAATAATATAAACGCATTATTCGAAGTGTTTACAATCATTTAAATATGTGTCTTTGTAAAGTTTCTTTCATAATGCCATGTTACAACAGGGAACTAGTTGGTCTCAACTGGTATGTGACATCATGAAAAAGTTGTGTAATTTTAGAATAATTCCGGATTGGACATAAGCTGTCAATAGGTGTATAAGAATACTGTCCGCATTTGCAAAAATTCATACAAATTCCTAGTTTACAACACAGAGAAAGATTTTGACGTCAAAATTTAAAAATAATTGTTCTACAAGATCATTAGGTCAATTGGGGCTGATGTTCTACAGTTCGTCTATGCAATACAATTGGTATCCTGGTGTGTTTGTCCTTATTCCCATTTGCCCTGGGTCTGTTTGCCCTACTTGTAGATACATGTATTAAATGTTGATTCTGAATATAATAAAAAGGTATATTAAAAAAAAAAATTTATTTTATAAAGTCGATCATGTGATACTTAGTATTTAATTCTGTTGATCTCAATTTTTAAAATATGACCTGACTCTTTTGATGGATCCACATTTTTTATCTTGTTTTAGCTATCAACAATAGGTTGATTGAAAAATCAATGTTATCTTAGATTAATAAAAAATTACGGATTTCAACTTTTTCTTGATTTAATACATTGTGTACAGTTCATTTTATTTTTAATTTTTATTTTTATATATTTTAGATATATATATTTTAAACTTAGGCAAGATTTATTAATTAATCCAAGTTTCAAACAGACACTTGTCTTTTTAAGGAACTGTGAGTTTCAAAAGTAATGCCGACATGGCGTTAAACATCAATCATTTATCATAAGTCATCACAAGGTTTATGTACGCAAAATTCATTATAGAAAGCATTCCAAATTTTTTAAATAGTTGAACAAAGATCAATTAGTAAAACCACATTTTTATGTTTCAAGTATTGTTTACTCTGTTATTAATGACAGATACCGTCATGGACAGAACAATGAAAATTTCTTTTTTCTTTTAACAGTTTCAACAGTTAAATAAATATCAAACATCTAATTAACTCAATCAATACATTGTATACATGTATAACTCTGTCTTCAATTTTTTTTTTTATATAATTTTAAAATTCTTAATGATGAATTAAGTACATAATTTGACAAGAATTATATTCAATTAAGAACTATTCTTATGCCATTTTATGTATTTCATTTATTAAGGGGGCAAACAGACTCATACGAGCAGACCCGTTACCATACGATTGTTTTGAATCATGTCTGGCACACGTGCTCGTTTAGGGAAGTTAGAGAATGTAATAGCCATCACTGCTGGTAAGAAAACCTTGTCTAACTTTGCTGAACGAGCCAATGTGCTTGAAGAGTAGTGTCAGTCTGACACTGTCAGAAGTATGCCAATAGATTTCTTTTGTCTTTAATCTTAATATCAAACATTTAGATAATTAACAATACAAATCATGAATGTATATGAACACAGAATATTTTACAATGTGTACATTGCATTTTATAGCATTTATATCTTTCATAGAATGGAAGAAAAAAGTCTAAAAGTTTGACATTGATGTGTGTGTCAGGGAGGGTATTGCAAAGCAGTGTTGAAAATTAGTAGTTGTCCACTGTGACTAAAAATTCACCTGGACCAGAAAAATAATCTTATTGTATTGTATTCCCTTGAAAATTTAAGTGTCTTTCTTGTTGATAGTCAAAAGATGTAAAAAAAAATTTAATTAGAAAGGAACTAACAAGCCGCAATCTTTTCAGACCTTTGACAATTCCTGGGTCAAATATTAATAACATCAGTTTTTTTAGCCAAAGGGCCAGGTGAGCTATTGCCATCACTTGGCGTCCATAGTCGTCGTCATAAACTTTTCTTTAAAGATCTTCTCTAAAACCACTTGGCCAATTGGAAAAAAATTTAGCAGCAATGGTCCTTAGGTGACCCTCTTTCAGAATTGTATCCGATGACCCAGCTGATCATCCAAGATGCCGAAAATACTTTAACATAGGACCCTATGGGAAATTTACTTAAAGATCTTCTTGTCTGAAACCACTTTGCCAATTAGAACAAAACTTGGCAGCAATGGTCCTTAGGTGGTCTTCATTTAGAAATATATCCGATGACCAAGCCCGTCATCCAAGATGGCCGCCAGAGCCGAACATAGTTTACACAGGACCCTATGGGAAATTTAATTAAAGATCTTCCTGTCTGAGACCACTTGGCCAATTGGAACAAAACCTAGCAGCAATGGTCCTTAGGTGGTCTTCTTTCAGAAATATCCGATGACTACGTCCAAATATGGCCGCCAAAGCCGAACATAGTTTAACATAAGACCCTATGGGGAATTCAATTAAAGATCTTCTTGTCTGAAACCACTTGGCAAAAGTTGGCAGCAATGGCCCTTAGGTGGTCCTCATTCAGAATTATATTCAATGACCCGGCCCATCATCCAAGATGGCTGCAAGAGCCGAACATTGTTTATAATAAGACCCTACAGGAAATTCACTTAAAAATCTTGTCTGAAACTACTCACTCAGTTAGAACCAAGCTGTGGTTGAATGGTCATTAGGTGGTCCTCTTTCCAAATTGTGTCCGATTTGTTGTTTATTTGAAACATAATTTAATATTTTAATACCATAGCTGTATAGTTTTTGGCCTATTAACTTTGAAATTACATCATGAATAAATGTTATGTTTTAATTTAAAAGTAGGTCAACTGATCCCAGTTTAATATTTATTAATTCACCTTGTTTCTATGGCTAAGGATCTTTTCCATTGCAGGATTGTTGTCTCACTGATATTTTCCTCATATCTACAGTCGACTCGTTATCTCGAAGTCCTTCGGACCATGAAAAAAATTCAAGATAGACCAAATTCGACTAAAAGGGAACTGACAAATTTTTCAAGTTACAAAGGGGAGGTAATAAACTACTTGGAGGTCTGGTAAATCTAAATTATTTGTAGGTGCCGCAGTAAAATGACAGTTTGCACACACATGTACTATCGAGACATCACTTTATCCATGTTCAGATACTTATTTAATTAATTTTTAACATTTCATATTTATAAAAAAAATAATAAAGAGTTGAAGACAAATTGATTACAATAGATCAAAATTACTAATTGTTCCGCAAGGTGATGTTTTGAAGAATATTATTCGACATTATGAATAGATAGAATTTTCGTTGTTTTTATAATTTGGGCCTCAAAATTATGTTCAAGATAGAAGAAAATTTGACTCGTGCATATTCGACTGAAATATATATATAAGAACTTGTAAAACTTTTGGGACCACATAAAAAATTCGACTAAAGCAAGTTTGAGATAACGAGAGTTGACTGTACTTTCTTTACTTTTTGTTTAGAATGGGACATGTCATAAAGAGGCAGATTATTGCTAAATGCCAATGTATAACCTTTTCTGCAACTGATATGCTTTTGAAACACCCTTGGCAGTTAATAATCTCGTGTAGTGGACAAGTAAATTTGTTTATTGCATCAGTTATCAACATGGTTTTAGATAATTGTAACACATTCATAAGCTCTGATAGCCATAGTTAGAAATTGTTGGAGGTGATAACTATTTAATTTGAAATTACTGATTAGCCATCTCAAAATTTAATAAATTTAGGAAATATTTTGTCCTGTCCGTCTAGCAAAAAAGTTTGTGAACACAATATCTCCTAAAGTTTACAGTGGAATGGAATGAAAATTGATAAAATTGATGCCTACCAGTTGTAGTATTTTTTGTTGTTGATGGGCTTGATTTTTGGGGTTTCTCATATCAAAACATGGACATGCTATTTTTACATAAGGGGAAGTAAGTTTGTGAACGCAGAATCTTCCACAGTTCAGACTGGAATAGAACGAAACTTGACAGGATTGATGCATGCCAGGTGCAATTGTGCAAGATGAAAAGTTGTTTGGATTGGATTGATTTCTGGCGTTTCCCATAAAAAACTAGGACTTTGCCATATATAAATTTGGAGAAGTTTGTGGATGCAGAATCTCATACAGTTCAGACTGGAATAGAATGAGACTTAACAGAATTGATGCATACCAAGTGTAGTTGTGCACTACATAATATTTTTTTTGATCAGATGGTTTTTTTTTTTGGGGGGGGGGGGGGGTCACGGACCAAAACATGGACTTTGCCGTATTTAAATATGTAGAAGTTTGCGAACACAAGATCTTGTACAGTTCAAATGGGAATGGAACGAAACAAAGCAATTCAATCAAACAGTTAACGGATTTATGAATTTAAATTTTTTTTTCATTTTATGCTGTAAATGTTAAAATTGTATGTTAATCAGTGGTATTAATTAAAAAGAACATAACACTTATCTTCAATGAGAATTTACTACTAAATGTATGGATGTGTGTGAAAAGACTGCTCACATTGTAGAAGTGATTTTATCATTTAATGAGTTCAAAACTCATTTGTACAATTTCAACAGAATACTCTTTCATTTTAAGTCACCCTGATTTACTAAATGTGTTAAGTACAAATGTCAATAATTATTTTTTAGAACATGGGATGGAAGAGGTTGGTCTTCAAGACAATTACCAAAGGGGAATCAACTCCAACTGTTATTGGAGGTATTGTGTTATTGGTAGCTCTACATTGGATCATTAAATTTGAACAAATTAAAGACAATGGTGCATTCCAAGACTTGGACATCCCAGTAAGAGAAAATGAAGATCTGTATGGCATAAATAGTCCAGAAGAATTTCCAAAAAATGGTCCAGACAGAATACCTAAAATCATTCACCAAACATGGAAAAATACTGAAATTCCTAGTAAATTCATAAAGTGGATTAAAACATGGCTAGTTAACCATCCAGACTGGGAATATTGGCTATGGACAGATGACAGTGCAAGAAAACTCATTCGAGAAAAATACCCACATCTTTTAGACACTTTTAATGGCTACAATGAAGGTATCCGACGTGCTGATGCTTTGCGATACATCATTCTGTATGAGTTTGGAGGGGTATATGCAGACATGGATATGGAAAGTTTAAGACCTATTGATCCTTGGTTGAAAAAATATTCTTGTTTTGTAAGCCAAGAACCATATGAACATCCGATTTTAGACAGTAATTTTGAACATTTAGCTATAAATGCACTCATAGGTTGTCGACCAAAACATCCTTTTATGAAAAAGACGATGAACAGCTTGCCTGCCTTCCAGCATATGTGGAATGTCTTGGATAGTACAGGACCACATTTTATGACATTAGTTTTGAATGACTATATCGGCAATCATAAAATGCTGAATCCATCGCATGAAAACTTTACATACTTGGCACCTTCAGAATATTTCTTTCCAACAATAGATCCTGCAAAATATTTTTGGTTTCGTCATCAGTGTGGACGATTTTATAAACTTAGTAAAATCCAGCAGAAGGCTTGTATGACTTTAAAAGTGAAAGGTGTTAAACGTAACCCACCTAGTTGGAGTTTTACAAAACATCATTGGGAACATACATACATCGATTTAAGATTATCTTTGAAAGGACCTGTTAATATATTTTCATTAGTACCAAATGCAAAAATATATCCTAATCAAAGAGCTACAAATAAGGCTGGAGTGAAAAGTTGATATGACTATTCTTAGCATTTGTTTTATATGTGTGCCATATCAGTATTATTTGAAATCCTTCCCTTCATCACATGTGGCACACATCACTCACTTGCATTCATTTTAATTTCATGCATATAAGATTAGGCAGTCTTATTAGTTTGTTTGAGGAGAAGCTAATGGTAATGTTTACACTAGGTCTATCATTATACCCCCCGCAAACAAAGTTTGGGGGGGGTATATAGGAATCACCTTGTCCGTCCGTTTGTCTGTCTGTCTGTCTGTCCGTCTGTCCATATATCTTGTAAGCGCAACTCCTCCTAGACTGCTCAATGGATTTCAACGAAACTTTACAGAAAGGAAGTACTTCATCCAAAGATGTGCATGAAGAAAAATCTTTGCTTTCCGATATCACACAAGGCAGATAATAAGACTTCTATTTTTTTGGGCTTATACATTATATATGAACCTCGTAAGCACAACTCCTCCTAGAATGCTCAATGGAATTCAACGAAACTTTACAGAAAGGAAGTACATCATCCAAAGATGTGCATGAATAAAAATCTTTGCTTTCCAATATCACACAAGGGAGATAATTGGACTTCAAAGCGGGGGGTATCCTTTGTGAGCTTTGCTCACAGTACATCTAGTTACATATTGATGCTTTTATATTACTACCTCCATATGTAAGAATTCCAGTCTGATTAATGGCCAAATAAATGAAAACAAAGTGTCCCATGGGTAATGGGGAGAGAAACATAGCATAATCATCTGTGGTTTTCAAGCATGATCATGTCATTTCTTTCATATTTGACATATTAATTGGTATAATAATGTAATTGTATTTGTATGTGACATACAATGTACAGTATATCAGTGGGTTGAATGATATATTGGTAATCGTCTACAGTATATCAGTGGGTTGAATGATATATTGGTAATCGTCTACAGTATATCAGTGGGTTGAATGATATATTGGTAATCGTCTACAGTATATCAGTGGGTTGCATGTTTTACGGACAATTGTCTACAGTATATCAATGGGTTGAATGATATATTGGTAATTTTCTACAGTATATCAGTGGGTTGCATTATAAATTGGCAATTGTCTACAGTACAAAATGTATATCAGTGGGTTGCATGTTTTATGGGCAATTGTCTACAGTATATCAATGGGTTGCATGATGTATTGGTAATTTTCTACAACATATCAGTGGGTTGCATGATAAATTGGCAATTGTCTACAGTATATCAGTGGGTTGCATCATTATTTGTCATTATATGTGTTAATACAGTACATCAGTGAGTTGTATGATATAATTGTCTTTGTATGTGACATACAGTATATTGAAATTATCTTTTTGTGTCTGATAAGTTTGGATTCATAACTGCTAGTCTATAGGTTATATTGAGTCAAAGAAATTATTTTTGATAGTATTAAGTATTAATTTTGTATCTAATTACACATGACCAAATCTTTTAGAAAGAATAAGCCTGTTGTGTTTTACTTTTCCTATCTTATACACAGGTTTTATTATAGTTATAAGAGTTTAAACAAGAAAAAGAACTTTATTTCATAGATTTTGATCAAAAGTTCTTCCTAGTAGTTTCCAGATTGCATACCATTATTTTTGTCCTATTTGAAAACTTCAAAATTTTAAAATAATTACTGCAGACTAACTTTAAGGGTTCAAATTGTAAAAGGGTTAAATGTTTTAGTCCATTTTTTAGCATATAAAAAATACTATCATTAATTGCAGTTTGAATGTTAGATAAAGATTAAAAGAAGAGATAAAAATCTATTATATCTTATAGTGAATGAGAGTACATTGTTAATGATTATTGAAATTTGGGGATACATTTGCACATTTGTTCTACTGTATTTCCCTATGTATATAGTCATTTGCTACCAAAATTTAAAAAATGTGCATTTTTACCAATGCAAAAGTATATGTTTCAAATGATAAGATAATCAGTTTGTTCTAGTTGTCTCCAGTGTTCAGATAATCTACAATATCTGAACATTCAGAGTTTTTTTTACAATATGACTGTATAATAAATTTTTTATTGAACACAATAAAATCTTATGTTGTGTGATCATTTCTCTGCAGTTTATTCAGGGTTTAATACACCAGCATGGGCTAAATGTCATTTATGCAATTGGTTTCTTAATGGTTATTAGTGAATCAAATATAGGGGAAAGTGGCTTTACTCCTTTCTGGAAATTATGATTCTAACTAGTGCTCTAGTATGGGCTAGACATCTTTGATGGATTACGGGAACTCAACCCACAGTGCTGACTTGCACGTGCCCAGGTGTCAGATAGGGGAGACCCTCTCGTTTGGGTTTTCATGTCATACATAATACGTGACGCCTGACTGCAGGCCAAAGTGGGTAACATGTTTGTGTAAAATTAAATTTTGTCCTGTGTGGAATATTTTCCGGCGGAAAAAATTTAATATGTAATATTATCCACAGGATACTATTGTCTATCGAATATTGTCCTCATGTATGAAATACTTTCCGGGTGGCAAAATTGTGCTTTTGAAGGTAAGGAAAAATACACCATAAAATAATATCCAGCTTAATTATGGAAATGAACGCAACATAAGCGACTGCGGATATTGGTACTAGGCCCTATACCACAAAGGGAGGCAGTTAAATATGATTAAAGTGTTTTTTTAATAAGTACTTTTACAGATATAGAATAAAATATGCTATTTTCAAATGCTAAATAAATTATGCAAAGTGTCCATAAACTATATGTACAATGCCTAACTATAAACCACCATATTTTCTAATCATATCTTGATGTTTATGGAATTCGTTAAAAACTGAATAACTTAAAAGGGAGGTAATATATGAATCTCGGTAAAGTGAAAAATATTTACTTAAAACCCGCCGAAGACAAGGGTGTTTTATCCGGCTTCAGAAAGGGTCCTATCAAATCAATCCCAATCTTGGCCCATATTCTGTTATACACCGGTACTGGAATCATCTCATGGCAGGTTTGGGTGGTCTTTTTGTTCTGGTGCTGACATTCCTTGCAAACTTTAATATAATTGGACACATCTCTTGTGATTCCAACCCAGTAATAACGTTCTGATATTTTTTGGAGCGTTTTATTTATTCCCAAATGCCCGCCTTGTTCCTCATGGCAAAGTTTCAAAATGCTGGTTTTCTTGTCCTTAGTAACAACAAGCCTCCTAGATTCGTCTTTTGAAATGTAATATAGATGATTGTCTTTTAGATCAAAGTCTTTAACTCTATTTCTCAATTTTCGCTTATCACTTTCGGGAAAATTATCAGGATATATATGATCCGTTATATATGTAATAATCCGATTGTATTCGTCTACCTCCATTGTCCAGTAATTTTAACTGATTATTATTATAATAGTTAGAACCATTTTTTAAATAGTATATGAAATTACTCACCTGTAAAAAACAACTTACCTGTCCATTTAATTTTATCCGGATTTTTAATATAGTTATAATGTCCATTCATTTAATACTTTCCGGGTTCCGAATGCATTTATTCGGAATGCACCAGTCATGATCGATACTAACATGCCCTCGGAATGAATTTCACGACACGCCCATTAAAAAACGTCCTTTGCCGAATGCATCACTCATGATCAATAACTGACAAGTACTCGGAATTAATCTAATGATACGTCCATTAAAAATCTTCCACTCTAAGGAATAATTTTAATAAGCCCGGAAATAATATGATAATTTGATTTTTGCCGGCGGAAACTTTAACATATCAAATATTCGCCGTCGGATGAAATTAAACCCGGATGATATTATGGCTTACATTTGCATGCCACGCTCTCTACACTCTAAAGACCCCTTCTGTAGTTTTCAAAAAAGAGTAGGTTAATGACCGCTATACAGAAGGCCAAATTATCCAACCCTATCCAACCGTCCACCCTTTTATAGTGGCAATCAACATCGGTTCTCATTGTGTCCCGTGCCACCCCTGTTTGAACTCTGTTTGATAATGTTGAACTGGTTCTCGTCCTGAAGTAGTACGAAATATTTGTCACTTGACGTTAAGCAAACAACAATCAATCTGAAAGCATGGAAAACTGAAACTTAAATATCAATATGACCATAAAGGTGGTATATATCCTAGTTGTATTGAACTTTCAATATAGTTTTGACTGTTTCACTTTGATGTACGATTTCCTTAGTTCCTGCATGACAAGGATACTTTACTTATACTACCTGTGTATTTTTGTCTTGAAAATTAAGAATTAACCTGAATATTCGTATATTTTCCTTCAGACAGAATTTTACAAAATTCTGTGTTCAACATTATCTATAAGAAATATTTATATATTGCACTAGTGAAATGCCTATGTCCGCATACTTGATCTTTGTATATCATGCTTTTGTAGTTTTTTATTTTCGTTTTTTTCCCCAATTTTTTCTATGCCACCAAAAATTAGATTTTATTTCTCACAAATCGTTTCTGGTGAAGAAATTTTTTGGTCTTAACTCCTTGACTTTAGCTGATTGCCTACCCCATCCGAAAAGTCTTGAACATTAAGTTGACGTTGACCTTTCCTACGAAGCCGCAGCACGTCAAGGTGCAAACTTATTTATTCATTATGAAACTAAGGATATCGAATAAGAGTCTATAACACAAAAATCCAAGGACTGAATGAAGGAAAAAATTATATATCAACAAGGTCAAGGAGCAACCACCTTCGCCACAAGGCAATCACCAAATGGCAGCGGAAATAATACTGTCAGTAACCACGAATCCAAAAATAACAGTATTCGAAACAATAAACAAGTAGTAGACAAGAGACGGTCTTCCTGGCTTTGCACGTACATATATTTAAACCATTGTTGTGACGTCATCTATTGAAGAAACAGTGGATTTTTTTTAGGAATCCACTGAAGTTCTGATTGTGTCTATAAATACTACTCACCACAGTTCAACGAATTTCGTGTGAATGAGTAGATTTAATTACAACCGTAAAAAAACTCTATCTACAAATTGATAGAAAATGAATGTTGTAAATGATAAGGTACCAACTATCGAAAGTGTTTTTTTTTCTCGAGACAAAAATTTATTTTTCTGTTGGTCAGAGGATTATTTTTATTTTACATGTTGAAACAGGATTTTTCAAAATAAAATGTCGTTAGTGAAACAAACGATTTTTTGCAACATTTTGAAATATTTGCTTCCCATAAAATTTAGTACCCTCATGGCGAACGTCTTATTGTAAGGTAATATATTGATGCTGTGCACCTGCAACATTTTATGCATGGATTTTTTTTTATAAAGAATGCATTCCCATTTTTCCGGACTTTGGAACTTAAATGTAGGAAATTTTTCAGCAAACTTAATAACAAAGGAAAGTACAAGTTTTGTGTAATCAACCCCTTCTCAGTTTTCGACCTAACTGAAGTTGTATAATTTTTTCTGTACGTGGAAACTAGCTTATTTCAAGCAAATTGTACAAAGGAGGGTACAAGTTTTGTGTATTCAACTGATTAACTACTCTGACGTTGTTTAACTGAGACCTTTCAAATATAACCAAAAAAAAAAACTGTCAATAAGACGCATTTTTTTAAAATTTGATGCAACCCAAGCGACAGTTTTTTTGACAGGAAAAAATAATAATCTTGTCTTCTCCCTGATAAAAATAGGTATCCTCTTATACATGATTTATGGGCCTTTCCTACGTGTTGAACACGGTTGAAGGTTGTGCGGTTCATATAGGCTGCATAGGACCGTTTCAGAACATCATATATATACTTTAGAAAAAAAGGGGGGAAATACTTCGGAAAAAGTGGGGATGAGGATTTATCTCTAAAGAATCAAATAAATATAAAAATATAATAATAACCTTCTCACAGAAAGCTCTTCTATTTGATTATCAGACACTATCTTCTTTATTCTTGACGGCCCTGGTTTGGTTCGTAGCTCAGAATCTACCTTATCGACTAAGGTACACATTAAATCCTCGTCTGATGCAGACGATATATCCTCATAAACAGGAAAAGTTTCATTTTCAGATGCCGACGAAATGTCATCATACATTAAAAAAAGTTTGCACTTAAATCCTCATCTGATTTTTGTGGATTTTCACCAAATTTAGATTGCGTTATAAAAATATCCTCGTCATCCATTTTCATTGTCATATAATTAATGATGAGTAGTTTTTATTCAAACTTCTACACTCATATATATACTAATATTTGACTAGGGGTAAGTTCAAAAAACATTTTAATGACAAATGTTCTAGCGTCGTGATTTAATGCTACTTTTTATACGACCGCAAAATTTTTGCGGTCGTATATTGGTATGACGTTGGCGTCGTCGTCGTCGTCGTCTGCGTCGTCGTCCGTCGTCTGTGTCGTCGTCCGAAGACATTTGGTTTTCGCACTATAACTTTAGTATAAGTTAATAGAAATCTATGAAATTTAAACACAAGGTTTATGACCACAAAAGGAAGGTTGGGATTGATTTTGGGAGTTTTGGTCCCAACAGTTTAAGAATCAGGGGCCAAAAAAGGGCCCAATAAGCATTTTCTTGGTTTTCGCACAATAACTCTAGTATAAGTAAATAGAAATCTATGAAATTTTAACACAAGGTTTATGACCACAAAAGGAAGGTTGGGATTGTTTTTGGGAGTTTTGGTCCCAACGGTTTAGGAATTAGGGGCTAAAAAAGGGCCAAAATAAGCATTTTTCTTGGTTTTTGCACAATAACTTTAGTATAAGTAAATAGAAATCTATGAAATTTAAACAGAAGGTTTATGACCACAAAAGGAAGGTTGGGATTGATTTTTGGAGTTTTGGTCCCAACAGTTTAGGAATTAGGGGCCAAAAGGGTCCAAAATTAAACTTTGTTTGATTTCATTGAAAATTGAACTATTGGGGTTCTTTGATATGCCGAATCTAACCGTGCATTTAGATTCTTAATTTTTGGTCCCGTTTTCAAATTGGTCTACATTAAGGTCCAAAGGGTCCAAAATTAAACTTAGTTTGATTTTAACAAAAATTGAATTCTTTGGGTTCTTTGATATGCTGAATCTAAACATGTACTTAGTTTTTTTATTATGGGCCCAGTTTTCAAGTTGGTCCAAATCGGGGTCCAAAATTAAACTTTGTTTGATTTCATCGAAAATTGAACTATTGGGGTTCTTTGATATGCCGAATCTAACCGTGCATTTAGATTCTTTATTTTTGGTCCCGTTTTCAAATTGGTCTACATTAAGGTCCAAAGGGTCCAAAATTAAACTTAGTTTGATTTTAACAAAAATTGAATTCTTGGGGTTCTTTGATATGCTGAATCTAAACATGTACTTAGTTTTCTTATTATGTGCCCAGTTTTCAAGTTGGTCCAAATCGGGGTCCAAAATTAAAGCTAAAAAGGGGGTAAATTATTTTTTTTTTTTTGGGGGGGGGGGGGGCAATTCTCCACAGCATATTGTATTACACAAGAAGCAAAAAATTGAATATAAATTCAAATCATATGACCAATTCTAAGTTCTTTATTTCAGTTATTCTGTGTCAGAAACCTATTATGTGTCAAATATTTGAAGAAATTTTCAATTACACAGTATTGTGCAATAGCAAGAAATTGATATGTGTGCCCTGTTATCAAAACTTTATTATTAACAAATTCCATTGGAAATTTGCCAATATAAAATGTGCTGATGAAGCTTTTTTGTTTATCTTATCTAAACTGCTTTTAAATTATGTATATTTAAAATTTGTCACCCATGACTATGATGTCATTTTCTATTTTAATATGTTATGGTGTATTTAAATGGGCTGTTATGGTTGCAAAGTATAAAGAAATGGGGGGGGGGGGGGGGTTGAAAACAAAATTGGGGGGGGGGGGGGTAAATGAGAAATTGGGGAGGGGGTAATTTTTTCTCTTTTCATATTTCATAAATTAAAAAGAAAATTTCAATTTTTTTTTAGCAAAAAAAAGGGGGTGTTACAATAAATTTTATTGTTTTTTGTTTTTTTTTTGGGAGGGGGGGTCAATGTGCAACTTCATAGTGTATTGCACAAAAGCTAAAAAAAGGGGTAAATTATTATTTTTTTTTGGGGGGGGGCAATTCTCCACAGCATATTGTATTGCACAAGAAGCAAAAAATTGAATATAAATTCAAATCATATGACCAATTTTAAGTTCTTTGATTTCAGTTATTCTGTGTCAGAAACCTATTATGTGTCAAATATTTGAAGAAATTTTCAATTACACAGTATTGCGCAATAGCAAGAAATTGATATGTGTGCCCAATTTTAAATTTTAAATTGGTTATTTCTGATTTATATATAAAAACAAATAATACTGATATGGTTTGAATAGGTAAATCAAAAATTTTTAAGTTCTTAGACAACATTCATTCTGTGTCAGAAACCTATGCTGTGTCAAATATTTATTCACAATCCAAATTCAGTATTGTATCAAGCTTGAATGTTGTGTTCATAATTGCCCCAACTATTCAGGGTTCGACATCTGCGGTCGTATCTAGCTGCGCCCAGCGGAGCATTTTATTTAAAAATACTTTTGGAATTGTAGCTTTTTTTATAGTGATTTTAAATTAAATACATATGGTTATTATTCTGTGTTAGAATTATCTGTATTTATAGTCGGACTATATTCATTTTTTTGTTTAATCGATTTTTCATTTTCATCTTTGAAATAATCCATCCATGACAAAATCCATGCAGAACGAATAGTGATTTGAAACTCACTCAGAATTAAAATTTGATTTTAAAAATGTGATTCGAAAGGGATATATTTTATTCGATTCCGAAAACAAAAATATGAACAAACTATAAGGAAACGCTGAAATTGTATATCACAAAGTGTAATGACTTAAAGAATACATAGCAATGGTTTAAGTGAGAGAAACTTATAAGAAGTAGTGAATTCGGAATCGATAATCAACTCGCGACTGACGTCGCCCGTTGATTATCTTTTCCGAATCCACTACTTCTTATAAGTCCTAACTACTACAGAATGTAGCGTATTAGTCCGAAATTCCTAGTGTTAACAGTTCTAAAACCGCCTGTTTTAGAATTTACTACATACGGTCGTATTCAAACGTGTGACTTCTGAGGAATTTTGGGTTAAATATTTTTACTCAATCCTCTCCTAAATCATTGGTCAGTGGCCAAACAAAGCTGGACATGCAAAAAATCATTCACAATAAGCACTTAGCATTTAATTCCATCATTTCGGTACATTACACTCAAACGACAGACATGACGAAAAAGTACCGTTCTCATTAACTGACAACTAGCTAAAAGACTGTGACTAAATTTATACAAAAGTAAAACAGATAACAGGATACACACCAAACGATTGACAACATCCAAACCACAGAACCTCAGAAAAAAAATAAAACAAACAGACCAAAACACAAACACAAACATAGAAACACATAGTCTGTCCACAAGGGCTCGTAACAATTGACACAGTATATCATCTGTGACTGATCCGGCCCCCATCTATAATACTACATAGATCGGGGCCGGATCAGTCACAGATGACATATTGTGTCAAATGTAACGAGCCCCTGTGGTCTATCTACATGTAGGTACAGACACTGAGTAGTGGTTAAACCGGTTTTATGGGTAGCCATCCCCCTATCTATCATGACTCTTTGGTGTAAAAAACGCACTTTAAAAGCCAATACAGCATGATTACCAACGAGATGACCGCTGACCAGAAAATTGATATTGGATGGACGGTAGCAGTGTCAAAATTTGCTCGTTTTAACTAGATAAGGTTCTCATACTTTTCCTCTATTAAACGAAATTAGTCAGAAATAGTTTAGTTTAGTTTAAACAATATTTTATTCAGAAAATGCTGAAATGGATCGGGCAGCAGGCAAAGCCTATATAAGCCCTCTCCACAATACAAGGTACAAGATTTCAATAGTAACAAAAACACAAGATTGGATTTATATATCAAAATTATTAGTGTGTGGCAATATTGGTTATATCCATTCTGTATAATGATATAAGTACAAGTTTTATTAAAATATATTTAAGCATATTAAGAAATTGCAAATACATGTATATCATTTGATGATTTTTATTCTCAAATGATTGTTATTCAACAAACCATATTGCCACAGCCTTTCAATCAATATAATAACTGTAAATTTGAATTCTGAATTAAAGTACCTAGAATAAGTACAGAGGCGGAGCAACAGTTATCTTCATCAGTTAATCAGTATAAGTATTGTGATAAAAAAAAAAAAAAAAAAAAAAAAAAAAAAAAAAAAAAAAAAAAAAAAAACAGACAGATACAGGAGTGAAAATAGGAAATTTGTCGATTTAAGTTCTTAAAAGTAAATCAGCATTGAAACATTATGGAAATTGAATGTAATAATGAAGCATTTTGACAAAAGGAAAAATAAACTTAAGTATGAATTGAAAAAGGAATGAAGATAAATTTGTATTTACAAAATAGTTGGCATGTTTATGTTTTGAGCAAGAATATTGTAGAAGTCAATATCATTTAGATTAAAAGGTGGGTGTGTAGGTGTCAAACAAATCTTTTAGAATCACTTATATACTGATGAACCTGTTTAATAATAAATATGTTATTCTCATTATTCAAATTTGAATCACCAAAAAGTAGTGTATTAAGGTCTATATTTATAGGCACATGTGACAGATTTTCAAAAAGTGTATGTCTAATATCATTATAAGCTGGACAGTCAAAAAAGTAATGAAAGTTATCCTCACATTTACTAGAGCAACATGGACAAGATGGATCATCTACTAGAAATTCATGAAATAAGTGAGATCTCAGATCACTGGCTTCATTTCTCAACTGACAAAGAAAGATATTAAATTTTCTGATACTATAGTCAAAGTATCTTGGTGGAGCTTTTGGTTTATACTTTTGATCAAGTTTTCCTTTGAATGAACTTAGAGTTCTTGAACTCTTAGTTTCATTATCTAGTTCATTCCATAACTTAATAGTAGCAGGTAAGAAACTGTTGTAATAAGATGTTGTCCTGCATAAAGGGAGAATGAAGTTTTGATCGTCCTGTCTTAAGGCATAGTTATGTTGCCTTGGATAATATGGTGTTACCATTTCTTGCATATAAGTAGGTGCAAGACCATTAATTATTTTATAAAATGTTATTAGTTTATGTTTTTTTCTTCTAATACCAAGTTTCTCAAGGCCAAGTTCAGCATATAACTTGTTGAGAGATGTTGTTCTCCTCAAACCTGTTATGATGCGACAAGCTTCAGTTTGAACACTCTCTAATAAATTAGACTCTTGTTGGGTACAATTGTCCCAGACGCAGTCTGAATATTCGACAATTGGGCGTATAAATGATAAATATATTGTAATCAAAGATTTTCTATCAAGTGAGTGTTTCAGCTGTCGTAATAAACTAAGTCTAGAACAGGCCTTTTTATAAATAGTATTAATATGCAGTTTCCAATTCGCAGTGTTCTGAAAGTTTAAACCAAGATGGCAATGATGGTCTACTTGTTTAATTTCTTCTCCACCCTGGCCAAAATGAATGATGGGGAAGTTAGTGTTCCTTCGTGAAAATATCATACTCTCAGTTTTTCTCTAGTCAGAAATAACTCTCCAATAAAAGGTTTAATGGTATCTCGTGATGGAGTTCAATAGAAATTGGCAGTATTCGTGAGAAAGTTACTTTGACCACTTCCGTCAGCTATAGTATTTAAAAATGATTTCAAGCAACAGCGTAAAAAAAAATAAAATTCACAGTGTTCTAGCAAGCCCCAAATAGAGAGGAATATCATCCTGTCCCTATTCCAGTGCGTCTCTCACTAAAAATACAAATTTTAGAATATAGATGTTAAACGCCAAATAAAATCTTAACAGATTAATCTTATACAGCGATCTAACGAAGGAAAATTATTTCAAAATTTCGAAAAAAAATCATTTTAGCATATTCTAAAATCAATATTTATGACCTTGATTCCGCGCCAATATTTCTGTATATGCTAAATTTATTTTAGGGTATCCTAAAATGATTTTAGTATATACTAAAATCATTTTAGTATACCCTAAAATAAATAAATAAATATACTAAAATCGATATTTATGACATTGATTCCGCGTCATAGTCCTATAGCTAGTGGGGCAGTGTATGGTCCCACGTACTGCCGCACTAGGAAACAGGGCAGTACACGAAAACCCGCATACAAACGAATGAATCTATAAATAAATTTGTTTTTAAAAGTGTTTACTCAAGCATGAATCATGCCTTCAAATAAAGTTTATTTTTCTTGGAAATACTTTTTGAAATGACGATGAAACAGAAATTAATACTGAATACACTGGTCAATGAATTAAATTCACAAAATATGTTTAAAGCTACATGTAATATTATTTTATAAAAAAAATAATGAATCTTGAAGAATGCATAGGCGACAACGACAAGTCCCCATGGGTTTCCCCCATAGATATCGCCCTGTTAAATGTTTGAAGAAAACTACTTCCGGTTTACAGGATGAAGCGAGTTCGGAGTAGCCTGGTTCCCGTCCCACAATGCATCACTGCATATATCACTGAAAACGTAGTGCATCATGGGACTGGGAAACAGGCTAAGTTCGGAGTTCTGTAATGCGCAGGTGCGAAAAAAATTCAAGGGAGATCACCCATTAAGGTCGAAAGGTCATTGCAAATAAACAAACGGGATAAATACACAACGGATATCGTGAAAATGCTTTAAAACGTTAGTAATCGTTGCGCAGGTAGAAAAATATTTATTGTTACGCAACAAACGGTAGTATTGAATAGATATGTCCAGAAATGTGTGCACAGAATCGCCTATCAGCATTTGTAACCTCTATTAAGGCTTGGTTACTGGTGGTTACACGGTTACATAAAAGTCTGCACAGGGCCCCTTATAATTAATATATGGTCACAATATTATCTCTTTACTTCATGGAAATAGCTGGGTGACAGAATTTAGAAATATTTTAAATGTTAGGTTATAATGGTAACATGCAGTCACAAAGAATTTTTTTTTGTCAATCTGTCCAGAAAATGGCTTCATTTATATCAAGTTACAAGGTTACTCTTTGGTAACACGAGGTTACATAGAATTTAGAATATTTTAAATGCCAGGTTACTGTGGTAACAATGGTAACATGCAGTCACAAAGAATTTTTTTTTATCAATCTGTCATGAAAATAGCTTCATTTATATCAAGTTACAAGGTTACTCTTTGGTAACACGAGGTTACATAGAATTTAGAAATATTTTAAATGCTAGGTTACAATAGTAACATGCAGTCGCAAAGAAATTTTGTTTTGTCAATCTGTCCAGAAAATGGCTTCATTTATATCAAGTTAAAAGGTTACATAGGTTACTCTTTGCATGGTAACACGAGGTAACATAGAATTTAGAATATTTTAAATGCCAGGTTACTGTGGTAACAATGGTAACATGCAGTCACAAAGAATTTTTTTTTATCAATCTGTCATGAAAATAGCTTCATTTATATCAAGTTACAAGGTTACTCTTTGGTAACACGAGGTTACATAGAATTTAGAAATATTTTAAATGCTAGGTTACAATAGTAACATGCAGTCACAAAGAAATTTTGTTTTGTCAATCTGTCCAGAAAATGGCTTCATTTATATCATGTTAAAAGGTTACATAGGTTACTCTTTGGTAACACGAGGTAACATAGAATTTAGAATATTTTAAATGCCAGGTTACTGTGGTAACAATGGTAACATGCAGTCACAAAGAATTTTTTTTTCTCAATCTGTCATGAAAATAGCTTCATTTATATCAAGTTACAAGGTTACTCTTTGGTAACACGAGGTTACATAGAATTTAGAAATATTTTAAATGCTAGGTTACAATAGTAACATGCAGTCACAAAGAAATTTTGTTTGTCAATCTGTCCAGAAAATGGCTTCATTTATATCAAGTTAAAAGGTTACATAGGTTACTCTTTGGTAACACAAGGTTTCATAGAATTTAGAAGAATAGGGGACATATCGGCCCGAGGTAAAGACAACTCGGACCGTCAGAAAAAGACAACTCGGACCGCCAGAAAAAACAACTCGGACCGTAACACTAACAATATTAGCTTCATTTAAAAGTTAACTTGTAAAGACAACTCGGACCGTAAGAAAAAGACAACTCGGACCGTAACACTAACAGACTCAATTACAATATCATGGTTAGAAGTATATCTTTTTGTTCACTCCAAATTGTAAAAACAACAATATACCAGACAACAAGACGCAGCTAGACCAAAGTACAACAACCTGACACGTAACTGCAACCGTATACGGCAGAAACTTCGTCCTGCTGACCCCACCGACATGGATTTCCTCATAGATACAGACTTCCATGCCAAGTACAGCAACGACTAGCCGTTCTTCCAGAGTGATGTGCACATCGATGGGACCTTTAAAGTCGTCAAAGATCCGTTCTATCAGCTACTCAGTGTACACGCCTTCGTCAGAGCTGGTGATGACATGAAGCAGTTACCCTTGGTATTCTGTGTGATGTCAGGGAAAAGCAAGAAAGATTACAAAAAGGTATTTCTTCTTTTTATTGTAATTAGTTTGAAGTTATATAACTGTTTTGAAAAAGCTGTAAAACACATAAAAAAATTTAAGCTGTCCAAATATATGTTTTCGACTTCAATGTATTCAATCTAATTAAAAACCGATCTCTCATCGCTCCCGTTTTCTGATATGTCGCGTGCCCCCGACATATCAGAAAACGGGAGCGATGAGAGATCGGTTTTTAGCTCACCTGACCCGAAGGGTCATGTGAGCTATTGCCATCACTTGGCGTCCGTCGTCCGTCCGTCGTCCGTCGTACGTCGTCCGTCGTCCGTCCGTAAACTTTTTCAAACGTTAACTCCTCTGACACCATAAGACCAACTGCAACCAAACTTTGTACAGTTGTTTATTGGTATATGTACTACAAAACTATCGTTTGGATTTTTGATTCGTAAAAAAACATGGCCGCCATGGCTAAAAATAGAACATAGGGGTAAATCGCAGTTTTTTGCAAATAACTCAAAAACCATAACAGATATCAAAATTCTGGCATAGGGTAAAAGTGTTCAGCACCTCAAGATCTAAATGCCCTGAAATTTTGAAGAAGATCCAACGACCCATGTAGGAGTTATTGCCCTTTTTTTGACATTTTTGGCTTTTTTTTATGTTATTATTTCAAAAATCTTCTCCTCTGAAACTACTGAATGGATTTGGATAAAACTTAGCATGATTGTTCCTTAGGGTATCCTGCACAAAATTTATGCTTCGATTGTTGATCCGTCGAAAAACATGGCCACTGTTGCTAAAAATAGAACATAGGGGTCAAACAACAGTTTTTTTTATTTTATTATTTCAAAAATCTTCTTCTCTGAAACTGATATTCAAAATCAAATGAAACTTGGTAAGATTGTTCCTTAGGGTATCCTGCAAAAAGTTTATGCTTCGATTTTTGATCCGTCGAAAAACATGGCCACTGTTACTAAAAATAGAACATAGGGGTCAAACAACAGTTCTTCGCAAATATCTCAAAAATCATTAGGTTACGGCAAATTCTGGCAAGTTGAAAGTGTTTAGCATGATGAGAGCTACCTGTGTGCTGATTTGCGTGAAAATCTGTCAACTGATGTTAGAGTTATTGCCCTTTTTTGACATTTTTTGGCTTTTTTTATGTTATTATTTCAAAAATCTTCTTCTCTGAAACTACTATTCGAAATCAAATGAAACTTGGTAAGATTGTTCCTTAGGGTATCCTGCAAAAAGTTAATGCTTGGATTTTTGATTAGTCAAAAAACATGTCCGCCCTTACTAAAAATAGAACATAGGGGTCAAAATGCTGTTTTTGCTTATTTTTTCCTGAATTATAGAAAGAAAATGAAGACGAAAGCTACTTTCAAGGTAAACATGGTATCTCAAGTTGAATGGTGATGATGAAAGTTTGTTTTGGACGGCCATTTTTAAAATGGCTGCCACTTTCCCACCATTTTTTACACTTGCTCGGATTTCAACAATATTTCGTTTTTAAAGTAAACATGGTATCCTTAGTGTATGGTGATGATGAGATTTAGTTTATAGTGCATTGTTTGCCAGGTGAGCGATTCAGGCTCTTGAGAGCCTCTTGTTAATTAGATTGCAATGTATTAGGCCTTGAACCGCAATAGCTAATAAATTGATAGAATAAAATTGAAGATATTATAGTAGATTAAAATGTATTCTTTTTTATTTTTTAGGTATTAATTGTTGTTATCGTAATAAAGAAAGTAAATAATTACTTTTTAGCTCACCTGACCCGAAGGGTCATGTGAGCTATTGCCATCACTTGGCGTCCGTCGTCCGTCCGTCGTCCGTCCGTAAACTTTTTCAAACGTTAACTCCTCTGACACCATAAGACCAACTGCAACCAAACTTCGTACAGTTGTTTATTGGTATATGTACTACAAAACTATCGTTTGGATTTTTGATTCGTAAAAAAACATGGCCGCCATGGCTAAAAATAGAACATAGGGGTAAATCGCAGTTTTTTGCAAATAACTCAAAAACCATAACAGATATCAAAATTCTGGCATAGGGTAAAAGTGTTCAGCACCTCAAGATCTAAATGCCCTGAAATTTTGAAGAAGATCCAACGACCCATGTAGGAGTTATTGCCCTTTTTTTTGACATTTTTGGCTTTTTTTTATGTTATTATTTCAAAAATCTTCTCCTCTGAAACTACTGAATGGATTTGGATAAAACTTAGCATGATTGTTCCTTAGGGTATCCTGCACAAAGTTTATGCTTCGATTGTTGATCCGTCGAAAAACATGGCCACTGTTGCTAAAAATAGAACATAGGGGTCAAACAACAGTTTTTTTTATTTTATTATTTCAAAAATCTTCTTCTCTGAAACTGATATTCAAAATCAAATGAAACTTGGTAAGATTGTTCCTTAGGGTATCCTGCAAAAAGTTTATGCTTCGATTTTAGATCCGTCGAAAAACATGGCCACTGTTACTAAAAATAGAACATAGGGGTCAAACAACAGTTCTTCGCAAATATCTCAAAAATCATTAGGTTACGGCAAATTCTGGCAAGTTGAAAGTGTTTAGCATGATGAGAGCTACCTGTGTGCTGATTTGCGTGAAAATCTGTCAACTGATGTTAGAGTTATTGCCCTTTTTTGACATTTTTTGGCTTTTTTTATGTTATTATTTCAAAAATCTTCTTCTCTGAAACTACTATTCGAAATCAAATGAAACTTGGTAAGATTGTTCCTTAGGGTATCCTGCAAAAAGTTAATGCTTGGATTTTTGATTAGTCAAAAAACATGTCCGCCCTTACTAAAAATAGAACATTGGGGTCAAAATGCTGTTTTTGCTTATTTTTTCCTGAATTATAGAAAGAAAATGAAGACGAAAGCTACTTTCAAGGTAAACATGGTATCTCAAGTTGAATGGTGATGATGAAAGTTTGTTTTGGACGGCCATTTTTAAAATGGCTGCCACTTTCCCACCATTTTTTACACTTGCTCGGATTTCAACAATATTTCGTTTTTAAAGTAAACATGGTATCCTTAGTGTATGGTGATGATGAGATTTAGTTTATAGTGCATTGTTTGCCAGGTGAGCGATTCAGGCTCTTGAGAGCCTCTTGTTGTTTATATTATATGTAATGTTATACTCCACAATACAATTCATCATCATTTTTGACGGACCGAGTGGTCTTTATTTCACGGTCCGAGTGGTCCTTTTTACGATCTGAGTGGTCATTTTTGAATGTCCAACTGGTCATTTTTGACGGTCCGAGTGGTCCTTTTCACGATCTGAGTGGTCATTTTTTAATCAAATGGTCGTTTTTGACGGTCCGAGTGGTCCTATTGATGGGCCGACTGGTCTTTTTAGTACAAATTAACGGGATGAGTGGTCCGCGGGCCGAGTTGTCCTGCACCCATTTAGAAATATTTTAAATGTGGTTACAATGGTAACATTGTGTGATAATTTTTTTGTTTGTCTTTTGGATTCTGTAGGTTACATAGGTTACAATGGTTACATTGTTTGTGTGATAAAAGTTTTATTTGTCTCTTGAATTCTATAGGTTACATAGGTTACAATGATAACATTGTTTGTGTGATAAATTTTTATTTGTCTCTTGGATTCTGTAGGTTACATAGGTTACAATGGTAACATTGTATGTGTGACAACATTTTTATGTCTCTTGGATTCTGTAGGTTACAATGGTTACAATGATAACATTGTATGTGTGATAACATTTTTATTTGTCTCTTAGATTCTGTAGTTTACATAGGTTACAATGGTAACATTGTATGTGTGATAACATTTTTATGTCTCTTGGATTCTGTAGGTTACATAGGTCTAATTTGTGGGCGACAAAATATTTTATTTCAATTAACCAGTTGGTCGATATAAACACACAACTATTAAAGAAGATAGAATCACCATAACTACCATGGTATTGGCAACAATTTATTTAGAAAATATATTAATATATACAGGTATAATCATATCAATATAATAGAGTCTTATCAATGATATATTTTTTTAAATCTACATATGTACACAATAATGCATACTGTTAATTCATGTTAAGTCGCATTAATTATAACTTGCATTTTGATTTATGAATACATGCAGATGCATGCAAAAACTTCTGAATTAACATTATTAAAATATTACTTACACATGAAAAATACATATTACATAAAAAGTTAACAATATTTGTGATGTATCTGTTTCTGTCTGGAAAGTTTTCTGGAACTCTTTCTGATGCAAGGGCTAGAGAATTCATAACCTGAATTCCATACTTGATACAAGTGTCAAAATTATATGATCTTCAGAAGCATTATCCAGTGATGTTAGAGGTACTGCTAACAAAAGATCTGTACATTGATCAATATCTGATGTTGCTCTCATTTGAAATAACTGTTTTCTTGGCTTAGATGTTGACATAGATAAGGAACATGGTGATGAAAATGGAGAAGGAGAGGACAGTGGTGACTGACTACTTTTGTGCTTCTTTGACGAGTTGACTAAGTCTTTGAAGGTTCTCCTTTTCTTGTTTGGAGTTGACATCATTGGTGAGGAGATCATTGTACTTATGAGTCTAAAAAATGAAATTTAGTAAATTTACATTTTTGTTGACTACTCCCTAGGTATTTTTGTCATTATTTTTTTATACCCTATGGTAAAAATTAAACAAACAACTTAGTGATATGACTGCTAGATGATGGTATTGTTTTATTGGGTAGTTGTATCACTGGCTTATACCCTATATCATTTGTTTTTCATAGAAAAAGCAAATGAGATACAGGTATATATTGGTAATACATCTGCAAATTCTGATTTTAATAAATCATTTAATAATAACCAAACAAATTCAAGTAAATGAATTTTCACATTCAGGCTATAATAAAGATTTGTTTGTGGGTGTATATTTAATAGTCCATAAAATTATAGAATTAAATTAAAGGATTCCCTTTTATAGACTATACCAATTTTGCTGACCATTTTGGTATCACAACTACCAGGGGAATAATCATTTTAGTTGAACAACCGACATGTCATAATTATTCTTCATAAAAGAGTTTTTTTCCAGTCATGATAATTGTTTTGATACAACAACATTTTAAAAACTTTAATATGTAGTGGCTTAACTTGCTGTACTTGTTTTTTTCTTTTACTAAACAATGAAACATATTTATAATTTTATTGCATACTTGAAGGATTAATACAATTATAATGATGGTATAAATTGTTAATTCTTAGTAGTTTATTTTTTTTTCCATATCAAATAGAATGAATAAATATTGGAGTACACATGAACATACATGTACATATTATATTTGATAAATAAAAGACAGTCCATACAAACACCTATTAAAGAACAACTAAGAATATCTCAAAATGTTTATTCCATCAATTTTGTTGTGATATTAATGTATTGCATGAACTTTGAAATATATGACATGGCACAAGTTGTTCATGTCATGTTTTTTCCACCTGTTTATCAAATATCGTGATTTTCTATATTCCTGAATTAAATTATGTCATATTAATTTATTATTTTGATACTTTATTAATTTTGTCAACAGTCTCATGCATTTAAAGGTATATTGGGTAATTTTGGGTATTCATGGGTGTTTGTATTGACCCATATCAAGTGTACAGTGCTCAAATTTAAACTATTTGTCAGGGTCATGTTCACCATATATCCCTTCTTATACATTTTGCACAGCAAAAATTTGATGAAATAATTATAAAAGAAAAATTATTATATACAGTTTGGAATCTTTTAAATATACAAAATTAAAAATCCATGACAAAATAAAATAGAAACCTGGAAAAAGTACAGTGAAACCTGTATTATGAAACCTCTTAGGTCACAGTTTCTTATTATTTGGGTTTATGGGAGATTTTTTTTTATTTGGGTAGGAGAGACGAAATAAAAATAAAATAAAACTGCTGTGATAAATGAGTCGATTAAAAAAATAAAAATAAAAGGTTATTTGTAGAATTTTTTTATTTTGAATTTCTTAACATTTTTTTACATTTAAGTGCCACTTTTTGTTTTGATTTGGTTTTTATTCTAGTTTAAGCACATTTCTGGTAATGATTGGCTTGTTAAATCAATCCAAACAACGAAAAAACATAATAAAAAATCTGTCTATTTATAACGTGGTCATGTTGGTCATTGTGATCTTTCTCTGACCATCATCCTTCCATATATATGTATAGATATTTTATTAACATAGATCTTAATGTAATGCACTACAAGGGAATCTTTAATTAATGGTCTTTTAACAAAGGTTGTTGCTTAATACATGTTGTCTCTTAGGCAGGTTTCACTGTAAATAGATCTAAAAAGCATTTTCATTTTTTCAGATGGTAAAGTGACAATATGATGAAGGACATTTTCTCTATAAAAAATATAAATTTGTAACAATTTCCTGGGAAATGCACAATAATTTTGTGTTTCAAATGAAAAAAAGTACAAATCAGAAATAAATGCAGCAGAATAATCCCTCAATAATAAGTATCAAATAATAATGTAATATAAAGTAAAAAAACACCACAAATTTTATATACTTACTGAATATTATTGTTTTCTGATTGGTCAGTCATTTCAGGTAACTTATATGATTCTTTTTTCTGAAGGAAGGTGGCTATGTCATAGTACATAGTTGGAGGCCACATAGAAACACCCTTGGATTCTGTAATCCATCCACTTGTCAAGTCTATCAAGGGATCTGGAACAATACCTATGAAGAAGAAAGATTTTGTTTAATGATTTTATTTAGATTTAATTTTAACACTGTAAAGCTATTTTTTTGCTACATGTACTTCCAAAGGATAGACTATTTGAAAATAGATTATTAAGAAAGGCTTGTGGCAGTAATGGTAATGCCGTATATTTGGGTGTAAAATAGAACCGATTATGTAGGATTTAATAATGTCCACCGGACACAATTTCATAATAAATACTGTCCATGGACAATATTTACTTATTTAAATGTGTGCTGGACATAATTTCCTATGAAAATATGTCCTCAGGAATGAAAAAGTGTCCATGAATATGGACATTAATACTATAATATTGCCCAGGTAGACATTTTTTCACAGTACATTGTACATGTACATTGTGTCTGCCAGGACATTTTTTTTATATGATTAAAGTATTAAATAATATCCATTGTCTTGTTATTATATACTAGACGTATTTTAACCTTTAATTGCAAATGTTGATTACATGTAATTGTTACCTTGACAGAGAGTTGTCTCATTGGCACTCATACCATCCTTATCTTCATATTTTGTAATATATATACATGTATAATTTAAACTCAAATAAGTACCAGATGCTGTTCACGGCGGGTGTAACTTGTAAGCACTTGCTTAATCTTCATCAAATTAGCGGAATAAACCAGTACTGCAAGTTCTTCTTTCTTCCCAGATGTTCTCAAACCACGTATCCGAAGATACTGTTGCAGCACTGGTACCGTCTACCGTTTAAAAGTACCAATTGAGGTGTCATTTTCAGACATCCACTCACTCTCCTCAAAATGTAACGGCCAAAATGCTTTGTTTATCTTCCGTCCGATCCCACAATGCAAAGCGCAAATCTCCTATGTACCGGAAGTAATCGAAACTCCGAACTCGCTTAGCAATCTTGTTCTGTTATTTTTTTTAGTTAATCACAGAAATCCAAAATGGGCAAACTTGAAGAATTGAAAAATGATAAAACTAAGCTAATAACATTGGTAGTTTTCGCGTTGGACGTCTTGATATTAATAATTGTATTGATTATACTGTGGACAATGCCAGAGCCCATGACCCCCGGACAGGAATGCGGGTATATGTGTTTGCCTTGTACGGCAGGATCTGGTGTTTGCTGCGGTTGTCGTACCAAGATTCTGAAAGAATATCTTCAGAAGGTATTTTTTATTAGAAATGTGCTTGACATGAAAGATTCCTATATTTAAATTTCATACGACATATATTTATATTATGATATAATTAAAACTTGTTTGTTTGGTGTTAATATATAAATATTAGAACAGTTTACAGGTAAAATAAACGTTATTGACTAAACATTTACTTTTGTAAAGCTTTTAATTTGAAAAATTTGAGATACAAATAATTTTCAGAAACGAAAGTAGTGTTATTTTTCCACCATTTTGATTGCACGCATTACAAAGAATTCTTGGCGCGAAATTTCAAGTGACATTTATTATAGTATTGTTTCCGATTTTATTTATAAGATCGTAAATTTGTAAATTTAAAGGATTAATGAAGACAGAATAAATTTTATGCCCCCCCCACGAATGTGGTTGGGCATATGGATTTACCCTTGTCCGTCCGTCTGTACGTCCCGAATCGGTTAAGTTTTGCGTTTAGCTCCATTTCTCAGAAACCTATAGTAATGTATCAATGACATTTCACATCATCAACTCATTTGAAAGTACTGAAGGAAGTTGAACCAAACTTGACAGGAATGATTTATGGAAGGTCCTGTACAAAGATTACTCATTTCAGCCCGGGCCGTCAAAAAACATGGCCGCCGGCGCAGAACATAGTTTAACATGGACCCTATGAGAAAACATGTTAATCATCAACTTCTCTGAAAGCACTGAAGTAAGTTGAACGAAACTTGACAGGAATGATGTATGAAAGGTCCTTTACAAAGCTTGCTCATTTTCTTCCGATTGGTGAAAAAACATGGCTGCCAGTGCAGAACATCTTTTAACAGTGCACCCTATGGGAAAACATGTTAATCATCAAATTCTCTGAAAATACTGAAGTTAATTGCGCCAAATGTGGCAGGAATCATGTACGGAGGTCCTTTACAAAGATTGCTCATTTTGTTCCGATTTGTCAAAAATCATGTCCGCCAGTGCAGAACATAGTTTAACATTGGACCCTATGGGAAAACATATTAATCATCAACTCCTCTGAAAGTACTGAAGGAAGTTGAACCAAACTTGACAGGAATGATGTATGGAAGGTCCTGTACAAAGATTACTCAATTCGTTCCGGTCCGTGAAAAAACATGGCCGCCATCGCAGAACATAGTTTAACATTGGACCCTATTGGAAAACATGTTAATCATCAACTCCTCTGAAAGTACTGAAGAAAGTTGAACCAAACTTGACAGGAATGATGTATGAAAGGTCCTTTACAAAGCTTGCTCAATTTGTTCAGATTCGTCAAATACATGGCTGCCAGCGCAGAACATAGTTTAACATTGGACCCTACTAGAGAAATGTATGTCTGTCAGTCATATGTCACCTGGCCTTGACTTAATTTTCATGGTTCAGTTGACATGTTTATGTTTTCTACTTACCTCCATTTCTCAACTGCAAATTTATATTTCGTATGTAGGTTGGTCAAGGGAACTACATGCCAGTCTGCCATGTACCATTTCACTTTGACTTCTTTTTTATGGTAGACTGAACATGTTATGTTTTATGAAAGGTGAATTTTCCTTGTGATTAAGTCAATTTCTCAATAACTATAAATGAAAAGTCAATGATATTTGATATGTATGTTGGTCTCGGGTAGTAAATGACAGTCTGTCATTAGTGAGGATGGTTGATGCTGTTTGTTATCCAAAAGGTTACCAGGTGAGCGGCTACAGGCTCCAGGGAGCCTCTGGTTTATTATTAGTTTGAATTTAATTATTTTTAACTAATCAGATATTTTAATTCTATCGCAGATATAGAAGAGTATTTTATTATGAATCACGCACCCAATGAGGGCATGAATAACATAAGACAAGAAAACAGCTATGGTTATCGTATTTCGGCATATGACAAAGAAATGAAAATACATCTTTGTTTGAATGTTTCTTTTTTGGGACCGTATAAGTCTGAGAATTTTTATTTGAAATTTGCGAGATGTTATTTGATAAGACAATTATGTTGGATTATGGTACTTCTGAAGCCATGATTTATGCCATTGATAGTTCCAGATTTATATTAAACTTCTTTCATTTGACAGAATTTTGATGAGGATTACATGGGCGTTACAAAAGAATTTTATAAGATTTATGAAAAGAGGACATGTAAGTTTACGTAAAATCATTTTTAGTCCAGCACTGGTAGATTTGATAAAAACTAGCCCTGCTGGAGTATTGTTAACACGACGATCTGTTGAGCCAAAGTACCCCCAATCTGCAAATAGTTCCTATGAACTCAATACAATTTTAAATCCAGGTACAATGCATAGGGTTGCCTGCAATTATTCACTGAAAAATAACATATATAGAAAGATAACTCTATCGAATAACAAATGGGTGTTGGAGAAAACTGTTTTCAGCCAAGCAAACTTTAGCGTATGAATATGAAAAAATACAGAAGTGCGAAAGCGAGGGAAATTCAATTTAATTTACAACCAAGATAATCCGTAATATGGTTACCGGTTGGTGACAGTCGGTAATTTTAATATTTTCATTAAGTTAATTACTTTCAGTCCTCATCGAGTGTTCATTTCGTCATTCTTAACCATTTCAACCATTTACTGTATTAAAAATAGTTGTATTGAGAACGATTTTAAAATATATTTTATTGATTTGTTTTATACCTGGACGTTATCTTTCGAAAAGAAATACGAAACAAGTTCGGAATGGACTTCTGTATTCACGTTTCTCAGAGGAATAAATTTGAAATATTCAAATGAAATGATTTTTTTTGGAAAACAAATCCTCTTATTAGATATTAAAAGGTTATGATTATATATTCTAACAAGACGAATGTCAACAAACGTTGAACACGTGTAGTAAAAACACGAAATGATTTGTGAGATGCTCCAAAACCTTTGGTCACGTGTTACGAATTTGTCAACAGTATGGCCGGGTCGATTAGTGTTTGCTGCCGTTTTCGACTTTGACATTAAAACAGCTATTTGAAGGAACAAGAAAGATAATTTTTTGAAAGCAAAATAAAATAACTATGCCGAAAGTATGACGTATTATTATGTTTTCCTATTCTTAACATGCATACGCCAGGTCGATCTTGTGCCAAAATTGTGGAGTAAAAAATGAGGACGGGACGAACAAATTCTATTTTTTGGACGATTTTCAAATTGTACTAAACATTGTTGTGTTTTGATGTAAAAAAATTAAGATGACCATGAGTATGTATTGTAAAAGTCCAAATTGACGGTCAGCTGTCATATTTATCCACCCTCTCAAACTCCCTAACATTCAAATAACTATGAAATGGTTGAGATCTCAACTTGAAACGTATTTTGTTTCTCCTTATAACAAGACGCACATTCATTGGTGTGAGCATCTAGTCTTGGTGTTTATATATTTGAAAACATCGAGATTGCCGCTCTATAATTATATCTGAATTTTGAGTATCCTTTAATTTGTGAATTTTAGTTTCAGTACTTTTAGTATCTTCTTAAAGTTATGCATAATGGTAGAGAATTTTTTTATAAAGGACCCAGCAGAGACATATATTGTTTTATATGTCTCTGAAGCCAGTGAACAATTATACATCTGTTTGTAGTTATTCAAAATCAATTGCTAATAAGTATGTCTGAAATAATTCATGATTCCCCCTTTTAAAACTTCTTTTTACAAATCAACTAAATATTAATGCCTGTTACAGTGGGATTTTAGCATCAGTGCTGGACAAAAGCACTTCGTGCTTAGTTTCAGTTTTTCCAATCACACACCTGTTTTGAAAGAATCGCAGGTATAACCTGTGACCATTCAGCCTTTGACATAGATCTCACAAAAGTGATGCTTTTATCCATTAATTTATAAAGTACCAATCCATTTATTTTTAGTCACTCACAGTTACTAATAATTTTTTTTTAATGAAAAATCGTAGTCATCACCAACTTATTTATTTGGATGACTGGAGCCATGCTCCCTTAGTGAAGGAGTCTGGGTCATTCTTTCGAAACGACAGCGGACTGGAGGTTGTAGATTCGATTCAATGTAACCAAAAAATGTACCAAATTAACAAAAACTTTATAATGCTTCAGATTTTTCAGACTTATAAGCTGAATAAAGTTGCATTGAAAGGGTGTATTATTAAACTATGTTCTCCTATTATTAGCAATAATTCATGAAGGCTATATTGGTGATGTCAAGCCAGTGGCCCATATGATTGGAGAAAAAAGAGAACCAACAGACAGTAGTAAGTTATAAATACCATTCCTTGTTGTTAAATTAAACATAATTACTTATGTACAATTTTCACTAATATGATTGGTAGCCAAGTTGCCTATTTCTTAAGCTGTTCATTTTCTGTATGACACTTTAATTGCCATATTCCAAATGTATAATTGATTTATATATATTTAAATTAAGAGTTTTCCATAGTCAGTGATAAACTGCAATTATATTTGAAAAATATTAATTAAAACGCTATTCAATTGTTTCTTAATGTTTAAAGAAAGCATCTTCCTTCATCACAATCATATGTCACTTTTGAAACAGTTGACAAATAAAATACATGTACATAACATACGATTTTGCTTTAGTGAAAAAAGTTCAGTTAATTAAGGAATTTGCTAAATGAAGACAGCGTGTTTTTTTTTTAAAGAAATTAATTTTTTTTTAAAATTCATCAATACATGAACTTTTGTTCATTTTTGGAATAGAACTGAGTGGAGGGTCGTACGGGGGAGATATGGACACGTTCAAACGAGAAATAAAAATGTCATTCACGATGAACTAAAAATAAAAATTTGGCCTACACGTGGAATTTTCCTTAATTTGCACGAAAAACGGTGAATAACGGCCTATCAGCATGGTCACACGAGAAATTATAAAAACTGGCAAAAACTTTCCACGAAATTAACCCTGTACCACCCTCCGAGTAGTGTTGCAGCGATGGATTTTACTACCAAGACTGCAGTATCTGAGGTTAATATGAAAATATAATAAATAATAATTAATGTTCATAACAATTTCAGAAGCAACCCTACCTGTCCGAAAATGGTATCAAGGAAACAACTGTCTACTTCTGAACGGAGTATCATTCCATGTAGGACGCATGCGCGTTCCTGCAAGCGGGTATTATCACATTTACAGCATGCTGGATATCAGTTACCATTTTGGGAAAAGTTCGGATGTCCCCACCATTCCAAGTGAAAACACTGCATTGATTCATTCCATGTTTCGATCAGACATTGCAGATGGTTCAGAAGAATTACTTTTGCAGGCATTCCATCCATACGTTTTCTCGAAGAATTATATCTTTGGCAGATTTGACACCATTCTGAGTTCTGACGTCTACTTAAGGGCAGGAGATGAAGTATTGGTTAAAGTTTCAAATATTTCTCAAGTCAATAGTCCACCAAAAAACATCTTTGGAGTTTTCATGATCTAAGATTAAACTGTTTTTGAAGGGACAAACAGAAAGGACATGGAATGATTTGACCTGACATTTGGCCCATTGAATTCCAAAATAAAAAAGTAATGAAAACCTTACTCTAAGCTATCATTAAGTACTCTTAAAATGTTGCATTTTAAGGAACATGTTTTGTTTTCAACAACAAATTTCTATATGCTTTCAAAGATGACTAATTGTGAAGTAATTAATGAAAAAACACCATGATTAACAGCCTTGCCCAAAAAGATATTTCATTGAAATATGTCTTTTTGTAAGACAAACATTATATATTAAAAAATCTTTTTGGACAACGCTGTTGTTCATAGTTTTTTTTTAGCAAAATCTACCTGAAAAACACTCAATTTTATTCAAATCTTTGATTTAACAGACGTTCATGAGGTCTCTGTTGCATCATGGGAAGGAATCTTGCAGTGTTTTTTAAATTTTTATTTGTTTTTCTGTAGTCAGGATTTGACACTAAACCCATACAATTACCACCTGACTAAGGTGTTACTGGGTTTTATACAAGTAATCATATTTTTACATAATTATTTTACATTTAATTTCCTAAATTGCAAATTTAAAATATTAATATACAATATTTGAGTTGACATTGTAGACAAAAACAACACGCATACAACCATGCATACATTTAAAAAAAACCTAGTTTTACACTGTACAAATGATCAAGAGCCTTGCCCCCAAAAATATTTTATTGAAATGTGTCTTGTGTAAGACAAACATTATATTAAAAAATCTTTTTGGACAAGTTTTTGACCAAACAATCTGATTTAACAGACGTCTGTTGCATCATGGGAATGAATTTTGTACCATGGTTGATAGATTGTGAAATTTAGATCATAAAACGATAAAAATTGACACAAATTCGAATATGACCTCTAAGTTTTAATTTTTCATGTCAGATGGGGCCAAATAATGGCTGAAATCATACCATCTTCTTTACTAAAAAGATTAAAATTATCATTGATGTTTAGTGATGAATACAAAAGAATACCTGAAAAAATATTAAACTATAACTACATATAGGGAGGGGTAGCTTAGCTTTCCGAATTAAAAAAAAAATTAAAAAAAATACTCAACCATGCAATCAAATTGTATGTAAAAATGTATCACAAAAAATGAAGTTTTAAACTTTCTTTGTTCAGCATTATTTGATTTAAATGTGTCATGTTTAACATAATCCGAAAGTTGTATCATTGTTCACAAAATATCAGCATCATTATTATTTTATAGATTATATTAATGTATTTTGGATTTCGGTAGGATTGGACATTGAGACAAAACTTTTGTAAAACAAAAAGGTTTTAACTTCAAGAATATAACATTTATTTAATATTCATGCGCAATCAAAATGTGTTTGTTTGTTTTTGATATTCTTTAAGCCAACATATTCACATGTAAATAACATTTTTGTTTTCAAGTTTTAGAATCTTTAGATCTTATAGTCGTGTGTCTAATGTGAACACAGAAGCCTGTCGCCGTGCAGTTGTTCTACTTGAGGAAGAATTATATTTCCATATGAAAATGGCGGAACGGAGACCGTGTTTTTGTATAGTTAGGACATATTTTTGATTATTTATGGTAATAAATTTGTAATTATTTTTTATATTTTGGTGAGTTTTATAACTAACGAGTGTCATTGATCACCAATAGAGCATATTAAATATCCAAATTAATAGCCTAGTAGTTTATAGACTAATTATGTACACCAATGTGTATATTTTCTGTATATGTAAAATTGAGTATTACATTATTTTTTTTAAACATTTTTTTTTTCATATCACAAACATGCACGGAAGTTTGGTTTTTATTAGCTCACCTGACCCAAAGGGTCAAGTGAGCTTTTCTCATCACTTGGCGTCCGTCGTCCGTCGTCGTCCGTCGTCCGTCGTCGTCCGTTAACTTTTACAAAATCTTCTCCTCTGAAACTACTGGGCCAAATTGAACCAAACTTGGCCACAAGCATCATTAGGGTATCTAGTTTAAAAAATGTGTCCGATGACCCCGCCTGTCAACCAACATGGCCGACATGGCTAAAAATAGAACATAGGGGTAAACTGCAGTTTTTGTCTTATATCTCAAAAACTAAAGCAATTAGAGCAAAACTGACATGGGGTAAAAATGTTCATCAGGTCAAGATCTACCTGTCATGAAATTTTCAGACGAATCGGTCAACCCTTTGTTGGGTTATTGCCCCTGAATTGTTAATTTTAAGGAAATTTTGCAGTTTCAGTTTATTATCTTGAATATTATTATAGATAAAGACAAATTGTAAACAGCAAAAATGTTCAACAAAGTAAGATCTACAAATAAGTCAACATGACCAAAATCGTTGATTGACCCCTTATAGGAGTTTTTGCCCTTTAAAGACGGCATTCAGCGTAAACTTTGCTTTAAAGATCTTTTCCTCTCAAACCACTGAGCCAGTTGAGACCAGACTTTGGTGGAATGGTCCTTGGGTGGCCCCCTTCCAAAATTATGTCTGGCATCCCGGACTTCCATGGCTGCTGTTACTAAAAATAGAAAAAAATGGGGGGGGGGTTGTGAATTTCAAAAATCTTCTTATATGAAACTACAAGGCCAATTGGAACCAAAGTTGGCAGTAATGGTTCTTAGGAGGTTCTCTTTCAGAAATATGTCCAATGACCCGGACTGTTAACCAAGAAGGCCGCCACAGCCGAACTTAGTTTAACATAGGGCCCTATGGGAAAATTCATTGCAAAATATTCTTGCCTTAAACCACTTGACCAATTGGAACCAGACTTGGCAGCAATGGTCCTTAGATGGTCCTCTTAGAGAGGTGTGTCTGATGACCCGGACTGTGAACCAAGATGGCCGCCACAGCTGAACTTAGTTTAACATAGGCCCTATAGGAAAATTCATTGAAAAATCGTGTTGTCTGAAACCACTTGACATATTGGAGCAGGACTTGGTGGCATTGGTCCTTAGGAGGTCCTTTTTCAGAAATGTGTCAAATTTCGTGGACTGTAAACCAAGATGGCCGCCACAGCAGAACTTAGTTTAACATAGGACCCTATGGGAAATTCACTCAAAAATCTTCTCGTCTGAAACCACTAAGTCAATTAGAATTAGACTTAAATGGGTCCTTAGATGGTCCTCTTTCAGAATTTTTGTGCGACGACCCAGAATGTCAACCAAGATGGCCGCCACAGCAGAACTTAGTTTAACATAGGGCCCTATGGAAAAATTCATTGAAAAATCTTCTTGTCTGAAACCACTTGACATATTGGAGCCAGACTTTGCAGCATTGGTCCTTAGGAGATCCTCTTTCAGAAATATGTCCGATCACGTGGATTGTCAACCAACATGGCTGAAATTAGTTTAACACAGAATCCTATAGAAAAATCAGCCAAATTGACTGCAACACTTAAATTTTTAGGTCTGCTCAAGGTGAAAAGTTAAATCCAGGTGAGCGATACAGGCTCTTGAGAGCCTCTAGTTTTAGCTTTGCAGAGAACTCATGATTGAAAGTTTTAATCTTTTTTAAACCAGAAAAAAATGGTTATTATTAAATGTTCTGAAGCATATATTTGGACCATATTTCCCTTCTAATTGTTTCGAAATTCAATTAGAATTTTATGACTTGTACTACATTTCTTGACAAACCCAATATATGGAGAACAAGTAAAGTACTTGTCAAATAGTCGCCGACTGTAAACCCACAGCATATATCGCATATGACATCGCATATATTTTTTGTTGAATAAGCATATTTCCATTTGACAGCCAAAACATGTTACAAAAAAAAAAAAAAAATGAATTGACAAAACTGCAGGTGGATAATTGCATATATATATAATCACTACCATACCGTAAAACCATGTAGAAATCATGTGAAAATACAGACCACACTCATATGGTCCAAATACTGATGTTCCAGAAAATATACATTGTAGATGAGTGCTTTTATCTGGCATCTAATTTTTTGTCTGCATGCATAGCAAGTAAATGATGTAATTTGTAAACTTTAAGTATGATAACAATAAAGTTTTCTGAAAGGAGATATTTGTTTGTGAGTTTGAAAATACATTGTAGAAGTATAGTAGAAATATTGATGAGTAGGCCCAAAAGTCGGGCAGATGATGATTAGATATGAAATGTTCCTTTCGTTCTAAAAAGAACCCATGACCGGTTCCTACCAGTCTCTTGCAAGTCAGCATAGTCTTTCCCCTTTCCAGGTAGAAGAATGCGAGATATGTTCGTTGGTTCTGGTTTTCTAGCTATAAAATATGCCGCATATACTGACTATTCAGTTCCATTGAGTCTTTGTCCGTATACTTTCCTACTTGCGTAAATATTCAGGGGAAAAAATTGGAATACAAGGAAGCAAAAAAGATCAGATTTTATTTTATATTGCACTAGACATAAAACGAGTCCGAATGTGACAAAAGCATTAAACTAAGATCCTAAACTTACTCCGAGAAAATTACAACATGAAACCTGATTTACTACTCGGAGTATTCGTGCCAATATCCTGCTTTGCAATACTTATGACGTAAATGAACAGAAGTCAAAAAGAACCAGGGCCCTTTTCTCCTGATATTGTTTCATTCGGTTAGTTTACCTGTGTAGGTTTAATTTTAAATGTATTGATACTATATTTAAATGGATAATAGCGTCACACCTTGTTATTTTTACCTTGCCACCAATCAAGGCCAAGCTAATATTTATGTACATGCATTTATTAAAACTTGATGATGAAAAAACTAATGAAATTTATAACTGAGCTACATGTATTGCTTTTGCGATACAGTGCAGTGCATCATTGCCGGTGTTACAGTACCTGGTTCTAACATTATATTTTAAGCAAAACGAATTGAAGTATTAAATGGACAAGCCCATTTCGAAATATCTAAAAACTTGTATGCCAGAGAAACTAAAATAATTATGTCTTGGAATCTTTTGAAACTTGGATCCTGTTTTGTGGAAACCTACAGTTTTAAGGTTTTAATTAAAGTGACGGTGCAATAATGGCCAGGGCATAGTAATCACAATCAGGTATCCATTTTAATATTTAACATAAGTTTTATTAGGCTGGAAAAAGGTTGAATAAAAAAATACTATACAAACTTATCAGATTTGTATAATTTCTGCCTGCATACATCACATATATTGCCACAGCGCTTACGGATTTTAAAGTGTTCAAGTTGTGCCCGGGAAATTTTTTGTTTAGACAATGATTTGCAGCACGCAAAACACAATGGCTTCTTTGTCGTTATTTACATGTGCTTCCTTACATGATTATGATAAGATGAGTGATGATATAAATTAAAAAAACCTATAGTCTTTTCACTACAATTTACTCATGTAAGCACAGCAATATAATAAAACTTAGGGGAGGAAGTTGCATAAAGGAACGAGGGAATCTCGAGTTTATTTTGTGCTAAAAATTTAGTAATTAAAACATTTAGGTAGGGAAAATTAAGAAAAAAAGTTTTGCGGTTTTAAAAATTATGACAAAAAATGCGAATCTAGCAAGAAACCAAAAACTTAGCTCTCTCTGAGATTCAAACTCGCAGACAATTTATTAGTTTTTTAATAACCAATTGAACAGTACAGACAGCTATGACGACCATAAATGTAATCGGTAATTTAAAGGTATATGTATCTTAATTAAAGTATTGAATTTTTTTTTTTTTAAAGTTCCAGTTTCGTTAAAAAGCACATTTAGAACCAAAACAGGAAACACACAAAATTTCACCATTAGTGCAGTCTTTCAGGAAAAAGTTTTATGTATTTTGTTCTGGAGGTGCTTGTCATGGAATTCCAACTTAAAAGGTGCGGAAAGCCCCCGAAAATGACAAAAATGCGTTTTCAACGTTTTTTATGAGCTTATTGTATGTTTTTTGTTTGATTTTACCATAAGAAAAAAATTAATTTCACAGATAATAACTTATTTCAGAAAATGGCCCTCCGAGTGAAACATTTTCTCGCCTTATTGGCCAAACCTCTTTGATAACACAATTTTGGTAAAGACCCGGGGTTGGTGTCTACTAGTGTTAAAAAAACAATGAAACTCGGAATATTAATTTTAATTGCTGTACACTACAAAGAGATAAAATTTTAGTTTTAAAAGTATAATCTCTGAACGTCAAAAACTTGAAATGTCACATTATAAAACATTTGCACCAGTGTTGAAGAATTGGCCATACTTCGGAACTACAGTGTACATAATATACTCAACAACATAAGAAACGCACCAAGAAAATAAACATTTATTACAAATACATAATAAATTCGTGTAAAAAAAATTATTAGAAAATTCCAACATATTCATGCCCTTCAAATTCACTCGGTTACAAAACTAACCATCTCAAAAATTACGTCACGACGACCAAGGAAATGTCAAAACCCACGACTGCAAAAGTCAACACCTGGTATGCCCCCCCTTTTTATGTTAATGCAAGCAGCACATCGGCGTCTCATTGATCGAATAAGGTTTTGAACTTTGACCTGTTCCAATCTTCGGTCAAGGAACGTCGAAGTTCCGGTAGCGTTGACGGCTTTTGGGGACTATTATTGACCCTACGTTCCAACTCATCCCAAACATGCTCTATCTTTGCTAAGTCTGGAGATAAGGACGGCCGAGGCACTACTGGAATGTTTGCATTGTTTAAGCACTCCTTAGGGATTCGAGCGGTATGCGGGCGCGCGTTATCTTGTTGATAAACTCTCAAATCAGGATGGTTATGAAACATTGGCTGGACATAAGCTGCCAAAATGTCATCTCTGTATCTCTGTGCATTGAGATTATTGTCACAAAAGTGCAATGCAGTACGATGACGGAATGACACGGCTGTCCAGATCATGACACTTCCACCACCCCAACGGTGGACTTAATGCACGCAACAAGACGCAAACATTTCGTGCTGTCTCCTCCAAATCCTGGTTCGGCCATCAGGTCGTGACAGGAGGAACTGTGATTAATTTCGAAAAGAGGACCTCATCCCAGCTCTGACGTGTCCAATGAAGATGACGGCGTGCCCAATCAAGTCTTTGACGTTTATACGTTGCTTTAGCACAGGACCCTTGTAAGGACGACGTGCATGAAGCTGATTTTCATGGAGTCGCCTGCGAACAGTCAGACCACTAATTCTTTGTGTGCGGCATCCAGAGGGTTCACTTGCAGTTTTTGTCGCTGTTCTGAAACGATCACGAAGATGTTGCAGACGAATGAACCGATTTTGCTGGGGAGTTGTAACTCTTGGTGCACCGGCTTGGGTCTATCCGACACCTAATTTGTGGCCAAAAAACGCTGGTTTAGGCGGACAATGGTTCTGTGGTGACAATTAAAGTGATTTGCCACAATCCGAGATGAAAGTCCAGCACGAAGCATGCCTACAGCTTAGTGCTTAGTCTTGGCATTTCAAAACGCTAAATACTCAAAACAAATGAAATTTCAGATTTTCGTTTTACAGATACTGAAACAATTTTCAATATTCGTTAAGTGTTATCGACTTGTGGTGCACGTGCAAAATTCTGGTTTTTTAACTTCAGTGATTTTTTTGTCGCTTGAAAACAAATCTTTAAAGGATGCATTAATTGGGACAATCGGAATTAAAACCTCAAAATAATTTTTCTAAAAAAAAATGAATTTCTAAATGGTGCGTTTCTTATATTGTTGAGTATATATGTACCATATTACTTTTTCCTTTTTCATGAAATTGTTGAAGTTGGATTTTTTTCTCTTATGTATAGGAGATACAATTAATAAGAATAAATAAATCAGGACGTCGCAGGCGGAGTGGTTTGTTTTTAAGAATCAACTATCCACTATGTATTGTATTAAAATATTCATGTGTTGTCAACTGAAATTTTCACACACTTACACTTTGACACTGGAACATTAGATGTTTAGATGTACATTAACATGGAATATGTGAAAAATATTTATAGATTATTACATGTCATTTTCCATATCGACCCTGGTATCATCCCGAGACTCCAATATCGGACCGAGGGCTCTGCCGAAGGTACGATACTGGTCGAGGGATGATACAATCTATTTATCTCATATTTTGAATTTTAAATCTAGACACAACTACAGAAATAAGATGGAAAATAGCAGAGAAATAAAACTTTTATGAAATTTTTACAATTATGCCAACCTATATGAAAAATTCATAGGGAACACTGCATACTTTTTATGGTGTTAATAAACAAATCTTTAACAAGTCTCCCATTTTGTTTGTTGACGTTGCAGACGACCAAAAGTGGGACAAATTAATTGAGCACGAGGGGGCCTATACTGATTTCGAATGGAATTCTTTTAGAAATCCATATGAACCCTCAGGTCCGATACGAGGGCTGATACGGATTTCCAATAGAATTCCTTTATAAATACATATCAGCCCTCAGATCCGATATGGGGCTGATACGGATTTCTAAAGGAATTCTATTGGAAATTCATATATGATGCCGCATATAACACTTCGGGGCTTGATATATGAGGTCCAATTTGGTCATATCAACTATGCAAAAAAACACTTATCAGATCAAAATATGTGATCAAATGAGTTAAACAGTCAATATTTCCAGAAGAAATGTATACTTTTTCCTGATATGATTTAAAGAACATTAATCGTCCACCTTTTCATCATATAAATAGGACTGAAATGGGGAATTTGTTCCTATAAAGTAATTTCATTTATGAAATACCATAACTCGTCAGTGGACAGTGGATGTATAACAGACAAAATAATTCTTGAATATCGTTAAAGAAAACGTACGGACGTTTGGTTTAGAAGAAGTAGGTTTTTCTACTTCAAAGGTTAAAAAAAATGCATTCGGTTTCATTAAATAAAAATAATAATAAAAAGACGTCTTACCTACCGTGATAAGTCCTCCATCAAGTCAGTGTAATTTGAAACATAATTATATAAAAAGATACAATTGCAAAACAACAAGAAATGTTTTTTTTAAATCCATGACCTAATTACAAGTAAATAAAATAATATAGGGTTATTGCACGAATACGGGAAAATATTGTCCCGAGTAGAATGTAATATTGCACGAGCTTGCGAGTGCGATATAATATTCTACGAGGGACAATATTTCCCAGTTTCGTGAAATAACCCTTTTATTGTATGGCAACACCACCCAGATCCCGGAAATAACCCCAAAAAAACTTTCAAAGAAATCGTCCTTACATTGCAATATTACTCTCCGTGCAATATCGGCGGATATTGCACGCGAACTTTTGGTTACGTTCTACAGGAAATATTACGTTGCTATACAATTATATAAAGATTATATAAGACTAAAAAAACTCAATCACGTAGAGCACACCAAATAACGGGTGTGACTAAACATCGAGTTCGAGTAAGAGTTTAAGTTCGAGTTGGAGTTCGAGTTACAGTTCGAGTTAGCGTTCGAGTTATATCTTCGAGTTAAGTCGAGATATTGATTTCTAATGTCATTTATCGAGTTGCATTTCGAGTTGAAATTCGAGTTAAGGTATCCGGACCATAAATGACCACGTGATTATTTAAAAGTTCCCGGATGTTCCATACAACGCAATTGAAATGACCTCGGTAATTATCGGCAAACTTCGGAAATGTCAATATAACTAACTTATTTTTACAGACTCTGCATATAAGCAACAAAGTGTGTTTCAACTTGAGAAAAATATATGTACAAAATTCCAGCTTTAAATTGTTTGGTTCAGCCATTCACGGTCAAAAAGAAATACAATTTTTGATCATTATCTATTATGGTCCGGATACCTTAAAAAATTACCTGTACATAGGCTCGTAAAACAAATACCTAAATTTGTTGACACCCCCATAAAGATATCTCTGATTTTTTCAGACCCAGAAAAATCTTTCATTTTACCCTAAAAAAACAGGTTAAAAACGCTACTTTTTCGTCTTTTTGAACGAACACTAAAAAATACCTGCAATTTTTGGGACCCTCCAAAAATATAGAAAAATCTATAAAATTGATCACAAAAAATAGTATTTGCGTACGTGCAGAAAATTTTGGACAGTATCCCCCCCCCCCCCCCCCCCCTCCTTTTTGGGATTAAGTTATTGTGCGTTGATTTTTATTCTTCGCCGTTTAATCATCTGGACACCGGATATAGGTATCAATGAATCTAGATTGGCCGCCTCCTCATGCAGTGCACATGAAACGTTTCCGACTTCGTTTCCTCACGCGTTTTCCTTTTCTATTTCTCCATACAAATACAAATATACAAATATTTTATTAGCACATACTCATCAACAATAAATGGTTAAGGCTCAAGGCGTATTAATTATATAATAGATTATACATAATAAGTGTTGTAAACAATGACTATATTAATATGTAATATTGACTATGAATTAAAGACAAATTGACCGTTCTATAGAGTTTGCTCAGCTTTACGCAGGTTCAAACTGTCTGAAATGAAAGAGGAAGTCAATCTTAGAATTGTATATGAATTGTTATTTAATAAAAAGTTTATATTATTTTCATTTTTTTTCAAATTTTGTAGGATCATCGATTATATTTGAAACTTTTTGGTAAAATATGGCCCTTTTAGTTGAGTATTTTTCACAATGTAAAAGAAAATGTTTTTCATTTTCAATTTGACCAGAATTACATACGGAGCAGTATCTCTCATTTCTGGGAATATTTAGATGTCTCCCTCTTTCAATCATCAGTGTATGAGCACTAATACGGATCTTACATATTGCAGCTCTGTCACTTCTGTTTCTTAAAATATCAACATAGGGGGGTCTTCGACCCATTATGTAGACGCTCTTGAAAAAGTCTAACTTCTTAGATTCAAGTATGTTTGCATTTTGAACTTGCAAACATTGGTCATTAATTCTTTGTTTAATGGAATTTAAATTACCTTTAACATAATTAAAGTTATTAATGATATACGACATTCCAAGTCCATTTAAAAGACTCTTTATCTTTATGACCCAATGGTTTGAATCTACAGATTTAGTGAATATATCATATACCAAAGAATTTTCCGTAGAAACTATATGGTTCAGGAAATTGAATATTGAATATAATATTTTATTTTTCAAGGGAATTCTATTAAGTTCGGCTCGACATCCATCATTAGATGCCTTACAATGAACCCCTAATATATCTTTGATAAATTTAACATGAAGTTTTTCAAAGGGGTCAGAATCTTTAAAATTTGAGTCCACCCCCCAAATTTCAGTACCATATGTAAGAATGGGAGTAACTAAACAATCAAACAATTTTTCAAGAAGTCTACATGGGTTGTTGAGACCTATAGTTTTCTTTATCTTATAGTATGCCTTCCTGGCTTTTTCCATTAGAGTATTAACAGCAAGACAAAAATTGCCATTATACTTTAAAACAATACCTAAATAGCAATAATTTGTAACCGTTTCAAGATTTGCATTATCATATGTCCCACCAACGAATGTGGAAGATATATAGATTCTATTTCAGTTTCGAGTGAATTACAAGATTTCTACACTCGAGAGAGTTAAAATTAAGATTTTAACATGTCTTGGTGAGCATGTTAAATCTTAATTTTAACTCTCGAGAGTGTAGAAATCTTGTAATTCACGAGAAATTGAAGTAGAATTTGTTTCTCCCAATACGCTTGTACCAAAGAATCTAGGTCATCCCTAATTGTACCCCGACATTTGTTTTGTAATATCGTTTATGCTCGACCGGATATCGCTTTACGATTTGTTTAGTGGGAGGTCGCGACCTTTAGGACGGCCAATAAAATTCAGTTTCCGCACGAGACTTTTTAATTGCTCTAAAGCATTAAATTATTTTTATTCCATGGGCTGAACGGTATTAAAATACGCACACCCATGGGAGAAACATACATATTGAAAACGAAACCTGCTCCCCCAATGTCCGAAATACGTATACATTTATTTTATTCAACCCCCCTTTAAGTATGACCCCCTACCTAAATCGAAATGTGGATTCTGTATAATTAAAAAAAGTTTTTAAAACTTTCCTTAAAGTAATCCGTACACTGAATTGTGAGATTTAAAGTTGTGACACAAAACTATATCCTTCAAATTAATATAAAAGATGTGAATAGTTTACTGATTGTCTCAGATGAGCCGATTGCATACCATGTTAACAAAAAATCATAAAGGCCATGTGAGCTTTTGCCATCAATTCTTGTCCGTCATCTGCCGTCGTAAAGATTTTTTGAAAAAATCTTACACTCTAGGGTGTCTAGTAGAAAAAAGTGCCAAAGGATGCCGCAAGTCAAACCACATGGCCTATGTTACTAAATATAGAGCATATTGGCCAGACAGTAGTTTTTGAAAATTATATTAGAAGAAATGCCTTTTAGAGAAAATCTGGCAAGGTACAAACGATGGGGAGGACAAGATCTACTTGCGTTTTAATTTTCGTAGAAATCGGATTACCCGTCTTGGAGTTATTGCCCATGAATTGTCGATTTTTAGCTTTGTAGTTTTTGTTTTTTTAATATAAAAATCTTCTCCTCTAAAACTACTGGGCCAATTGGAACCAAACTTTGGTGGAATAGTCCTTGGGTGGTCCCCTTTCAACCAAGATTGTTACCGGAGCTAATTATAGAAAAGGGGGAAGGAAATTTTTAAAATCTTTTCCTCTGAAACTAAAAGTCAATATCAACCAAACTTTACTTTAATGCCCTTCCAAAATGGTATCCGGTAATTCCGACCTCCGCGACCATGATGGCCACCAGCACCGAACTTAGTTTCACACTAGACCCTATGTGAATGCACGTTTAACCTCTCCTCTAATTCCACAGGGCAATTTGGCCTAAATTATCATTAGGGGTATCCAGTTTCAAAATTGTGTCGAAGGATGCACCGAACCGGCTAGAGGTTCCTGACAGGCGCAAAAATGTGGCGGGGTTAAACATGTTTTGTGAGATATCAACTCTCCCCTATACCTCTAGCAAAAATTGGGTCAAATACAGTGTTCGTATGTTAACGTCTGGTTAGCTTGTTTTGCTAGGACTAATGGTCTGCACCCGGAATAAAAGAACGCTTATATTCTCATTGACATTTTATTAAAATCTGAAATTATTTGCAGATGAAGCACTCTAAAGGCCCACGTAGCCGGATTTTATCATGTGAACTGTGAATAAAATGTTTGTTGAACAACACCTCAAATTCGTCACTAAATATCGGCATCGCTATTTGTACAAAATGTTTGTACCAGGAACAAGTCCCTTTATCTTAAGAGAGCAGCCATTTGATTTTTATCGGGTGGGGGGGTCTAGGATCAAATGTTTGATCCTGTCTGGATTTCTTTTTATGACCTAAACTTTTATTTCCATGTAAACCAAAAATTTCCTGATCGACACAGGTCCTGCATTTTTTTTTTCACACCTAAAGTGATCCTTTCTTTCTATTTTGCCCAAAATCCCGGTCCTGCCTTTTTATTTCAAATTTTATCCTACCGCCCCTCCCCCGCCCATAAAAATCAAATGGTCGCCCCTAACTCGAACTTTAACTCGAACCGTAAATCTAACTCGAAAGTAGCTCGATAAATGACATTAGAAATTATTATCCCGAGTTCACTCGAACTACAACTCGAACTCTAACTCGAACTAAATTTCGACCAATCAGAACATGTAAATGCTCATGGCAGCCATTTTGTTTCACGGACCGGGATGATTTATGCAAATTTTGTAAAGGACCTTCCATTGATGTTCCATATCAAAAATCAATTTATTTGGCTTACGGTTTCAGAGGAGAAGAACAGACCGGGATGAGTTATGCAAACTTTGTTAAGGACCTTCCATAGATGCTCCATACCAAAAATCAGTTCATTTGGCTTTACAGTTTCAGAGAAGAAGTTTTAAATTTCGACCAATCAGAACATGTAAATGCTCATAGCGGCCATTTTGTTTCACGGACCCGGATGATTTATGCAAATTTTGTAAAGGACATTCCATAAATGCTCCATACCAAAAATCAGTTCATTTGGCTTTACGATTTCAGAGGAGAAGAAGTTTTAAATTTCGACCAATCAGAACATGTAAATGCCCATAGCAACCATTTTGTTTCACGGACCGGGATGATTTATGCAAATTTGTAAAGGACCTTCCGTAGAAGCTACAGGCCAAGTTTCAGTTCAATAGAGGTTTCAGAGGAGACGATGAAAATGTAAAGTTTACAGACGGACGGACGGGCGGACGACGGACGCCAAGTGATGACAAAAGTTCACATGGCCTTTGACCAGGTGAGCTAAAAAGTGAATAGTATTAGGCACATATTTCATCATGGAAGGCCTCAGATCCATATCTCTGACGGTTATTGAGAACTAGAACGAACAAAATCGGAGAGGAAAAAAAATGTTCGATAAAAATCGCAAATCAAAATCCGTAAGTCTCCCACTTCGTTTGGGAGACTTAATTATTGGTTGCTTGGTGACTACTTACGAAAAGGTATTGGAAAAAGGTAATTGACTGAAAAAACAAAGAAATCATTGGCATATGTAAAATCGCCCAGACTGGTAACAAATTTCAAAATTGAGCGCAAAAGTTTTGGTTCGTGAATAAGAATCGACAATTTGATGAATTGGCTGAATGCTTTAACATAAGTCTAAAAAAGTCATATATTTTATTAGCTTTTTACACCCCAATGGGCCAGTAGAAATAACAATAATAAATAAAACGCTTTGAAGTTCACGATTTGAATGATCTCTCTTATGCAAGAACCGAGTTGTCGTTTTTTTGGCAATGAAAAAGATAACAGGAAAGGTAAATAATGACACCAATCAATTAACCCCATTCATTAACCTGCTTCCCTCCAAACACAAATAGAATACGTTCAAAGTGAAGACTGGAAAATCTTCACCGAGTTTTTTAAATTCAATGACGCCTTTCCCGAGTGGAGCGCAGAGGAAAGAGGGAAAAGACCTGAATTTTTAAAACGAGTTGAAGATTTTCCATTTCTTCACTTTTAAACGAGTATAAGTACCTCGTTCTTCCCTAAATACTCGATTTTTAAGTTTCCTGTACCTAGGTAAATTCAATGAGCACAGTCCGTGAAGTTAAGTTAGGCCTGATTGGTCAAAAGATATATGCATATGTGAACGGTGCGATTTGATTGGTCTTAAAGCAGTGGAAGATGAAGTCTCATGCAGTGGGAGATAAGGCGATCTGGCCTCACTAAAAGAACTTGAAGAAGTCTCCAATACAGATTGATCTTCTGTAACGTGCTGTTAGACTACGCGTGATGCTAGTATAGTAGTCCTCAAGCGAAACTTATTGGAGCCGTCAAATGGTCCCAGCCTATTCTATAATAGGCTGTTTTGTGCAGGAGGAGAACCAAGATGCTCAAGTGTCAATTCCATGGCCATTTTACTTGTTTTGGTTCTGGTTTGTCAGTATTATTTTTATATTAGATTTGTTATACGTCTTTAATTTTCTGAGGCCAGTATCTGTGGCTTAGTGATAATTGATCGTTGTATAGTACAAAAAAAAGAACAACTAAAACAAAATAGACATGTATTTTCATTATATTACCTTTGAAATTATTTTATGCATTTGGTTATACTGTAGAGATTTCCCTGTTTGTTGTCATTTTGGCACAGTAAACCTCGAACTCCACATCCTAGGATTAATGGTATGTGACCCTTTTTGATCAACAATTAAATTGTAAAAACGTGATAGATGAATTTCTGTCATGAAGGTCAATGATCTAACATCAAAAATTTATCTGACGTTTGTTTGAACACGTTATATGATAATTATGTCATGCATGTTGAACATAACATAGTATTCTGAACATAGTTAAAAACAAACATCCTAAATATGTAAAACGTGATGATTTAGGAAAAAAAAGTCAGTCTACGGTGTTTCCTCCTAAAAATATAAATCTATAATACTGATAAATAAATAGATAAATAAATAAATAAATACACAAATAAATAAATAAATAAATTGTTATTAATAATAAATAAATGAATAAATAAATAAATGAATAACTTGTTGTAAATAATATTATAAAATTGAAAGACTAAAATAGTAACGATGCTATAGTACAATAAAGCCTCTTGTTACTACACGTGCATTTTTAAAGAAATTAGAAAATATATGATAAAGAGGACAAATATACCTGAGGAGGAAACCAAAAAAACGCAATCCATTAGACAGACAAAAACGGGAAGACAAATGAACAACCACAAGCACAACAAATAAACACTGAAAACTAAAATACCATGAACAACACGAACTCCTATAAAAACCAGGCGTGAACGCAGGTGCTTCGGAAGGGTAATCAGTTCCTGCTCCGTATACGACACCCGTCGTAAGTTCAACAAAGTCAATCCTGTGGTATGAAAAAATCAGTGAAGGTACATAAAATGTTGCGACAGTGGGATCAGGTCCAACATCATCTTAGATATTGGAACACTGTAACGGTCTATCAATTCAGCTGAGAAACGTAGATGCCAGATGCAGGCGATGGTGGTATATTGCTACTCAAGAAGGGAGAGAGAAAAAACCAGCATGTTCCATATCAGAGAAAAATAATTGTTCCATAACTGTACTTGTTTGAAAAAATGTCAGTGTCCCATCACTTACTTCCAAACACTGATGTTATTGTTTAAAGGGGGGGTCGATATTCAGACTTATAATGTGAATATACATGTACCATAAACCTTTTGACAGCTCCATGGATTTTGATGAATCTTTACACGACATACGGAAATATAACTTCTGTCGAAATTGCTGAAGGGAAAATAATTTAACTTGTACTTTGAAGGATATCCCTGAACGGGGATATCCTTGTAAGTGTGCTCACAGTTCTAGTATTATTTTGTAGCGTTTTAAAGTTTTATTGAAATTGTTATTGGTTTCGTGTAAGAAAGTTTTGTTGACTTTGTTATTTGTTTTGATGTTGTAAATTGATATTGTTTATATTGGTTTAAAAAATATTGTCTCAATATTTCTTCATGTTTTTCAAACCCGGCTGACAAATGTGGTATTGGCATATATAGAGTGTTTCTCTTGTCTGTCTGTTGTTTGTACCTCCGCCTTTTGCTTGAGTAATGAGGTCTCCATAACCTACATTGGGATAGACACAGTTTCTAATTTTCAACAAAAAAAAGTGTTGGTCCCATGGACATTTCTTTTGAAAAAAAATATGCGCCCCATGGCTTACAAGTATTAAAAAGACCTACGTCCCATGCCCATTTGTACCGGTCACATCCCTGTGATAAATATTTCCCAGTCCCTAAATCCAGACAATCTAATAATATTTAAATTTGGTGTTTTTGTACCCAATAAAATCAGTCAAAATTTAAAAGTGAAAAGAAAAGCAATATTGAAGCACATTTTATCCTTTTTACTGGAAAGCCCTACTAAACCCGAATATTAATTCTATCTGCGTGGTAGCCTCGTGTAGTGTACGTGGTTCAACAGGTGTACTATAGTATCAATTATTTCCCATTCATTACATACAAAAACACAAATAAACAAAAAATGTGGACTTTGTACGGCTGTCATTACATTATCTTATTAATCTTAAGTTCAGGTATTGATGTTAATGAACATAAGAAGATAATCTTAAAACAAAATTTTTCTGTAAAAGGTGGACAGTTACGCCCAAAATAATTTGTCAGTCATTGTTCTTGAGATTTGGCAGAACAATTGTTTATTTTAAAAAAAAAACTGTTTATGTATTATTCATTGTAATTTCACGAATTTATCCTGCACTGAAAGAAAATTAATAAATATTATAAAAAATCAAACCAAACTCATTTAGGATAAAAACAAATCAGAGAATGTAATTAGCTTTAAAACAGTAAATAAAAAACAGACTTCATGCTTGGATATCGAAATTTTCTCAACCGTCAAATGTCTCAAAATCTGTGAATACAAATCAGGAACGGGGAATGTGTCAAAGAGACAAAAACCCTACCAAAGAGCAGAAAACAATCCAAGGCTACCAATGGGTCTTCAACGCATCAAGAAAGTTCCGCACCCGTAGGGGGGGCTTCAGCTGGCCCCTAAACAATAATGCATACTAGTTCAGCAAAACGGACGGCACAATAAACTCCTAAACTTACAAATGAACCAAATTAAAAAAAACCACACAAGACTAACAAAGGCTAGAGGTTCCTGACTTTGGACAGGCGCAAAAAATGGCCGGGGTTTGACATGTTTTGTGAGATATCAACCCCCCCCCCCTTATACCTATGGCCGATGTGGAATAAACAAATGTTTTGATTATATATAAACACATTTTTTTAAAATGATAATCATATCAAGATAAATTTTACTGTAAGCTACAACATATATTCAATTTCGTGCAACCGTATTCAAATGGTTTTGGTTCTTAGTGTTCTCATAAAATTGGTTGGAATACTCGAAACCTCATGAAAGCCACTTCCCTTACTTAAACGAAAAAAAAAACTATTATTTGTTTGCGATTTACGGCGGGTAGAAAAATCTGGATTGCTGTCACTCAGATAGCTCCGGTTGTTGTATTCCTCTAGTTTAATTCTGCATATCTCTATTCCTTTTAAGTATAACCTACTCCTACAATTGTATCAGACGTACACAGGCACGAATGTCGGCAGCGTGTTATCCACGTGAAATATGTATGCTAAGCAGCTGTGTTTATGTTTTTTAAATAGTTTCTATATTGGTTTACAATGAAATAATTGCTCCCATTCAACACAAACAAACTTTTTTATATATGAAGGCACTGACTTCGATCTATATCTATTATTATCAATGTATAACGATGAGTAATTTAAACAAACTTTGGGGCAGTTTATATATAGTATATTTGGGTTTGGTCGAAATATTTTACGTATGGAATGCTTTATGAATGTGATCACGTATATATCAATATCCCAATATTGCCAATATCGGCATATTGATATAACTACATTAAAATTGGTACTCTTTCGGTTTCTATTTCCACTTTTCTCTCTAACTCATATTAATGTTTTACTATATGCTGAGTAAATTTTGGCTATAAAGGAGATTGAAAATTACTTCAGAGGGGCTTTTGCAGCAATACTTACATGTAATTAACTATATACTACTAAGACAATGATTTACTCATTTTTGAAATAGATGTATAGCAGAATAATATGAATATTTAACATTATCAGTTGTTATGCATGAGAGATCTGTTAAATATTTATTTTCTAAATTTAAAAACAGTAGGTTCTGTCTGAATTGGGTCTTTGGTCAAAGGGTCCAAAAAAGGGACTCAAACGAAGAGTCAAACAGGACAGTGCTGATATTTAATTTCTGACAGTGTATTAATGGTGTAACAAGACTTTAGCGTTATAAAACAACTTAAAACCTATTCAAATTTTCATCTTCTTTGGATGCACATTTGGAGTATGCATTCATGTTTATCAGTAGAAAACAGTTTTCTTGCAGAAAAATACGCCACACATTTGTCTTGTAAAAGGTCATACTAGTATTCAGATTCAACGAATATCTGTGAGATGCTGTACTCAACAGGTGTAAAATATTTTTTTTTGATTAAGCTGAATATAGACTACTGATTAACACACTTTCATCCTTCTTTAATCATAACATGTTAAACGCAATGGATATATTTTCTCCCCGTCTACGAATGTGGAAGAGGCATATACGTTTACCCTTGTCCGTCAGTACATACGTAAGTCCGGCTTGATTAAGTTTTCGTGTTTAGGTCCATTTCTCAGAAACCCATTTAGATTAATATGTCAATGATATTATACTTCTACAACCCCCTTATTACACTGAACACAGATGAGGACAGTGTGGTTCACTTTGACCTACATTTCATGCATGAGTGACTGATAAAGTTTTGCCTTTAATTTCATATCCTAGGATACTTCACCGCAATAATTCTTTGACATTATATAGTGCATTTCTCAAACGATTGAGTCATTATGACCCTTTCATGCATGATTGACTCTGTTAAGGTTTTACGTTTAGGTGAATTTTTCAGAAACCTATTAAGACATATCAATGATATTACACCATTTCATTCATCTTATATAGTACAACAAAAGTCAGCATTTTGAGCCACCATGACCTATATTTTATGCTTGAGTGTCTTTGGTAATATTTTTGCATTCAGGTAAATTTTTAAAGAACCTATGGTACTGAATATATTGGTGATATATCACAACTACAATAATCTTATATAGTATAAACAAACTCAACAAGCACGACCTACATTTTATACTTAGTGACTCTGGTTAAACTTTAACATTTAGGTATATTATTAAAGAACTTATGCTAATTAATAAATGAAATTTCACAATTACAGTCATCTTATAAATCATGGAAATCATTAAACACTCCGACACAATAATTGAAGGTTGTCATTATTTGGAAGCAATGGTGCTTTTTTAACGATTACGTCTTACCTGCGCCAGTTTCATTTTTGTTTCTGTTGTTATATAGTGTGTCGCTAACATTAATATTGCTTTCTCCTGTTCTTGATGTGTTTAATCGATGGGATAAAAATACATAATATTTTAACCACTTCCCGGTGATTAAATTTCTGCGTGGGAATTCCAGCTGTTTTTTCTACGTTTAATGGAAAGATAAAATAGAGAAGTTCCGAAATGGCGTTTATGTAAACAAAATGCGTAGCAACGGCATTTTCCTGAGGTTTTTGTTGAAAATCATAGGAGAAACAGATTCTCCTTCCATTTACACGCGAGTTATGGATTTTCTCCACCCTCGATATTTAAATTTTAGATTTTAACGAAAATAAAAAATTTAACTATCGGGTGGAGAAATTCCTATGGCGCGGAATCAGGGTTATAATAATCGATTTAAGTATATCCTAAAATTATTTTAGTATATAATAAAATGATTTTAGTATATGCTTAAATGAATTTAGGATATCCTAAAATCATTTTAGTATATACTAAAATCAATATTTATGACCTTGATTCCACGCCAATATTTCTGTATAAGCTGATTATTTCAGTATATGCTAAATTGATTTTTGGGTATCCTAAAATGATTTTAGTATATACTAAATTTATTTTAGGATACCCTAAAATCAATTTAGGGTATGCTAAATTGTAATTTAGTATATACTAAAATCATTTTAGGATATACTAAAATCGATATTTATGACCTTGATTCCGCGTCAAAAATTCCATAACTCACTCGTACCTGAAGGAGAATCTATATGACTTATAATCATCACCGCTGCAAAATATGCCAAAGTTGTTTTTTTTTTACAAATATATGATATGGCGTATGGGGACACAGATTCTATATAGAAAGGGGACAGTGATCTTTTTATCAAAACGGTTAAACTGCCGTTGTTTCGCGTTCTTTTACCCTTACCTGTATTATTTAGAGAACTGTGGACCACAATCGGTTTTGTATATTCCATTTTCAGCACCACCTCCATAAACGTTTTTTTTCCGATCGTTTTGACATTGGGATCTGCTGTTCAAAGGTTTGAGTTATTTTTTCGGATTACAACATCTTAAGCCTTAAGCACAACTAATGAGTCTTACTTCAACGAAATATTCACATCTTATGCATCAAAACTGGTGTTACTGTGTTCTACTAAATTTGTAAAAGACAAATGTTTTGGATGAAGATGATTTTTCACCGTAGTTTACGAAAGATCTCGTGAAATCATCTTCATCGCGATCTTGCCTAGACTCTACAGGAATTAAGTACAGTATTGAAAATGTGCGTGCATCGGTAAGATGCTATCTTAAGAATTTTTTCCAGAGTTTGCTTGTCGTGAACCAGCTAACTTTCAATCAACTTGAAAAAGTTTATAAACGGTACCTATTTTGTTTAAACAACATCTGTTACACGTTGAAAAATTTTGCAGGACTTTTATGCACATATGGAAGGGGTGCATGAAAGACACAAATGTCATGTGAAGATGATTTTTTTTAAAGATTTTTTAATGTGGAACGTAGTCTTTTTTGCAAAAATTGTTATGGATGATACCTACCTGCATTTTGTGCTATCGTCTCCTTCTACAGCTTTTACCCAATTGCTAATTATAAATCCAGAGCCATAGTAAAAACATTGGGGTAGGCAAGAATGAGAACAAACAGCCGAAAATAAAACATATATTAAAACGATAGATTGATAGTTATATTACAATGGAAAAAGCATTACAACCGGATGGCTTATAGACCCATATATCTATTAGGTGTTATTTCAAAATGCATGGACCGCTGCGTTTACAAACAAATTCACAACCACCCCCTACAATGTAGATAATATTATTCTAATGCACACCCAATCCGGTTTTACTTCTGATGATTCTGCAGAAAACTGGTCAGTTAGTATATCAAATTTTGTTTGGTAAAGCTTTAGATAATGGAAAGACATCAGGGTAATATTTTGTGATATAATTTTAAAAGTAAAGTTTATGATAGGATTTGACATAAAGGTTAATTATCAAATTGAATGCGCGGAATAAATGGTAAAATACTAATTTGGTTTAAAAATTATGTTGATGGAGTACCCCAAGGGTATATATTTGGTCCCCTCTTGTTTCTTATTTCTATAAATGATATAATTACCGATATTCAAGCTTAAATTTAACTCTTTGCTGACGATACAAGTTTATATCTCGTAGTTGAAAGCCCGATTTAGCTGCAAATATATTAAATAACGATCTAATCAAAATCAAGAATGGGACCCTTACATGGCTAGCGTCATTTAATGCATATAAAAAACAGAAACAATGATTATTTCCCATAAAACTTTCAAGCCAGAGCACCCTCCTGTACGGTTTAATGAACCAAGAACTCAAAACAGTAGAAAATATCATATACATATTAGAACTTGTTTTTAATGATTTTTGGAACGACCACGCGGAATATATTGTTAAAAAATCTTACGGGAGAATAAATTTACTGTCCGAGTCTATTCTTATTATATTTTGTATTAATGACATCCCTGCCGGTCTTACTTCCACCGTATGTTTATGTGCAGATGACACTATAGCATATCTGGCAATTAAATCAAAACCAGATGCACCAAAACTACAAAATTATTTAGATAGGAGAGTGCGACAGTTTTTCACTTGAAAAAATATGCATCTCGTTTATTAGGCCAATTCTTAAATATCTGGTGTAATCATGGATAGTCAAAATAAAACCATTATATATAAATTGGAATACGTTCAACTTGATGCAGCTGGAATAGTAACTGGGGATACCAAATTATCTAATATCCAAACCAGAAGGAAAAAAACACAAATAGCTTAATACCAAATACTATTTACACTCGCCACAATCATAATATCAGACAAGATAAAAATTTATCAGAAACAAACACACGAACCACTTTATACTCTCAATATTTCACCCCTTCTACTACTACAGACAAACCATAACAAAATTTCGCATTAGTGACCGCAGTTTAGAAAAAGAAACAGGTCGCTATAACAATATACCTAGTGAACAAAGAATATGTAAAAATTGTAATATAGTGGAAGACGAATTCTAACTCCTAACTCAACCTTTTATCGGCTGATTGCACCTTTATTAAACAATGATAAGAATTGAAATAGTGTCTGCACCGGCCAAAGAGTCAATCGAATGTTTTATGTAACTGAATCATCGTTTTTATGTCTTTATAAACTGTAATTTGTGTTTTCTTCATTCTTTAATGTTTTGTTCGTATTTGCTTAACCCATAATGGGTGTAATTTGCAAATAAAGACTATAATATAAAAAATTGATATAGTTACCATAAGAAATACGAAACTGTAATGCGTTGTCGTTATTTAAAAAACAAATTCAAAGCCAAAACGAAAAATCCCCGTTTTATTACTACTTAGACAATCGTTTCGGTCAAATTCTTCATGCTCGTATATGAATGAATAATATCTCTTTAAATTCTCATCTCTTTCACAGGAATTTAGTAGCGACTCCACATTCTGGATGAGGAGACTTAGCTCTTATACACTGCTATTAGACGAGAACTGTACACATCACCTATCTATCTGTCGAAACTACTTTCAAATTTTTGTTATTCGGTTCCAATACGGTGAGTGACGAAGAAAACTCTATTTTTTTGTTTATAATATTGTTCTTCACTATGTGTAGATGTGCAATAAGGTTTTCAATTTTGAAATTTGATTCAGGGTTCCAATTTTCAGACTGAAATTGTGAAATTGCTAATTTTTCTCTGTTGTTTTTTTTTACTTGTGCAGTGCGGGGATGGACATCGTTTATGATGGCACCAATTTCTAGTTGGATGCTGTTCTTATGTTTGAATTTCTTATATAAAACGTCATTAGTTTTCAAGTCTTTTTCTTTCCTTTTTGGGGGAATTATAATAGTAAAACGTACAATTGCTCTTTTCTTATTTTCATACATGTATTTATTAGTAATTTCATTATCATAATATATGGACATGTACTTATATTTTATTCCTTTTTTAAGCGCTGTTAATTTGCTGCTTGGTTATATATTAGGACATCCTAGCTGAGATGATCCTGTGTATTCTCAGACATGTCCTAAGATAGTCCTAGGATTGTCCTAAAATATAATCTGAGACATATCTTAGGATAGCTTCGATAAACAGGCCCCAGATTTATAAAAGTAGTTTTGCTGGTTTCTGAATCCTATTAGCATTTCTTGTATTATAATTTTGTAATTGCATTTGATTGTTACAATAACTATTGTTTAAGCCATATAGAACTTATTTGTTCCAATCGATGAATTTATCTGCTATTCACTCATAGTGTTTCTCTGTCTTTCTCTCTCTCTTGAAAGTTTGAAAGTTGCCCGAATAAAGAAAGAAAAAAAGAAAGAAACTAAATTGCGGTTAGAAAAGAGCAACGTATACATGGTATAGAAAGAATGTCGATGTATTTTTTTTTAAATCATCATCACTGATATAGATCAAACAGAAAAAAGCATAGACTTGTAAAATTTAAATCAAATATTTGAAAAATATTAACTAACGAAAAACGTCCTTAAAACTGTAATTTGTCCGATCTTCAGTTTATAATCATATTATTTAAAGAACAAAATGTAATTGACTTACATTTAATTTAAATCGCATTCAATTTTAATTTTGATAGAACTCTCTAGGCAAAATGATGCCTTCAAAATATCTGAAAATATACGGTTTACTAATTGAAAAAAAAAACAAAAACGGACACTGTAAAATGTTTTTGATCAGAGCATTGTTTCGAAATTACCTTGGAAGTAATTAAATGTACCTGGAAACAATTTTGTAAATATGTCACATTGTACTTTTGAGTAGAATTTTAACAATTCCTAGAGAAAGGGTATTCTTTATTTTATTTTATGTATACATTCAGTTATTAACATGGCTTTTATTAACAGTAAAGAGTTATTTTAAGACTATTTGTGACTAAATATAACATTTAATGATAAATTGAAAATCATGAATGTCCCTTGTGGATATGGTTCTGAATATTCAAGTATGTTTAATGTTTTCAGGATGTCCTCCAGTTAACCGAGGGTTAATCGTATCTCATGGTCTTCTACAATTTACTTTAACTTTACTTCATGACTTTTGTTCAAACAAGACTAAATTAGACAGCATTTGTGAAAATTATGCAATTTGGCAAATGATACAAAATGTATATTTCATAATAATTACACTGTATGAAGAATAAAGATGTATCGACCACTTCCTTCTTACTTACCTAATATGTATCGACCACTTCCTTCTTACTTACCTAATATGTATCGACCACTTCCTTCTTACTTACCTAATATGTATCGACCACTTCCTTCTTACTTACCTAATATGCCATTATTACCCATGTTCATTGAAAATTTTATTGTGGGAGAAACCGTTCGGTTTTTTGGGGAGGGGAGATCCATGACTTTGCGCCTTATTCCCGTACGCAGTCGGTATAGTTTCGATTTCTGCCCTTTGACCTTAAAGTCACTTGACTATGGTAACAGGCGTTTTCAATTATCTGTTCTGTGATTGGACGAAAATGACGTATTTTAAGTTCGATGTTCGAAAAAACGTCTGTGTTCAGTGGGTGAAAATTAAGATTCAAATATACTTGTAAATTCAAATTTTATCTTATAACAATACAAATATATAAAAAACAGAGTTTTGATAAATAGATATGTCCTACAACAATTGTATGATGGCAATTATAGTTTTATTAGTTGACGCATTGGTTTCTCTATGTAGGACTTTCGCGGGGTTTTAAAGTAAACAAACAAACGAACTAGAAGATGTACATCGAAAAATGGGCTGAATATCTTTTTTAAAGATAGTAGTTTTTTAATATACAACTATACATATATTTTATCTTAGGTTTATTTCTAAACCTGCTTTTGCTTCTCTTCAATTTTGAGCGTGCCTTTTTACCACTCTTGACCAAAGACTATTTTGAGCTGTTGTTATCACAGATCGTATGTCGTCCCATAAACTTTTCACATTTTGATCTTCTTCTAAGATGATGCAGAGATGTTCCTTATAATTTGATTGCGATTGTGGATCTATTCTAATGCCCGATTGGCCGAGTATTGGACAACTTTTTAAGAACGAGGGATCCAATTGAACTCAAACATTACAGATAAGTCCTTACTAAATATCGGCAAAAGAATACCAAAGCGACAAAGCAGCGGGAAAGTTTTCAAATTCGAAGGCAAATTTATTAAACCTTGAATATGGATTTGATAATATCAAACATGTTTTTATGTACATTTTGATTACTGAAATTATTCAATGAAATTAAGCTATGAATCTAATTTCATGTTTGTCTTTTCTCATAAAAATATTTCATTTACCTGGAGTTCAAATATCTCCATTTACATAATTTGTCCTACTTCTGAATAATTGATATATGACCTACTCTACTGACACTGTTAACATTTTTTTTTATCAATGTTTGCCTATAAATTTCTAACTATGGGCGTCAATTTATAGTCATTTTCAACATAAATCGTCAATAAGTGGTTTAAGTATTACATTACTCGACATCTTTGAATGATAAAAAACCTCATTCAAGACCCGAAGGACCAAAACGGTTTGCAGACTGAGGAAATCCAATTTGAAAAAATACATGATATTTTAAACCTCAATTTTGTTTATTTATGAGACAGTTCATTGTAAATAAATCTAGGCGGATGCTTATATCATTATATAACCATACCTTACGAAACAAAATACATCAATACCTTACATAATCGTGTACTTTTTAAAGTTTTATATGACAAGAGTGGATACATTAAATATCTCGCCTGAGTACGCGTGTGGAAACAGAATAAATACTGTCGGATGCTCGACATTGTAACTCAAAGGAAAGGCATTAAAAAAATCTATAATCATATGAAATTTGTCTGAAACATCTGATGCCAGTCGCTCAGGCCTTTTAATCTTTTGTCCAAGGTCAGCTAACAGGTCTCACACTGGTATGAACCATCAACGGGGGGGGGGGGGGGGGGGGATGTAAGGGTATGATTAAGGGGAGTGTCCCCCTTATGTACCCACCAAAAAGCCTCTATAGACCAAAAATAGTGGGTCTACATTTTACAATTGCTGGTCAAGAACATACTTACCCTTCCAGAGAACCTGATGTCACTCTCGGGTTTTAATGGGATTTCACACTGCTAGTGCTTTAGCTTCTGTGCTGTCTTGTTCTAGTTTAGTTTATCATAGGTTATTTTTTTAGTTATACACATCTTTTTGGCGTTTGTTTGCTGTGCTCCATTCTCCTGACTTTATCTTTTCCTTGGACTTCGAATTAGTGGACTTTACCCACTGTTTTGTCGCCTTGGTATTCCTTCGCCGATATTTATCAAGAAATAAGTGACATAGAGACAAACGTTTATTTATACAATCCATCTTTTTAAATAAAGTCGAAGTCACAAAGATTTATAATCATTAAAAGAATACCCAAACAACAAGATAAAGGTATAAAGGTGTGAATCCGGCGGTGGTACACACAGAATAGCTAGAGCTTAAACATCATTCCGTCAAGCCAGTATTGCTCCAATAAATATGCATATTTCAAATTATGCTCATCAGTAGTGCTAAGTGTAAAAAATGTTGACAGTCGAAATAACTGATTAGAGTCAAGGTAATCTATTAGAACTGAGCTATGTGTTAGGGAGATACCGATGGTTTCAAAAATATTTTATAATACGAAGTAAATTTATGAGTATCAATTTTACGCCTAAAAGTCTGTGTATTATTGTGTGGTCTATTGGTTTAATGTTGATGGATGATCTTACAAATGAGCATCAATCAAAGTTTTGAAAGGACCTGTCTGTTTGTTTGCGTAACATGATATTATCTTCATATTATAAGCAACACGGCAGAGATCCCGATAGTGTCTTTGTTGGTCTTCGCCAATTTGTTGTTCGGGTTTTTTTTTCTTTTTCTTATCAAGAATGCATCAGTCCAAATTTTGTTTTGCCTATCCGGTTCGTGTGAACAAACCAATTTCAGGCTAAATACAGCAAATTCATTTTACACATCTTACTGACATTGCAAGAGCACAAGTGCATTCGATAATTTCTGTGTTAGATTTCTCCAACAATAACCTATTATCGTTGAAATTAATTAATTTAATAGTGACATAATGCTTATTAATTATTTTAATGAAAAAGGAAGATGTCATCTAGTTTACTTAATGGTTAGCATCTTGAATAAACAAATATAGTTTAAGAGACGAATTTCCACATAATGTCACCATGTTCTTTGCATTTTTATTCCATTTTAATCATTATTCGTATTCACATTTGGTATGAAAGAAAAAACTGCAACGGTCTGAACAAAACTGAAGTAACTTGTACAGAAAAAATCATTATTAAACAAACAGGAGGAAACCATTAATAAACAACAAAATGGAAACCAGGAAAGGTCAACAATGACACACTAAACTATCAACACCATCCAACAGACAGAATAACATAACAGAAAAAATAACATAAATGAGCACAAAACACAAGCATAACCACAATCAGCATTTTTATTATGCCCAGATTGACATAACAGGAAATAAACAATAACTTTGATTTTACTATTAAGCCGATTTATGTAATCGTTTTTACGACAATAATATCAAAGTGAGACCATAGGTAAAAATCACACACAAAATACATTATAATTGGGAAATTTTATATTCCATTGTGATCAACAAATTCATAATGACCATTATATATTTTTAGCAAGATCAACATTATAAGAAAAAGATTTACATGGTTAAGAAGCTTTCGTGTCCAATAGAGGGCCTTTCCAGGAAGTCACAAGCAGTAGAATAGCATATTTTGGTTACACGTATCTGGTTATAAAACTGATTCTCAAAATGTTATTGTTGTCAAATAAGGAAATATTTAGAAACAAAGAAGTATGTTTTCCTCAGGCATAGCTACCTAGACTCAGTTTGTTTTTGCTGTACACTTTTCGGCTATTCTGGTGTTAGAATCTGTTTTACAATGCTCTTCAGCACTGTTGAGGGGCATAAATTGTTGAAAAGTGCACATTGCTACCGTAGTCTAAATGTTTATTGTTAACTTAAAACTTGTATATCTGACACTCTAATATTTTCAGTGTCGAGCGGAATGTTAAAGCAGGAAATTTAATTGATCACTGTCAGATCTTTTTCCTGTAGTCTGCATTATTAACATGATTAAGGTGAAGGCCAAGAAAAGAGACTGATCTAAGATAGTCTGCTACATTCTTTTATTTCAACTAATTAATTTTGATGCAGCAAGAAATTAAACATATGGCCATTTTTTTCTGAAGCAACCCTTAAAGAAAAGAACACAAATGTATAATAAAAAACATGCAAATTACAAAAGTGATCGAATTTGTACATATACTTAAATTATATAGTCCCAGTTTAACAAACATTCGTATGATAACGATCAGTACTGGTTCCAGGACATCAATGGCAGATATACCTTGAAAACCAGAATCCAGATCACACTTTCGACTAGGCTAAACTGATAAATATGTTTGATTGATATTTTTAGACAATGGCAAAGAAAACGATAAAAATTCAAAAAATGCCAAAGAGAAAATGCTCAATAAACAGAAATACAATGAGGCAACAACCGTGTTAATACAGATTCAACATGGGACCTGCACTCACAATGATGCAATTTTGAGAATACGGGTTCATACATTAACCACACTGGGAAACGTACAATTACTAACAAGGGCTCCCGACTTGCGACACTCCCATGAAGTTATGGTGGTGTGAAACTGGTTTAATGAGAACTCAAAACTTTCTCTTGCACCTATGACCATTGCAGGGTAAATAAACAGAAACAGACATGCAGTAAAAATCAGGTCAAACAAAAACAACTATACTCATTGTTAACCAACAGATAGCTAAAATAGCTAAACCACCAACCATACATCAAGTTTTTTGACACAAAATATAATAGTTATCTATCAAAGGGTTTTCTTGCGGTTTAATTCAAGTGCAAGAAAAACGTGATAAATATTATACCCTTAAACGACATCATAAGCATTCTTTGAAACTCTTAACAAAAATTAATCTAACAAAAATTCTACATGACAGACTCCCTTAATGCCTTTTCTACGCAACTGATCTTGGAACAACCGTGCCGAGCATTTTTTATATTCAGATTACAAAAAAAAATTGGACAGAACGACAACATGATCCACTTTTTTTTCTAAAATTGCTTGTCCGAGGTTCCTGTGACGTCTTGAATGACCTGTTGTAAAATTTTAATGAATTGAACTCATGGGACGATGCCTCTGCATGGTAGATCCTAGGTCCCCGAGGGTATTCGCCAACCCAGTCGTCAGATTTGATTCATTGATTTGTTACAGAAATTACCATTATTTAGCAAAATTCAAAAAAAAATAGAAATACTAAGAGTTCATTCCTTGTATTGCACATGGTAGATCTCCTTAGCTGAAATTTGGCTTCCTATTTCGGTATTTTTGGTTATGAGTACTTCTTGTTTAAAATAAGTTTGGTTTTTGGTCTTCCAAATGTTTCGGTTTTAATGCTGCTAATGAGAGGTATAGATTATATATAAGTATAAGCTGTTCCAAAATTTAAAACAATCCTTATAATTTAATTTTTAAAAAAATCCTTTCAAGGCAGCAAAAGTACAACAATCAACTAGACGTTAATGTAAGGGTAGCTTCATTTCATTCTATTTTTCCACAGTACGGAAGCGTATAATTATATCATCCATATCAAACAGTGATCCATTATCGTGAATATTGATGAAACTGTGGTATTCTTCTTTTCCGATTTTTTTGTCGATATCAATTTTATTGAAACGTGAGTCAAACACAAAAACTAAATAAAAGGCAACACTCCTCATCTTTTTATATCAAAAATAAGTGGGCCATGGCACTATCGAAAATCTATAAGCTTATGACTATTTGACAAGTTCTATGAAGTCAAAAAAGGAAGAAACGGCATGTGGGAGTAAAATCAATGTGTGTATATGAAAACCCTCTAATTATATGGTTTTAGTTATGAACTTAAACTGTATTTCCTATTGATAAGTTTGTCTGTCACTTATCTTAAAGAAACAAAAGAAAAAAAAGAGACATTTTGAGCTACATTTTACAAAGCATATGTGTAAAAATCGAAACAAAATCTTGTATGATTTAAACTAGAGGCTTTCAGGAGCCTGTATTTCTCATCTGGATTCAATATAAAAGCTGTAACTGAAAGGCTTATTTTTTTGTGATTGTAATCAATGGACATTTTTTTTTATATTGTAAATACCATTGCTGTCAAGATTTGTTTAAATTGGATCAAGTTTCACAGAATAATACTTCATGAAGAGAATTTTTCCATCCGATCCTTTCTTACGCACTGGTGACTACTTGTTGGCTGTCATAATATGTAATATTATCAATATCACTGTTGCCACGTTCGGCTCCCTTTTGTTCAGTAGTTTCATAGTTAAAATTTCATGTTATCATGCACAACTCTGAAAGATGACCATGTAAGGATAGTCTTGGTCATCAGACACAACTCTGAAATAGGACCATCTAGAGACCATTGCTGCCAAATCTGTTTCCAACTGGCCAAGCCGTATCAAACAAGAAGAATTTTAAATGAATTGTCCTACTGGATCCTATGTTAAACTAAGGTCGTCTGTGGCGGCCATCTTGGTTAACAGTCCTGGTCATTAGACACAGTTCTGAAAGAGGACCGCCTAGGGACCATTGGTGCAAAGATTTTAAAACTTTCTTCCCCTTTTTCTTTTTTTTAGTAACAGCAGCCATGTTGGTTGGAAGACGGAGACGCCGGGCACAAACACTTGTGTCCTGCGTCTCCGTCTTCCAACCAACATGGCTAACCAAGGACCATTCCACCAAAGGAATGTCGCAATTGGCCAGTGATTTCGTCGGAGATCTGTAAAGGAGTTTTTATAACTTGCCTTTGGTATTTTAGGGTTTGTTTAAATAAAACGTACCAAAAGAGAATACAAGACGCGATACGACAGAATATGATTATCATTAACTAACGTTTTCCATGGTTGCAATAAAATGGTTTATTTGAGGTCTTGTCGATATGCAGTATTTAAAAGGGACAGAATTTTATGTCATGTTTTATTCTCATGGTCTGAAATAAATAAAGAATGAGCCAAGAATCAACTATGGTTGCGGTATTTGTCAAAATTTACTTTTCAGAAACTAAATTTGCTGTATATAACAAGCTATTTGTTGAATCAGATAAAAAATCATGATTGCCATTTGGATCAGAGTTACGTAAACTGAAATAAGTCCTCTAACTGGCATAATAAGTGTATAATGTGGTGCTAAAGAACGATCCAATCGCATTTATAATAGATGGAGCATGAGTGCAAAAAAATATTGATACATTATCATGATTATTGTAGTGTTAAAGTAGAGCCTGGTAGATTGTGGGAAAAAAATGTTTTTATACGAGCCTTAAAAACACACAGAAATGCAAGGTTTACATAGCATTTGTCACTAGTACCTCTCTTGCGGCGAGTGCAAATAACCTAAATATAATGTGTAGAATCGTTTTTATTGTGCAACAATAAAGTAGTATCCGATAGATAGTCCAGTGTTCATTAGTCCGAATGCCCAATGTTGTAAATGTTATTAGTAGTCCGAAGGTCTATTGGTCTGACGCTTAAATGACGCAGAATATGATAGGCTCAGTAGTAGAAATTCCCTCCGATTGTCCGAACCTTGAAAACCAAAAATGTAATACTATCGCAAGCTTCGAAAGTCCGAAGATTCGATGGCCCAACCTTTGACATTGCAAGATCAAGATGGAACCAGACAGAATTTCAGCAATAAAAAATCTTGCCTTCTTACAGGAGAAATATTAATTCTTGAGCAACTGTCATGTAAGTGACTAATGTTTCATTATAAAAATGTCAACCATTTCAAAATGAAAAAAACTTTTAACAGAAACAACTTGCTGCTTGATATTTTGACTTCCATTTCATACAAAGGGTTATAACAAAACAGTCCAACCCACACTTCCACGGATTCCCGTGTGCAGTGATAAGGAAAAGTCACTGTTCTTCATGTCCAAGTGTCAATGAGCCTCTTAATACTGAGCAAAAGTGGAACTTCACCCCACATCGAAGACCGTATCACACCACATATTTAAGCCTTATACCCTTTTTTTATTGATAGACTTTTGTTATTTAAGGAATGACTGTCATTGTTTTTTAGTTCATGAAGAAATAACATCAAAAATTGGATGCACACTAAATAACCGGCGAAGGGGGTTATGTTCAGTGTGCATAACATTTTTTATGTTATTTCGAATAAAAAAATAATGACAGTCATTCCTTATAATTTAATTAAAAATAATGTGCGAAGTGCCCAAAAATTGACTTTAAGACGGCGTGACATCGCAGTCAAGGAGAAAATTTTGTTCATTGAAAATAAACACAAAAACCTTCACCAATCAGAAACGACGTTACATCCAAAATTAAATTATATAGTATTAATAAAAAGTCATATGGATTAATTACTTTCATTTGTAGAACACAATTACATATCAAACACAAAACGAAGTCACAACAAAGCTATTTTTGAGATACCTAAATTAGGACGAATGATCTGTAAATTTGGACGATCTGCACAAAAAGTTAAAAAGAAACATTAAAAAAAAGAAAGAAAGAACGTTAATAAAACTCGAAAACAACACATCGGTATACAGCGATAATTTACATCTGCAGTAAGTAAAATGATTTGTTTACCGATTTTCTTTTTAAATCTGAAAGTATTTCAGAAGTAAGTGTCGGAATATAAATGGAGTTAAATATGGTGTGGGGTAATATATATACCTTCCATCCATCTGTCTATTCGTTATGGGAAGATCGCACTGGACTGATAGCTTGTAGGAATATTTTTGTGTTTGATGTAGCATAACTTCCATTAACAAATTTGCCTCACCCAAAGGTATAGAAGATACATGTATATCATTTCAAACTTAGAAAATTTAGCTGTCAAATTCACAGCAAAAAGTATTTTCTTCTATCACTGTTTGGAGCCGACCGACGGAACAGCCGGCATCCCTCCTTACATCCGTAAACATTCGTCGATTTTTTTTCAATTGGAAAATGGAAATAAGTTATTGCTTGTAACTAAATCTAGATATTGAAAAGCAAAACGAAATTCTTTTATAGGGATATTCTGGAACCTATTAAAACAGTTGGTGGATAAAATAATTTCTTTCCTTTGATTTATAAAATTCAGATTTCAGAATTTCTGTATTGTATCAACTTCTTGACTGAGCATACCAATGATTCCAAGTATCGGACTATAGAACCTTTGGACTATTGAACCTTCGGATTATAGAACCTTCGGACTGTAGCTATGGAACCCAATAAAGTGCTACCTAATATCGCGAAAAGTAATGAAAATGACACCAGAATACGAATTTTTGGTGTCATCTATGTAAATAAATGACTGGTAATCAGAACACAATACGACCTATTATTGTTGAAAAGGATTACAGTAGATGATCTTTTGCTCCTAGTTAAGCATTGAAAAAGAAATATTTGACTTTTTGCCTATTAAGTAGACCAATTACAGGATAAAAAAAAACGTCAAACATTGAGAAAAAAATGTCAACTGCATCTACGTCGCAAGTATTAAAGAAGACAAAACAAAGCGATAAGTCATGCGTAGTATTATTCCAGCTGCTGAAACAATGTGATTGTTGTGGTATATCGATACTACATGTACAAGTCTCGATGACCTTCATCTCCAAAGAGTACATTTGCGTATCACAGTTTTTTCCGACCTGATGACATTTACATAAAGGCATGAAAGAAATCTGTAAAGTTTATTTTTACGTTTTCCTTTTTAATTCAAATCGATTTCACAGCATCATCAACTTATAAACCCAAATGACAAGGACAATCCTTCATATTTAAAGATGCAGATGAGGGAATACATACAAGGAAAAATCTTAAAATTCTTTTTGAACTTTTCACCATTTCCTAAAATAATTCATGTTTGACAGATTGTTAATTCAAATTATTCTTAAATAGCTACAAAAGGAAAATATGACAACTTTTAAAAACATTTCAGCTCTAGAAACCTTTCAATCTTCACGATTTTCCGGAGTGTAACAAAATCAAGTTAAGCCAAAAAAAAAATCGATATTGGCATGACTGGAAGGTTGGAATAAACATTCAGACCCGAGTTGCATCACGGATTTCTTGATCATGAGAAAATTTCATAGTAACACACACACACACACACACATAGATATATGAATGGCAAAATAAAGGGCCGGCAGCGCTTCAATCTTTAAAAAATAAATGGAAATTGATCATTAAAACATGGTTACCATAGAAACATTTCAATTTTTTGTGGAGTTTCAATGGTGAAGAGGCTTTATTTTTCTGATTCTGTATAAAAAAAACATTACATTTGTGAAAAGAAAATAGATTTTTTCCGGCTTTTTTTTTCTTACCATTATATGTCATAAAATTGCTATCAGAATGGTACTACAGATGTCCTAGGTTGTTCACTTTATGTTTCGTTCTTTTTTTTATTCTGAAACCTATCTTATTTCACTCATTATCTGTTATCTGTAGGTAATATTGTGATTATGGTGCAATTGAACTTTACAATATCTAAAATTAAATATAATACTTGGGGATCACTTGTATTAGCTTTTTAAAGCATTTAATTAATTTGTGTATGTGCTTATTTATATAAAGGTTACAAGCTCCAAAATTGTCAACAAATTTGTCAGCAACATATTGATTTTTACCTCACTTTTTTAAGTACTGAACATTAGGCAACTAGACCATATAAATATAACGGACTAGACGAATGCACCTCTTTATTTAATGCTCTTTAAAACTTTAAATAAACTGTTCAGTATTCAACTCTTACAAAAGCTTGGTTTAAACTGCAAGTTTCCACTTTCTGAAAAGGTTGATCTAAATCTGTCCAATAGAACTGACTGCAAATTCCAGCGATATACGTACACTGTCATCAAAACTGTCTTGTCCGAATTGACATAATGCAGACCTGACGATTTTACTAGCTTGGGTCGATGGTCCTTGAATTACTCAATGTGCGATGCAATGCCAACTTTAATACAAACGGATGTCCGCTACTGAAATCTAGTACTAGACTCCTTGGAGTCTAAAAATTAGGTAATTCTCACCTTAGTTTTAATTCAGGAATTATGGGATAGTCAATCTTAAGGTTGAAAAAAGATTAAACTGATCAAAATCTCAGCCATCGGAGATGGGTCTTGAGACAAATAAAATAAGAACTGAAGAAAAATAATTATCGAAACGTGGGAAATAAATTATCACAAAAGGAGAATCGAAATAGTCATCCTATTTAACAAATCAACAAAGTGATTGATCTTGGGCAGATATTGTGACATGAACTGCTCGACACAATATGAAGCTTTTTGATCGTTCGCTCACATCACTAATTTAAATAATATATGGCCTTTTTGAAATCTGGATTTTATTCCAACGACCGGAACAACGAACTGTTAGAATGATAATGAGACTTAATTATTAGTATTATTAAGTCTAACATATCCATATTTCTGCCAAATATATATTGTCAAATTTTCTTTCGCTGTTTTTGTTCTTTGTTTTACACTTGTTCTGTATATTACTTGTTCTCATGTGGTTACTTTTTGTTCTGACTTTGAATTTTTTGACGATCATTGCTTCAATATTCAATTGTCATAAATTTTGTTTAAGGAATCAGCCACCCTTATCTAGATTTTGCTGTCTTGGGCAAAGAAAACTATTATCTCCTACATTTGTAGGAGTCAGCTCGAAAAAGAGATCACGCCAAATGGCCCCGGATATACTTGTGTCAAAAACCTAAAAAAAACAACATTCCGTGAAAAACATGTAACAATAACTTGACAAGAGACAGTCTATGAAAGTAAAAAGGTCTTGGCTTTGGACAACTTACATAATGTAGCAGGGTTAAACATATTCCCCATAAATCCTCGATCTGTATATTTTCCATATCAAGTAATATCACAATAGTGATCTCGATATGATATCGCAATGTATCTTCAAACAGTAAAGTCATACAAAATATCAACAGACTTCAAATTACATCGGAATGATCAGCTTACATTTTCATGGCAGGCAATTTACTTATATTAAAGGTATACACAGTTCCAGTGATTCTCATCGTCCTAATGTGGCATAATTATAATTTATGGATTCATGTGAAAATGTAACGATACGGAGTAACCGTCAATGAAACAATATCCCATAGCACTAAAGGAGGTGAAAAGATTTACATCTAAGGGTTCTCATGTGGTTTTCAACAAAGAGTAACAATGGCCTTCAACATGAGAAAACACTAAATGGTACTACAAAGGTGTCAAAAAATCACTCTAATAAAAATATAACAGAAGAGACAGGGTCCTGTCTTGGGATTAAACCTGCATCAATATGGACATTATATTGAAAGGAAGAGATTATAGGAAAAGTTAACAATTACACGACAACCAAATAGATAGAATCCTGAGGAAAACACCCACATATTAAAACGTGGTAAATGAGGCACTGATGAACATATTTTTTATTTTTGTTTTATACTACAAGAGTACACATACTGTTCACATGATTTGAATAAGTTTTCAAGGCAGTTGTGGCAATAATAACATTTTGTTTGGACTTCAATTTTCCAAATGCACAAACTAATTACTTCCATTGATTTTGGGTGTTTTGAATTATATGATATTTTCTTAAAGTCGAACATTTTTGTAACAGTAGAGCATGACTTGTCTACCAAAATTACCTACCGCCGGATCGAACCAGGAACCTTTGGATCACGAGTCCACCGCTCTACCAACTGAGATAAAGGAGTATTCCACTAGCGCAGCTAACGGAGGGTGATTATAAACCTATTACGGTTCTATAACTTTAATCGTTCACGAGGGAAGCCCCGTTTCACTTTCCCCACCTCATGAGTCATCGTTCTACGATGACGATATCCAACTTTAACCCATTTGCCAACTAGCCCTTTTTGACAACCGTGGGTTTTTTAGTTAGGCGCCAATGTAACAGTAGAGCATGATTTATCTCCCATAATTACCTACCGCACCAACCTGGGATCGAACCCGGAACCTTTGGATCAGTAGTCCACCGCTCTACCAACTGAGCTAAAGGGTGATTATAAACCTATTGCGGTTCTGTAACTTCAATCGTACACGAGGGAAGCCCCGTTACAAATTCAACAAACACAATAAAATTAACATTTATTAAATATTAATGTAAATTATGCTAAACAACAGATGTAATGACAAAGTAAAATCTAAAAACTATCTGACAATGTACTGGTCACGATTTCTTTATAAGCAACAATCAATCCATTATCTGACAACTTCTGACAAATTTCTTAACATTCAACATGTTCAAGGTTAATATCCATCACACTTACCAGAACAGTAATATTTTATAAAAACAAGAACATTTGAACAATAAATTTTGAAGAAAGTATACGAAAGGTCAGGTAGTAAGTATTTAGGTCATTTACAAATGATTGTTGCATAAAATAAATATTTTTTAAAATAATAAATTAGACAACAGATTGAAAACAACTGCCCTATAAACAAACAAGATGCTAACCGAGTGACAACAAACATTAAATTTCTGTCGTCATTGTTCGGAGCCCCCCCCCCCCCCCCCCCAATACAGTCAAAATAAAAATAGTAATTTTTCAGTTGGAAAATCAGGTTTAAAAAAAATAAAATAGAACGACAAATAATAATTTCAAGTTAGATGTGTTTTTTTCTTGTTTTGTCTTCTACACAACTTGAATTGCCGCAAAATAAATTCCAATACTTTTGCAATCTGAAAAAAAAAAATTTTCAAAAATTTCTTCCGATGCGTGATAATGTATAGTCTTTGAAAAAATTAGTATCATAATTTAGTCAAATACAAAGCGATTCCACTACATAACCTTTCCGATTAGGATGTGCATCCACTCAACGTAAAATTTTGAAACTTTGAATTAAAAATTAAAATGTCACTTGTACTATTTCCCGCCAAATCTGCTCGGGTATAACTCGAGGTTATACATGTTAAATCAGCTATCGCATTTAAAATTCAAGTTTCGAACTTTTTTTAACGATTAACGTAGATCAGCGCCATTGGTTTAATATTGTTGAAAAGTTATCCGAATTAACTCACCAGTCATCTTATTGGTAGTTAAATTTAAAATTTTCAAAACTCTAGATTTGATAAATGCATGTGTAATAATCAACGATGATATTTTATCTTTAAAATATACATTTATCAAACCTGTGGGGACAAGTTTGAATGCATACAACAGTAAAGACTATGAAGAATATACTGGTCAGGTGTCTTTAGATAGGAGAAACCCAAAATGTTTTTAGTTTACGATTTTATTTTTTTTTGTAGTGATAAATAACAAATAACCTTTTAATTTTACAGGAACATCCAGCATAACCCGTTTTTAACCGTTGCCATTCCCTGAGGCTGATGGTCAAATTCCAGACTCCAAGGATACAAGTCCTGAGTAACAAACAATATTTTGCAAAATTCCGGAATAATGTTTAAGTTTGTAAAAAAGGCTCATTTGCATTGGTTTTTGCATAATTGCATAAATTTATCTTTCAATTTATATTTCAAAAATTCTATTTCTGACAGTCGTCAGTATTTCATAGAAACTCCCTGATAGATGGACCTGATAAAAATCTTATATGGGAGAAGAAAAAAGTGCATGTGATAGAAAAATGTGATAAAAATATTATACTAAATAAGAAAAACATTAAAACAATCATATATTTGTTTATTGTACGAGTAAAATGGAGATCAAATGTATCATGCAAGATCAACTGAATAAAAATGAAAGACATAAGGAAAAAACTCCAATGTAATCCAGGGGCCTGATTAAAAAAATGTTTAATGATATATATTAGTCCTTATTTTAGAGATATCCTTAAACTTGCCCTATCTATCACTAAGGCAACAAAATAGTTGTCTTAAGACAATCCTTACAAATAAAAAATAAATTTATAAAATTAACTATAAAATGTAGATACATGATTAAGAAAAGACTACTTCACGTGTTTATACAATATCATAATAAAATTAGCTCCAATGCGAACCACACTCGCATGTATATTCATTATTTAAGAATAGAGTAAACATCCAAATGCTTTAATATTGTAAAAAATTAATATATTTGAAACCCGAAATTATTTAAATGTTTTTTGCACGTATTTTTTTTTTTATAAAAAGTATAACTTCTGTGTTTAAATTTGCTGAGGATTATCCTTAGGCATCCCAACTAAGACCATAAGATAACTTCAATATTTAATTTCAGACATATCTTAAGATAATCCAGATATGACTTTAGGCATATCTAAGGATTATATTTAAGATATCGTTGTTAACCGGGCCCCAGCGTTAAAAACACTCTTGATTGAACGGGAATACCAATATTACACAATATACAAAATCCTATGTAAAATTGTTGATGGTTCATATTCCTAAATGAAATTACAGTTGATGGTTCCACAACAAAAATGTAGACTAAACAATACGTCAAGTTTAATAAAAACCTATCTAAAAAGATTCCAAAATTTACACTTATGAAAGGTTTAATTTCATCTAATTCTCAATTTTTGTTCATTAGTGTGTTCTTAAATTATGAACTTCACAACACCGTTTCCTCTGATTGAGATTCTAGGTTATGACTTATATCAAATGAACTACAGAAAAGTTCCTGCACATAAAGATAATAACATCAAATTTAGGTATTAATCAGAATGTAGTGTTAAAACCATGAGAATTTTAAAACGGCTTTTTCACTAAAATTGCGTCACTGTAATTGAAGCCTTCAATATATCTGAATTGCACATTTGTAAACCCATGTTTGGCAAAGAGCTTCTGGTATTCAGTTGCATTTCGTTCCTTGCCTTTGGACATTAAGGCCAACACTAAATCATTGGTCAAGCAAATTTCTGGGCTTGTCTTATCGTCATTTAAAACCTTTTCCAAAACCAAAACGCTTCCACCTACAAACACAAAACAATCGATTATTAAAATCACCAACCCTTTAAAAAATTTATTTGTAATTATTATTATTGCCTCAAAAACATTCATTACGTTGATATAAATCAAAAGAGTCAAATATTCATGTGTACATTTGAAATTTAAACCCATTTTTGGATTTTGCTGGAAAAAAAACGTCAATGAGCCAAAATTAGCTGAAGGCATTTCACAGTGGAAGGTTGTGTTTTAAAATGGGGGCATACCCTGGATTTTTTTTCTGCAGTAAAATCAAATTAGGGCATCTATTATATATAAAATCAGATAGTTAGAAAGCCATACATGTGTAACATATTATTTACATTGAAAAAGATAGAGGAAATGTTTTTTCAAATGGCGATAGAATAAAACATATAAAATGGCTTTTTCAAATACTTATTGCTGTATAAAACAACTTTATTTTACAACTTTAACTAAATTAAATATAAACATTTTTATATTTCAAAATAAGATACAGTATGTTTTATAACATTTCATGAAAATATGACTTCAAGCCATTTTAGCACCACTTGCTGAAAAGATCTATAAAAGAACTGACTAGTTTTATGCAAGCAGAAAAATTCGAGGGTCTACCATATGCTAATAACACGAGCTAGAGTAGAAATTCCTTCCATTTTAACGTTTTGGGTTACTTTTCTACTATAAAATGTATTTACAATCAATCAATACCAATATACCAACCATTCCATTAATTCCTAAAAATGTGCATTTAAAGTGAAAAAATAGAAAAAAATCAACAATTCAAAAAACGAAAATGGACAGTTCACTATGACTTCACCATAATGTATTTTTATTTTGACATCATTGTTTCAAAACAACAAGTAACGTAGATCGTACCTCAGGTTTAAAATGAAAGACAGCTCTAAAATTTGGTAAAAAAACAGACAGGATATAAAAATGTAGTGAAAAAGGGCGGGACTGAATATTACCTGGAAACAAATATATAGTATTTCATACTGAATAAATTTGAGCCCACAAAAAAGCACCTAACAAAAGTGTTAATTTTTGTTCATGGTATAAACAACTATCCAGAATTGAATTCAATTCATTGGCCCTAAATAACATCAAAAGATAACTCCCTTTAAACCTTTTTGTTCAACTTTTCGCAAGTTTAAATATGTTAACCCGTAATACATGAGATTTACCTTTAGTTTGAACATGTTAACTCGTACAATGTAGGACATACCTGGTGGCAACTTGTTGAAAATTTTGTTCAGTAATTTGTCAACATGTAACTCATCCCATCCGTGCAAAATATGCCCCAAGATGTAAAGATCACCCGATGGAATTTCATCTTCGAAGAAATCTCCTGCAATTATCAAAACAGAAATGATTTAACCTTTTAAATCTGAAAATTAAACGTAATATTATAACCATTAAAAACAAACATGGTTCTGGAGTGGGAGTAGATAGACCAAAACGTTTTCAAATTATCAAAACTGTCATATGAGAAAAGTAATGTCATTTGCCACGAAAAAGATTTTTTTTCCTTTTGAAATCTTATAAAACCGAGATCATCTTATGCAAAGAGTAACATCATTAAGTAAAGTTAAAATGACATATTGTAAATATCAAACCACAAAAAGAAGATTTACATTATGACAAAAACGTAATGAGCACTAAGTAACACATTAAAGTAAAAAAATTAAAACATGTACATCTTCCTGTAAAAGAAGCATTTGGCTTTTCATGTTAAAAATGATAAAATATCGGTTCAGGAGTATGAAAAGCGCTATATAAAAATAACCATAATATGTTGTACCCCTGAATATTTGTTTATTGAAAACGACTATTTTATGGGCAGCCATTCGGGCAAAAATTAACAAAAAATTAAAAACAGACGATAAACTAAAAACAGACGCAAAATCACAAAAAAACAGACACAAATTTGAAAAACAGACAAAAAATACACAAACAGACATACATTTTACTAACAGACAGACGATCGGGCAAAAATTAACAAAAAATTAAAAACAGACGATAAACTAAAAACAGACGTAAACTTAAAAAACAGACGTTTTTAAGTCTTATATATATTTAATACTTCTATATATAAGAGTTAATTATTAAATTTTTTTTTCTCACCTTTTTGCTAATATAATATGAACCAATTAAGCTGTTAGAATTTTAACAAACATCTATACAAATAAATACAATCTGGTTTAATAAATCAAACATTTTCATAGTAATTAACTTGGACACACAATAATTTTGATTCTGGTTCATTTGACAGGGGAGATAATAAAAAAAACTTTTTAATTTAATACTCAAGACAGGTTTTTATCCTAAAACTTGGAACACAACAAGTCCTTGTGAACAAACGACCATTGTTTATTTAGAGGAGGGGAGAAGGTCCCTGTGCTCAAACTTCGTAATCAATTTCTTATTTCTTTGTTTGACCGTGTTAGATAATTACTTTTGTATTTTTATAAAAGAAAGGTGAGATTGCTCAATGCTCTACTATTAATATTATCATATTTATTTTTAAAAAGATTCTTAATCTCTAGTTTCAGGGATTTGACATTATTTCATAGTTTTACAGGGGGAAATGTTTTCCTCTGGGACATGATCGTGTGATGAAACATCCTTTATAGACTGCATACCGATATTAAGAGCATGTTTCAACATGCATTTATAAAGGATGTTTCATCACACGATCATGTCCCAGAGGAAAACATTTCCCCCTGTAAAACTATGAAATAATGTCAAATCCCTGAAACTAGAGATAAAGAATCTTTTTAAAAATAAATATGATAATATAAATAGTAGAGCATTGAGCAATCTCACCTTTCTTTTATAAAAATACAAAAGTAATTATCTAACACGGTCAAACAAAGAAATAAGAAATTGATTACGAAGTTTGATCACAGGGACCTTCTCCCCTCCTCTAAATAAACAATGGTCGTTTGTTCACAAGGACTTGTTGTGTTCCAAGTTTAAGGATTAAAACCTGTCTTGAGTATTAAATTAAAAAGTTTTTTTTTATTATCTCCCCTGTCAAATGAACCAGAATCAAAATTATTGTGTGTCCAAGTTAATTACTATGAAAATGTTTGATTTATTAAACCAGATTGTATTTATTTGTATAGATGTTTGTTAAAATTCTAACAGCTTAATTGGTTCATATTATATTAGCAAAAAGGTGAAAAAAAAATTTAATAATTAACTTTTATATATAGAAGTATTAAATATATATAAGACTTAAAAACGTCTGTTTTTGAATTTAGTGTCTGTTTTTTAAGTTTACGTCTGTTTTTAGTTTATCGTCTGTTTTTAATTTTTTGTTAAGTTTTGCCCGATCGTCTGTCTGTTAGTAAAATGTATGTCTGTTTGTGTATTTTTTGTCTGTTTTTCAAATTTGTGTCTGTTTTTTGTGATTTTGCGTCTGTTTTTAGTTTATCGTCTGTTTTTAATTTTTTGTTAATTTTTGCCCGAATGGCTGCCCATACTATTTTGTATTATTAAAATACGCAATAAAATATACTTTTATATATACCAGTAAATGCGTCAGCACGGTATCATGATATTAAATGCACCTACCCCAATTCTGGTGTACATCATAATAAAATGCTCAATTCAATGATAGCTTTCAGAAACTTAGAATGCCAGGGAATCTGTCAGGTGTATATTCTTATATTTTAGTACATATGTAAAATCTGTACATTTAATTGGACAATGAATATTCACAATTTTTTAACAGTATTTTGTTAATCGGGACTATGGGAGCACTGTATCTAACGACGAGACTATATTTATTTTCCCGCAATGTCTTAAGTTTTTTAGTTATGATTATTCCCCTTTGATAGAGGGCGTAACAGTTAGTTATCGTTTGCCATCAAGTGGTTGAGCTGCCGAGAACAAGGTTTGGCAAAGTTTTTGATTATTGATTTCAAAATGTGTTTCTTTATTTTGTCAAGACAACTTATACCTAAAATGACATATTATGTACTTAATTTATTATGGAACGGCTCGGACACTTTAACCCACCAAACAACACTATAGGAAAACGGTTCCTGGGGGTGGGTGGGGAAGAAGTCCATACTAGATTAATGGCAAACTATATTTTTAATTCAGGATATAGTGACTATTATATCATGAAATAACAGGAAAACATACTACATAAGGGATTAGATTCGTGATAATATCAGAATGTTTTTTAAATACCTGCTTTGAACTGGATTCTACCCTCCGTACTGTTTGGAAAGAATTTCTGTGCAATTTGTACCACTGGAGGAAGGTCAAACATTGTTATTTTCATATTTGAGTATGTTTTAGACAATTCAACTGAGATTCTTCCGGATCCACCTGTAGAATTACAATATTAAAAAATAATTAACTTTCCCAAAAGTACCAAGCAAAGACTCAAGCCTCTTGAACAGTATTGGGCCTTGCTGAGAATGACTCTTATGAAAACCATCTCACCGTTTTTGATAACTTGAATATAAATATAATGCAAGTTCAGTCACAGAAATGTATTTTTAGATATATTATTAAGCGCCTAGGAAATTTTGTATGCCCTATCAATACAGTAAGTCTATTTTTAACATTTTTTGTATGGAAGGCTGTGCAATATTGCAGAAACATATGGCATATATGCAGAAGTTTACTTTTCATATACATGTATCATTTTATCATGATGAATTTAATATAACTATTTAGTTACAGCTGATTGGTACTTACCACCGAGATCCACTGCTTCTCTGTGAGGACTGAGATCAAAGGCTCGCACAACAGCGTGTGCACAGGAGCATGAAAATGCGTCTGTTGACATGATGAACTTAGATAGCATATCACATGGTGGACTCTCCATACCGTTTGGTTTTCCCATTGATGACATCATTGACATCATTGAGGGTGGCATCATGGGCATTTTTCCCATCATACCATTTGGCATTGGCGGCATTTTGTTAATGTTCATACCATTCGGGGCAGATGGTTTATGTTTCCCTAAAGTTTTGCTTGGGCTACTACATGGGGATTGATTATCTTCGATCTTCATTGACTTCATGGCTTTTTTCATGTCCGCCATATTTAATCCGTTTTTCATGTCTGTCATATTCATTCCCATTATGGTCATTCCATTTTTCATCTCTGATATATTTCTGTTGATGTCCAGCTTTGGTAGACCTTAAACGTAAAATCTAGATCGGTAAGAGTCGACATCTTATAATATTGGTTATCACTACATGATTTCAGCATTTGAACATTATCAGTAAACTAAATTAGATGCAAGAGAAACCGCATAGTGCACAGAACTGATTTGCCGACTATGCAATGCTGATATCAAGGATCATACTATATTATACTTTTCTCACGTTATTTGCTTTTGGTTCAATCTTATTTTTACGAAGAAACATGATAACTAAAAGGACCCAAACCGAATACAAGAGTCAAATAACACCTAAAAAAGGTTTAAAATGAGAGATCTCGATTCGGTCAAACGACATTTTTCAGTAATACATTTATTACATATTTGGCTATACGTCTTAACTTCTTGGTCCCTCGTTTATATTCTAATTCTAATTGCATCTACATGTATAACAATTGTATATTTATGGCCAAGACAAAAGGTAAGTCGCTTTTAGTTAATGGCATATGCAAAATAGGATCGAGAGAAATGGGCGAAACATCATTATGAAGCTATCATAAATACATATATACACATCAGCAAATATATAATTGTTTTAGCTTGTGATGACATTTAAAACATGTCCTTGGAGTATAACAAGACAAAATAACTATTCATCAATTTAAGAAAAACCTGCAACACCTGCAGAATTTATTACTAATCTTCTTGTGTACTTTCTGTCGGTGACTCATTCTACTTTTTTATGAATGAAACCTCGTCCAAATCATAGATTTTTCGTGACAGCTGCTTTCCTGTTCATAGTAGGTAGTAATGTATTAAATATCGGTTACAAGTTTCATTCAACTTTTGATGTATAATTTTTTTATTTGTTCATATTCACAATAGATATGTGCTATGGTTTTTCATCCCATATCAGAACACAGACAGCCATTAACGTAACAAAAGAAACAAAAAAATATATTGTTATCAGAAAACAATTCTTCGCCTGTTGATAATATTTTGAAATTTGGAATGGTCAAAGCTGTCAATTCAATTACTATACACATCGACGTGTGCCATTGACCAATAACTCGCTACAAAAAATGGCCCGCTGTACCTATGATTTTTCAACTTATTAGATCACACTACCATATCCAACTTTTTAAACTTAAATATATGTGATTTAATGGTCTTTCGAAATATCTAGACGCTACTTCATTTGATGACATAGTTTTAAAGTATTTTCAAGTGATAACAAATATACACTATATGGATTGGACGTATTTGGATATGATAAATACAATTAATTCTCTATCGCCAGGCATTTGAAATACCAATGGCTACCAAAGCCGCCCCACTAATAGCCTACTTATTGAGTCACAATTCACGACATAAACTTAAAAAAGTTTTTATAAATTTTCTAATGAGATCTATCGAAACAAAGGTAGCATTCATACTCTAGAGCCTTTTGAATTTTCTAGATCACGGCATTGTTATTGTTCAGGGAAGACTGATCACCAAAAAAAAAAAAAAAACTATGACGAGAGGTAATTCTTTTTATAGAGAATTTTCCTTCTTTGACGTCAACGTTTCCTTGGCTCTTCTCTGCGGGGTTTAAATGTCGACACTTATCCGATTCGCACGTGTTGCAGTGATGTTTCTGACTTCAATTAACGCAATCCGACAAAAAAAACTTTGCTTCAAGGATACCGGTATCATAAATTATATAATACAATCATTTACTTTTTAGCTCAACTGAACCAAAGGGTCATTTGAGCTATTGCCATCACTGTTCGTCCGTCGTCGGTCCCTTTCACAATTTGAACTTCTCCTAGAGAACCACTTAATAGATTGTAACGAAACATGGCAAGAATGTTCCTTATGAGGTGCTGACCAAATACTGTAGCTTTGTTGCTGATCCGTCATCCAACATGGCTGCCAACAGGGGACTTAGTTAAACATAGGACTCTATTGGAAATACATACAAATATCGTACTCTAGAGAACCGCTGAATGGATTAAAACGAAACATGGCATGAATGTTCCTTATGAATTTCTGACCAAGTGTTGTTACTTTGTTGCCGATCCATCATCCAAGATGTCCGTCAGCGGGGAACTTCGTTTAACATAGGACCCAATGGGAAATAAAAACAAAAATCTTCTTCTAGAGACCCGCATAATGGATTGAAACCAAACATCGCACGAATGTTTCTTACGGGGTGCTGACAAAGTGTTATTACTTTGTTGCCGATCCTTCATCCAAGCGGGGAACATAGGGACCCTATGGGAAATGCATACAAAAATCTCCTTCTAGAGAATCGCTGAATAGATTGAGACCAAGCATTGCATAAGGAAGATTCATGACGTGCTGACCAAGTGTTGCTACTTTGTTGCCGATCTATCATCCAAGATGTCCGCCAGCTAGGGACTTAGTTTAACATAGAACGCTATGGGAAATACATTTGTACATACAAAAATCTTTTTCTAGAGAATTGCTGAATGGATTGAAATTGTATGAATGTTCTTTATGAGGTGCCGACCAAGTGTTATTACTTTGATGCCGATGCAAGATGGCTGCCAGCGGCGGGCTTAGTTTAACATAGGACTCTATGCGAAATTAATACAAAAATCTTTTTCTGGAGAACCAATGAATAGATTGAAACCAAACATAGCTTGAATTTTACTGACGTTCTGACAAAGTGTTGTTACTTTGGTGCCGATCTGTCATCCATAATGGCCGTCAGTGGAAGACTTAGTTTAACATAGGACCCTATAGGAATTACATACAAACAGCTTCTTCTTAAAAAATACTAATGGATTGAAACCAAACATGGCATGGATGTTAATCTCAAGGCCCAATGGCAATGAACAAATGGAAATATCAGGTGAGCGATACAGCCTCCTAGAAGCCTCTGGTTATTCATAAGCTTCTTACGGAAATTTGGCTGCAATGGTAGACTCTAATATAATAAGATACTTCTGTGAAAATATTGTTTACAAAGCACATAAATAAAGAAAATGTCCATCTGACATTACGGATCATTTGAATAACCTCATTTATAAAGGTTACAAATTCCACATTGTCAAATCATTAGATCTCGTTCTATTAAATGGCAATAATACTGATTAGATATTACATCCTTGCATTACAACCAAATTATTCATGATTATGGCATTGTACAACATCATGCTTGATACTTGATTCTAATGTTTTTCTTTGACCATAAATACCGGAAGGTTTGGATCAAACAAAACTAATTTAACCTCAACTTATATTACGCGCATGAGCAAAAGCCAGGAATATTTCAAGAAAATGGACAAACGGCTTCTAAATTGGGCTGTACAGATATATTCAAAAGAACTAGAAAAGAAGTATGCCCCCGCCCGCATTTGATAATTATGGACAAAGTTGTTTTGTTAGGAGTGATTTTTTTAAAATGAAGTGTGTACGTAAGAACAAATGATGCCCCCGCCTGACCATAAGAAATTATACAAATGCAGCTAGTACGAAAAAAATGACTAAGTCCAACTACCTGTTATTTTGAGAATATTTGAAAAAAATCTAAATCCTGTGGACATGCACACCTCCATTATGTGTATAAACATCCTACAACATATCAAAGCTGTAGCTTCAAAACTGTAGGAGTTAGCCGGACAAACCATGTTCCCATTATGCAGCTAGTATAAAAAAAATGACCAAGTCCAACTACCTGTACTTTTGAGAATATTTAAAAACAATCTAAATCATGTGGACACGCACACCTCCTTTATGTGTATAAACATCCTACAACATATCAAAGCTGTATCTCTAAAACTGTAGGAGGAGTTAGCCGGACAAACCATGTTCCCATTATGCAGCTAGTATGAAAAAAATGACCAAGTCCAACTACCTGTACTTTTGAGAATATTTAAAAACAATCTAAATCCTGTGGACATGCACACCTCCTTTATGTGTATAAACATCCTACAACATATCAAAGCTGCCAAACTAAGTCCAACTACCTGTCATTTTGAGAATTATCGAAAAAATTAAAAATAAACATCCTACAAAAAATTAAAGCGGTAGCTCCAAAACTGTAGGCGGAGATAGCCGGACAAACCATTATCTTTATCCGGACAAACGAACGGACGGACAAGGATAAATTAATATGCCCCCCCCACCCCGACTGTTCGTATGTATATAAAATTTGAATAGATCTGACATTCCATCGTTAAAAAACGAAAATATATGTCATACGCAGCTTGAAATTCCTAAACGGAACCTTTGAATCGGATAGATTTTAGACGTTTACACTCTTTAGAACGTTTAGCCTATAAATTTAAAGTGAGCCAAAGAAGTAGGTAACTGTTTCGTTTGCACAATAAATGCTAATACATTATAGTCCGTTTGAATTAAGGTAATTGACAACATCCAAATTGCACTAAGCTTCATGTTGCTGACTACGTTTGCTATTTTTGTTCTACAGTACTTCTTAGTACTGAAGCGAGTGTTTTATTGGCCAAGTCCTAACTTTGTATTACTTAATGACAATATCATCTATTATGAGATTTTATCTTTGGGTGGTTCTGCGGTTTATATGTACGACTAAAGTACATGTTAACCTTTTTTCATTTTCACACAACTTACCATTTTTCAGAAGCTCTGGAAGATTTTCTGTCAACGGTGCACACATTTTGTCGTTCATCATTATAAGGCCGATCATCGTCGGCTTCTTAGATCGTGTCAGATACTTGGATGTGCTTGGTGCATTTCTGTAAATACTGATACCTTGAAAGAAATGAACATAAGATCAATGATGTCTGACCAAACTAAAATTTACACTGGTACCTTAAGAGAAATTATCATGAAGAGCAATGATGTCTAACCAATCTGACGACACTTGAACCTTTAGAAAAATAGCAAAGAGTAATGATGCCTAACCAAACTACAAAACATTGGTACCTTGCGAGAAATTAACACAAAGAGCAATGATTTCTAACTAAACTGTTTACTACAAGGATTTCCATATTTCAGATTTTATCTGGACAAATGCTAATAGATTTTTGGCCTTTATTTGTCCTCTTATCAGGTGTTTATCAGACGACAATTTTATGTAATATTTTCTTAGAAATATTTTGTTTTGGAATTATGATAACGTTTTTGGCCATGAAAAGCTTTGTATACTAGTATAACTGAATCAGTTAACTTCAAGAAAAAATGCTGACATAGGATGCAAATATCCAATGCAAGACACGATAAAGTATATGTTAGCTATAGGGTGATTCTCTTCAACCTCTCAAAAAACCAATCATTATTAAAACTAATAAATTTAATTGGTAATTTTCGATGTTTCGGATAATTTAAGGTGCAATTCTGTTTATCCTTCATGCGTAATGACTGGTAATATACAGTCACGAACTAGCAATAATTTTCTACTACAGAGAATATTTTCAAAACAAAGATATTATCTAATTACCGATCTAAATGCAATTTACTCAAATATCTGATAATACAGATGGTAATCATAGCCAAATTTTATTCAGGAAATATCTTTGGATAATTTCTCAACTTAAAAGATTAATTGGATCTAAAATAGATAATAAAATTGTCTGTGAGCTTACATCAATAGGATCACTTGCATACGAAAGCAACGCTTTGAAAAAATTTAATGTTTCTGTTTTTTATTATAATATTTTATTGTCTGGTCACGAAAAACTATTTCCACCTGCTTTTTTAATTCTAAGCAGCATCTGCCTATATTCTAAGTGTTTACAAACAAAAGCCGGCACCAATCTTCTGGATACACCCTAGACATACTTTTTACATAAAGAAATCTTTTACCTTTTTTGTTTTTCTCAACTGTAATCAATCTGTAGCTGACTAATGTATTTAAGAGCCGTTCCAATATCTCAAGGTCGTACCCAAATTTCTTTGATATCATTTCTAAAGAGACTGCTTCACCAACGGTTTCCAAAGCATCAAAGAATCCAGCTTCAATGCACTGCACCATGATCTATAATTGGGTACAAAATAATTATAATGACGAATAAGGGTTTGAAATTCTCTTGGGGATTTATCATCTAGTAACTTTAATTATAGACTTCAGAAGTTGCATACTGCTTAGTAGAGTCATTGCAAAACTCAATTTCTGTTGGTTTTTCAGTGTTGTCCTTTTGAACTAATTTCCTTTGACCAAAGAAGTAAGGCCATTTTCCCAGCATTCATTTCGCTTCCAATTTTAAAAAGTCGCATAATGCCTTTCAAAATTTCTCGGGGCACAGCCAGGTAAGTGTTCTCTTAAGATTTGATAATAATAACTGAAAAAAAGGTTACTATATTTTTTTTTTACATGTCTGAATATCGATTTAGAAGGTAATTTAATAGTACTGCTTTCACACAGTTTTTCAACGTGAAGGACACACGGAACAAAAACTAATTTTTAGTTGTAAGTGATCTATGTAACTCTTCATGTGACAATAAAATAGTTTTGGTTCTGAGTGTCTTTCTTGGCCATATTTCAAAAAGGGTTAAAAATGACTGGCAATTGACCCAGATAGCCTTTCCATGTAGAAAACTTGAACTTATAACTGATTCAGCATAACATGTTTATTTAAAATAACAAGGGGCTCCCAAGAGCCTGAATCGCTGTTTACAATTTGTCCTTATCTATAATAATATTCAAGTTAATAACCTAAAACTGAAAAATTTCCTTAAAATTAAAAAATTCAGGGGTAATAACCCGAAAATGGGTTGGCCGATTCGTCTGAAAATTTAAAGGCAGGTAGATCTTGACCTCACACAATTTTTACTAATGTCAGTTTTGCTCTAACTGCTTTAGTTTTTGAGATATATTCTATTTTTAGCCATGGCAGCCATGTTTCTCGATGGACAAAAAAAAAATAATAAAATAAATAAAATAAAACAAACTTTTGACAAGATACACTAAGGATCTTTTGGCCTAAATTTGGCTGAAATTTATTATGTAATTTCAGAGGAAAAAATGTTTGAAGGTTTACAAAGATGACGAAAAAAATGTGAAAAATTGTCGTTAAAGGGCAAAAACTCATATAAGGGGTGAATTGTCAATTTTGGTCATGCTGACTTATTTGTAGATCTTACTTTGTTGAACATTTTTGCTATTTACAGTTTATCTTTATCTATAATAATATTCAAGGTAATAACCTTAAACTGCAAATTTCCTTAAAATTAACAATTCAGGGACAATAACCCAACAAAGGGTTGACCGATAATTTCATGGCAGGTAGACCTTGACCTAATGAACATTTTTAACCCATGTCAGTTTTACTTTAAAGCTTTACTTTTTGAGATAAAAGCCAAAAACTGCAGTTAACCCTCTATGTTCTAATTTTAGCCATGGCGGCCATGTTTCTCGACGGACAATAAAATAAAACATAAACTTTATTCTAGATGCCCTAAGGACCATTCAGACTAATTATGGCTGTAATTGGTTCAGTGGTTTCAGAGGAGAAAATCTTGGAACAAGTTTACGACAGACGACGGACGCCAAGTGATAGCAAAAGCTCTTTTGTCCTTTTAGGACAGGTGAGCTAAAAAGGCATTGCATACAATCGATAATGATAAGATGTAGGTAAATATTTAAGATTAAAGAATTATTGGTTACGAGTGAAACAACTACCGGGGAAAGTGGCCCTACTCCTTTTCAAAGTATCAAAATTTTACACCCGATTGTTTCTGTTTCCAAAAATCTCAACAACATCGAAGAAAAACCTAAAACATATTTATCATTATATTCTTTGCCTCATTGTTCTTCCTCTTGGTATATGATGGAAAAGGAAATCTTTATTAATAAGAATATATGTGTCCAATGGACACTGTTCCCCACTTCCAAACAAAAACCTACATCATGATCAGCGAACCGTGATATTGAATTCACACCACCACTTTGACCTTATTTTTGATTAGATCCTATCTGAAGGTATTTAGTGACAAAGTTTCATGTTGATATGACATCTCCTTCCCATTAAACTACCTTCAATCTAAAGTTACAAACACCCGGCTAAATCATGATCAGTCAATTGAGATCACTCTGATCATCCCTTTGACCAAGATTTTGAATAGATCCCATCTTAAAGTATTTAGCGACAAAGTTTGATGTTGACACCACAAACTACCTTTAAAGTAAACCTTAATCTAGAGCCGGACGTACGTACGTATGTAACGACGGACGGACGGACGGACGGACACAAAGACAAAAACACTAAATACTCGCTGCTATCACAGGAAGGGCATAAACATTACAAAAGAAGTCAGTCGTACGTCCCTGGATGCTTATTAAGAAACGTTTGTCATTCGAAACCACTCTCTTAGTAGCACTTCTACACCTACATTGCTAATAAAATCGTTATCAATTCCAATCCTACTTTCTTTCATGTTGTTTTCTGCTCCCTTTTTCTATTTTTGTTGTTTGTCATCATAATACCAAAGGATAAAAGAGAGTTATTAAAAGGCAAGAAAAACATTTTTTAACATAAAGGATTGTCACATCAAGTCTCTTTGAAGTGTAAAACATATGTAGTCAAAGAAAATTAAAATAGCATCACATTGTTTTAGCAGTATATCAAAGTAAGTTATAAGATGAGGATGATAAAGGGTTACAAATAGTTGCTGAAAAGAGAATTTTTAAAAACTTTCAGGTCATTAAAGGAAATTTAAACCGAATAAACATATCGACAATTCAATTGTTCATTTGTTTTTTGTGTTGTTTGTTACTTTATCCTTTGTCGTCTTTTTGGTGTTCCCCGTTGTGATTTTGGTCCACGGACTTCCCCTCTTTTGACACTTCAGTATTCATACTTTTTCTTCAAATTCTGAATATTTTGCTTCCTATATCTAATGAATATGGCATTGGGTTCTATAGTAAAGTAAGAACAAGTTCTAACGGAATAGGTAACATTCTTTAGAGATATTAGATCAATCGATACAAAATATATATCTACAGATACTAGTTAAAGTGAGAACATCAACCTTGTGATTCCCTAAATTCGTGTCTTCATGAGCGGTATCTTACTAGTATTTTTCCCTTCTTGAAAGGATATACTGGCCAAAATAGCAAATCAAACCAAACATGGTAACATTATAACATGTGTGTAAAATAGTGTGTAAATACCAAGATGATATGGTGAAAATCTGCGCAAAAGTAAACTGTACATTCTTTCAAAATTGCGCAAATGACACATTAACATTTATGCAGAATTGTAGGTTTTTTTCATGAAGATAAGTAACCGTTCAAAGAAAAGAAGAATCGAAAGACGAAGAATCTATAGGATTTTCAATCATTTTCAGAGAAAATAAGATATTTCTAATAGTTTATTTCAAGGTATATGTAATTAGCTTCAATTGAAAATATCCATTTTTACTTACACTTATAGTCCTGTTAAATAGGCCTTAAGTGCCTTTCCTATTCAATTTTCTTATACTATCTGATCTTTATTATTTTATATTTTCAATACTACGCTGCCACAGAAAAAAATCCGGCAACTTAAATATTGAATAGGGAATACGAAGGCTTAAAGTAATGATAAAATCACCTCCTACGCCTGTTAATTCAATAAAGTTATAAAATGATTGCTTTTTTGTATGACGCCATTTCAATCTATCGGTTTTTTCTGGTTCACTCAATATGAATTTTTATAAAAAGTAGAACTTTTTAATTCTTCGACATCATTTCTGTTTAAAGTACATGCACTTTACTGGTGGATTCAGAGTAAATAAAATAGGTCTGTCTTCAGAGACTTTCACGGAAATCTCTTACATGTTCTAAAATTTATAATTAGAAAACAGTAAAAGATTTGTCAATGTAGTGCATTGACAAATCTTTAACATAAACAAATTTCCAAATATTTTTCTCCACAATTTTGGAAAACATCCCCACTTCAGCAGTTGTATCACTAGTGAAAATAGACTTTTAATTAACTTGGAAATCTTTTTCGACTAATTTCTTTTTTCTTATCTATAGAAATCGGTATGATATAACAAAATAAAGTAACGTTCTTCAATTTTTTTTAAAAATAATGCGTTGATCAGTATTATTTTAACGTGTTAGTTCGCGTGGGTCTTTTAGGATCAATTTTCTACGTTGTAAAGGTTCCAGGTAATTTACAGTCCTCGGATATTCCGCATATCTCTGAGACAGATAGTTAAACAATGCTTGTTTATAATCTGTCAATTTTAAGGTTATTTTTATCTGTTGACTGGTACCGGGTGAATTATCACGAGTGAAATCATGAAGTTTTGTCAATATTCAATAAGGAAGTCATAGTTTAAATAATTTCAAACTTTAAACAGGTTTGTGTCAATAGTAAAAATATTGCACTTTAATACGTACTAACTCTTAAATTATGTATGAGAAATGTAATCTAAACTTAAAATTCTAGGCCCATTTTTTCGCCGGTTCTTGGAATGTCTTCAAAAACTGATAAAATGTTTCGACCTTTTAAAGATATTTAATCAATTTTTGTGGTATTCTAATTCCATAGATAAAAGTTTTTTCATTTCCAAATTGTAACAAACATTCAAAAATGTGAGAATAAATTAGCTATTATGTAATAAAAACATAAAATGAATCTTTTGTCTTCAAGGATCAACATATCAAAGCAAAAAATTAGCGGTCGATAAATCACGTCTTTTTCTCGTGAAACTTTAAACTTAAAAAGATATTTTCTTACTCTTTACAAGGACGGGGCACCCAAAACACAAGAAAAAACTAAACAAAACTAAACACGTTCCTATATCATGCAGTTTAAAAATGGTATTTTTGTCTTACGGTTTTCATATTGAACAAGTATTATTTGGATAGCTTAATTTCATTCTTTTTTATCATAACGTCATGAACAATGTTATTTATAGAATATGTTTTCAAACTTCAATAATTTGTCATTTATTAGGGATTTTTACATCTTCTTTAACACAAAGGTCTCTTGAGATTTTTATCAAAACATATCTTTAAAGTCTGAAAAATGAATTTGTCTAGAATATTGCTGTCTCACAAAGAAACAAATACCATAAAAGTTTGAAACAGTCTAACATTTTAGGAAATTACTCTGTAAACAAATGAATATTTTTTGCAATATTTTTGCTTCAAATTGATATAAATGTATATATTTTTAATTTCAGGGATTTTTTTTTTAAATTCAAATTGATATAAATGTATATATTTTTAATTTCAGGGATTTTTAAAAAAAATTTTAATCCGGCTACCAATTCTTAAAACGTTTTGAACCACTGAAATTTACTGCTGAATATCTTGTATAAACTAATAAATAGTGTTTAAAATCTGTTAATTTTGGCTGAAATTTTTAATTTCTGAGTGGGCTTCCTGTTTTGTGAAAATTCAAATTTGAAGATCTGTACCCTTCTACAGATAAACCGGAATTATTATTAAACTATTAGTTTTTGTCATTTCCTTGAAGAAAAACTTTTAAAATGGGCTACATAGGTATATTGTAGTTTAATGTGAAATGGAAATTTTGTGTGGGCTACTGTATAGTTGCAGTTTGCATTTTTTGCACTGTGTATATTGATCCAGAAATTGTGAAAAATGTCAAATTCCACAGCTGGAGAAACATGTAATAAGGAAATGTTATGAAATCAATTTATTTTATATTACATAAAATATTGTAAGTAAATTATCCCACGTACATGCAACAAACGCTTATGTAAATATCTTAGTCCATATGTTACAAATTCCGTCAAGATGATAATGCACTATTATGTATTCAATTTTTTTTTATATAAACATATTTAATAAGAAAAAAGCTTAAACTTGCAAAATTTTAAGCGAGTCATTGATAATAAAAAAATATATTATTTTTCATTTTTACAGTGGGTTTTGATCAAATTGTAATATCGTGTTTATATAGTTTTCATAAAAACTGCACAGATAATTTGTTATGTCCGTCCCCACAAATTTTTTAGATTAAATAGGAAAAAAATAAGATAAAAAACCCAGAAGAATCAAAAGAAATAAAAATATGAAAAAAAAATAATAAAATAAAATAATAATACTAAAATATCAAGATATTGTTAAATATTTCTTCGGTTAAATTTTTAAATTGTGCATGGTAAAATATAATTACTAAAATTAATAAAATGAATGGTGTGATTCTGGCCAGCAATTCATCTTGCAATTCAAACTTTTCCTAAATTCAGTTTCAATACCGGCACCATAAACAAAATTCTAAAGAAGACCTCTTGTATGTTTAAAGGGGTTTTAGTCGAAATACAGCTTTTTATTGAAAAATGCGGGGAAATGAACACTTCCATTTATACTCCAATACCTAGCAACCAGGTATTGCAGAAACCAGAAAAATGGCAGCTATTAATATGTAGGTTTGCGCACCATTTTTTTTTTACCGTTGAGTGACAGACCCCCTGCAAATTATAGGATATTCGCTATCAAGATTTACAAATGAATCAACAATTTCATGAGTTAGCATGTTTTCAAGGTCGACACTTATACTATTACATTTTATCACAATGTGTTGGCTATAAGTAGCCTTGAATATGATTGTCCACTCTTCCGTATCTGTGTCATTAATGGTCACTAATACATGAACCCAGGAGGTCAATTACTAGAGCTATACCCGTATCCGTTTAAGAGTACTTAGACATGTTAAATAGGCACACTGACCGCTTGATAAATTTTATGCGTGTTCATATTTTTTCCTTTTATGCTCTTCTAAATAGTTCAAATTGTCTTATAATATATTCCATGGTTCAAACTTCTAGAGCTTAGTATAAAAGTTGAATTGAACACATATTTCTGATCATTAGGATACAAGATACATTAAAAAAACTAATTAATTAATAGAATATTTTCACATTTGCATCGTACATAAAGTATCATTTGCAATTGCAGTTGAAACTTTGGTCAAACTAAAAACATTTAAATGTCAATTTTTTTATCCCGTTAGGGAGCAACCATTTGATGTTTAGTGGGGGAGGACGAAAGAAATGTTTCAGTGATCCTGCCAATTTTTTTCGTCGAAATTTTGGTCCTGGATTTTTTTTTAACACACCTAAAGTGATCCTGGCTTTTCACTTGCCAAAATCCTGGCCCTGCCTATTTACTTCAGTTTTCCTAGCCCCCCCCCCCAAAAAAAAATCAAATAGTTGCTCCCTTACAGTCTCTCTTCTGTCCCACGAATGACGCAAAATCCAGTGTGGCAATTATTACAAAATTAAATTAAGTTATTCACTATATAGCTGGCTTCTATATTTTTTTTTGTATATGTTGTTATAATAAAAATAATAGCATCATGGTAATGTAAATTGACATTGATATACGTGTATTAACACTGAGTTACATAATCATACATGACAAGTTTGTTACCTTGCACTTTGAATAAAAAATGTAAGATAAAATATAAAGAATAATTGGGTAAAAGCAAAGTAAAATAAAAAATATTTACGAAATAAAAATAAAAATAAAAAAGGAAAACGAAATCCCTACCTTGTACTTCGTAGCCCCATTGACAATTTCCAGAATTTCGTCTGCCAGAGGATCAGATCGTAGCGCGAGCCCGTTTTGATGGGTGTCTGTCATTTTCCAATCTTTTTTCGTTGTCAGATCTTCAAAAATTCAGAAACAATCCTCACCGGCCGGCATATAGTGTCTGACAGCCCGAAATCAGCTGATCGCGGATTTATATTTGCGAAACGAGGTCACACATTATCCAAATATGGAATAAACTCCCACCCTTTACCTACTTAAAAACCAATCAGCAAGTCAGGAAGAATTCATTCAGAACAATATATACAAATAAACATACATTAACTTGCTTACATTCACCGATTTTATAAAATATGTATATTACACGAGAATTGTTATCAACGATCGATTTGCTATTCGCTGTAACGTGTAATAATTATGTTTATATATTTATGATATGTGTACAAATGTATGTATGACACGGAATTGGATGTTTAAATTTACATTTTTTATTCCTGACCTCTAAATAGATAGCAAACCGATTATAATATTTTCGGTTAAATCGCAGTAAACTTTGTTTGTTTGCTCATAATTTTGACAAACGATATGTTTATTTTGTAGTATTCTTTGCATTTTAATTTCCATACGTATGACAAAAAATTGTTTATTTTTCACATTTACAAATATGTAAATTACAAGGGGCAAAATGATGATGCATTTTCTCCGTGTATGGCATACTTTCTCATAACTTTTGTTTTCGAAAAATATTTATTAACTGGGTATTTTTTTTTATCAGATTGATAAAAATAAAATTAAGTTAAGAGTTGAAAAGCTCACATTCAAGAAAATTAAGATCTGGCTTAAAAAAAAAAAATAAAATAAACACTTTTCTTAAAGCTTTGGTGTTGAATATATAAATGATTATTAACTATTATTAGAGATATATTTTATTTCTACATTTTTAAATCCCTTAGTAGGTTGTCACAATTAGCATTTATGAGAACCAGAAGACGACCCCTAATTCAGACCTACAATGTGTGCTTTATTTTCGCTTACCATATATTTAAAAATCGCCCCCAAGAACAGCAACAGTACAACTACACTAAAGGTTAATCTGGCAAACAATGTGCAAAGGACCTTTCTCCGGATGTTATATTTGAAGTGAAGCTAGCCTAGCGAAAAATATTCTCGGAATGAATTGAATAGGTTACCGATTAGGACAGTTCATAACAAGACCAATAAGATTCAACTTTAACGGTTAATGACAAGAGCGCAAGGCAATAGGGAACTACAGCCAGAGCAACCATCCAAGGAACAGCTTCTTGTCAGAATACAAGGCATTACCAACCAAAGCAGCATCCAAGGAACAGTTTCTGGCCAGAATACAAGCATTATCAACCAGAACTACCATCCATGGATTATTCTCTAGTCAGAATTCAAAGCATTATCAATCAGAGCAGCCATCCAAGGAACAGTCTCCGGCCAGAATTCAAGGCATTATCAAACAAGGTAGCCATCTAAGAAAAAGTCTCTTGCCAGAATTCAAGGCATTATCAACCAGCTGATCCATCCATGGAGCAGTCTCTGGCCAGAATATAAGGCATTATCAATCATAATCAATCAGAGAAGCCATCCCAGGAACAGTCTCTGGCCAGAATATAAGGCATTATCAATCATAATCAATCATAATCAATCAGAGAAGCCATCTCAGGAACAGTCTCTGGGCAGACAGAGTACAAGGCATTATCAACCAATTGAACCATCCAAGGAACAGTCTCTGGCCATAATACAACACATTTTCAATCATAGCAGGCAATCAAGAACAGTCTCTGGCCAGAATACAAGGCATTAACAATCATAGCAGCCATCCACGGAACAGTCTCTGGCCAGAATACAAGGCATTATCAATCATAGAAGCCATCCACGGAACAGTCCCTGGACAGAATACAAGGCATTATCAACCAACTGTGCAATCCAAGGATCAGTCTCTGGCCAGAATACAAGGCATTATCAATCATAGCAACAATCTAAGGAACACTACCTGGCCAGAATACAAAGCATTATCAAAGAGAGCAGATTCATCCAATGAATAACAGTAATTAAAGCTATGAATTCTTTTGTAATGACAATTAGATGTGTTATGTTAATGTCAGGCATGTCCAACGATGACATTTTTTTTGTAGAAGCGCTCTATATACCAGAAGATTTGTTCTATGAATTATTAGTATACTAGTATATATACAAAAGAAAACAAGCTGTTAAGAGAGGGGAAACACACGTACATGTAATGTTGTGTTATTTCGTAACTTACAAATACAGCTTATGTCGTGTTAACTTTTTTTGTTAGAGTATTCAATGGGTTTCTTATTTAAGAATAGACATCAATATTATAGATTTGGTGAATAGCCTGTAAGCTAAAACATTATTCAAAGTTAAATAAAACAGTTTTAATTCTTGAGTTCCGGAAGTAGAACTCTGTCATAGTCTATGTGCCCCTTACCCTTTGACAAAATCTTGGACTGTTCACCATAAGCCCATTAGATGACTATATACTGTGGTGCATAGTTATTTAAGATGTATAAAAGTTATACATTTTATTCTATTACGTTGTAATTTTGGCTGACAATCTTACCATGTCAGACTATTCTGATTCTGTTGACTTGATTTCTTAATAATTGTCCTGATATTCATAAGTTTGAAGTTTGTTAATCATGAACTATTTCTTCAAAGCCTTATAATACTAAGGGTTCATTCCTTGAATTGCACATGGTAGAACTCCTTAGCTGAAATTTGGCTTCCTATTTCGGTATTTTTGGTTGAGTACTTCTTGTTTAATAGAAGTTCGGTTTTTGGTCTTCCAAATGTTTCGGTTTTAATGCTGCTGATGAGAGGTAACTCCTTGAAATGCGTTTTATACAGCATAGTATAAATTTACTATATCTTATATTAGTATCTTTGGATTGTTATTTTTTATACCGGATGACCTTTTGAAGGTTATATTTTGCCAAGCTGATACCATTGTTTTTGACAAAACAGCATCATTTATCGAAGTAATAAAGCCTACATCATATAATTAGTCCAAAGATTATAATTACAGAATTAAACAGAAAATCATGGAACCAGAAAAAAATCGAAAACTGGACGAACTGTAAAATGGAATGAGACAAGTAAGGCATCATAAGCTCTACAAACATACCCGCCTCATTTACTGTAAGAATGTCCAGACTAGGGACAGGACTTAATCGTCAGAAAAAAAGTTAGAGGACGATACCGAACACTGGGGTTCTATAATATAAACACGCCATAAAATAAACCTAGTTGGTAATAATAATGAATAGATAAAGTCAATAAACCTCAACGTATATTGTAGCGTAACAACTAGGGATATAAAGATACTGTATATAAGTAGACATCTCCCGTCCGTCAGTAGAACCCTTTCTGAGGTTGCATCCGTTGGAATGTTACTTGAAATCCGGTGTCAGTTTACAATTTGGGAACGAGACATCCTCTCTGAAATTAAAATAAAACCTTGCAAGAGTCCGTAGGTTTCGTGTTGTAGTACTAATTTATTGACTCAATCCAAGCTATCATCATTATCAATGGCTGTCTACTTTATTGACCCACATTCCATGACCTACCAAAATGATTTATTGTCAAACGTTTTCATGATATAAATAATTAAAGAGCGCTATTCAATCACAGACCAAAAAAATTGTCATTGTAAAATTGTAACGGGTTAAAGGTCAGTATTCTCATTTCCATAGCATTCAATGTTGAATTCGTCAAACACGATTCGATACTGACATATCCCTACATTCCGCTCGCCTTTGACCTAGAAAAAATATAATGACATGCTGAAAAATTCGTACGATCCGTATAATTTTCTTGAAGCAAAATGAGATGAACATTTTCGAAAAATTAAGGCAATTATTTCATTTTCGGAACATCCCCTTTCCACAAACTTGACCTGACAATATATAACGGATTCATTTTTTTTTTATAACACATGATTTTTAAAACTATCTTAGGACTTAGTAACGCATCGTCGGAAACCCACAGTCGGTTGCGCTTACGCTTTGCTGCCACTTACATTCATTTTTTTTCATGAACCATTTTGATTGGTTTCCTTACTATTGTGTAATGGGAATACAGCCAATCAAGTGACAATTAAAAGACGAGCTTTGGGTCAATATATATTTCAACGCCGCTACGCAATTCCAGTGTATTTTTGATATAGTTTTCAAACAAAGTAAACAAGTTTTCATACTTTCAAAGAGAATGCATTACTGACCACGTGAAAAAATAACTACATAACAAAAAATAAATCAACTGCATTACATTTGGGCACCGTTTTACTTTCCAAAGAACTTTTTAATTTCCAAAGCGGAGAACGTAATTTGTTAAAATCCCCGAAATGGAGAATTCCATTGTTGTTGGCAGTAATTTCAATGGTCAATTTGATTCATGAATATTCATGAAAACGAGAAAAAATGAATGAATTGACCCACGGTCGGTAAGTGGAAGCAAATGTCGCCGTGGGTTTCCGACAATGCTTGTCACGTTGATTTACATAAACTGACAGCTATTTTCTCGAAGGTACCTTTTTTCGTCCCATGAAAAGATATATGGAATAATGGTATATTTTGATAAATAACATAGATTATTACAGTGTTATTAAATTTTAAAACTTTAGTGATGACGTATTTTTGGTAATCAAATTTTATAATTAGTTATCCTGTTTATCACCTTGCCGAATTGATAAGATATAATATGAAAATATTATGGATTATGTTTTATGTGTCTGTGCGTCGGTGTTTGTATAGCAACATCGTATTTCCTTGAATGAAACACAGCTTTTATTTCCTATGTGAAATATCGGATTTTCATATACTAGAAAATCACAACAGTCAGTGTAACAAGGAATTGATATCTTATTTCAAAATACATTCGCATTAGTGTCTTTTCATTTGAAAATTAATATCATTTGCAATTTGCTTTAAATATACTTCAAGACAATATTTTATTAAAATGACCCCCAAATTATTGTTCTTACTTTGAAGAATAACGATCTTCGTTTTTTTTCTTTGTTATTAATACTGTAAACGGGTACTATACTTGGTGGTTGAATATTACTAGTATTTTTGCATGAAGTTTAATGTTTATAAAAATGACCAGAAGGTTAAACAGAGGTCACTAAAACAATGTAAATAGAACAAATGCGTTCTGTTGCATTCAGCTTTTAGTTTTATATATAGCTAAAACCGTGACAAATTGTCTATTGTTAAGTCTACTGTGTAATGATGTGATGATACTATGTACCTACATACATTTAAAATTGACAGACAACATCATGACAGAAAGACAACAACTAAAGAACAACACCAATAAAACAACAGAGGTTGTACTTTTAAGTTGTTTTTTTTTCAATTCTCAGACTAATTCTTTTAAATGTTTTTATTCCTCAAATTGTCACTAGAGAAGATTACCTATTTTCTCTGTGCCATTCATTGATTTCTGCGTACATTGTAACATTGCTTGACATATGCGAGATTCGTTTTCAAAATAAACCTAGATACCAAATGCCTAGCGTACGATGCGCAATTCCGAATTAACCTACATCAAGTACGACTCAAAGTAGGACTTTGGAAAGCCTAAAATAATTAGCAGAACAACTTCAGTAATGTTGAGAACAGCTAATAATCCATGTAATTTGAACTGCGTTGAAATCTAACATTTATCTAATTTAAGAAAAAATATCTACGGGTGTATCTAAAACATTCGTCTTTAGAAATAATTTACAGCAGCGGTATCGACTAAATGGAAGTCAAGTTTAACTCTTTTTCCAATTTTCGTTCGTGCAATGAACATGTATGGATAAACTTTCATCAGTTACATTCATGACCAAATCTTTGCACGGAAAATAATCACAAAACCTTTCTTGACAATTAATTCAAAATGGTCCTAACTCTTAACAAACATCAAAGTTGAAGCATAATTGACTTCTAAGTCAGACCACATCGTAATTTGAAATGAACAGAATTTTAAATGAGGTGCGATTTTGGATTAATAAATTACATTCTGAAATATACATAAAATCAAACAGCATACGAAGTCCTTTCGGATTACCCTATGTAATAAAACACTAGAAATAGTTATGAAAGCATACTGGTTACGTTGTCGCTTAATTTTGTTGTCTTTTGTGGTTGACGTAATAAATACACAAGGTCTTTGATTTGCTTGGACTTGATTATAGCTAACCGTGCTTCAGATTTGAACCCTTTCACCTAGAGAGAACTAATATCTCCTGCATGTATTTTATGTATATTTCGTGATCTTTTCGTGTACTGGATAGTTTTAAACATTTTATACCTCAGCAAAAAGCCATATAATTTTTTTCTGTGTAGTATTCATATCCTTGAACTTTTATTTTATAGATTAGATGTAATCTTGTTAAGAAATGTTTGAGCAATTTGACACCTAGTTTTCTTTAAGTTTATTTTATATCCCTATTTTTCATCTTTTTATTGATAGTTTTTTCGTGAAAGGATGGTAAAATGTAATTTGTACAAAAGCAAGTTTTAAAATTTGTATCATTAACCTTAACAAAAATAAAATAACATTTCCTTTAACAAAAACAAGTTTGTGTTATATATCATTGTCAAAAACTAAGAATTAATTTGTCTTTGTGTCTTTTGTGCAGGAAATACAATATATATTATAACAAACACCTGTGATGGTCATTACTGACAAAATAAGGTCTCTGAAAATACCTACGTCACAGGTAAGTAATATAGTGACGTCTTTAATGTAAACTCATGTGCTTTATACGTGCCTGTGAATTTAGAGTATTAAGAATTGTTTTACTAGCAAATTTAAAATGAATAGGAAATCGAATTATATTTTTATCAACTTTTCGTAACCCCCCTGTAGAAAGAATTGAGTTTAATTGCACCAAGCTTAAAAAGTACAAATAAATTCTTTAACATATTAGCACTGTGAAAGTGATTAATGTTTATGAATATGTCATATTTCATTAATATGATTTATATAACAAGGCTTCTTGCATAATCAATACGCAGTAAGTTTATACAATAGATTCGCTAACGTTCCCAATGAAAGCGCAATAAAAAGAGGAAACAGTAGGTTTAGAACATGAATGCGGTGACCGAATTCCCTCACTAATAAAATAACATTTTGTTATTTCAGCACTTTGTGCAAATTATTTTAACATCCACTAGAATCAACTATTGTGAACACTTAAAGCCAGTCATAGAATGATAAATGTTAATAAAAGATCAAATTATGCAAGATTCTTGGAGATATGACATTCTCGAAGAGTTTTAATTGTTTAGATAAATTGATATATGGTTTTTGTTTGAAAATTTTATATGAGGTAACATATATCTAGAACCCGTTTTTGAAAAGATCGAGTATCTATCTACCTAATGCATAATCATATAGTATAAAATAGTTTTTGTTACATTTATTTCCACATTTCGACATTTTATGCGCCGGTTTCTTATTTTTAAATTGTTACAGTCGCCATCAGGAACTGATCATTTCGAAGACCTTTCACACGACGAGTGTCCTGTACTATTTTTCCTGGGTACCCGGGTTCTTTCCGGAACTTCTTTAGTTATCAGTGTTTAATGCTGTATTTTCTTATTTGTATCTTTGAATTCCTATTTTGTAAGTCTTTGAATTATACGTCGTTTGAATAGATCCTAGCATCTCTTTGTCAATTTATTTTTATTGAAAAATTTATCTGACGCTCAATGCCAACAATAACAAGAGTGGACACACAAAAATGTCTCGCCTGTAGTGTATTTCTAATGAAAGTAAATGCTATCAGACATACATTATAAATTTTAAGCTGTACATAATGAGATAATGTCAATGCTGCTGATGCATGTATGAACGCTAAGGCTGCTGCCAGGCCTGCTGAAGACAACTATAATAGTGTCTTCACACTACTAATTGTATTGGTTATTATTCGCTATATGAAGATATGCTGGATAACTGTGGTTAAGAGTGAAATAACTTTAATAGTGATATACCATTGATATTGATTATTGTAACTAAAGATGGCACCAGCCAGTCAGATATATAAATATTAAGATAATTAATATCACCAATTATATATTTCATCTATTACAAATACCATGTTAAAAAAATATACCAAACAAAACTTAACCATGAAACCTAGCATTGAGCAATGAGCCATGTAAATACACCAAATATAGTTGACATATTGCTTATTTTTCAACAAATATAGTCCAAACCACAAAAACGTAACATTGAGCAATGAACTGTGAAAATCAGGTCAAGGTCAAATAAAACCTGCCAGACTGACATGTTCATCGTAAAATATTTCCATACACCAAATATAGTTTACCTATTACATATATTTTTATAAAAAATACCAAAACACAAAGACTTAACTTTAACCACAGAACCTTATAAATGATGTCAAGGTCAGATGACACCTGTCAGTTGGACATGTACACCTTACAATCAATCCATACACTAAAATATAGCAGACCTATTGCATACAGTATTCGAAAAACAGAGCAAAACACAAAATCTCAACTATAACCAGTGAACCATGAAAATGAGGTCAAGGTCAGATGACACATGTCAGTTGAACATGCACACCTTACAATCCTTCAATACACCAAATATAGACCTATTGCATACAGTATTCGAAAAACAGGCCAAAACACAAAAACTTAACTATAACCACTAAACCATGAAAAGGAGGTCAAGGTCAGATGACACCTGCCAGTTGGACATGTACACCTTACAATCCTTCCATACACCAAATATAGTAGACTTATTGCATACAGTATTCGAAAAACAGGCCAAAACTTAACTATAACCACTGAACCATGAAAATGAGGTCAAGGTCAGATGACACCTGCAGTTGGACATGTACACCTTACAATCCTTCCATACACCAAATATACTAGACCTTTTGCTTATAGTATCTGAGATATGGACTTGACCACCAAAACTTAACCTTGTTCACTGATCCTTGAAATGGGGTCGAGGTCAATTGAAAACTGTCTGACGGGGATGAGGACCTTGTAAGGTACGCACATACCAAATATAGTTATCCTATTATTCATAATAAGAGAGAAATTAACATTAAAAAAATCTTAACTTTTTTTTCAAGTAGTCACTGAACCATGAAAATGACGTCAAGGACAATGTACATATGACAGACGGAAACTTCACAACATAAGGCATCTATATACAAAGTATAAAGCATCCAGGTCTTCCACCTTCTAAAATATAAAGCTTTTAAGAAGTTAGTGAACGCCGCCCGCCGCCACCGGATCACTATCCCTATGTCGAGCTTTCTGCGACTTATGTCGCAGGCTCGACAAAAACGAAAAGCTTTAAACCAGCTTATGAACTTCTCCTTACTTAGCAGTAAAATACCGAAGTCTCCAGCCTATGGTGTGTATATTTCACAGTTGATTCGTTACTGTCGCGCATGTGATTTATACCGCGACTTTCTCGGCAGGGCGAAATTGCTGTCACATAAACGTCTACTTTCTCGGCAGGGCGAAATTGCTGTCACATAAACTTCTACTTTCTAGACAGGGCGCAATTGCTGTCACATAAACTTCCAAGACAGGGTTATGTTCAGTCTTTGTTAATTTCATCACTCCAAAAATTTTACGGTGGCCATCACGAACGTTTGGCCGATATATATACAAGTTGTGTGCCGTAGGTAGAAAAAAAAATCACAGATAAATAAATACACGTAGTATCAAAATCAGAAGTAAAATGGAGTAAGACCATGTGTGGGGGTAGGGTAAGAATCTCCTTTCGTGCATCAATTGGTCATGAAGTGTTTTCAAATACCAGAAGGCAGTCTTATAATGCCAATACATTCCGAAATGTTAAAGAATGAAGAAAAAAAAAGGGGAAAAAAAAAACAATTATCAGGAGCACCTGAGTCTACCCCCGGTTTTTTGGTGGGGTCGTTGTTGTTCATATGTTTTTAGTTTTTAATTGTAGTGCAGGTATTATTTGGGTCTTGTCTTCGTTGTTCTCCGGAGTTCGTCAGTTGTTACGATTTTCCTCTCCTTCGAATATTACTTTGGCATTTCTTGACTTTACTTATCTAGACTCGCAAGAAAAACAAAACATATACTTCATAAAACATGGACAAACTGATGATAGCAAATAAGGTAATATGTATGGCATACCAATATACATAATCAAAATTTATCGTGTTTTTTTTCTACAATATTGCGCTAGTGCAACGTTGATAAGGGGCCTCGGTGGCCGAGTGGTCTAGGTAGTTCGTCATGACTACTACTGATCACTAGATTGTCAACGCTGGGGTTATGAGTTCGAATCTCACCTGTGGCGATCTTAATTGACAAGGATTGCCAATTTTCCTACCGAAGGTCGGTGGTTCTCTCCGGGTACTCCGGCTTCCTCCACCAATAAAAACTGGCCACCGCGAAATGGGCAAAATGTGCTGAAAACGGCGTTAAACCCCAACTAAAACAAACAAAACAAAAGCAACATTGATAAGATAATGATTTTACCATTAATAAAATAATTTTTTTTCATTATTCTTAGAATAATAATTGCACTCACAAACACTATAATTTTAACCAAAGTGTCATGCAGTAATCCTATATCCCGATGAAATAATAATTAATTTACTGAAAGCTTACTATAGCAACTCTGTTGACAGTGTAATTGATTCTTTATATACTTTTATTTCGTAGAGTAAAAAGTATAATTTGTTGTCGTCCGCCCCCAAATAGACACACCCGTATACGTCCGTATACCATATCATTGACAATACAAATTGCTTGTTGGACATCTAAATCGTATCTTTTCTAATTGACCATTATTTAAAGACAATGTTTCTCTGACATTGGTGTTTTATCAGCTAACTTAGATCGTTGATGATTTAAAGTTACAATATATATATAATAGAACCCCTTTACGGTGCGATGGATAGAGTTCTTACACGTGTCCAGTCACATTGTTATATATCGGTCATCGGTACAATAACATAATTTTGTAGATGGTCATCACAAAAGTAACTAAATTTGACCATTTTTTAAAAAGGTCATCAGCTTTACCTTATCCAGGTCAAAATGTTCGTGACGTTCACGTGAAATTATCGTGTATCAAAAATTGTGAGAGAAATATTTTTTTTATATATATTCAGCAAAAAAGGTTTTATTCTCCATTTAATTGTAATTTCAAAACTGCATTAAATCGAGAACGAAACAATATGAATCACTTAAAACAGGGGCATAGCTACTAAAACATGAAGTGTCGGTCGGGGATGGGTTTGAGTGTCGTTTAGGACCTCCATCGGGTCCTTGGCAAAGCCGGCGTGGTGAGCCCTCTCGGCATCAACAACCGGTTTCGGTATCTCCCCATTTACATCACTTTCAACCTCGTCTTATTTGATTCAATAAGAGCTGAAATAAGAGCACTGCTCATCTCATAAATTCGCTGGGGTTGTGAGTTCGAATCTCACCTGTGGCGGGGTGTGTTCGACTCCGGTCTTAATTGACAAGGATTGCCAATTTTCCTACCGAAGGTCGGTGGTTCTCTCCGGGTACTCCGGCTTCCTCCACCAATAAAAACTGGCCGCCGCGAAATAGCCAAAATGTGCTGAAAACGGCGTTAAACCCCAACTAAACAAACAAACATCTCATGAATTCTTGTGTTTGAAGGTTTGTTTCTGTAGTATTTTTGGGCCGAGCTTCTCCAAGAACTTCCTGAATGAGGTCACTGGACAGAGTTTGTGACCTGCAAGATAATTAAAATTATGAGTATAGCAAAATAAAATTCTAAACAAGATACCATGAAACATGTACACTTAACTATGTTTTATTACAAGATACATGTACTTCTTTTTGGAAGTTTCATTGACATGTCATCCAATCTTTTCATGAATCTAAAGAAGTATAATGAGGCACAGTGTCAAAAAATACAGTTGTGTGTTTATTATACATTTAGTTACACCCATATGTCAATCATTTGTAAGTATAGTTGTGTTTATCATTACCGTTCAGCCATATATCTTTTTTTTTGTCTTTGTGATAATTACAACGATTACAATGTAATAACTTACTCGTTGGCTTGGCACGTTTTTCTTTACATGATATAGCTCATTCGCTTAATCCCTATTGCTCATATTATTGATATTTATAGATCACCACTGTTCTTACTTGCGTTTCCATAGAAGGAGCGTAACAATGGTGCTATAGCACTGAGAGTGCAGTCATTCAGTTCAGTGTTCACTTAATCTGCCCTAATTTTTTTTAAATAATTATTAAAACAAAAAGTTGAAAAAATCGCACTCTAACTCAATTACAGTTTTCACTAACTACATCCGTTGTCGCCAACGTTTTCATTAAAAACATTAGTCAAAACTCCCCCTTTTTCTATATACAGCTATGACCTTTATGAAAAAAAACATCCAATTGTATATCAATATCCCGTGAAGATTTCTGTAATTCTAGATTTGTATAATGTAACATTTATCTTAATTACAATCATTACTATCAAACTTAGATAATAAATTTATCCTTATATAGACTCCTACACTGCAGATTTCTGTTTTAAGGCAATTTATTGAAATTTCAGATAAGTTATTTTGTCTTTCAAAACATTCATTTGTCCATCACGAAAGGTTAATTCATGCTGTGCATATATTTCAGACGGACCACAAATACAGTATTGTAATTATACAAATTTAGAAATAACCAACAGAGTACAAAACAATTTCATTAAGGCGTATTGTCTGGTAGTTTATTAATGATAATGGTTTATAACAAGCCTTTCCTACAAAACCCAAGAAGGTGCTTGCGAGATTCAAAATTCAAAATCGATATTCAATATCCGAAGTTCAAATTCGAAATCCGACATTCGATATCTTAAATTCGAGATTCGAGATTCGAAATTCAATATCTAGATTAACCAATCAGAGGAAAGCTTGTAAGTTGTAAATAGTATTTGGCCAATGAAATATCTGTTGGAGATAAACACGTTGAAAGAGATTGATATTGAATCAAAAGTTTAAAGCTGGAATTTTGTTGATATTTCTTTCTCAAGTTGAAACACACTTCGTTGTTCGTATGTGGCGTTTATGAAAATAAAGAGGACAAATATAAACTTTTTTGGTGTACCTAAGGAGCAAATAAAAGAAAATGTAATCCATTGCACAAACCCGGGAAGACAAATGAACAGCCACAAGCACAACAAATAAACACTGAAAACTAAAAAACATTGAACAACACGAACTCCTATAAAAACGAGGAGTGAATTCAGGTGCTCCGAAAGGGTAAGCAGTTCCTGCTCCGTATACGGCACCCGTCGTGAAGTCAAGGTGGAAATCACAAATCGGTGGAGGCACACGAAAATGTACGACAGTGGGAACAGGTCCAACATCATCTAATTAGTAAATTGAGTTTCGGAAGTTTGCCGTTATGTATGGAAACATACAGAACACCTTAAAAAATCACGTGAACGTTTATAGTTTGGTTACCTTAAATAGTCATCTTATTCAATTCAAAGCGAAGGTTAGGTATGGTTATATTCTTTGGTAGCAATTTTAATGCGCGAGATACGAATATTTCGTCAAATAGTGGTCACCAAGGCCAAAAATGACGAAAGCAGAAACAATAACTGAAGAACTTTGACGAGCAGATTCTGATGCCAAAACGACCGAAAGAATACAAGACAAAACCTTCTAAGAACAGGCAATGAACGAGAGTTATTCTCTTTAGTTCCACAATTATTTTAAAATTTCATAATAGTAAATTTCATGCAATATAGTATCGAAATACTAGCAACTGAGCTATTGATACCCTCAAAATTGACGAAAAAAACAAATTTTTCTCATATTTCATTTGATAGCTTGTAATATTTGTAGGGAGGTAGGTGTCACACTTAAGTAATTTCTTAATTAAAAGAATTAGTCATGTTGACAAATTTTGTACAGAATGATAATCGGAAAGGTAGTTAATTCTAAACACGAGAACCAAAAAATAAATTTAAAAAAATTGATGTACATGTATAACATTGGTGCATGACAAGAAAAAATGAGCCTAATGTTAATGAAAGGGAGAAGTGCTTATACTTCTTAATTTCATTGTTGTGTATTAAAAAATGGATTCTAATTATTAGAGGCTCTGCTGTTTAGCAGGAATTATGCATTTAATTTAGGAATTACCGGGTGAAATCAGTAATTTTGAACTTTTTGTCGTCAAAGTATGAAAACAAAAACCACTCCCCAAAAAATATTCTGTGTTAACTGTTTAACAAAATATAATTTTAGACTTTGAAATAAATAGTTATTTATATTTAATTTGAAATCTTTAAATTTTGTATAATTTTTTTAGAAAATTTTATCCCAAAAACTGTCATCTGCCCCCTTTAACAACATGCAATACATGTATTACGTACTCTTTGGGAAGGATTGGTCTCCCAGGACAATAACCTCCATTAAGGCTATTTACTTAGTATTAATGTACATACTAAAGTTATCTCAAAATCAGAGAAAGCAAAAGGCAATAAAATGGAGAAAACTAAACGTACACTAAACTGGGTGAGGCCGGATGCTGCCAGTGTTGAACATCTGCTCCCAAGCATCAGCGCCTTGCCATTCAAAACGTAAACCTTGGCCCAGTATATCAACCAAGAATATATTGAACCAAATAATAAGTTCCGACGTTGCGTCTTAAAAATTAAATATTCATAGATTCTCTGACATCAAACGGTTTTATATACTGGGTTTGAGACTTTGTTGCTATAGCCCAAATCATTATTAGAATGTCCATTTAAACGTGTTGAATACCAAACTAGATATATTAACGTTAAATAGTTATGAGCAACCAACTTTCGAGAATATAAAACAATAATTATTCAATACAAATTACTCTAGGTTGCAATTATGTCATCAATTCTCACATGTAAATATATGCCTACATTCGATCAAAGTCTTCTTTGCCCCACGACGGATACTAATTTTGGAAAATCAAACAAACAGTTCCGGTCTAATCCATATAGTCTATTATTAAAATCAAAATGACGCAGAATATAATACGTCACATCACTGTAAATCACTCACGCCCATATTAAACAAATATCAAACAGACGTTTGTTTAAGATATTATAGGATCTAATTAATCAATGCTTAATTCCAATTATTCTTGGATTAATTTTTAAATAATATATGTAAATTTCACTGCAAATAACATTTCGTTCCATTATATGTGATATTTAATTTTAGGATTAGACGTTAACTGGTACTTTTTTCCATTACGTTTTCCTGGGAAATGAGATTACTTTGGCGTATAGTCAATTAATTACATTAAAACCCATATCCCAAATACTGTAAATCACAAGTAGTATTCTAATATTTAAAATTGTTTTATAAGCTCTTTTCTGTGAAATGCAACAAATTCAAACTTACCTTAAATATATATAAAATTAAAATGGTTAACGAGGACCTGCGGGGATAATAAATGAAAATGCCTTGTGTTTAACTAGGTGAGAGTTTACGGACTTAACCACACAAATACTCTTATGACGTAATGATACACATTCCGCATGAGAGACACCTAAATCAGTTATGATACGGATTCTTATGAAATTTTGCACGGAGCTAGAATATTAAAAACTGCATCTAAATAACAAAAATTTTATATATTTAAGTTTTATATATCTCCAATAAGGCTGTTTAGTTTTCAAATAAGATTACCATAGATTTCAATTAAAAAAAATTGAAGTCATCATTTCTCTATCCGTAGGATTTTCTTTAAAATAGTATGTTATTGCTGTAAACATTTTTGTTTTATTGATACGAAATGAATATAGGGTTTTCAGTTTCGTTTTCGCAGTGGAAATCATTTAATTATACATCCTGTGTTTAAAAACATTGAAAATTTACGTTTTATAGCGAGTCCTTTACGACGTTAACCTTATTATCCCCGCGCTAGCAAAGCGGCGGGATAATGTTTTGCTGTTCGCCGTACGTACGAATGTCCAGGATCATCCCAGGAACCACAAGAAATATAAAACTGAAACTTTGATCAATGTTGGCATTGTTGATGTAGATTGTGCCGAAGGTTTCGGAATTAAGGAATTTGTCATAAGGGCATAATTATGAGCAAAAAAAAAAAAAAACGGATTTCGCGATATTCAGTAAATAGTGAAATCTTCTAAACTATTTGTACTATAATGCTAAAACTGAAACAATGACAATGGCAAATTCAAAAGTGGCATGAGAATTTTTCTGAAACCCCTGGGGGCATAGCACCAAGAGAGTTAAAAAATCCCAAAGTCGGTTGTCACAGAACTCCTCTTACACCCTAAGCAGTAGAAACATAAAAAATGGTGCATTACTAGCACTTTAAAAGTTGTCTGTGCCGAAGTTTCGGAACTTTGAAATTTGCCCTTGGGACAGAAAAAAATTTCTGGAAGTCTCGGACTTATTAATTTTTGAATATTACCATTCGAACATACTATCAGACACTAGCATAACAATAGCTGTTAAATGGAATATTTTGATTTAAAAAAATAATTCCTGAAAGACTTTAAGACCTTCATTTTTTGGAAATGTATCTAGCAACCATATATATTAATAACCATTAATGTCACAAGAGTTAAGGTTACCATTCAATTTCCAAAAATGGAATTCCAAATTTGGTTAATTTCCAGAAAGACTCTAAAATCTGATTTTTTGGAAAAGTACATAGCAACCATACATATTTGTTTACAAAAAAGCAATAGCTGTAGCGGGAATGATTATATTTCCAAAATTAAATGGAATATTTGGATTTAAAAATCAAATAACTCAAATTTCGGTAAATTTCCTGAAAGACTCTAAGATCTTCTTTTTTGGAAATGTATCTAGCAACCATGCATATTAATAACTGTTAGTGTCACAAGACTTACCATTCAATTTCCAAAATTGATATTCCAACTTTGTAAATTTACACCTAATTAGTAGAACATGTCATCGTAAAAACAGTTCATTGAACTCTTAGCATTTAATTTTTTGATTAACACAACAGTGGCGCGGGGATATGCAGCGTGGCTACCGTGTTTCATTTTGGCTTATTTTGACGCTTGTTTTCACTCTACATGTAATAATCAATTTAATATATCCAAAAAGTGGATCTGGTGACACCTACTAAATTTTATACGAGTAAAAAATTTCAATAATATATAATTTAAAAAAAAATCTTTGGACCGAATTTTGAGAAATCATAATTAAAAGTCTAAAGATATAACTTTTAGGATCGACATCAACGTGAATTCTATATATTTTCATATCTATTTGCCAATAATTTGATATTCCGTATTTCGAATAGTATTAAAGTGCCATACACCTTTTTTTATATTCAGGTGCAGTTCAACATGCTTTAGTTGCATGCAAGCTTCTATAAAAAAACTCTGACATATATCCCATTTACATATCGTAAGTACCCATCTTGACCTTAATGACTCTTCAGTAGAATTCAAGACGTGCTATTCTCTTACTTTTTGTAAGATCGAATATGGTTAGGTTCTTATGCACATTAACCTGATTAACACCACATCAGCTTTTAACTCTTAATTACCTTTTATTAGATCAAAAATAAACAACAAAATCGATAACAAAAATGGTCAAAAATGAAATACAAATCAATCCATGCCACCCAACATATAGAACCCCGCAAATATATATAATACAAATAGCAAAAAACACAAAGTACAGACATTGAATAGAGGTGGGTTCAACTATTTTTAGGGGTACCAAAACCTCTCCCTTATCTATACTGACACTCTTGTGCATTGATTACCAACAAGGTGACCATTTGCTTGGACTGAAAAAAATTTGTTGAACGGGATATAATTTAGATGGTAGGATCAGAATATGCCCCTTAACTGTAAAACTTGCTAAGGCTCTCATAGCTGCAGCTCGGATACAGTCCCTTTATTAAACGAAATAATCAGACATTACACTCCCATAAAGGGTTTAATGCTATCTCGTCATGGAGTTTAATAGAAATCGGCAGTATTCGTGGAAAGACAATTGTAAATTTTAAACCTTCGAGTCATTGGGAGAAGGAACAAAATTTCCCTACTTTGAAATTTTTTCAAGTAACTTCCAAGTTTCTTCGGGTTATTGACAAACTTTTGTATTTATTCACTATATTACAATAGAAACTAGGATGTGAAAACCCATTCATGATAAGTATTTTCTGGAAGCTCGTTATTTTTGCTAAAAAAATTGATAGATATTATGAAACTTTTTTTAAAAGTATTAAGCAGCTTGTGAAATATATAACGCTGTCAAACCATATATCTGACGATTTTGTTCAAGATGAAGAAAAGCAGTTCGGTCGCTTTTTGTTCTGTGTACTTTTAGTTTTCTTACATCCTTCATTTACCCTATTGAAATATACATTTTGGTTCATTGTTGAAGAAGACATTACAGCGAGTGACAAGATGAAGAACAACAAAAAAAAAAAGAAGATATTCCACTCGCTTTTTGTATTATGTTCTAGTCTAAAGTATTACATAAGTTAGTTTCGAATTTATCCCCACATCACATTAATATTGGATCTTATCAATAAGCAGAATTAGACAAATGCATCAATAATCTTTTCTGAAGTGTAAAGTTTAATGAAAAAAAGTTCTTAGTTTTTTTTTTAAAATGGTCTACTGCATTTTTTGACCTTTTTTTTATTCTATTGCCCAAGATATTTTGATGGGTTTAGATTTCCAAACATTTGAACATTGCACGCAACGACTTGTAAAGTGAACAATTTATAGCATTTTGACTGACATTACACGTAATTGTACAAGTGACATTTTCAGGTATTACATTGATTTGTTTCTTTAGTTGGGGTTTTACGCCATTTTCAGTACGCTTGGCTATTTCGCAGCGGCCACTTTTTATTGGTGGAGGAGGCCGGAGTACCCGAAGAGAACCACCGACCTTCGGTAGGAAAATTGGCAATCTTTGTCAATTTAGATCGCAGTCGAATACACCATACATAGGTGAGATTCGAACTCACAACGTCAGTGTTGACAGGCTAGTGATCATTAGTAGTCTGACGAACTACCTAGACCACTCGGCCACCGAGACTCCTATTAAATTGAAAATTTGTATTATTATGCAAATTGGGTCAAACAAAAAATACAGGTTTAACACATTTTAAGTCAAAAGCAGAATATTGTTAGTTATGTTCAGCATGTAAAAATAGTTTAAAACAAACTTTGCCAGATCGCTATAGATACATATGATTTTCTGAATGAAACTGTATTTAATGAAATGAAACTATGCCAGTTTTGTGATCTATGTTATTGAATAACTGTTCGTCGTGTGATTTGTCAGTTGTCAGGTGGACTTTTATTGCAACAACTAAATGGTGTTTCGATGACTACTGGAAGATGCCGAACTTTTTACTATTAATACACTTTTGATCTTAATCGGTCATTTCTGTCTTGTTTTATCTTGACTGTCTTGATTTTTACCTTCAGAAAAAAAATCCAGATCAAAATAAGATCAAACCAAGATCTATTGCATTCCAGTCAATTAGTTAAGAATTAATTGTGCGATGTTTAACTTTACTAGTGCTGAACTAATTTTAACTTCTCTTGACCGATCTTGATTGACTGCAAGACAGCATATCTTGATTTTACTTGAAAATGTGGTGATGTAAAAAATCCAAGATAAAATTAGAATATATAAAAAAGACTAGAATGACCATTTGCGATCGCCAGTGATACTGTGGCTTGATACATCTGTTTTATTCTTTGACATTTTATATTTCTTTCATTTTTCAAAAGAGGATAAATTTCAAACACAAAACACAAAATGGGAACGAGTAATGTTTACAACCATTTAGAATTTACGGTCAGTTATACAATGTCGTCTAATAACAAACTGGAATGATAATTTTGCTGTAAATTTGATCTTGTATTATTATTCTTTCCCTATCCATTTCATTTACTGACCGACCAACAGGTCAAAATAAGATTTTGATCATTAATGTTAACGTCAGTAAGTATTTATAGCGAGCGCAGCGATCGCTATAGGAGCATGTGCATTTTCTACATATGAGTCATTTAGAAAAGTCTAAAGTTTGTTTAATGGGGGCAGCCATATTGTGCTACATAGAGTCAGAATCGTGATATTGGAAATGAGTTTCTGGAAAGGGCTAATATTGCTGTGTTCGCATCATTGGCCACGCCAACAGCATATTATATATTTAATGTAATGTTGCTTTCAGGCATACAATAAACTTACAAACAACGAATTGAAAGTAAACATTTGGTAATAGTATGTTTCCCCAAATGATTGTATGATATTTGCATTTCAAGACATATTTAAAGTTTGAGTGGGAAGACATACAATATTTAGTCATAATAATAACAATTTGCAATTGGTTTGTATAATTTAAGATAATTTGACATGTTAATGTGTTATGTTTGCGAATGATTTATAATTCTGTTGCATGTCTTTAGTTGTGAATACGTATTATTCATATAAAAATGAATCAAATATCGAAATAGCAATATTTTAGGCTTAATTTTTAGGATCAAAATACAATGTATTCAACGAATTGTTGTTTAACGTCCAGTGGCAGCCAGGTGCATATCAGGATGGGAAGATGTTGATATGATAATGTATATGATCTCTGCTTTGTACTAGACCGACACGCTAGCCGGATTTTTAATGTGCTAGCTCACGAGGTAACGGTCCGCAGGAAGACATATCACCCCACTCGGACATATTATACTGACTCCGAGCTGACCAGAAGATCTTTGCTCCTACTCCTAGATGCCGCGTGCTTGGCGGAGAAGCAGCAAATACCAATTTTAATGTCTTTAGTTTGACCCGCCCGGGGATCGAACCCGCGACCTTCCGTACTCGAGGAGAGGACGCTACCACGAGACCACCGAGGCGGTTGGATCAAAATAGCGGCTGTAGCAATATTCGTACTGATGACAAACAAAATATTCACTGAGCACAGACTACCATTACTTTACCTTATTTTTATCTAGTTATGTGGGATGTTTGAATTATGTCTATATTATTTCTGTGAATAGAATATACAAATCTGATTAACTTTTATAGTTCTTTAATGCACTCTGTCTGTCATGGGTAGATTAACAAATCAGAATTCTTTTGACCAATCAGGTGTAACGTTAATAACTTCGTCGACTGTAATCAATAAATTTACCTAGGTACAGGAAACCAAAAAAAACGAGTATTTACGTAATAAATGGGTATATATATACTCGTTCAAAAGTGAAGAACTGGAAAATCTTCAACTCGTTTTAAAATTCAGCGTTTTGCCTCTGGTTTCGCTGCGCTCCATCCGGGAAAGACGTGAATTTTAAAAACTCGTTGAAGATATTTTCCAATCTTCAGTTTAGCTTCTATAGTAATACCACCCGAAATATTAAATATATTCATATTGTTAAACTGTTATGTAATGCTGAATATTTTCAACAAAATTGACTAGTTTTACTTTTAGCTGAAAATTATGTCTTTAACACCTCTTACCTAGTTCTTAAGGAAGATGTTTTAAAAGTATATTTAGAATCTTAATTTTTTGTTGTTGTATTATATATATAAATGATTAATGGCGATACGGGCAGAATGTCGCAATGCCAATAGCGTAGTTTGCCTTTTCATAAGATCAGGCAAATGTTTCTGTTACCTTCCAAAATGTACAGGGATAAAGATTTATAAACGGATGTTAGCGGACGTCAGATCATACATAGTGCCATTTATGATCTGGCATAATCCCGAGATTGGTAAAACATTCATAATCGTCACATTAAGACAATTTACGCGTCCACTGTTACTGCACTTATGAGATGATCTGTTTGATTCCAATTTAGTGGAAACATCTGATGAAACACTAACAATGAAAAGAGAAATATAAGAAACAAGTGTTCTTGGACTCATAATACATTGTATTGTTCAAAAAGATGTTCAAAAGAAGCGTTTATATAAATTTCAGAAAGTAATTTGTATTCCTTTGCATTCAATAAACATTTCGTGATATCAGACTATCCACAACGGAGTATAGATTTATCATTATCGCCAACTTTGCAGCCTCCGATGACTTTGCGGCCCAAGTAGACAATTTGTAGGAAAAAGATATGCCCCTATAAAAATGTCATTTGGTGCAAAAGATTTCAGAACATATGGCCAGGATTTTGAAAAATAATTTCCTTGATCCTGGCCAAATAAGATATTCATATCAATATGCATTTACATGTATATGGGTGATCTACAATCTTTCACATTTGTCTAAATCGAAATCATGACATCGGTCAATTTTACAGTTTTAAGAAATTTACCATATTAAATCTAATATAAATACTTCTTCCTGGAGAAGTGAAGCACAACATCGAAAAGTTTTGCCTCAGTTCTGCTTTCTAGATTATGCAAGAATATTTCAGTTTATTTTGTTCAGGAGTTGCAGTTCAAACGACCAAATGTAAATAATCGTTAAAAATATATGTAAAGTTCAGGATTTTATTGGACAATTTTAACATTTTAAATGATTTTTTATGTGAAGCAACTGCTTCGCTGCCTCAATGGAAGCTACGAAACTGAACACAATATCAACAGTCTTGTATTTAACTTAAGAATGTGAGTACAAAGTCTGATAATTAGGGGAATTGGTGTGCTTTACTGCACTCGCAAGTAATTTTTCAATTACCATTTGGAACAGTATATCTTGTGGTAATATGAAATGTGCAATTTCCGTATTCTGATCACAAAATGTGGTTTTATCCTCATTTACAGGTGTGTGTATGTATAACTACATGTCTACTTAATAATTCAAGTATAATATAAACTGTTTTCTCGTCTTTTAGCCACTGGTATATCATGCAACTGAACCGGTTTCCGTTTTTACTTGACCTCCTTGTGTGGAGTTCAGGTAACAAAGGAAACATACATAAACATACGACTCGCTCCAAATAACCTAGTTTTATGAGTTTACAAATATAGAAACATAATTAATTAGACGTGTTCTGAAAATAGATGCTAGGAACATAAATCTTACTGAACCATAAGCCTATTATTAATTATTGCCTGTGTTTTCATTGATAAAAAGTAACACCTTTTTTACATTAATAAATAATGAGATAGTCACGTTTGTTGATGGTTTCATATAAAACTATTGTGTGTTATTTTTTCGAAAGACAAATAAATCTGAACGTACATACACGTGTATTATTGACTACTGCGTACGTAACCCAGATTTTAGGAATCGTGTTTTTCCTGTAACCATACATAAATCAAATTCGGTTTTACATTAGTAACTTAGACCATTTATTTTTAATTAGTTGGTTTACGGATCCGCCGACCCGATTTTCGCGATTTGAATAAAAAAAAAATAAAATTGAAAATGTTAGTTTTTTATTACCGCCGACCCTCTGAAATCAGCCATTCTAAAAATAAAAATAAATTAAAATCCCTTTTGCATCAAAATTTCATAAAGATTATATTCCAATTCGTTTCTATAAATATATTTACCCATCAATAAAATACTTGTAAACATGTTCCCAAAAAAAAAAAAAAAAATCTATTTATAGCTATTAGTTGATGCCAATTTCCGAAAAAAAATTATGAAACGAATTTCCTAATAGAATAAATACGGCTTTTAAGTTCGTTTTGTATGAATATCTTTATTCCGTAAGATATCGAATCCATTCATTTTATGTTGTCGTAGTTGACGAGTCGGATCCCTTATACTGTTAAAAAGGGACGGTCTACTGAACAACAACATTTCATGATAGATGTTCTGACATTTGGGTTTCAAAAGGGGGATTAACTGATCATTTGCAACCTTTGTATATTTGGCAATATTACCAAGATCAAAATCAGTCTTCATTGTACATGATTTTCCCTTTTTTTCTTTCTTTCTTTCCCCCGACCGACCGACCCTATTTAAAAAAAAAATCTGTAACCCAATTAAATGTAAAAATAAATGGCCTTATGCCATCAGAAACAATTTCGATTTTAAAATAGCACAAACAGAAGAATCAATAACTGCAAAGTGAATCAATCAAGGACTACCAAAACTAATGGCCAAACTGATCGAGATCTAAGACAAGAAAAAATGTCAAAATTGATCCATTTTCTAAATTTTGCAGTATCTAAACCTTGATTCATTTGAAGTAAGTTCCCCACAATATACCTAAGGAACCGGAGTATGAAGTGTCCGTTTTATCGTTGATCTTTTATTCTTGTGCATCTTCTTAATGTGGGCTACTTTGGAACATCTATAATACCAACAGATATGTTTATATGTTTGACCTTGTCGTCTCTTTCAGCTTCCTTACTAGGATTCTTAGCACAATCGGCTTTTACTAAATATCAGTGGTTGAGAATGCAGAATTTGCTTTTATGCCCTTCCAAATCACTTTCTGGTTTTTAATATTGTATTGTATATTATGTGTTTGTTTGGTATCTATTGAATTTCCTTCTTTTTTATTCCATGGTCATATCCCTAGATGTTATTCAACATTTATTTTTACTGCCTTATGTTATACTTATCATGTCACGGCGCGCGTAATCATTTTTAGAGAGTTTATTTGATGTCCTGGTAGTCGTTACATGGTATTTCTGTTTTGATACCATTGGCACTTCAGATGTATCCCGCCTGTTTTGAAAGGCTACGTAACTTTCATATCGATTTTATTTTACATACACTCTGACCGTTTAAACAACTAATAGCCCTTGCGACATAAAATATGGATGAGTGCTCCACAAGTCAGTCATATCTCCTTAAATTTAATACTTTTTTAAAGCTCAAGGTTAGCATAATGTCAGACATACTATTATTCATGTAAATATGGTTCATAATATGTCGGTTAATGGTCGGTCTATTGATTTATAAATAGGTATTCCTCTGACGTCAAACGAGCTTTTTATCCCCGCGATCATCGAAGCGATGGGGACAATGTTTTGCTGTTCATCGTACATCTATATGTAATGTCCAGGATAATATCAACAACCACAAATCACAAAATCTTAAAACTTGGCACAATACTAACACCATGAATAGGTTTTGGAATTTTTATATTCCCCCTAAGGGAAGCATTATGGGCGACAACGAATTTCACGATATCTAGTAAATCATTGAAATCTTCTCAACTACAAGAAAGTTGGAACTTGAATCACAACTAACAATATATATACCAACTTGACCAAAGGCATCGGAATTTTCATACGAACTATGGGGGCACAATAAGAGGTGCACGTGTTGAAGGTTTTGGCATTTTGATATTTGCACTAAGTCTACAATAATGAGCGAACATGTATTTTGTGTTGTCCAGTAATTAGAGGATATTTATGACTACTAGGGATAGACAGTTGAAACTGATATTTACCCTGCAGCCAGAAATACGGGTGTAGATGGTGAAAATATTTCTCAATATTTATACCATCGAGAAAAAGAACGAAACTGTACTAAAGAGCATTTTGCAATTTTAACTAAAGACATGAAGAATCTAAAACCGGGGAAAGTAAAAGACCGGAAAATCTCAGGCATCCGAGGATAAGATTTCCCGTCCTCATGTAACGGGGCTTCCCTCGTGTACGATTGATGTTATAGAACCGTAATAGCTTTATAACCACCCTCTATTGGCTGCGCTAGTAGTGTACTCCTTTAGCTCAGTTGGTAGAGCGGTGTTTACTACTGAATCAAAGGTTCCGGGTTCGATCTCTGGTTGTTGCGGTAGGTAATTTTGGGAGACAAATCATACTCTACTGTTACACTCAAACGAGGCTTGCCGAGTTGGAGACGTTGAAAATCTTGCCCAAGGGTGTCTGAGATTTTCCAGTCTTGTACTTTTTATGGTGTTTGATTCTGTTTCTCACCCCAAACACTCGAAACAACAAGCCAAAAATGAGTTGCATGTCATTGTTAACACCAACGAGTTACTTGGAATTACAAGTTTTAATTACAATTCTAATGAGTTTAATTGTTCTTTTGAACTGGAATAGCATTTTAACGTAAACTTTATATTTGACTAATACTTCTCGTAAAGAATGTACAACTTTATTTTAAGCGTATTATGTAAAAAGCCTGAGTAGACATTTTGGTGGTAAAGGGCACGTGAATTTCTCACACGGGTAAAAGTCCGTCCGTCGTTAGCTTTTCATTCAAACATCTTCTCCTCAGAAACCATATGGCCAATTCCAACCAAACTTTGCATGAGTGGTGTATGGAAGGTCCTCAACAAAATTTTCTCATTTAGTTCTGATTGGTCAAGAAACATGGCCACCAGAGGCAATTCTTGTTTCTGATTGGCTGATTTTCAAAAATCTTCTCCTCTGAAACGGCTGGGCAGATTGGATCCAGGCTTCATAGGAATGATATATGACATGTCCTCCACAAACGATCCTCATTTTATATTGATCCGATGAGAAACATGGCCACTGTTGCTAAAAATAGAACATAGGGGTAAATTGCTGTTTTTAGCTAATAACTCAAAAACCATTACAGATATCGAAAATCTGACATGGGGTAAAATTGATCAGCATGACAAGATCTACCTACACTGAAATTTTGAAGGAAATTCCAAAACCCATTTAGGAGTTATTGCCCTTTTTAGTCAAATTTTCAAAATTTAACATTTTTCGTCATTTATCTCCAAAATTATTGAAGATAGAAGTGAAATGTAAATTTGAAAAATGTTTGCTATGTTGAAATCTACCTACCCTGAAATTTTAAAGGAAATTCCAAAAAACCCTTAGGAGTTGTTTCCTTTTTTTTGTCAAATTTTCAAAACTTTTTCATTCAAAAATATTCTCCTCTGAAACCGCTGGGCCGATTGGTTTGAAACTTAATAGGAATGATCTATGACATGTCCTCTACAAACGATCCTCAATTTATTTTGATCTGACATAAAACATGGCTGTCGTAGCTAAAAATAGAATATAGGGGGTGCATGTGTTGTTTTTGGCTTATAACTTAAAAACCGTTACAGATATCAAAAATATGACATGGGGTAAAATTGATCAGCATGACAAGATCTACCTAACCTGAAATTTTGAAAGAAATCCTAAAACCCATTTAGGAGTTATTGCCCTTTTTCGTCAAATTTTCAAAATTTAACATTTTTCGTCATTTATCCCTAAAACTATTTGAGATAGAAGTGATATGTAAATGTTTGCCATGTTGAGATCTACCTACCCTGAAATTTTGAAGGGAATCCCAAATTCTATTTAGGAGTTATTGGTTTGTGTAATTTGAGGTTGGGTTCTGTTACATTTATTTAAGGTTCACCCTTATTCCTGGTCAATTTTATCAACTTCCTGCCAGGACTACCACCATCAGGGAACATATTTTAACATTAAACCTTATGAAAAATAAATCTTCAACAAATTTTCCCTGAACAATTGAACCAATTGCAACAAACTTGGTCAAATAGTTGATTAATTGTCCAATGAAAACCAGACTCCAGGTGAGCGATTCGGGCTCTGGTGAGCTTCTTGTTTACTTACAAATAGCACAGCTGAAGCAAAGCAAACAGTTCTTCCTCCAGCGCACCCTGATTGTATCGTGTGACTAAGATAAATGAAATATTACTTTGAATTCACAAAACAAGAAGGCGTCAAAATATCTATAAAAAAAGGAAACAATATTCGTCAATTTTTCATGTAGCAAATAACATTTTGCAATGTCAGACTATCTCATGCACTTTTGATGGTGTTGATTTTCCATTTAAACTGAAATTGAGAAGTATTTGGTCACGCCCTAAACTAGCAGCGTATGATGTCAGACACAAATTTAACGCTATTCTAATTAATCCGCTTAGTAACAAATAGTCAAAACAGTAAACTGTATATCACTTTTCAAATCTGAGTTCAAGGTTTTTACCTCAATTTAAACAGCTGTAAAATCAGCTGGATTATGTATTTAATTTCACCTAAATCAGCTGATATTTAGAAGTAAACAGGTAATCGGTAACCTTGGTATGAACAACGACCTTGCATTGTGGGTTTTAGTAGTTTGGTATACATAATATACAGGTCGTTGATCTGTTTATTCTCGCGTGTCACAGATTTTTTTTTTTTGCCTTGTCATTTTTTAGAAATGTTTTGTTACAAATCTGTTTTTGCACGCGTTTATAGGATGATATCGAAGATTGATTTATAACTGGAACTAGACATCTTTGTTATAAAATAGCATATTTTTCATGTTAATTCTTTTATTAAACTAAATCATTCAAAACTTACAAAATATACCATCAACAGTATATACTTCTTGAATGGGTATGAGGGGAAAAGTAAGTTTATTGTCCCCGAGGTACCAACTATTGCCCCGAGGCGTAGCTGATTGCAATAGGTATTATACCTCGTCAATAAGTCTGATTTCAAACGATACAAATTGTACAAGCAAAAAAAAAGTTTCCTACTGTTCATTTTTGCCCATCTGATTTAAGGTATGTCCTACGAATTCTTCAGAAGAGGTTTGCAAAGAAATATAATTATTCAAAGTCTTTAAAACATCAAGTTGAACAAGCATTCTGAGAGTATTGCTGAGCAATAAAATGTTCCCTACCGGCTTGAGCTTTGAGAATTGACTATATGAATCGGACGCAGAGTGATTCCTAAAACTATGTCTGCAAGGAATAATCAATAATTACCCGTTTAACATGAAACTAAAACGTGTTCTGTACCTCATCATTATGAGTCTACACACTAACAAGAGGCTCAGTGGGCTGAGCTTGTATCGCTCACCTGGCCATTTTGTTTCACGGACAGGGAAGATTTAAGCAAAGTTTGTAAAGGACCTTCCATAGATGCTCCATACCAAATATCAGTTCATTTGGCTTTACGATTTCAGAGAAGAAGTTTTAAATTTCGACCAATCAGAACATGTAAATGCTCATGGCGGCCATTTTGTTTCACGGACCAAGAAGATTTATACAAACTTTGCAAAGGACCTTCCATAGACGCTCTATAAAAAAAATCAGTTAAGTTGGCCTTACGGTTTCAGAAGAGAAGAAGTTTTAGATTTCGACCAATCAGAACATGAAAATGCTAATGGCGGCCATTTTGTTTCACCGACCGGGACGATTTATGCAAACTTTGTAAAGGACCTTCCATAGATGCTCCATACCAAAAATCAGTTCATTTGGCTTTACGGTTTCAGAGGAGAAGAAGTTTTAAATTTAGACCAATCAGAACATGTAAACGCTAATGGCAGCCATTTTGTTAGACGAGCCGGGATGATTTAAGCAAACTTTGTAAAGGACCTTCCATAGAAGCTTCAGCCCAAGTTTCAGGTCATTAGGTCCAGGGGTTTCAGAGGAGAAGATGAAAATGTAAAAGTTTCTGAAAAAAGTCCGGAACACTTATTTTGACAATAAATCCTTTTTCCAAGGGCAATAACTCTCACAATAATTATCTGATCAGTGTGAAACTCAATTTTGATCCGTAACTCGTCATTAAAGCTCACATACCAAAAATAAGATAAGCTGGTTAAACGGTTTCTGAAAAAAGTCCGGAAAACTATAATTTTGCGATAATCCCTTTTCCAAGGGCATTAACTCTCACGATGATTATTCGATGAGCGTGAAACTTAAACTTAATCTGTAACTCTTCATTGTAAGCTCACATACCAAAAATACCAGTTTTTTAAACAGTTTCTGAAAAAGTCCGGAAAACTATTATTTTTGTAATTGTATAGATTCCTTTTCCCAAGGGCATTCACTATCCCAAAAATTATTCGATCAGTCTGTAACTCATCATTATAAGCTCACATACCAAAAATAAGATCAGCTGGTTAAACGGTTTTTGAATAAAAAAAAACCGCCAAACTAAGGCAGTAGGCCACAAATGACGTCAAGACGTTCAAAACATACTTTTGAAAACAAAACATACATGCTCACAATAAACTGGCTTTGGGCAGCTTGATTTTTCAACCATACATGTATATATGTATGGAATCCTCACTTTATGCAGATTTCATTTCACAAAGAATAATTATAAAACAATTTTGACATGAAGTTTTACCAATGGCAGCAAATTGCACAATTTTCTTCGAAATATCTGTAAAAATGTACTTTACATAAAAAAGTTTGACCTGTAAAACGACCAATTTCTAAAATTTCAATCCTTTAATTTCATATATTCCCAGAAGAGGGGGAAAAGTTGGTCCATTTCACCTTGTTTTTTCAGCAAATTACATCACATTTTTCACATGTAAATATCCCTTTCATAAAACACATTGGGATATACACTCTGAGACAATGCTGGGAAAATTATGATTTTAATACGGATGGATGGCTGTATGTTAAATAAATTATTAATGAAACTCTTGTATGAACTATTCCCTATCTTTTGAATCTACTTTCACTGATATATTAATCTTTGTTCTTAATTCATAGCAACTTAAAATTCAATATTGAATATTATTTCTTTTATAATGGGAGGACATAATTCGAAACTTACAAAATGAAAAATCCTATTTGTATACTGGTACCTAAGTGTGACTTCCGACGTACGGAGTGCAAACCTATAGTCCACTTCGGCGACTCAAAATAACATATCCGTGCTAGTTTTCTCACAACACGATGTCAGTATTTACCCTTCATGGCCAAAAGATAACCGAGGAATAGGTAAAGATGAAATAATTCCACCCGGATTCCAGAAATAATTTTAAAGACAACGTGGAAGAAGATTAATGGGTCAATCAATGTAAACAGTTCAGAGAAAATGCAAAGGACAAGAACCAAACAACAGATAACTCAACACGAAACCCCAGGAGTTAGATCTTAATATAACCTCTGGTGAACAAAGTTGGTTCGAAATTCCGGTCTCTTTGACGAAGACCCTCGTGTCATTCATTTGCCAAGGCCTTTAAAAAATCAGACTCGGCGAAAGTTAAACAACACAACGACAGATGGAACATTTTAAAGAAACATAGATTATTATTAGGGGCCAGCTGAAGCCGGGTATGGGATTTTCTCGCTGAGTTGAAGACCTATTGATAGCCTTGAGCTGTTTTCTGCTCTTTGGTCTGGTTGTTGTCTCTTTGACACATTCCCCGTTTCCATTCTCTACTCTATACAGAATAATAATTGAAACAGAAAAGAAATACTGGCACAACACGAGGATAAAAAACGTTTTTATATTGAGAACATTCATACAATTGATGAAGAAATTCTGTTAATCTCGATTATCTTTATAAAATAATACAAAATGTTTATCATTTATCCCCAAATTTCTACTTGAAAGACAACTATTGACATTCTAAAAATATTTAATAAATTATATAGCACTCTCTAAATGATATAAATTTGCATATGCACATAGCCAAAGGGCATATTAATTATAAAGAAATCGTAATGTTTTTCGCAATTTGTTAGAAGACACTCATTCACAAGAATTTCCTCTTAAATTAATGTACTGATCCACCTTAACAATGACGTCAAAAGTAACAATAAATAATAACGAGAAAAGAAACGCCAGAGCTATCCTAGCCTAATTATTCTTATTAATAGAACACGAGGTACTTAAATGACTTCGTGCTGAAGATGTACGATCGCATCTCAATGGTTCCTTCATTTAGGCCAAAACATTTGAATCTTGCGTTTTCGTTGTATGCAAGTTTATTTATAAACAGATACTGATCAATGTACAAATGACATTAAACGATACAAAATATTCATCAATATATTTTTCAAATATCGTCAAAGGAATACATAAGCACTAAGATGACGGGTCTAGAAGATCAAAGTTCTAATTGAAGAAGATTCTTGACAACAGTAACAAAGAACAAATACTTTATTTTTGTTTTCACTGCAAAACCTACATGTATTTTTTCAGAACAAGTTAAATAATGCAATCTTTTACTTTAACGGTAATCCCTTAAGTCTTTTCCGTTATAGAAAAACAAACTGGGCACACTTTCTAAGTTTTACAGAGAATTGAAAATTCCACAGAATTGAATTATGATTTTGTAAATTTAGACTCTGTATATAATTAGGTCAAAATTTATAGTTTTGTAATGAATAAGTAACAATAATTACATAACTGCTTAATGGAACTCTAAGTTATATTACATCTGATTTATACATTGGTAGATGTTTCTTTTAAGACTACAGTTTAACGAAGCGTTATATGCTTGTAATGTAAAAGTGGAGTTGTCTATGCTGTATTTGTGTTAAAACATAGTTTCGTCACACCACCAACGGAAAAGGTCCCAAGAAGTAAAGCATTGATTATTTGTATAAAATACAATTCCACCATTAAATCTATAAACATATATCATAATAATTATCTTTCAGTTGATGCAAATTTATACATGTATTGGTGTTGAAGGACAAATTCAATGTATATGAAAAGCCAAAAGTCGGTGAGCAGAATGCAAGAAAATATCAATATTTTCCTGTTTTGGCTGCCTACCCCATATTCTTACGCTTTCATCTCTCACATTTCCAGATTAAGATTGAAATATTTGAATATTTTTTTTCAGTTTTATCTTAACATTTGTTAGTTTTTATAAGTGCTGTTTTATGTATGCCTTTTTACAGATACAAAAGTAACCTAATAGCACACAGATTCTGCCAAAGAAAAATATTTACTTGTAAAGAAACATGCATTTTATCGATTAAATGTATTAAATTTCCGGTTATTCAATATTCTTTAATAAACCGTTCTGCTTCACTGACCAGCTCCAAAATGCCAGGTAAGCTTGTTCAATATACCATTAAAGTTCTCATAATGTTGAAGGAAAACTGGTTTTCATATCACGTAACATAGGTCGCCTTCTGATCATGCCATCACAAAAATGACATGCAAAGTACGTGAAGGGGGTGTTACCTTCATTTATGTGGTCAATTTCAATAATGAATAAGAAAACTATTTGCTTCACATCACGGTGCGAAGCTGTTAGTGTCATTCGATGTACACACACCACCTTGACATTTACCGGTAACATATATTACTTTTGACTGGTTGCCTTACAATGTAATTATGGTACAGTAACAACTATTGGCTAGAATGAGATAAAGAATTGTGAACCTGTTCCGTAAATGGAGAAGATATGAAAAACCGTAATTTTACAGTTTGTGTATTCAGGACCCGACCTACAATTATAACTTCATCGCTTCGCATCACGGTGCGGAGCTATTAGTTTCAGTAGACATACACGCCATCTTGAAATAATTACTGATCGCTGATTGGTTACTTTATGATGCCGCTGAGATACAGCAACAGCCATTGGTTTAAATGAGATAAGAATTACAGACTTTACTCGTTCAGGATAAGTCATCAAAAGCCAGAAAATTAACTATATGTATGTCAGTTCCGATCAACTGTCATTACATGTTTTTGTAATATTCATATATTCTGAAATTCATTATTGAAATCAATTATTAATACGTGTATATTTGCTTTGTTAATCTGCAATACAAACGGTTTGTTTTGCTTAATCGTATTCACTATAATCCTATGTTTACAACAAAAAATGCATGATCTCTACTTTATAACTTCTGCCAATCTAGGCACACCTCCAGAGTCGTGTCTATTTGATGTATTTCATATATCTAAGAATACCACAATTCCAAAACTAAATCAACAACCACATGCTCACATATTACTATAAATTAAGATACAGCAAAGCAGTCCACAGCTTTTTAGAAAGCTAATACTTGTGTTTACTCTTAGATACATATATTTGAATGAGCGCTTAAAATCTAAAATATTTTTTTTCTGCTTATTTTCACTGAAAACAAAGAATTTATTTCAGTTTCATTTTGAAACCCCTTTTTTCAAGTAGTATGGTAAATCGTCGGTTATTTGGTAAATCGTTGGTCACATGAATATCACATGAGGCTTATGATTAACCACACAAAAATTTAAATAACACCTTTCCAATACTAACTTCAACAACCAAATACACAACATTTCCTTTCAATTATGATACTGCGAAACATACTAAAGCTTTTTAGAAAGCTAACACTTGTTCAGTTCTAGATTTTAAAAAAATAAAAATTACCTTTCACAGGATGTACAAATGTACTGACAAAATGGTGAAGTCTAAAACACGGAAAAGCGCTTAATTTATTTTAAAATGAAAACTATCTAACATTCAGATTACTCTGTGTCCAACATAAACCTTTTGTTTCCTTTCGTCCTTACTTAATTATTGCCATTTCTATTGCTCATACGCATAATTTTTAAAATGAAACCAGATTTTCCGTTTTATATATAGAGTACATAGATTTTTCCATAAATCTGACTTATCTATAAGTGAAAGTGTTCTCGTCGATAGTTTGAACACGGCTGACTTTTGGAACACGCCTGATCCTGTTTGAACCTTTTCTCATGAAATCAGTTGACGATATCTGTAAGATAGACAGAACAGAACAGAACATATATTGCTTAAAGCACAAAACTATAGGTGTAAGAAATTTAAGTTAACAATGTCATCAAGCTAACCCGACAGTATTGATAAGAGATCTATGTGTGAGATAGTAAGCAAACCCGAAATCACATAGCACAGAATATCGTGGATCAATGAATTTTCGTAGCCATCAAATGGACGACAGAGTAAGCATCTTCTGCCATGTGATCACAAACGAAATATCCATCCACGCACAGAAAATTAAATCCAGTGAAAAGTCGTGTCAATTATATCAAAGATGAACGAAAGGGAAAAATATGACAAAACGAAAAAGTCATGTGTAAGGTAAGACACAGAAACAGTATATCGATTTACCAAGCCCTGGGGTATCTTATTAATTGTTATTCGAAGACACTATAGGATGGAGGAAAAGGAATATTACTTCTCAGAAATTGGAAGTTGACAATTTGAAAACTGCAATAATTCCGCTTGTCAGTTCCTAGTCGTCCATCATCATCAATTTCGAGAGGGTATGAAACAGATCTTCTGGTTTCAGTTGTGGCCTTTATTTCAAGTTTCTCATATGTAGATTATCCTTGAAGTGTGGATTATTGATAGAAAGGACATCATCTATATGCTGAAGGGTAAAAGTGACTAACTTGGCGAGCTTCGTTCTCTTTTTGTCTCGTAGAAGATTCTGAACTGAACAAACTCTGTTTCATACGAATATAAAAACAGGTCGGAAAGAAGAGGTGCAGAATTAGTACCCATTGGAATACCGACTATCTGTTGAAAAAGAAGACCCCCAAACTGAACATAGATGTTGTAGATTAAATAGTATAACATTCTGTTAGTTTCATTCGCTTGGTTTTTTTTCCTAAGATGCAAAGCTGTTTTTAACGAAATATGATTTTTCATGACCGATAACAAGTTATTTGTATCTGCGTTTACCCTTTTCAGTAAAAAAAACTTTGTAAAATCAAATGATGAAGACAGTCTCTTAATTTGGAATGTACATAGCCATTTAAAGTGTGGAAATAGAATTGCAAGATTTCAGCATTTTTGACTTGAGGTATTCTAGTAAATCTTTTCAGTTTTTAGAATCCACATCAGATTTACAGTATCACACTCTGAGTGCATTTTTTCTGAAACATTGTAACTTCTGAAAAAACTGAGCCCTAAACTTAGGGGTTGGTACATTACTTGTTCTGTTTTTGTGCGTTATTAATTTAAATTTTAATACTAGTATACCGCTATGAAATTGGCCTTGCCGAAGAGTACCTTTTGGCTAGCTGAAGACCCCAGATGAACACAACAAAGAGCTGGTCACTTTCTTTTTGTGTTATGTTCCAGCATTACGTTAGTTAGTTTCTTATCGTATATTAACTCAAAATCTTTTGCCCTATTGGAAATCAAATTCTTGATTTTCATGAGGGAGATAAACTGTATGGAAAACACAGTACTTTTATTTTGTATAATTATTTATAGGAAAGTAGGTGTTCATGTAATTTCCGATTGCCCTAAATGCATATTATATAAATTTGAGATAATACAAACGATCTAACTTTGTCCTCAGTAAAGATAGTTTATGAATGAAAACCACTTAACAAAATTGGCATGCCTTCAACAGATGTTGCTCACTTTTATTACATAAAAGAAATATTATAAAAATAGTTATTTGTTTTCCATTCATAAATTTTCATGAATGATTAAATAGAAATTGATGAGAAAAATGAACTGTTGTATTACTTTTGAAGTCAATGTACGATATAAAGCTGACGGTGAAATAAAAGACCAACTACTCTATTCAAGAACTCCCGCTAGAGTGTTTCTATTTCATTACTCAAGTAAATAGTATCTTCTAAAATAATTGAGTATCCAATAAACTTGATTATAGTTTCCAAATTTTTGCACAATTACGAATGGCCTTTTATTCAAACTGGAAATTTTTATTTTATGAAATGTATTTCCCAAACACCCACGCTGATTAAACCAGAAAAGATTTTCAGTGAAGTACACAGAGTTCCTTTCCTGTAAACGGAACATTGCAATTTACAAACGAACAATCTATTTTTCTTCTCTAATTTACAGAAGAATACTCTTTTTTCTACTTTACCTAAAGTTCGAATTAAAATGAAATACAAATTGTGAAAAAATTAACATTCATCCCAAGAAATGGAGTTCTTAAGTATTCCAAATTGGACGAAATATATGGTCTTTTCGTATATAAGAACAAAAGAATTTAAATTTTACTTTTAATTGCAGTTGACATTCATCTCAAAGAAATTACTTTCAAATAACAGTTATGAGGAAACAGGTTTGATTTAAATCAAAAGTATTATCTTTTGACTGACAAATAACTTTCGATAATAGAAATTCGAGAAAAGAGAGTTTGAAATTACCGGGATCAGCTGTAAATGATTATTTTTCATAACAGATGACAAAGTAAAAATCAATATCATACACCATTTTTTTCTCGGCTTGGCAAAAATCTTTAAATACTTCTTAGATGTTTTCCAATCCATTTGTCTTTTTTCAATAATCCTTTTATTAAGTAAATTCTAGACTTTCTCCGTATTCCACAAGCATATTCTATACATCATTTCCATAGCTTTATTTACTTTATGTTTGCACGTTTCGTCAGACCTTTTCAACAGTACAGTAGTCTTACGTTTCTCTGACCTTAAACGTCTAATCAGTCAGCAAACGAAAAGGCCAGATGACGTAATAGTAATTTCGGACTCCAATATGCGCCTCTTACCATTTTTTTAATTGCTATACTTAATCCTTGCCCAAAATCCTCTATCAAATCCTCTAGGTCATATAGCCAATTCTTCCACTAACACTATGACCACATAAGCATACGCAATGACACGTTCTACCTTCAACCATTTGTTTTTAGTTTTCGTTTTGACTTCTTACTTCCTCCTAGACACCAACCAGTAACACACTTTTGATCTTAAACGGCCATTCTTGTCTTGCTTATTCTTACTGTCTGGTCTTGTTTATTCTTGCTTTGTCTTGATTTTATGCATCCTTAACGTTCAAACAAAATTAAGATATGTTGTCTTGATCAGACAAGACAAGTTTAGATAAGTTCAGTACAGATAAAATTTAACAATCTATAATTTTTCCTCACTCTTTTGAACTTGATTGGCTGCAAGGAAATATATCTTCATTTTGTCTTGTTATCTTTGTTTTGTATGAAATCTCAGAAATTGCAAAAACCAAGACAGTCAAGTTGAAGCAAGACAGACGTTGCCGTTTAAACTACACTGTATGAAGTTTGTGTTACTAGTGATTCCTTGCATTCTTATACAAGCTTTCAGTAATTACCCATTGGTCTTTTTCCTCCTGTCTCCTTTATAATAAGTTTACTGTATGAAAATTTTTCACGTCTTCTCTATGTATTTGTTCAATGCTCATTATCAAGATCTCTTAAATGTGCAATCATTAATTGGGTTGATTCTCACTTATTAATTAACAAAATTGTCCTGGATTTTTAGACTGAATATAAAATATATTAAGAAGAATTATTATTAATAAAATAAAGCTGTTAAGTATTATCGTAATCCATTTATATTAATCTTATCAAATGCTTTGCGATAGTGATGCAGTGTTTTTACCATATTGATAAAATGTAAAGAGATACTATGCTTTCGTCATACGTTGTCGGACACACGATTGGTGTCCTATAGTTTACCCTTCTGTGCGTGGCTCAACTGTAGCTTTTAAAGAGTTCGTTTATCCAAAGATGGGAAGCATTTCTGCACTGTTTCCTAATATTTGTTCAAAAGTATTCCAGAGTCTGTCTTGTCCTTTGAATTCGTTAGTTGTTCTTGTCAATTGTATGAAAGAATAGAGCAAAATCATTAAAGAATCCCTTCTAGTTTAATAAAAGATATATATTTCCTCTGACTTTAATATCATGACATCAGAAGCTCTAGCATATCTCGAGTATTGCTGATTTCAATTGAACTCCGTGACGACATACCATTAAACCCTTTATCGGATTTCATGTCTTACTGTGTCGTTAAATAGTTCGAAAGTATCCGATCAGCAGCTATAAGAGAACCTAGCTTAGATAAGTTTTAAAATTTAAACGTGCATGTTTTGACCCTACTTACTAAATTATATATCGTCAAATCAATCTTATCATTTCTACTTGCTTTCATCTTGTTGGTTATTATCCTTTGTCGGATTTTATTGTGTGTATAATAAGTCGGCATAGATAAGGTCACCAATAAAACCCACCGGTTTAACCCGGTTGATGCTATATGTTTTTTGTTTGTGTTCCCTTTTGTTGTTTTCGTTAAACCTCGGTCTTATTTAAGATAAGACAATTTTTAAATGAATTTTCCCATAGGGTCCTATATTAAACTAAGTCCGACTGTGCCGGCATTAGAGAAAAATCTTAGCAGTGTTGTTTACAATTGTTTACATGTACGATATCTAATGTGTTAATTACGTAGATTTACATTTAAATAAATCACAATTTAAGTGTAAAGTATGGAACATCAATGTGACTAACAAACTTTAAATATTTTGTGTTATTATTACCAAATCAACAGATTGTATTAAAACGATATTTTGTTTATTAGATGAAAATTGTGAGGAAAACATTTATTTGTATTACTACGTAGTATTTTGTGCTAACATTCGTTAGAATTTGACTATCCTACTTGGGCTCATTTGGAATTATATACTCACAACATTTGTTTTTCGAAAGTTTTGGATATGACCTATAGTTTAAAGAAAATCCTGACTAAAACATTTTTGTTGGAATGACAAACTACCCCCCCCCTCCCCCAAAATGAATTTAAGAAATTCATCAAAAATGAAAAAAACTAAAAGGAGTCAAAGAATGAAACCGTACAAGAAGTTCCACTGATCCGCGATAAATATAATTGACAAGTAATTTTCCAGCTAAAAAGACTTGATTAACGTCACTTATTATTAATAGATTATTGTATATATATGTTTATTACTAGTGATATTTTGCATAGTTATAGGTGGGTTTTTTCAGGATTCGATGATGCCGAGAAAAATCAGTCATTTTTCAAAAATAAAATGTTAAATTAAATAATTATATTCTATATATTTATAGAATATGAAAAATTAAACATGTATGTACATATACATAAACTGCATGATAACGGTTTATATCCAATTCAAGATAAAAAGATCACACCACCAAATTTTCTTTATTTCGGTCAATCAATCAATAGTACGGATTACTTTCATTTTTGTCACATACAGGTTAGTACGGCGTCTTCCAAGTTTAAAGCATACCTGCACGATAACCCAATTTAGTCAGTGATATAATTACCCTGTTACGAGGAACAGATTAATACAAATACTTCGGTATGAATTTATCTCAAAATAACTTCAAATTTAAATAGTGTTGACTCATCCATTATTCTTGGAAGGCATTTAGTATGATATTCATAATCTTTATCCGAACTGAAATTCCAAATAAGACTTTGTTTTAGATCCTTTGATATTTTCATATTTGAAGTTTTTCTTTTAATACTTCACTACGTTTTTTTCTTACTGTTTACCAGTCGAAAAAGGGATATCCAAAATAAGCAGAAAAAGTACTTCCCATTTGGAGTGAAGCTTGAAAATAACAATCCAAAGATACTAATTTTCGATATAGTAAATTTATACTATGCTGTATCTCTGAACTAATTTGAAAGTAGCTATACAACATATTCTCAATTATCCTTTTTAACTGCAATGTAGGCACCAGTAACCAATATTTTGTCTTAACGACCATTTTGGTAAAGTCAGGAAATACCATAGGGATATTCGAAGGAAGGAAAGTATATTGTGTTGTAGTCAACAAGACCGGAAATGATCCGTTCAATTGCTATCATGATTTTTTTTGGTCTTGTTTGTTCTAACTTTGTCTTTATTTTCGGAAACAACAAACAAAACAAAATCAAGACAACAAGGTCAGATCAAAGACATGTGTCTTGCCGACGATCAAGAATGGTCAAGTCAAATTCATAGTACTTAAGAACAGGTAAAGTGAAACATAACATAATTCATTATTTATTTTTATGAACGGATCATTTCCGGTCTTGTTGACTACAATACAATATATACTTTTTTGGTCTTGCTATCATGATATTTTTCTGAAATATCAAGACAATCTATATAAAACAAGACTGAAACGGCGGTTTAAAATCACGTTTAAATTGTTACTTGTGAGAGCATCAGAGGTTGTCCGAACCATTTGTACTAATTATAGAGTAATGCATACTCTTTTCCATAACTGCACTGTTACCACCCTGTTTCTCTTTTGGATCTGAAATCAACTCATGCAAAATGTCATCTGAGAGACGTATTAAAGTACGGAAGCCGGTACGTGACATGGAGAGTTTTTTTTTTTAAATAATTTTAACTCGTTATAATGACTTAGCGAACTCGTTATAACGCGACTTAGCTAACTCCTTAGAACGACTTAGTAACTTGTTCTAACGACTTAGTAACTCGTTATAACAACTAAGCGAACTTGTTATAACAACTTAGAGAACTCGTTATAACTACTTGGTAACTCGTTATAACGACTTTGCTTTGCTATCTCGTAACGACTCACCAAACTGGTTATAACAATTTAGCTAACTCGTTATAACGACTAACTAGTTATCTAAGTCGTTATAACGAGTTAATATTAAAAAAAACCCCATGGCACGTACCGGCTTCCGTATTAAAATTATTTGACGGCCAGTTCAGGTACCATAAAAGACTTCTTGTATATAGCACGTGCTGTTTACTATCCACGCTTTCGTCACACTAGTGAATTATTTTACCACGAGAAAGTATTACATAGTATAGCTGAATTGAAAAAGTAAAAAGCACATACCTGATATTTATTTGAGAATTGTAGTAAGTGGTGTTTTTTCATATAGAAATCGGTTGAACAAGTAGATGGTATTAAATATAGCTTAGCAAAAACTAACATTTACGGATTTAGCTGAGGTTGATAGTAAAATTTTATGTCCATGACTCTATGTATTACGAGTTAACAACAATTTTAAATACTATTCTTAAAAGTCGTCAACTGTAGTCTGTAAAAACTCTAAAAAATAAGATCATGTATTGATTGCATAGCGTTAAAATTTTATTAAATTAGGTTTGAGAAAAAAAAATTGATAATCAATTAGTTCTTTGTTACTTCACAATTTTAAAAAGTGAATATTGTTTGATTTGAAAATCTATATTCTACTTGAAACATATTTTGATATTACCTATATAGAAATGGTTACGTGACATGTTAAATCAGTCAAATTGTTGTCAAGGAAAATGTCTATATTTGACTTACCTTGGTATTAATTTTATTTTACGTAAATAAATACATAAAACTACTTATCGGTTAGTCGGTAAATGTAAAACACGGTCAACCGGTTCATGTGTGAAAAATGCGTACCTGATCAAAATCGTCGTATATATGCTACATTGACATATATAGGTAAAGGATTTAAACAAAAGACTGGAGGGTAATATCACACCAAACTGATTGACAAAACCCCCTACACGGGAAAAGGAGCTCAACATATAACATGAGATATTTATTTTTATCGGTTAATAGGAACATTTTAATTTGTTAAATCTTATTTGTTAAAAAGTGGATATATAAAAAATATACGATAAAAATGAACATTGAACGCGAGATCTGATGCCATTAGGCTATCCATTATAAGACGTCTTGTATTTGGGTTAACGATCACAAAATCTTTTGAGAGCTATCTTTGCTGTCGAGACGGGTTGTCTTCCGAAATAATGCATACAGAGTAATTTGTATCCACTTTGTACTAATCTTCCTTACATGATCAAGCTATTTTTCCCCCCTTTATATTCATTTATTTTGCTCCAAAGAATGAGGAGGCAACTTATTACTTAATACATTGTATATCTGTAGCCCGGGGGGGGGAGGGAGGGTAACTTCCTATATAAACCTTTACGGGGATGTGCGGAAAATTTGGGTGGGTTTTTCATGATATTCGGTATTAATTCGGGGTATGTTTTGAAAGACTAATATTTATTCGGTTGTAAATTGAGTGCTATTCAAATCCTCAGATATTTGTATATAAACATCAATGTTATTTCGGGTGTGCTTTTTCCATATGACCTTATTTTTGGGTAGGTATTTTCATCAAAATTATTTTCCGGCATATTATTGACGTGTATCCTAGTTTTTGCTCGAGTACCTTTACTTTTGGCCATTTCCACCCACCCCATCAAACATCCAGAGAGTTACCCCCCCCCCCGGATCTGTAGACTGTAAGAAGAAAACACAGGCTCCATGGAGCCTGAATCGCTCGCTTGGATTTTAGGTGACCACAACTGACAAAGCGCTTCTAGATAAGATTTGTAAGGAATTGTTCTACAGTGTCCGGCACTTCTACATAAGATATGTAAATAATTCTTAAAGTGCCCAATGTTAAAAATGTTTAACTTAGTCCAGCCGAGGCAGCTAGCGTGGACTCTGATCAGCACTAAAACATAACTTTTGTAGCAGACATTTATACAAGGATCTTCATGCAACAAAAACATTTCAATTGGCTTAGTATTTTCTGACAAGAATACCTTTGTACAAATTTCCCCATAAAGTCCAATGTAAAACTAATCCGGCTGTGGCTACTATCTTGAATTTCAGATCGACATAAAAAAAGCATAACTATTGTAGAGGTTCATCCAATGCTGTGACAGCCATGTGGAATTTCCGATCGGCACAGAAAAAACATAACTTTTGTAGAGGTTCATTCAATGCTTGTTCATATTTCAATCGGCTTGGTAGTTTTGGCAAGAAGACGTTTGTACAAAATTCCCCTTAGGCTCCAATGTTAAAATAAGTCCGGATGTGGCGGCCATCTTGAATTTTCCGATCGGTACAAAAAACATACATTTTGTAGAGGTTCATCCAACGCTTGTTCATACATAAACATCCAACGCTTGTTCATACATAAAAACATTTCAATTGGTTTGGTAATTTCTGACAAGAAGGCCTTTATACAAATTTCCCATAGAAACCAATGTTAAACATAGTCCGGCTGTGGCGGCCATCTTGAATTTTCAGATCGATACAAAAAACATATATTTTTATAGATGTTCATCTAAGGATCATTCATGCAATAAATCAATTCAATTGGCTCAGTAGTTTCTTACAAGAAGAGCTTTAAAGATAAGGCCAATCAGAATGAATTATCTGCCCCTGGTAGTCATGTTGACTATTTATTCGGCACAAAAAATATAACTTTTGTATTGGTCTATCGAATGATCATTCACACCTCAATAACTTTTCAACTGGCTTGGTAGTTTCTGTCAAGAAGACCTTTATACAAATTTCCCCTTAGGGTGAAATGTTAAACTATGTCGAACTTTGGCGGCCATCTTGAATTTCCGATCGGCACAAAAAACATATATTTTGTAGAGGTTCATCGAAGAATCATTCATGCAACAAATAAATTCAATTGGCTCAGTAGTTTCTGACAAGAAGAGCTTTGAAGACAAGTCCAATCAGCATAAATTATCTGCCCTTGGTAACCATGTTGAATATCCAATCGGCACCTTTTATACAGAACAATCCAATTAACAGTCCTGCCAAGTTTGGTACAATTGGGACTGGTGGTTTCAGAGAAGAAGATGAAAATGGGAAATGTGGACGGACGACGGATGCAAAGTGATGGCAAAAGCTCACATCGCCTTTTAGGCCAGGTGAGCTAAAAAGGGAACAGCAAATAAGGCAATCGGATACTACTATAAATATAGTACTATCATTTTGTGTCAAAATAATGAACAAGTACTACAAATACCCGATTTAAAATCTAATGAGTGCAAATACATATATTTTGCCTCATTAGTAGATTGAAATGCAAGATAACTGTACATACGCGTGATCTTTATGCTCGCAGACTTGCGGTCAAAGCGTCTTCTTACAAAAACTTTGTTAAGTAGATAATGTTACTTCACAGTTCGTTACCTATATATAACTTAGTCGCCTTATTTTAAACATAATATTTAACATGAGAACAAAGAGAATATGGAGTTTGACGTCATATTTGGTTATTTCTCTCTATGTGGGCCAAACCGAATACATCGGAACAATAGCAGTCAGCTGTTATTTATTATGTCGTGACAGTGATACTGACAACAGAAAAGGACACCGTTTATTTGAAAACAAGGTCAAGTTAAAAGTTTCTTACCCACAAAGAAATTAAAACATATTTGTATAGGCTATTTTTAGTTGTTACTAATTACTCTTTATTTCCTCTTACTATTGCCTGTATCGGTTTCTAGAGTATTTAATTTGAAAAACGTGACCCTTTCATTTTTTTGGACCGAGTTCGATATATCTCTGTATACAGCATTCTGCGCAACTTTTCTTAATGTTAATATTACCTATTTCTTGGTTGCTTGGCATCATATCAATTATTAGTACATATTAACCTTTTCCCCTGGTAAAATATTTCGTTTCGCCAACTTCACTATACATGCTTAGGACAAGGAGGATTATACCCCTGATACCAGATTATAGTATGTGTGTGTGTATGCAACGTTAGATATGTCGTTAAAAATAAATTAAAGTATGTTGCTGGTATTAAGAACTTTTGTTGACATAGTCTTTGGTTTTATCTATTTCGTTGTTCATTTTCCTAAATTCCAGTTACCTTTTTACAAAATATCTTAAGAGTGAAATAACTCCCATCTGTATGACTTAAGTGAAATGTTACTCTAAAGATAATATACCCTTGGTTAACGTAAACAATCCATAAACATAGCAACCAGAGCTGAATTAGCACAATACCCCATTGATACATACATTAAATTGCAATCCCTGAAATACTTATGTAGATGTGTAAATAGAAACAATAATCCTTTAGTAGATGATGCATTCTTATTATCTAAGTCCCTTCACTCCGCTTGTACTTACTCCTGGTTTTCATTTGTTGATAATATATGCACTTATACTGACATTGATCAAAACAAATTGAAAGTAATAAAACTACCAAAAAGAGAGATTTAATTTAACTAAAACTTTGAAAAAAACTTAGAGATAATTATGAAAGTGTGTTCTTTAAAAAATTAAAAACAGTGAAAGAAAATAGTAAAATATACTTATATAGTAAAATAAAAACTCAATATCAAATTGATTTTTGTTTTTACTTCAAACAAACTTTGAAAATAGAAAACAAACTGTACAAAAATGAGAGTTAGTGACCACTTTTTAGAAATTGAAAGAAGACGGTATAAAAACATCAAAAGAGAAAACAGAATATGTCAAAAATGTAATTTAAATGAGATAGAGGATGAAATACATTTCTTCTTCAATTGTCCAAAATATGACATGTTAAGGCAAGATCACTTCAATAACATCATTGAAATACAACCAAAGTATAAATAATAATTCACCTTTTGAAAAACTAAAACATTTTATCTTCTAATGATTTTATGCGGTTTGTTGCTCCATTTATAAAAAAAGTCCATAGTACTGAGGAAAGTGGACTCTACAGCTGCATAATATGTGTATTTGTTTCCACGTTTTTTTTAATGTATTTCTGTTCTACTTTGTATTTATATTATTTTAATGTTTAAATAATGCTGTCATTCCTTCGGAGTATACATTTGCATTTGAATAAAGTTAATTAATTATATAAAAAGTGCTACTCGTACTTATTTATATCTACGACATTTTCGCGGGTTATTACTTCATCAGGGTATAGGCTGTTACTGTAATATCAGTGAACTGCAACAAAACTTGGACTACCAATATCATCCAACGATCAATATTTATAGAAATTATTTTCACAATTAATGTCGAAAGCCCAGTGTTCTCGCCAGAATTCTAGCTTAATTCGTTTTGCAATAATTCTGCAATAAAATAAAGTGTCACAAAACTCTGCTTTTGTTTCCTAACAATAAACATTATGCTTTAACATTTTCCACTTCCGTTTTGTCTCGTGTTGCCAATATCAACACATACCATTTCAGTTGCCCCGAAAATATTTTTACTTAACATTTTATACTTAGTTGATAGCCGTTTTGCTATAAATAAAAGTAATTATTTACCGAATATATATAGTAAAAGGCGTAACGCCGTTATTAAAATTAAATTCATGACCTTCTGGACTTTGCTTACGTCAGTATGTATCACATGACGTCTTTACGCCGGACGTATCAGATGAGATATTCCTCGAGGCAAGGGGTTAATGTTTAAATTCAAACGAGAATCGTGACTATTCGCCTTTATGAGCTATTACAGACATTTAGTGCATCAAAATTTATTTGGCATCTCTTAAATTTGTATCAGAATTTATCACGATTTTGTAGAATAAAAAAGATATCCTGTGCTATATTAACTTAGTATTGCTTTATGAATGATTATTGCCACAAAAACTTCGAAAATCATTATCTCACTTATCTCATTATATTAAATATCCTACTATCAAGTACACTATACGCGTAATCATCACACAGCTCCAAACAGTACTTCGATTAAAGTCAAGATATATTCTGAAAAGAACATTTTGCTCTTCAATACATAACTCTTGAGTCTACAGCCCATGTTTCGATATATCGTTTTGGCATTTAACATGTCTTTTGCCTCACTGATGAGATTTTTTTTTACGAAATTAAGACTTAGGGCATCAATAATGACGTTATATGTTGTTTATTGTTAGCGAGAAAATCACTGATGACCCGAGGGTATACCCAATTCATTTAATAGTGCTTCGGTGCAGGGAATGTTAATCGTGTAAAATGTCTATGTATTTTAAATCAAGTAAGGAGTATTTCCCGTGTGCATTCTCTTTAGATACATGTACATGTATCTATCTTGTATTTTCTATTTGAATTGAAATCTGTCGAACAACATTCTAGGGTATATTTTCAGGATATTCTGAGAACATCATTGCCAATTTTTTTCTCAAAAAATAGTAAAAGTTTAAACCTTTCAAAATCTATCTTTCATTCAGAATATTATCTGCAACAATGTACTGTAAATTTTAACGTGGTGTTAATGCCAGCTGAACGTCCACAAGACGTCCAGAGATTTTCTCGAGACTTCACGAAATAGCGAAGAACAGATGTTATGCATGCAGTATAATGTATATTGCAAAGCTTACCCTTGTAACACGTAACGAATGCAACAACATAGTTCTCTTCTTCAATCATTTACACCATACGTCAAAACCAAAACAGTACCAAGAGTCGACCATCAAATTTATGTTGGAATTTGAGTTACATTTCATTGAATACCGGAAATACGATTGGCGGAAGAGAATCACGTGGTTTAATACGTCGAGGTACCAAGATCGCCTAGTTGGAAGGGTGTTTTCGAGTACAGCAGAAAAGGGTAGCAACGAATTTTGTAATGATTATCACGTATCAAGTACACAACTGATGTATTTTTCAGACAACGTTTGGATCCTGAAATCTCTCTGGTTATTTTCAACTGACGGCATAAAAGTAACAAACAACAACAAAAAGAGATGGTACGTACCCAAAGATATATTCAGTCCCTTTAACATATATGCATGAAATACTATTAGATATATAAGAATATGATTTTTTAGTACTTTCTAGCAAACTAATTCAAATGTTTCTTGTGTTGTTGAAAAATTAGGACATCTTGCAGTCTGGATACACTGGTTGATTTTGGGTTTCCTGACATTAGAAGAAAGACATTAGCTACACTGTGACAACACTTATGACCTACAACGTGACGAAGGAATTCAAATGAAAAATCCCTACAAAATAATCTAAATACATGAAAAGTGTAACGTTTAACAGCTGTCGAATGTAACGACCGGAAGTGAACAACCCATATTTGCACACCGCAGGCTAATAAGCCATCATTCAAGTCTATATATATCATGTTAGCGTTGATATAGGTAGTTTTGCCCATATAATACCACCGGAAATGAACTTGCTATATGATATCCATAGAATCTCGTTGTTAAACCCATATCGTACCGTTAAAAATTCACGTGATCTCAATGTACAACTTGAGTAAAAAAAAAAAAAAACATGATAAAGAGAATATGTACTCTGGGTTTTTTCACACAATATTCCATATCAACCCTTTGACCCATATAGTCCATCGAGCAAGATCTCGGAGTGATGTGAGATATGATATGAAAAAACCCATATCCTGTTCTATATATGACGATTATAAATAGTCACACGTGTAATTAGTTTGTTCAACAACAGAGCTCATTTCCTGATATATTTGTTAAGCCAAAAGGCCAAACATTAGGACTTTGATTCCTTACATTTATCGCTAATATTTGTTTTTTAAAAGTGCATTTTTGGGGTCGTATAATAAAATAAACGCATGTAAGAATTACGACACAAAAATACAAAGATTTATAACGATAATAAAAATCTTGTCATTCGTTTACGTTGTGAAAAGTGATTGAAACGTAATAAAATTGAACTTTTTGAACTAAAACGCACTTGTGTTATATTCCTGGTTTGTCACCAGGTGGCATCATGTTAAATGATAAAAAGATTAATTTGATAAAGTACATATTATTTGGAGATAAAAATATATCTTCAATATACATGATTAAAAAACAATTAAGACTGTGCATGCTGATTGATTGATATTTCGCAGCTCAGTTGCAACAGTTCATAGATAACAAATACCCAGTTAATGTTCCTTTTTTTTGTTCAGAGATCACTCTGAAAATCCTCTATATCCTGATTTGCAATGGATCGGTAAAAGTAGAAGGTAAAAACACTGTGATGGCAATTTTGATGCACTGTCTGTACACATTCAATAATTTACATTTCATCAGCAGTTTGTGGAGATCCAAAAATAATCCAAGTCATTGTAGAGCAGGTTTAAATGACAACATGACTGAAAATCATATAAGGATAGAAATGTAAACCTTGATTTCGAAAATAAGTCCCATTTTTTTTTCTTTGCAAGTAAGGAAATACTAGCAGCTGAGCTTAAATATTGTAATTTAACATATGCGCTAGATATTTGAACCTGTATAGCTCATTTGAACCTCTACAGCTCATTTGTCAAACAGATTATCTACAGATAATGTCCATGAATCTTACAGGAGCTGTATATTAACTGTCGATTCATTTCAAAGGAACATATATTGAAAATTGACAAATCAGAATAAAAAATGCTTACAACATCCATAACTCTCCTATAATGTGCTTTCAGAAATGTTCGTAGTGCAGATGTAAACTTCTAGAAAGTCTCGGCTTTAGGTACATTTTTGTAAAAAAAAAAAAAAAAAAAAAAAAATGAAGGAAGGAATAATAGAGGAATTCATCGTTCTATGAAAAGGATTTTTCATTACTTGATGATGACGCAGTGGAGTCTAATATAAAATCAAACATAACAACGAAAAAGGAAAATGTTCAGACTAATTCCTACAGTAAATATTATGGATCTCACCGGTGGTAGATAAAAATAAATAATTATTTTATAGTGTCAAAAACAATGGCTGTAAATTGGAATGGATTCGTCGACCTATTTTCCCCTTTTTGCCATATTAGAATAATATCGTATATTTGTAAGAGATTTTAACATGGGTAAATTAATCATTAAAATATTTTTCAAATAAAATTTCCCAAAAACTTATGGCGTCATAAGTTATTTCTTAATATAAACTCAAGGATAAACGAAACATTTCCAGGACTATGGAAATATTTTACAACGCATTATCTATACAGTCAAAGAAAACCAACTAATATGTTACCTCGCTGAATATAAATATTTACATTTATGACTGTTTTAGTTGTAATTGTAAACAAGAGATTCAGAAAAAAAAAACAATAACAATAATAAACGGTGTCTTATTTTTGTATTATGTAAGTGCAAAAGTGCAGAATCAGCGCAACCCATTTTGTACTTAAATTACTGAAGTTCAAGGTTATACACAATAGATTTCTGATAGTAGATTATTTTGACAAGAAAGATCAGATGGATTTGATTTTATCGCTGCAATGTAGATGACAAGTGATGAATCTTATGTAACAACTGCATAACACAAATCTGCATATCAAATAACACATCAACGAACAACACCCGAAATATTGTTTAATTTAACAAATGTCAAGGACGTTTTCAAGGTTTGAATTCACATGTTTTAACACGATGTTCCAGATTCATAACCCTGCACTTCTAATGACCGAGTGCGAACAGTTCTTCTTAAAGACTTTAATACAATTTGGACTAACTCTTTCCCCCACCTAAAAGTGCACCAACGATAACAAAGGCAACCCATGGTAACTCTTCCTTGACCACCATGTTACCAATGTCAGTCCCCGTTTTTTTTATGGTAGTTAACATGTTTTATGCTGTCTTGTTCCAATCCTCTTTGGACAGAAAACAAAATGTTCCGTGCCCTATACATGATTTTAAAGCATATCGAACATTCTTTGTTATACACGGAAAACTGTTTTTATGAGATAAATAGTGTTTTCACACTGCTATAGTAAGTCCCGTTAAAATAATTAATTATACACAGTATTACGAAAATTTGTCTCCAGTATATTTCTAATGTTATTCAATATATGCTATGGAAACAATCAAACCGTTTGGAACTGGGGGCCTAAATATAGCTAACTCTGCCGCATTAGTTCTAAAATTGTTCCCAACAACCATAGTTTCCAGGACAAGTTTAATAAAATAAAGAGATTTTATTAGATCTTTTAGCTAAAATATCTGAATGCATAACAGTAAAATTACACGTTTTTATATTTTGAATTACTAGTAATTCTATAACAAAATGGCTTTCTTTAATATTGGTGTACATCGAAGACAGACAGGACGGATAAATGTAAATACAATAATAAATTACAAGCACGGTAATTCTATACGGTCAAAAGTTCAGGGCTTTTTAATCAAATTCAAAACATGTAATTCATACACCTAGTAACCTGTTCTTGACTTTGAATAGATCGTACATTGTGTTTAAAAACAGGACTCCAAAATCTAGTTCACTTATTCGTCAACTGCTGCACACTTGATCTACAATCGTTTTACATGAGAATGGTAAATGAAAATAATTTGCGTGAATAAACAATTTATTTGTTACTTGTTTAGCCAAATTTATGTAATATTAACCGGACCACAGTATTTACCTCTTGATACTAGTTTTAAAAAACACTACGAATTGACATGTAAATACCCTATCCCCCCAAAAAATGTGTCAAACAAATATACAGACATTTTTAAAATATTGAAAATTTATAGATTAATAATTAATTAATTGAAAAAATTGATATTTTATATGATGGTTTATTTACTTAAGCAAAAAAATCCAAAAACGAGTACGAAAAAAATTAGATATTTTTTACAATAACTAATTTACTGTAATAAAAAAAATTCAAACCTTATTACAAACAATGTAATATTAGCATTCCCTACAGACAAATTTTAAGTTATCTAAAACAGGTTTTGTAAGTTTATTTATTGTTTGCGTCAGATTCACTTATTTTCCATATTGATTATCATGGTAAACAACAATGTATAAATAAATTTACTACATTTTTAATCCATTTTAAATAATTTAAACTATAAAAGATATTTTGAGTAATTATATTGAATATGTGAACATTTGCTCCATTAATTTATGGATAGAACAAACGGTGTGGTTTGTTTCAGATATAAATTTTTGCACAATTTTACAGTTATTGCAAGAATATTGAAGAAATACTGTCACGGTTAGAATATTATATTGCAAAAACTTGGGAATACATTTGATATTCTGCTATAAATCACGCAATCTTTACATAATGACCAATGCTATTTCAGAATTAGAATGCTTGCTTTTATAACTGACAGGTCAAACATCTAATATGGTAATGCATTCCTCCTATACATGGATATCAGATACATATATGGCAAATTAAAATGCTTTCATATGCGACAACATCATCTAAAGTGTAAAAAATATACCAAATCGTGCAAGACCGTTTAAACGGAATAATAAACAGATTTTTATGTACATTTCTACTACCTCTTCATACAAGTAAACGGCCTTCAAGGCACTTGATAATTGTTTTTTATTAGAATTTATATGACGATTTAAATTAAAAGTCGCCACATCTATACCTTGTCAAAAATACGGACTATGGAATTGAAAGGTAGGGTATTGTTATTCCCCTCAATAATGCAGAGGCTTGGTTTTTCACCATTATTATCATTACAACTACATAAATAGTAGTTGAACAATTATTCCGAGAACACTACTATCGCTATTTACTATTCAGGCCACACAAAAATTGATTTTTAGTTCTTTGGACTTTTTATGGCAAAAATAGGTGCGAGCGATCGAAATTTTAATTTTTTCTTTGAGGACTAGAAAAAAGGCGAAGATCAAATTTAGATGCGGCACTAATTTTTAAACTAAAATATTGCAAAAAATGGGAAAATCTCTAATTTTGTACCACATTTAGGAGCGGACGAACACTTTTCATTTTTAATTTCTAGAAAAATGAAGAATTTGGTGCAAATTTTCAGCATTTTTGCAAAATAAAGCAGCAGAAAATTGAAGCGGCGAAATCCCAAGAACTAAAAATCAATTTGGTGTGGCCTTAATAGTAAATAGCGATAGCCTACATGGCCTAAGGATCTTAACTGTTATAAGAAACCAGAACAATTATCAAATAAAAATTTACAACCTCAAAGAAGTAGCCACATCCCAAAGATGCTGTCACAAACTAATTCCATAAAAAATTAAAGAGTTTGGTGAATTGTAATGCGAGAAAATAAATCATATCCCTTGGAAGTTACTGTTTCGTCTTTAACAATAGAAGCATGCCTTAAACAGACAGATCAACGTCCTAAGCATAGACAGTAGACTTCAGGAATTTATGTTTGTTTGCTTAGTTGGGGATTTGCGCCGTTTTCAGCACATTTGGCTATTTCGCGGCTGCCAGTTTTTATTGGTGGGGAAAGCCGTAATACCCGGAGAGAACCACCGACAGAACGAACTACCTAGGCAACTCGGCCATCGAGGCCCCGACTTCAGGAATTTAAGAATAAATTGAAACAAATTATATTACATTTCAATGATGGGGTCGTAATTTTGAAAAAAAGAAATGTTACAAAATGAATTCAGGTACTTAATTCTTTGATCCTGTAGTATCCTATATCAGAATATGAATGTATGACTACATGTATCATATGCCAATACTCAAATCAATTTCTGTAGTTGCAAAAAGACAAAGATAAAGAACGGCTTCTCCGCTACGGAGATCATAAGAAAAACTGTGTAAGCAACATACCTACCACCTGTATCTTTTTACTTGGATTAATCCAAATTAAGGTTTTACCTATTTTTATCATTCTGACTGAATCTGCCATTACAACAAATGGACTGTCTCTATTAATTTCCTACGAATATATTTCTAAACATGAAATTGAAAAGTGAGTTTTGAGTTTTAAAAAGGTTTTTTAGAAATTTTGCACGGATTTACAAAGCAAGACATATACAATGTACTACCTGATTGGTTCTATGGAATGAAGTCAGTGAGACAGCCTATAACCAGTAAAAATATGTCATCTAATTCGTCAAAGAATTATCTTTTGTAAGAAATCTTTGAGAAAATATTCAGATATTGTTGCAGAATGTGAGGTTTATACAACTAAAGTTAGGTATCTGGAACTGGTTACCCTCCTGGAAAACTTGAGTTCAGTCGTGAGGGTTCCTGACGTTATTACGTTTTAGATTGAAATTATTTCTTTGCTCTCGTCTTTTGATTTATTCTCTATATTAAATCCGTTTCTATGTCTATTGATCATAAATTAAATTTACTATAAATGTTTCATAAAACTATAATAGTTAATAAGTCCCGGGATATCTAATATAGGCAACAAAGTAAGTATTTAGTAAAAAAAAATATTTCATTTGGCAGTCTGGTATTGTTTCGACAATATTCTAGGCACCAGCGATGGAACCCACAAAGCTGCTTAGCGCGTACACAGGTGGCAGAAAGAAGAAACCCTCTCCTTGAGGAGTATTGGTTGTCATGTCATAATACGGAAAGTAGATGTCGGACTATAGTGGGTAATGTGTTTTGAGAATCAACCCGTCCTGCAAGATAAAGACCCGTCCCTAGATTTCAATAAGAGTACGGAGGGCTTAATTATCCGCCCCTATCCTAATTTTTACGTTTTTTCGGTGATAGTCAATATTTAACCCTGTGTGCCCCGCCATATTCCATTTGAGAATTACATTGATATATCCTTGAACTGGTTCTTGTCCAGGATATGATTGGAACAATCCATCAACCTCTCTTACTATTACTTGGTTTTAAACATTTTGTGTGAGATGTACATATCTGATGTTAACTTAGGAGGAGTATCTTTAAGGTTTCTTTCATCTGGTTTAAATAACGTTACTTATTTTTTTTATCTAATCACCCGTCTTTATATTTTATTTATCTTACTAATTGTTCTCATCAATATAATGTGGGCTGAACATACATTAGACATATAAATGGAAACTGTAACTCTCAGATGTAGTAAGAAAACAATTATTACAGAAATCTTACCAAACAGCTGATCGTGATAAAAAATCGGGCAAGCGTTTTCAAATGTCGGTCAACAGGCACAGTTCTTAGCCTTGATTCAAAATTTTCTATTATTATAAGTCAAAATTTTAACCTGACTTTATTCATAATCATTACCTGTAAAAATAAATAATTTATCGAGAATTTGTCTATGCTAAAAGGTGAATGACCGAACTGCTTGGCCGACTTAACTGATATTTCATGCTGACTCAGCTTATTTTAGATTTTTTATTTTTAGATGATAAACATGTTTTCAAAATTCGACATGAAGGCAAAACGAATTTTTATTTACTTGATATTTTTTAATTTGATTTCTAAGATAAGATTGACCCTTCAAAAAAATAGGACATAATCACATATATTAATTCGATATTAAATCAAGTTATGAAGAAAATAATTGATTTATACCTTTGCAGGTAGAGAGAGAAAGAGAATAGAACGTGCCAAATCCTTAATTTTTACCTTTCGGTATATAGATGATGTCCTTTCTATCAATAATCCACACTTCAGGGATTAAACCTGAGAAAATTAAAATAAAGGACACCACTTTAACCAGAAGGTCTTCTCCATATTTCGACCTTCATCTCGACCTTGATGATGATGGACGACTCCGAACTTAGATCTATGACAAGCAGGATGATTTCAGTTTTAAAATTGTTAACTTCTAGTTTCTTAGCAGCAATATTCCTTCTGCTCCAGCCTATGGTTATGGTGTCTTCGTATTACAGTTAATAAGATACTCTTGGGCTTCTTCTGACTATCAGAGGTATGAGCAAGAAAGGCTGAAATTGTCTATTCGAAAGTTCTTCGATGACATCACGAATTGGTTGATCGATATACTGTATCTGCGACAGAACTTACACGTGACTTCTTTGTTTGTCATAATTCTTTCCCTTCCGTTCATTTTTGATATCATTTACACGACTTTTCACCGGATTTGACACTCTATGGATGGATCACATGACGGATAATTCTAGCATGGAAGTAGATTCTTACTTCCATGCGACGCACCTGATCTCTCCATTTCGGGGTTCATATGATGGCTATGAAAGTTCATTGATCAACGATACTCTGTGCTGTGTAATTTCGGGTTATATAGCTTACTTTCTCGCACATCAGATCTCTTGTAATAATGTCGGGTTAGCTTGATGAAATTGTTGAATTGAATTTCTTACACCTATTGTTTCTCTATCCTTCTGACATTTCGTTTTCTGAATATTGGTAAAAACGACTTTTATTCGAATTTCAATTATACAGTCTTCTAAATACACGGAATACTGATGGACTAAATTCACAGGATGTCTAGTTTGCATCAACAAGAAATATAAAGGATTCATTAAAAATATTACACAAAAGTTCAATTTAATAAAAGAATTAAAAAGTTATCGATTGATTGGACAGTCACTGAAAAAATGCTGTTTGCTAGATAGTTCTTGTTGGTGTTTCAATTTCAACTATCTGCCTAATCCTGAACTGCAATTCGTATGGCCACAGCTTTTCATATTGGTTGTGTTAACTGGAAATCCTTTGTTGAAAGATTTTACTCTAAAAGTACAATTTAGCCGAATGGAATCAAGTTTTTTTTAATAGCGTAACCGAATCTTTGAACTTGTTTTTGCAAACTGTATCATATACCCCCCCGACCCCGCCCCCTCCCGCCACCCCTTTGCAATTTACTGCGACAGCTTTAAATATATTAACTCACAAAATGTTGCCCTGCAACACAATGGCCAATAGATAAAGAAATCAGTACTTATATGTCCCTAATAAAAAGATTTGATAGATACCATCCATCAAAATCTTGTGATATTTCAAGTCTGCCCGAACATCCTATTATCATATATCTTTATTCTCATAAAGCCAATAATATTGGTACAGAGAAGGTTAACAACAGACTATGTACAATATTTACAAAACAAAAGTCACAATACAAGGCAAAACACACACACACACACTCAAACACATAAACAAGCACGACAGGCGGTAAGACAAGTAAATTAGCCAGGGGGTCCGACAGTTTTGTTAATTACCTTAATGAAATTGCACAGCTTGTATAATAGTGATTGTTTTTGGTGGACATAAGTTCTGAGAACTTATATGTGTTTGCTCTATTTATGAAATATCTGGGAAAGTATTGTTTTCTTCTATCAGCCAAAAAATCACATTCTAGTATATAATGAAATTCATCGCCAAGTTTTTGACAGTTACAGAGGGTACAATATCTATTTGACCTATCGATGTTTCTCCATCTACCAGTTTCAATCGGGAGATAGTGATTTGCTGTTCTAAATCTACATAATTTAATCGCATCTTGTATTTTTAGTTTATTGAAATAGTCTTCGAATTCTAATTTGTCCTTGAAGATTCTATAATTCACTGCCTTTGATGATTCATTTAAAGATGTTTGCCATTTTTGGATAAACTGATCAAGCAATCTCTGTTTGACAACAGCTTTAACCCATTCTTTACTTAGTATGTTTTCGGTATCCCAAATATATGTTAAACCGCATTCTTCAAACGTTGTTTTTATAAACTGAGTCCATTTGAGTAATAGACCTCTATCATTTAGTTTTCGAGATAGTTTGTATAATATGAATGACAGTTTAGACTCCTTTCCATTTAAAAGTCGGGCCCAATATGAAATAGCCCGAACTTTAACATCAATATCAATTGGATACATGCCGAGATCACCGTAAACCATGTTGTTTGGGGTTGATGACTTTAGATTCAGGAGTATTTTACAAAATTTGAGATGGATACGTTCCAGTATATCGTTTTTACCGAATCCCCATATTTCGCATCCATACAGGAGTATTGGCTTGACCAGTTTATCAAACAGATCGAGCTGAATTTTGATGGTTAATTTATAGGTTCTTCCAAATTTCAGAACTTCGTACATGGCTTTAAGTGCTTTATCTGCTAGGCGCTTTTTCGTCAGGTTAAAATTTCCCGTTTTTGTAAAAATTACTCCCAAGTAATTGAATTCGTTGACTATTTCAATATCAGAGTTTTTGTATTCAAATTTCAAATTTTGACATCGTCTCCCATATCAAAATACCATTATTTTGGTTTTATCGACATTTACCTTCATTTTCCATGTATCACAATAATCACTGAATGCGTTTAGTTGTGTTTAAGGCGTAAATTCCAAAGATACTCGTTTTTCTTATGTTGGAGTAAGCGAGCACCACAAGTACATTTTACAATGCAAGTCAAGTCATTACTTAATATGTTATTTTCTCCTTATATTTCCAAGAAAATAATTTTATGATAGCTGCAATTAAATTGAAAAATTAGGAAATTTATACAGTATTTAAAGTCCTTTAACACAATCTGATAAAATTTTGTTAAGTTCTTTGATGTATGGAATCAATTAATTGCAGATCTCGATGGCGCTATACACGTCGGATATCTTTACAAACAAGGAATGCTTGAAAGAATTCGCAACAAATTTTTGAACTGCATGATTTTGCTTTTAATGGCGCTGAAACGATAAAGGTTAATATATCATTAATAGATCGTAGAGCTTTATTTTCAGCACTGAAAGTAAATGAATTTGTACAGTTGTTATGGACGGGATTGAAAATACTTTGTTCTACATGCGTATATTGTTTTCTTGTTCCTGAAATTCTTTTTCAAATCGAGCAACCACAAAAACATGCCTTTAAAACAAAGAAAAATGGTTAAAAGACCCAAAAGTGTTCCGCTTAACCGATATCAAAGGATTACATTTAATATCCAGCCCATACCACAGTAATGTAACATGCTACACAAAAAATTGTATATGCATACATATAGTATTTATAAAGATAAAAAATAAATAAAACAAAATAATAAACTTTATTATTGTAAAATATACCCATGGGTGTTAAACAATATAACATAGAATGAACAATAACAAACAAATAGTAATACATACTATAAGATAAATTCCTGAAAAAAGTAATCAATTAACTAACTTTGACCGATATGGGCCCTATTTTCGCAGTTCCAATGGCCGCTTTATAAAGTCACAACAAATTGGTAAAAGTTCGTTTTTTGGATTAAGAATATCAAACATTTGTGATACGTCGTCGCCCGATAGAAAATATTGATTTATTTCAACTATCTTTTCAAAGAGATTAGCTCTTAGTATTGGATTTACAATGCAAGAAAAAGTGGTATTCATCATCTAGCACCTTGCATCCAGAGCAAAGTCTATTTTCTGTGGGAAATTTTTTATATCTGCCAACTTCGATATTGAGAGAGTGATCACTGATTCGAAAATTTGTAAGGAGCTGTCTCAATGTAAAATAACGAACCCTGTATTGAACCATAAAAATCATATACATATAACATAGCAATAAAAAACATATGTAAAGGTGTAAAAAGAGATGATAAAATAGGTACCCTTCGTAAAATTTTTTGTGTGAAAATTACTTAACAATAACGAAAATCAAGAATGTGCATCCTAGTCCTTCATCCATATCTTCAGTATTCTCATACATAGTCTGATTATAAAAATAAAATATTTCAACTTAATTTTAAAGTCCCAAAACGTGGAAAATCTGGGGAAATTTTCTCTAATGCATCATATATCTTCTATATGTCCAAAAACATTCTGCAAAGCCTTAAAAACTGGATTTAAAGCTGTAGGAGGATTTGATTAAACAAAATGGATACTTTCCATAGACAATTGTCGCCAAAAATGGATACGACATGGAAAATATGGAATAACATCCTTCTAATGGCATGATACTCATTTATGCACATCTTTAATGTGTCAAGAAAAATTACTGAAATTCCAATAATCTTGGTTTACATGCAACCCGGCCATAAATTAACAAAGTCTGGTTTTTAAAATATTTGCTTAACCTTAACAGTACACACTCGACATTATGAAAGTACAGGCAAAATATATCAGTTTAGAAATCATTCGATCACCATGTGTCGATTAGTGCGAAATCCTTGCTTTTATTGCATTTGGTATTTTAAGCTTGTGTGCATTATTTGACCAAATTATTGAACGACGTGTTATGTACCTTTTTTTTCACCTACATATCTGATTCAATTACCAATATAGGAATCTAGGTGGACTATTTGACAAATTAAATAGTAAAGTTTTTGACAGGCAATAAAATGTTATGGAAAATTACATTCCATCTGACAGACGATGTAAAATGATAAATGCTCAAAGGATTTGTAGCATTTTTAACATATATACTATAATAGCTTTAAGAATTTTTGCATATCATGAAAAAGGATATTGAGAGACGGTGGGTGCCAAGACAAGTCGTGCCTTAAATAAAGCCCTTCAGGTAATACCCTGGGGTCGTTGTGTGTCCACAAGTCTTCAGTTGTTAGATAAAGCTAACAGTTCAAACATTCAAAGCACTTGTGTTAAAAAAAAATCGAAGACAGATTACAAAGGACCTTAAATACACAAAAGGTTGAAAAAAGCTATCATTATGATATATAACCACTGTTTTATGTAACTCCGTTTATTAGCGTAACTTATAAATAAATATCGTATCTTATATATATTTATAGAATATTATATGGATTTTCCATATCACACCTCATATCAGCCCGAAAGCTTAAGCTCGAGGGTCTGATATGGGTCGAGGGTTGACATGGGGTGTGATATGAAAATAAGCCATATCATATTCTTTTTTCCATATATCTTAATCTTAGATGAATGGACATGAAAAGAGTTTCATATCTGACGTTAATTTTGTACCCAGTAAAACATACTTGCTTACATGACAAAATATTCCATCATATGGTCATATAAAATTAATTCTTAGGTCTTCGTTTGCCATCTTGTCCGTTGTGTCTATTAACGTCATTATAGTCTTCGATCGCGAAATTTCGTAGGGTTGTGATATGGGATCGAACAGTGATGATATGGATATCATCACGGATAGGTGATATGGACTAGCTATGTGCTTTAATCAATATCATATATACAGAAACCCCATGTATGGTACTAAATATGTGATAAAAGTATATACCCATTGCTATCAAGGTGAGTTGCTTCACGTTTCAACAAAATTTATAATCTAATGCAATCTTTAAATGTATCTTCATAGTAAAAGATAGTTAAGTCTTCTGTAAAACGACATTCTAATTGAGACAGACTTATCTCCCTTGCATTAATTTAAGAATTTTAAAAATCTTACTCCTATAATTCTTTAGCTTTAAGATGGTAGTCCAGGGTATTGAATCTTGCATTCACAACAGTCTATAAGATGATATCCATGTACAAATAAAGAGTTTTTACAAGCGACAAAATAAAAACATTATGAATTTTAAGGTAAATCAGTCAAATGATGAAATCACTGGATTTTACATAAGAGGACAAATATATCTAAGGAGAAATAAAAAAACGCATTAGACAGACAAACCCAGGAAGACAAATGAACAAGCACAACAAAAACACTGAAAACTAAAAAACAACACGAACTTCTATAAAAACCAGGAGTGAACACACGTGCTCCGGAAGGGTAAGCAGTTTCTGCTCCGTATACGGCTCCGGTCGTGAAGTTCAACAAAGTCAATACGATGGTAGTCACAAATCGGTGGAGGTACATGAAATGTTACGACAGTGGGAACAGGTCCAACATCATCTTAGATATTGGAACACTGTAATTAACGGTCATCAATTCGTGATGACAACCGTAAAATTTCCTAAGTGATGACATCAACTTATCCTTGATAAAAGTCTAGTTAAGAAGCTTTTGTGACACCAGTAATCCTCTTTGTCGAAATTCAGGGTAACTCACGCATGCCCTTGAATAACGGATAAGCTGAGAAACGTAGACGCCATATGCTGGCGATGCTGGTATATTCCTACTCAAGAAGAGTAACCATGATGTGATGACATAGGAAACTTGAAGTCATCACGTTTGTCATAAAGTTTTGTCTTAAAATGTCCCTCCTTGTCATAAGTTTATATTACGGAATATGCTTTCAGATGTCGATATCATCACACCTTTATCATACCCCTTAACATTGGTCACGGGACCAAAAAGATCTATTAAAATATATTATGAAACGTATAAAGCATGTCAGAATCCGTATCACATGCCGTTTCACCTTTCGGGCTAATATTGAAATTTCGGGGTGATACGGCAAGTGATACAGTTTTGCCATGTATAATTCTCTATTACTTTTTCAAAGGTGGTTTTATGGGTACCAACATGCCCCATAATACATTCTTACTGTTATTCGGTGAAAAGAACAACTTAGAAATTCGTATTTAGTATTTATGTCCCTAAATGTGAAAAACAAAGATACACATGAGTAGGTAGGGTGTATTGACCGGACGTTTGCTATAACTTTAGAACTTTATGAATACTTTTGCAGCTTAAAATTGTCCAATTTACAACAAATTAAAAGATCGCTTAAAGCAACTAGTTCATCAATGTTTTTTCAAGAAAAATGGGACACGCAGGTATAAATTCCTTGTTCTAGGTAGAGAAAAGTCTTATTTCGTGAAGAACCACTCTGATTCTGACAAAAAATATTCTGAAGATGAAATTACAAACATGTTAGATTTTCTCATAGACAACATATTCGTTGAATTTGGCGGTCTAATTTTTCAACAAACAATCGGCATTCCAATGGGAACCAACTGTGCTCCTCTCCTCGCCGATCTGTTTCTGTACTCATATGAAGCGGACTTCATTCAAGGGTTACTACGTGAAAACAAAAAGAAACTAGCCCAATCCTTTAATTTCACTTTTCGTTATATAGATGATGTGTTGTCGTTAAATAACGACAAATTCCAAGACTTTCTACATCTTATCTACCCCAGTGAGCTTGAAATTAAGGATACTACAGATACACCAAAGTCCGCTTCATATTTGGATTTATTTCTTGAAATAGACTATGAGGGACGTTTGAAGACAAAACTTTATGACAAACGTGATGACTTCAACTTTCCTATTGTTAATTTTCCCTTCTTAAGTAGCAATATACCAGCATCGCCTGCATATGGCGTCTACGTTTCTCAGCTTATCCGATTTTCAAGGGCATGCGTGAGTTACCCTGACTTTCGACAAAGAGGATTACTGCTGTCACAAAAGCTTCTTAACCAGGGTTTTATCAGGGATAAGTTGATGTCATCACTTAAGAAATTTTACGGTCGTCATCATGAATTGATTGACCATTACAGTGTTCCAATATCTAAGATGATGTTGGACCTGTTCCCACTGTCGTAACCTTTCATGTGCCTCCTACGATTTGTGACTTCCACCGGATTGACTTTGTTGAACTTCACGACGGGTGCCGTATACGGAGCAGGAACTGCTTACCCTTCCGGAGCACCTGGGTTCACTCCTGGTTTTTATAGGAGTTCGTGTTGTTCATTGTTTTCAGTTTTCTGTGTTTATTTGTTGTGCTTGTGGTTGTTCGTTTGTCTTCCCGGGTTTGTCTGTCCAATGGATTACGTTTTTTTGATTGCTCCTTAGGTATATTTGTCCTTTTTTTTTTTTTACATGCAGCCATATAAGAAAAGTTTGTTAGTAATAGAAAAGCTTCGCTTAATACTGTAGAAAAACAAACAAAAATTAAACATGGGGATACGGAAAGTCTCTCCATCAAGATAGGGAAAAATCTAATTTACTTTTGTCAAAATGTGTGAGTACACAGAGTCACACTTTGTCACTCTAGACAACAGTGATCAAAAGTACATCATGTGCTATTTCCTTCAATATTGTATGCATTGTAACCAATGTTTATTGGTTCCAATGGAAGATATCATCAGTTAAAGGTACTGTTATATCAATATAGTCCATTAGCTGCTCAAGTGGATTCATCCTTTAGTTCACTTGTGGAGAGGAGGACTGTCGTGCGAAGAATACAGAGGTATAACACACCATTATAAAAATTATATCTTTCTAAGGCAATGCTCTATCCTTAGATAGTTTTTGACTTTGATCTTTCTGTTAATTTTAGATTTTGGATATGAACCTTCCCTACAACATTTTGCAATAGTTTGTTGCAATAAGCACTTTATCTACTTTGGTATCGTACAAAGTTCCCCCATACTTTGGTATCATACAAACTTCACCCATACTTTGGTATCGTACAAAGTTCCCCCATACTTTGGTATCATACAAACTTCACCCATACTTTGGTATCATACAAACTTCACCCATACTTTGGTATCGTACAAAGTTCCCCCATACTTTGGTATCATACAAACTTCACCCATACTTTGGTATCATACAAACTTCACCCATACTTTGGTATCATACAGACTTCACCCATACTTTGGTATCATACAAACTTCACCCATACTTTGGTATCATACAGACTTCACCCATACTTTGGTATCATACAAACTTCACCCATACTTTGGTATCATACAGACTTCACCCATACTTTGGTATCATACAAACTTCACCCATACTTTGGTATCGTACAAAGTTCCCCCATACTTTGGTATCATACAAACTTCACCCATACTTTGGTATCGTACAAAGTTCCCCCATACTTTGGTATCATACAGACTTCACCCATACTTTGGTATCATACAAACTTCACCCATACTTTGGTATCGTACAAAGTTCCCCCATACTTTGGTATCATACAAACTTCACCCATACTTTGGTATCATACAAACTTCACCCATACTTTGGTATCATACAAACTTCACCCATACTTTGGTATCGTACAAACTTCACCCATACTTTGGTATCATACAAACTTCACCCATACTTTGGTATCATACAAACTTCCCCCATACTTTGGTATCGTACAAACTTCCCCCATACTTTGGTATCATACAAACTTCACCCATACTTTGGTATCGTACAAAGTTCCCCCATACTTTGGTATCATACAAACTTCACCCATACTTTGGTATCATACAAACTTCACCCATACTTTGGTATCATACAAACTTCACCCATACTTTGGTATCGTACAAACTTCACCCATACTTTGGTATCATACAAACTTCACCCATACTTTGGTATCATACAAACTTCCCCCATACTTTGGTATCGTACAAACTTCCCCCATACTTTGGTATCATACAAACTTCACCCATACTTTGGTATCATACAAACTTCACCCATACTTTGGTATCATACAGACTTCACCCATACTTTGGTATCATACAAACTTCACCCATACTTTGGTATCATACAGACTTCACCCATACTTTGGTATCATACAAACTTCACCCATACTTTGGTATCATACAGACTTCACCCATACTTTGGTATCATACAAACTTCACCCATACTTTGGTATCGTACAAAGTTCCCCCATACTTTGGTATCATACAAACTTCACCCATACTTTGGTATCGTACAAAGTTCCCCCATACTTTGGTATCATACAGACTTCACCCATACTTTGGTATCATACAAACTTCACCCATACTTTGGTATCGTACAAAGTTCCCCCATACTTTGGTATCATACAAACTTCACCCATACTTTGGTATCATACAAACTTCACCCATACTTTGGTATCATACAAACTTCACCCATACTTTGGTATCGTACAAACTTCACCCATACTTTGGTATCATACAAACTTCACCCATACTTTGGTATCATACAAACTTCCCCCATACTTTGGTATCGTACAAACTTCCCCCATACTTTGGTATCATACAAACTTCACCCATACTTTGGTATCGTACAAAGTTCCCCCATACTTTGGTATCATACAAACTTCACCCATACTTTGGTATCATACAAACTTCACCCATACTTTGGTATCATACAAACTTCACCCATACTTTGGTATCGTACAAACTTCACCCATACTTTGGTATCATACAAACTTCACCCATACTTTGGTATCATACAAACTTCCCCCATACTTTGGTATCGTACAAACTTCCCCCATACTTTGGTATCATACAAACTTCACCCATACTTTGGTATCATACAAACTTCACCCATACTTTGGTATCATACAAACTTCACCCATACTTTGGTATCGTACAAACTTCACCCATACTTTGGTATCATACAAACTTCACCCATACTTTGGTATCGTACAAACTTCCCCCATACTTTGGTATCGTACAAACTTCCCCCATACTTTGGTATCATACAAACTTCACCCATACTTTGGTATCATACAAACTTCCCCCATACTTTGGTATCATACAAACTTCACCCATACTTTGGTATCATACAAACTTCACCCATACTTTGGTATCATACAAACTTCCCCCATACTTTGGTATCATACAAACTTCACCCATACTTTGGTATCATAGAATATATTGATTAATAGCCATCTAAAAACTAGTATTAATTATTATGCACAGCATAACAGACGTCCCCCGTCCTTCCATTGCCACTCTACCCAAAAATATAAATTTTAACGCACGTAGTTTTTTTTAATGATTTTTTCCGATTTTTTAGTATGAAGACGCAAACTTCAGATGGTGCCCTATTTTTGTGCAGAGTTCGGTTCCGAGAACACTCCCGCACAAAGCAGCTACTGAAGAAAGAAGAAGAAGAATAACTAGTACTAATTGCTATTTACAGCATAACAGATCCGTCCTCCCATTGCCACTGTGGTCTCAAATATAAATTTTTACGCAAGTAAGAATTTAAAAAAAAATTTTAATGATATTTTACGATTTTTTCAAATCAGACGGCTGCCATTTTGAAAATGGCGGCTAAAATTGGAGTTGTCCAGATTTTTTTTTTTCATTTTTTAAGAATTTTTTAAAACTTTTAAGGCGGTCATTTTGAAAATGGGGGCCACATGGGATTTTTTAGTATGACGAGGCACAACTTCATGCCTTATTTTTGTGCCAAGTTTGGTTTCAATCGATTGAGAAAACTCGCGCACAAAACAGCTACTGAAGAAAAAATAATAATAAAAGCGTAAACGGAGCAAAATTAATATGAAATAACTTCCCATTTTTAATGTATTGTCCTATCTATACGCTGTTGCGGAACGAAACCATTTTCACAATTTTGTACGATAATATTCGAATCAATACTGAGTTATGGCTGTATGGGTCAGAGAGTCTAGACCTAGAACAAAATACAGATATTTTCTTCAACGTTCAGAAATTTATTATTAATAGTAAAAGATTTGTAAATCCTTAGTCATATTAATTAACAATTATACATTTCTTTTTCTCTTCATCAAAGTTTTTTTTCTTCTTCTTCTTTTGTATTTCATCATTAGCATACACATTTATAAACCTTGAACATCGTATATCTTCTCTATTTTTTCTTCATCAAATTGTTTGGTTTTTAATTTATTTTTTTTTTTATTTCTTTCGTATTTCATCATCAAAATACACATTTGTATACCTTTATCATCGCGGATCTTTTCTATTTTTAATCAAATTTATTTAGTCATTTCAATTTGTCACTTATATTACACAAAGCACTTCCAAGTAGCATATGATTTTGTATAAATTGCAGGTATATTAATAAGGATACGGAATTTAACATAAGCCTGTCTTGTTTCCGAACCCTACATTTTCATTGCTTGTGATTATATGAATAAATGTTTAAACTAAAATTCATATATTCTCCCGACACCTCGTGCCACAGTTCGTACAAATTTGAAACCCAAAGACCTGCCGATAAACATTATGCAAGTGGGTTGTGTTTGATCTTTGTATCTACAAAGTTTTGGTCTGCACACTTTCCGGTTATCTATTCATTGTGAAACATTGGCAGTTATCGCGCTTTCAATATGACTTCGATAGCGAACAACTTATTAATTATAAATTAAAAATGAAATTCCTTAATTTTATAATCGGAAAACAGTTTTTATTTATAAAAAAATATTTCTATTTGAAATTGAAATCAGTTAATTTATAATTTATAACGTAACGCATAGTTACAATGTAGATACAGCTACGGGTACTTCTGGTTAAATTTCCATACACACATCACAAACATTTGAAAAAAGGCTGCAAGGCAACTAAATGTTCTAAAGCGGATAGGTAAACATTTAAATAGACTCGGCAAATTAACCATTTATCACTGTTTCATTATGTCAAATTTCAGCTACTATCCGCTTACCTGGCATTTTTGAGGAGAACAAAATACTAAAAAAAAGACAAAATTCAGAAACGCGCACTCATATGAAAAATTACTTGATTTGTTTGTTTGTTTAGTTGGGGTTTTACGCCGTTTTCAGCACATTTTGCTATTTCGCGGCGGCCAGTTTTTATTGGTGGAGGAAGCCGGAGTACCCGGAGAGAACCACCGACCTTCGGTAGGAAAATTGGCAATCCTTGTCAATTTAGACCCGCCACAGGTGAGATTCGAACTCGCAACCTCAACGTTGACAGGCTAGTGGTCATTAGTAGTCATGACGAAGTACCTAGACCACTCGGCCACCGACAAAATACGGTAAGAATTCTTTCAGATATGAGGCAGCAAGACTGTGGAACACACTGCCAAATGAGGCCAGAAATATGTCATCATTTGACCAGTTTAAAACTATATTTCTAACTCGTGTGGCGAACAAAAGTTTCTGCAGCACGTGTTAATATCAAACAGTGCTGCCTCATGCCTGAAATTATTCCTGCTTTAATTTATACTTAACAGCTATGCATGCTTAAATGGTTCTGTTTAGTGCTTTATAAATGCTTATGCTATTTTTAGTATACTTAATATTTTACAATTGCTTATGCTGTTTTAGTGCTGTTTGTGTGCTCTTTTATTATTAATGCTCAAATGTTTTTACTCAGTCTTAAAGATATGATTGTGTCTGTTTTATTTTCATGTGCTCCGGTTTTAACATGGCCTATTAAGTCTCCCAAACGAAGTGTGGGACTTGTAGATTTTGATTTGCGATTTTTATCGAACATTTTTTTTCTTCCTCTCCAATTTTGTTCGCTCGAGTTCTCAATAACCGTCATAGATATGGATCTGAGATTTTCCATGATGAAAGATCAATGTTTTTAAATGTGCATAATACTATTCATTTTTTGATGGGGGTCATTGAGACGTATAATAAGGAGTTCAAAGAGGCTATGGGTTTACTATAGGACCATATGGGAAAACAGAATTTCCATCGAAAAACTCTACGAGAGTGACCAATAACCATCTCATATTATATATTTTATTATACACCGTGGCTACACCTATTAATTGACATATACCCCTTTCCTCTAAGGGAGTCATCCCCACCCCCCAAAGTCGATAATTTTGAAAAAATTCATATGCAATTAAAATTCATAGCTTTAAATTATATATTTTATTATTCTCCGTAAAAAGATGCATTAAATGGCATGTACCTTAATATTTCAGTAAGGTGATCCTCACCCCCATAAATCAATAATGTCCAATTATCTCACAAACCGTTAAATCCCCACCCCTAAACCATATATTTTCTTATTCCCCATGATAAGACGCACCAAATGACACATACCTCGCTTACACAGGGGGTTATCACCACTCCCATCAAATCAATAATTGTCAATTATCTCATAAACCGTAAAAATCCCCACACCTGAACCATATATTTTCTTATTCCACCTGATAAGAAGCACCAAATAACATATACCTCGCTTCCCCAGGGTTTATCGCCACCTCATTTACCCAAGGGTTCATCCCCACCCCCTCAAAATTAGTCTTTAATTATCTCTTAAAGCATTGAAATCCCTGCCCTAAAATGATATATTTTCTGTTTCCCCATTATAAGACAAACAGATTGATAAAAACTTAACACCCCACAAAAGGGGGGGGGTCATTCTGGCCCCTCAAATCAATAATTTTCAATTATTTCAAAATCCATAAAAATGTCTATCCCTTTAACACGTTTTAATGCGCAATGTTCAAATCTCAAAAACCATTTAACTCCATACCCCATCACCACATATATTTCTAATTTCCTATAAGGAGACAATAAATGATTGTACACATTGCTCGGGGAATGTGGGTATTCCCTCGTAAAAAATCAACAAAAGACATTGAGATCCTTGGCCCTTAATTATAAACATTTTTATTTTTTGCGAAAAGCTCAGATATCCTCAGAGTTCTTGTCCCACCCCTTTAAACACTGGATGTATCATCAGTGTTTCTGAATAGCTTCGACACTGCTGGCCGGGATAATCATTATGCTCATGATAAGACCTGGTGAATGCATAATTGGTATTGCTCGCGGGGATAATTTGATATTCCCGGAAGATAATAAATTGTTATATATCATAAAAAATTTTCCATTAATATTTGACCGCCTCGGTGGTCTCGTGGTAGCGTGCTCGCCCCGAGTGCGGAAGGTCGCGGGTTCGATCCCCGGCCGGGTCAAACCAAAGACATTAAAATTGGTATTTGCTGCTTCTCCGCCAAGCACGCGGCATCTAGGAGTAAGAGCAAAGACTGGTCGGCTCGGAGTCAGTATAATGTGTCCGAGTGAGGTGATATGTCTTCCTGCGGACAGTTACCTCGTGGGCTAGCACATTAAAAATACGACTTAGCGTGTCGGTCTAGTACAAAGCAGGGATCATATTCATTATCATATCAACATGTTCTCGTCCTGATATGCACCTGGTTGCCACTGGACGTTAAACAATAATTCATCCATCCATCCATTAATATTTTATTCTAAACTGTATTGGTGTAACTTTTTTTAAATTTTTGTCCGATTTTTATGGGGCTTGTTTATTATGTTCCTTGCTGGGAACAAAATCAAGTTTCGATCTGTTTTGGTCTATATCTTTTTCAGATATAAGGTGACGCGCTAATTTTTGAAACATTTTAATTCTTCATCGAATTTGATGATTTTTTTAAATGAATCCTCACGCAAAACCAAACAAAAGTTGCTGCAGATATTTTTTTTTGTATCTTTCACCGTTTCCAAAATAAAAAGTTCATTGATGCTTACCCCATATCCTTACATATATATTTATATATATGTATATTGGATTTTGCCTCGCCCTTACGCAAATGAATGAAAACGAAAGAGAAAAACCATGTTGTAATTGACCCCAATGGGTAAAAGGTCGACAAGGTCACTTACTAAGAGAAGAACTTTTGTTTCAGGATGATATCTATCAAAAGATGACACTAATTTCGTTCTGCGATTTCACGGGTATGTTATAGCGTAATTTTTAAAACTGTAAACCCGTTCACCTCAAATTTAAATGTAAATACATGTATATTTTTGTTAACCAGTTAAGTTCATTTTTACAGGGTATTGCTCCTGGCCAGGGTTCATGACTGTCCAATTGTTTTTTTTCTTTTTTGTAGGTGTTGATATTTTAAAAAGAAATTAAGAGTTGTCTTTCTTTATAGATAGATTTAATTTTATTGTTTGAATATATATGCAACTTAGATATTTCTTATTATTAACGTGGTGTTTTATCTTTTAATTATTTTATTTTCTGTCCTTATATCATATTGTAGATTAAATACAATATTGATACAAGGAAGACATTAATGTATCAGACATAATATGTAATAATAATTGGTTATAAATTAACAAAATTTCTTGTTGTGTTGCAATTGATCATTTTATATAAATTTGATTCGGACTACACTGACTTGATGTTTGGAAGGACTTATCAGGGCAAGTAAGAAGTCTTTTTCATTATTTTTATTTAATGAAACCGAATGCATTTTATAACAGCATACAATAAAATCAGTTCTCGTAAACGGTTCAGAAATATTGGGATATATCTCTGTCAATGCAGCATGTCGACAAGCAAAAGTTGATCAAATGGGACATTGTATGACTGTAAAAATCGGGAATTTCAAATACCCATATCACGATTTTCAAGTAACCTCTCCATTAAGTATGCATAAACTTTATAGGAACAATTTCCCAATTTTAGTCTCTGAAAAACATGCAAATAATTTATTGAATACGATGTAAGGCATTCGAGATATCAGTTACTTCGTTTGGGAGACTTCGTAAAAGTTCACATTTACAGTTATTACTCGTTAATATTGCTTTTATTTTGCTTGTCGTGTATATATGTTATAGTCGGTTTAAAGAACTAATATAGCTCATGTTATTTGTTGTATGTATATATGTATCGACTTTAAATAAAATTTACTTACTTACTTACTTATTTACTTACTTACGGGTAATAGAAAAGGGGATGAAAGATTCTGTCTGTTTCAAACCAAATTCAAACACATTAGATATTATGTTAAATAAATGGGAGTCTTATATAAGAATTACACAGGTCATTGTTGAAGGTCTTAAAACGACTATCAGTGTAATAGATAACAAGAAAAATAAATGGAAATGGTGAGCTGTCAAAAGGGGCGTAAAACGACTAAAATGTATGAAATACACAAGTTGAACAAAACCAAATATAAAATCGTAAAAAAAACAACAACAAACTAAAAAGTTAAAAATACTCAACGTTTCGACCAATATGGTCTTGATCACGAGTATGTAAAAAATAAAAATAAAAAGGTGTTGACTTCTTTGAAACCCAGAGCAAGACTAAGTCCGTACATAAAATGTAAACAAAAACAAAAAAATATTTGACGTGGGTGTCTTCAGTAAAAAGTACTTTATAGAAAATACATAAATGGCAAGGTAGATAGTAAAACTATATAGTAAAAATAAGTAAAATAATATATTGACGTTGTGATGTATAGAAAATGTACCATATATAAGATAACTGTACCGCAAAAAGTTAGTGTGCATACTTAATAAATGAATTGAAATTAAGAATTTTTTACATTAATTTCACGGGGTCGGAGTGTCCCCAGGCTAAAAATTATTTTCTGCTCAAGGCGTTGTCTGTATTTTCTTCCTCCGTTAACTGTCCTTAAAACGGTTACGCGGACGTCTGAAGAGCTGTGACCAGGCAATCGAAAGTGATTGCCAACTGGACAATCAGTTCCATTCTTTATAGAACGCAAGTGTTCTGCAAAGCGGTCACCAAGGCGACGACATGTCTTTCCGATATATACCTTATCACAATTCGTACAGACGATTGCGTAAACCAAATTATTATCGGTACAGATATACCCATTTTGAATTATGTATTTGTTGTCAGGGCCCAAGATTTCTTTATTTTCCATGGTGTAGCGGCATGTCACACATCTGGACCTTTTACATGGCCTGGTTCCCCGGTAGTCAGTTTTTTCTGAGGTAATGTTCGACTTGATTGAACTACTGACTAAGTGGTTTTTTTAGACTTTTCCCCTTACGGTAAGCAGTGATGGGAACAGCCTCAAAAATTTCGCACATCAACGGATCTTTCATCACTATGTTGTTAAAATTGTTCATTAGGATGTTACGGATGGCGACATTATGGGGATGGTAAGTAAGGACCAGTGGAACACGTTTGTTGTTCGTGTAATATAAGGATCAGTTTCCACGTGTATATAAACTTTACCGTAAATCCATAGGGAACATGCATTATTTACCTATTTTTCTTACAATTGTGAGAAGGAATATCTCATGAGATTTATTATTCAACTTGTTTGTGTAATGCCGATTTTCTCTGAATTTCTTCAGTTTTGTGTTCCTTCAGTAATTATCTTGAATGTGTCTAGTATTTGAATTAGTGCTAGCACTATATATATACATATATATCATGTGTTTGATTTGGGCATGTCAGAAAAACTACCACTAGTTAAATTCAAAGATGTATTGTAAACTCTACGTATAATTAATAAAGCGCTTTGATACAACCGCAGCACATTAACAAGTCAAAAATTGTGGACGCACTATTTCGCTTCATAAAGTACACCACAAAAGTGCAAGTTTAATATGTGAACGTAATATATACGATACTCATTCATTTTCAATGTATGCTTTTTATTTCTATACAGTTTTGCCATGTACCATAATTATGTAAATGCAAATTAATGTTTTCTGTTTTGTTACGAATCACAATTTGTCTAAAATCAACAAAGACCCAATGAAACAACATCTGATACAAAATTTTAATAACACTTTTAGATATTTGGATAATATTTTGGCTGTCAATAATGACGACTTCAGTACGTACACTAAAGATTTATCCTGTTGAACTTACTTTAAATAAAGCTAATACTAACAATGAACACTGCCCTTTCCTGGATCTTGATATCTATATCTCCAACTGGAAGATTATATATATTACTATAATTTTTGATACGACAGATGATTTTTCATTTCCTATTGTTAATTATCCGTTTTTAGATGGAGACGTTCCCTTGGCACCATCGTATTGTATTTATATATCTCAACTTGTTCGATTCGCCCGTGTATGTAACAACGTATTTGATTTTAACGAAAGAAATCTCTATATTACTGAAAAATTATTACACCAGGGATTTCGATATCACATACTGGTCAAAACTTTTACTAAATTTTATCATCGGTACAAGGACTTCATTCGTAAATATAAACCAGCGTGCATACCTTATATGTTCCGGTATTTCACAACCCATCTTTTATGGTAATATTCTATACAAAGCACAAACATGTTGTCATTCACCTGAAAAGCTAACCAAACGTTTAAACAGACTTATCCACAAGGGATATAGTTATGATACTGTTGTCAAGTCATTAAAGATGGCATTTTTGGAATTAATATTGATTCATGCATAGGGTCTTTGCATCGGAAATAAACACATTTATTCTAAAACCAGTTGTTGGCATGATACGGGTTATGTTCTTCTCGTATACTTTGGCATGATAATTAACCCCTAACGGGAGGGATTGTGGCTGATTTTCTATATGATATAGACATAATCTTTCATTGAGGTCTGGAGCTGGCATGCCATTAAGTGTTAGTGGTCCTTTTTTAATATATATTGATCATTGTCCTTTTGCTTAGTTCCTTCTGTTACTTTTTTTAACATCGGATATATGTAGATGCGCAATGGGGCTTTATAATTTCAATTTTCTAAAACTGGGGTTTACAGGAGTGTCGAATTTCGAAAATTTAAGCTTGTGACCTAAACTTCTTTTTTCATTTTTTAAATGTATGCATTTTATTTCTTTAGAGTATTGTAATCATATGTAGATGCGCAATAAATTCAAAACTTGGGGCCCACAGGGGTCGAATTTCCAAAATTATGATCTAAACTTTTTGTAGTTTTTTGGCTTGAGTATTTTTTTTTCGTTTTTGATATTTTGTTTTAAACACATATTTTCGAAGACTGGTTTAAAGGATCTTTTTATAAATTTTTTTATTGTTACATTGTATCAAGCAAAAGATTGTTATTTACGATTAAACCATGTTGACAAAGTGTCTGCTAATAAAATTGTTTACAAAGATTTATGGATATCAAACATCATTTCAGCTACATTGTAGGAGCTTGATTTTGATAATGTCAAATATCATACTGGCATTTATATTGAGATATTTGACTAAACGAACTTTAAGCTTATATAAATCTGAATACATGTGTATCGTTTTTCTGTAATAAGTTCGACAATAGAAATAACAAATATCATGAAGTTGGACCTAAATAGCTGAGTAAGTATACACATATTGACTGTGTATGAGGAGAATAGTAAGTTTATTGTCCCCGAGATATCAACTATTACCCCGCATCGGGGTAATAGTTGGGATCTCAGGGACTATAAACTCACTTTTCCACGAACATGCTGTCAATAAGTGCTAAAAAATATTATACCGAAAGAAAATTTACCAGTGATTTATTTCCAGTATTATTTACAATTTTTCGCGTTGTCTTATAATATATCTTGTAAATCCCTCTCGGACAGAGAATCAAATCGCTCCTCACTGGAGGCAGCCGCTGTTGTCTGTTTTCAAATTTTTACTTTACGATGAGATAAAACTAGAGGTATCCGAAAGAAATTTCGCAGGAAAGCGCTTGATGATAGTCCTGTAGATTAAAATTTTTAACTCACAAGGACTGATCTTTTTCCTACGGAAGGCTTGTAGTCTGTTTCGCCAGTTTCTTCATACGATAAAAACCAGCGGCGTAGCTAACCATGTTTTGATGTGGAAGCACAGAAGTAAAATGATACAATGTTCAGGCCAAATTACATAGTGCAAAGGAGGAAGGGGGTTGTTAATGGTTTTTAAAAATAAAAGTTAAGAATGTAGTCATTTTATTTTCAATTATCAGGATTCAGTTATCAGTTTATGCATTTTGAATGCTTTCCTTTGAAAAAAAAACTCATTGTACGTCTGATTGCATTTTATCAAGTCCTGTAAAAGTCACCGTCGATAATAAAATTTTTAAAAAAAGTAATGATACGATGACTTCAGACTTTTAACAACATGTCCCCCCCCCCTTTTCAACAATGTTTGTAGTAGCAGAATATCCCGCTTTATGAAATCACTGTAATCATGAGAAGCCCCAGAATAGAAACAGAGTAGTAAAAATTCTATACCACTGGTTTGCTAGAGTTGCTATTTATGTACCGGTATGAGTAAATTCAGGCTCATGACGTAAGTATGGACTTTTTCTTATCGTTTTCCCTTCAAATCATTCATCGTCTCAGTATTCTTCTGGTCGATATTTCGTATGATCTTCTGGCTGATTCTTGTAGTAAAGACAATTGTCATAAAATACTAAAAAAATGTTTTTGAAAAGAAGCTATTTTGTTTATTTCGACAAAATAACTTAGTAAAAGGCCACTTTGTCATATGATTGTTTTTGCAAATTTTTGAAAGCGATGTGAGAAAATTGAAAAGCCAATCAATAAGCCATATACAAAGACAACAACAACAAAGGAACAGAATCAAGAAAGTGGACACGGAAGTGTGAAAATTTTTCAAACTATGACTATTGTTACAAAATGAGTATTTACTAAGTAAATTAACACAGTAACAATTGACTTGAAATGTATAGAAGTATATTCTTCCATAGAGTGTAGAATGTTTTCGAAATCACGGACGCATCAGTATAAATATCCAGGATTAAGGAACTGATGAAATAATCGACTTTTAAACTAAATATGTATGTTGCTAAACAGCTCATACGAAAATATAATACAAAGAATATGAGCCGTTAAAAGGCAACTTTTAATATACGGATTCTTGCTCGGTTTAAGAAATTCAACATCTTTTTTATTTCTACCTGCTCGTGAACAAAGCCATATTACCCAATAGGCCAAGTGAGCTTATGTAATCACTTTGAGGCCGTCGGCCTCGGTTGTTCAAAGTTGTGGGAAAGGGTTTTTTTGTCATTTGCTCCGGAACTAATGGGCAAATTGTAACATTAGTTGACAGGAATTATGTATGGAAGGACCTCTACCAACTTTCAACTTTTGGTTCTGGTTGAATGAACAACATAGCCGCCAGAGGCCATCTTTGATTTTTTATTTTAAAAAATATTCTCCTCTGAAAGTACATTATGAAATGTTTTGAAACTTTGCAGGATTGATGACAACAATACTCTCTTTCCACTTTTGATTGAGATTCATCACTCAACCGACGGCTACGCCTGTTCAAAGATTCCATTTAAACCATATGGGAAAAGACTTTTTTGTCAATTTCTCAGGACCTAATGGGCAAATGGAAACCAAATGGGAAAATACTTTTTTGTCATTTTCTCAGGACCTAATGGGCAGATGGAAACTAAAGTTGACAGGAATGATGTATGGAACCACCTTTGGTTTCGGATGGAAGAACAAAATTGGCACCAATGGCCATCTTTGATTTTTATGGGAAATTTTTCAAAACTCTTCTGCTCTGAAACTACATTATGAAATGTTTTGAAACCTTGCATGATCGATGATAACATGTCTACAAACAGTCCACTTTAGGTTGAAATTCATATTCTAAACCAACGGCTGCGGCAGTTCAAAGTTTCCATTGAAACTATATGGGAAAAGGCTATTTGTCAATTGCTCAGTAACTAATGGCAGATTGTAACCAAAAGGAATGATGCATGGAAAGACCTCTAGCAACTTTCAACCAGATGAATGTACAACATGTGCGGCTAGAGACCAGCTTCAATTTTGGACGATTTTAAAAACTCTGCTGCTCTGAAACTGCATTATGAAATATTTTGAAACCTTGCAGGATTGATGACAACAATGCCCTCTACAAAAACATTCCGCTTTAGGTTGAGATTCATCTCCTCAACCGACGGCTGCGGCTGTTTAAAGTTTCCATTGAAAATATATGGAAAAGACTGTTTGTCAATTACTCAGTAACTAATGGGCAGATTGTAACCAAAGGAATGATGTATGGAAAGACCTCTAGCAACTTTCAACCAGATGAATAAACAACATGGCGGCTAGAGGCCAGCTTTAATTTTATTGGCCAATTTTCAAAAATCTCCACCTCTGAAAGTACATTATGAAATGATCTACAAAAGATCTAGTTTTTATTGAGATTCATCCACTCAACTGACTGGTGCGGTTGTTCAAAGTTTCCATTGAATTCATATGGGAAAGGGTTTGTTTTGTCATTTGCAAAGTTGGCAGGAATGACGTTTGTAAGGACATCTACCAACTCTATACCTGTTGGGTGAATAACATGGCTGTCAGGGGCCATCTTTGATTTTGATTGGCCAATTTTCAAAAATCTTCTCGACTGAAATCGTATCGTGAAATGTTTTGAAACTTTGCAGGATTGATGAAGACAGTATCTCCTACAAACAATCCACTTTTTGTTAAGATTCATCTGATCAACAGACGGTTGAAAGTTTCCATTGAATCCATATAGGAAAATATTGTTTTTTGTAATTTGCGCAGGAACTAATGAACATACTGTAACCAAAGTTGGCAGGAATCTCATATGGAAGGACAGATGCAAATGATCCACTTTTTTAGGTCAAAGGTCATATATCAAGGTTACTTTGACATTTTGCGTTTCTTTAAAAGCCTTGTGGATACAAAAGAGCTCATATTTTATAATCGCCTAATAAAGGCCAGGTGAGCAATACAGGCTCAAGTGAGCCTCTGGTGTTTTGTTGTATTATTGTTCGCATTTAGTTTTGTTCGGCTTTTGTATTTTATAGGTTTTAGTTGTTCTAGATATGCCCTTTTAATGGCTTACCAATTCCATTTTTTGACAACAAAGAAGTGGGGCCATTTTCCCTTGCATTTATTTCACTTCTAGGGCCATTTTCAAAACGTCGACTAAAACTTTTTTTTTCAAAATTTGTTGAGGCATAGTCGCGTATGTGGTCTCTAAGGATTTGCTAATAATAACTAACAAAAAATTCTAGATACCTCATTAACTTGATAATATTTTTGTTTGCTAACACAAGAATGCATTGCATACGATCGTTTACGATGAAAAGCAGGTAAATATTTAAGATTTAAAAAATCAATGGCTATGAGTGAAAGAAATACATGGGAAAGTGGTCCTATTCCTTTCCTATACCCAATTGGAGATAACAATGATAACTCTTTTCACTATAGTTAGAATAATAATGATATAGTTTTATAATAGGTTACAGTTAAAAAATATTTTCCGTTGGTACTCGAAGCCAAACGATGGAAATGCAAAGATCATGAAAACATCAATCAGAAACTGTCAACGTCTTGAAATAAACTCAGAAGAAGTAAATGTTTTGCCTGGTCTTGTACGGTGTACCCGTACCAAGATTGCTGTTAAAATTCTTTTAATCAGACTCACAGGGAAACTTGTTACGATATGTTTTTTTATGGAAATAAAAAACAGTAACAAAAACATGTTTACCAGTAATTTCATATCACAAATATTTGTTTAGCGACTTAAGAAAAAGTTCAAAATCGTAAAATTTTGTAACATCTGTCGGTAAGATTCAACTGTGAAGATGGTATTTACATCTAAGTGTTGTTTTTGTTAGATTAGGTAAATAATTTATTTTTGTGACATTTGAAAAGATAGAGGACATTTATCGTATGTCTCCTACAATGAAGAGAAAAACTGAACAAATCCGTAAATACACGAAAGCTAAAGATGTACTATAGCATAATTTATCATACCGCTAGTGCAAAACAAAATTTACAACGTCAATATTAAAATGATATTTTAAAAGAATATGCTATGCTACCAGTTTTGATGCATCTGATAATAATATGTACTCACTTGTAGTATAGCTTGTTCAGTAGTACACATTTTTGAAGCACAACATACAAATATTTCGCTGAATAACGAGTCTTAAGTAGTGTCTAAGATCGTCATGTTAGAATATATTCCAGAAGTAATAATCCTAAACGACAGAATAGATTCTGAGATCAAATTCGAAAAGCACGACGTCTTAAAAGATAAATTAAAAAATGAATTTTTACCATTATTTTTTTCCAATTTATTTATTTTAATTTTGCCTATTCATCATGCTTTAAATTACAAATGTATATTGATTATTTTCGTTTTATCTACTAGCACATTCAGCAAGTCATTGATGGTTTTTTTTTCAAAATGTTTACTATATTTTCGCAGACCTGTTTTTCTGTTGTTTATTTCGACAAACTTAATAACAAAATATCACAGTTATCCAACAGTGTTAATTGTTCAAAAAAATATTGTGTGTATTTTTTTCAATAACTTCAATAATACGAAGTTGAAAGAAGGTCTAGTCTGTTAATCATTAATGGGTGATAGGAGTGGAACAGGAAACAAAGAAAAACCTATTTTGACTGCCACTGTAAAAAGGTTGGGTGGTTGGGAAGGGTCTGATAAATTAGCATTATGTAACGGATATTAGCCTACCCTTTCTCGAAAACCACAGAAGGGTTCTTTAGCGTGCAGGCAGCGTGGCATTCTCCAAACATTGCCCACTATGGCCTGTGGTCAGGCACCCCCCCCCCCCCCCCAGGTCTCCCTTATCCACAACCTAGGAACGCTAGTCAGCCCTTCCGTGATCCATCACAGGTACCTAGCAGAAGTAAATGAAGATTACGGATTTTATTTGAAAGAGTAAAACAACTTTTATGTAATTTATCTAAACATTCTATGTAAAATTGTCAATCTTTCAATCTTCTATGGAAACTTTATGTTGATTTTTGATAAAGTGAGAAACATATCATGTAAAAACAGTGTCAGTCAGTTATATTTTTCTCTTAATCTTACCCCACCTTAACTTGCATATAAAAAGGTATCTACCGTCCTGAATTTTCCATCTCAATTGCTAAAATATCAATTTTCAACATTTTTATTGGTCATCTTTGACAGTCTGTAATTGGAATAAATTCATTTCAGTAATTTAAAAATTCTGCCAAGACTCTAAGATTTCCATAGATACCAATGTTATTCAAAATACTAATTAATTTGCATAAAAACTGAGCGGCGCAAGGAACTATGTTGTTCTATAAGGGGATTTCCCCTAATTTAAGTGAATAAAAACAATGAAAGAGCGATAACTCAAGGATAAAATACAGTTATATAATGTTCATTTATACAGTGTCGTAAATTCTAGGCGGAATTCTTTTAACTCGATTAATTAAACATGAAAACTTAAAGCGATTTCAGCCATTCGGGTATTTCTTTTCGTAGAGGGGCCTGATTTTACGCGATAAATAAACTTCTTCACTTGACACACCAAAGAAACCAAAACTATTATTAGAATCGTTGATATTTTTTGTTTCCTTTAAAACAATATAGTTCACACGGGTCTTTTAATATTACCCTGGGTATAGTTCAAGTGGTCTGGTTTCGGTCTTGCAGAATAATTGAGAAAAGCGGGGAGAAAGACAACCATTTAAGTGATTGTAGTACGGAGGCTGTGGTAATGAGTGCAATGATTTAAACTTTATTCTTAAAAATGATAACCAGTAAACAAAAAATTGATTCGTTGAACAAAGATTTTGACTCCCAGCGCCTTTCGAAAAGTAGATTTTTCTCAATTACTAAACAGTGAATTAATGCACGTACATGTAATAAAATTACTCGGGCATCAGTCGGGGACTTCCCTTCCCATAATTCAAATTTCGAAGTCTCTGTTCATTTAATTGTGCAAGTAAACAATTTCAATAGTTTAAAAACAACGAAATATCAATTGACACATATTAAGTCAAATTATCAATTCAGTTGCAACTGAATTACGTTATTTTGTACAAATTTTTAAAGTGATAATGAAATATAGAAATAAACATAGAATAAAATTATCAACTCCCACACCAGCCAAACCTTTACTCCTACCAACTTTTTCTCTTTCCCTTTTTTCCATTAACTCCCATGGTATAGGTTATTTCTAACCAGCCAATCCTAAACTCCTGCCAACTCTTTATCTTCCCTCTTTTTCTATAAACTCCCACGGTATTTATTTCTAACCAGCCAAACATTTACTCCTACCAACTCTTTCTCTTTCCCTTTTTCTAGTAACTCCCATAGTATAAGTTATTTCTAACCAGCCAATCTTAAACTCCTACCAACTCTTTCTCTTTCCTCTTTTTCTATCACTTCCCACAATTTGTATTTATTTCTAACAGGCCAAACTTTACTGCTTCCAACTCTTTCTCACTCCTTTTTTCTAACAACCCCCACAGTATATATTCATTTCTAACCAGCCAATCCTTTACTGCTACCAACTATTTCTCTTTGCACAGTGTGTATTTATTTCTAACCAGCCAATCCTTTACTGCTACCAACTATTTCTCTTTGCACAGTGTGTATTCATTTCTAACCAGCCAATCCTTTACTGCTACTAACTATTTCTCTTTGCACAGTATGTATTTATTTCTAACCAGCCAATCCTTTACTGCTACCAACTATTTCTCTTTGCACAGTGTGTATTTATTTCTAACCAGCCAATCCTTTACTGCTACCAACTATTTCTCTTTGCACAGTGTGTATTTATTTCTAACCAGCCAATCCTTTACTGCTACCAATTATTTCTCTTTGCACAGTATGTATTTATTTCTAACCAGCCAATCCTTTACTGCTACCAACTATTTCTCTTTGCACAGTATGTATTTATTTCTAGGCAGCCAATCCTTTACTGCTACCAACTATTTCTCTTTGCACAGTATGTATTTATTTCTAACCAGCCAATCCTTTACTGCTACCAACTATTTCTCTTTGCACAGTGTGTATTTATTTCTAACCAGCCAATCCTTTACTGCTACCAACTATTTCTCTTTGCAGAGTATGTATTTATTTCTAACCAGCCAATCCTTTACTGCTACCAACTATTTCTCTTTGCACAGTATGTATTTATTTCTAACCAGCCAATCCTTTACTGCTACCAACTATTTCTCTTTGCACAGTATGTATTTATTTCTAGGCAGCCAATCCTTTACTGCTACCAACTATTTCTCTTTGCACAGTATGTATTTATTTCTAACCAGCCAATCCTTTACTGCTACCAACTATTTCTCTTTGCACAGTGTGTATTTATTTCTAACCAGCCAATCCTTTACTGCTACCAACTATTTCTCTTTGCAGAGTATGTATTTATTTCTAACCAGCCAATCCTTTACTGCTACCAACTATTTCTCTTTGCACAGTATGTATTTATTTCTAACCAGCTAATCCTTTACTGCTACCAACTATTTCTCTTTGCACAGTATGTATTTATTTCTAACCAGCCAATCCTTTACTGCTACCAACTATTTCTCTTTGCACAGTATGTATTTATTTCTAACCAGCCAATCCTTTACTGCTACCAACTATTTCTCTTTGCACAGTATGTATTTATTTCTAACCAGCCAATCCTTTACTGCTACCAACTATTTCTCTTTGCACAGTATGTATTTATTTCTAGGCAGCCAATCCTTTACTGCTACCAACTATTTCTCTTTGCACAGTATGTATTTATTTCTAACCAGCCAATCCTTTACTGCTACCAACTATTTCTCTTTGCACAGTGTGTATTTATTTCTAACCAGCCAATCCTTTACTGCTACCAACTATTTCTCTTTGCAGAGTATGTATTTATTTCTAACCAGCCAATCCTTTACTGCTACCAACTATTTCTCTTTGCACAGTATGTATTTATTTCTAACCAGCCAATCCTTTACTGCTACCAACTATTTCTCTTTGCACAGTATGTATTTATTTCTAACCAGCCAATCCTTTACTGCTACCAACTATTTCTCTTTGCACAGTATGTATTTATTTCTAACCAGCCAATCCTTTACTGCTACCAACTATTTCTCTTTGCACAGTGTGTATTTATTTCTAACCAGCCAATCCTTTACTGCTACCAACTATTTCTCTTTGCACAGTATGTATTTATTTCTAGGCAGCCAAATATTCAAAGAGTCATGATATACATATGAATATCGTTACTGTTTCTGTTTTTTTTTTTAAGTGGGCTTGATCAAAATACTATTTCTACAACCTCGTGTATATCATGATTCTTTGAATAATAAACTACAACCATTGTACAACTTTTGGAATTAGAACTAGTATCTCCCTCATCCAAAGATCTATAAGCATTCTGCTTTTTTTGTTATTTGAGCATTTCTTTTATCTCCTCTACGACGTTTGTGGTCATCATTGTTTAAGTTGTAACTGATAAAACATAATTTATCTATGGGAACAGCCATTTTATTAGAGTTGTGGATTGGAATTAAGGAATTCAGTGAAAAACAACGATTCTATTTTTTGATGAAAAAAATTGGAAGGATTTAATATTACCTGGAATCAAAAAATGTATATTTTTTAAAACGGTAGGCATCGAGGACGATTTTTTTTCATCACTTCAAATGGAAAACAGAGAACTGGCACTACGACATTTTTATTTCAAATAATACAATAACAAAATTATATATATAACAACTTTCTCATGAAATTTTTAACAATAATTTGCTTTACGACAACAATATGATATTAAACAATGAAAGCGTTTCGTTTCTTTTAACATAGAAAAAGCATTACAATGTATATGAACTGAAGAAATAAGAAACCCGTCTTTGATTTAGTAATACAAATAAATTTCATTAAATTAATCCATTGCGAGCTGTTATTACCATGCTAAAAGTATCCTCATTTATATTTGGAGACAAAATTAAGTAAAACAAATTATTTTGCACGTTATTTTTCATGGATAAATAGGAGGAATGATGAAGTAACAAATTAATGCTAAGATACACAGCACTTTCACAGTTACTTTGACAGGCTGACTTCTTATAATTCTTACAATTTACTTTAATTAACATCTAAATAATATTCCGTCATTATTTCAGAGGGGGCATACGGAAACTATCTAATACGCACTGCATTGTGATAAATTTTAAACATTTTTACAATAAGAAAAAACACCAGAGATTTATAACAGTGTGTTTAAACATTCATAAAATCTGCCATTGAAGTTAAAATATATTTACTTAAAAAGAGCTATTTTTATGAAGCAAATATACAAAAAACAATAAAAAATATTTCAATTATAAATTTTAGATGAAAAAACACTACAATAGCAAGCTGTCAGCTTTCGTAGTAATAAAAAGTCATTATGGAATGTTTGTCACTATTGCTGCTGTAAGCATGTCACGTGCTTGCTTCCTTTTTTGTCGGTGGGGGTGATACACTGTCCACATTCGCTGAATGTTCTTTTGCCTTTAATCGCAACTTGTCAATACTTGATCTGCGCATGTCCAACGATTCCGTCTCGTACGTCAGACGAGGTGCTGTTTGTGATGTCGGTAGTCTCTGAACTCCTCCTCCACCTAAAAATATTCCCGGAAGACCAAATGCGTTTGGATTCATAGAGTGATGTGCGAACAAACCTCCGAATGGAATTTTTCCTTGCATGTAATATGCTGCCAGATTAAGATTGCCCTGATGCATGGCCATCATTGGGTTTACGCCTGTAAGATGTGACATGCGATTAGACCAAAATAGTTCCGGTGAAGTTGGATAACCCAAACTAAGTTGACTATTTGGGTGTTCTCCGTAGCCATTTGTTGCTTCGCCTTGTAAGAAGTTTGGACTTTCCCTGCCTAATGCTTTTTCCCGCTTTCTCCATTTTGCTCGTCTGTTCTGAAACCAAACCTGAAAATAAAAAGGTTAAATTTTTAATTGAAATGAAGCCTAATTTTATTTTTTCTAATGAAAAAATTCTTATAAATTTAATATGTTTATTTGATTTAGTTGTGTTTCCACCTCTCAGAAAACTAATTCGAGTCAGTGGGGTATCTCTACATACATTGTCAAATACCGAGCAAAAAGCATCAACAACTCGTATAATCTAGTACATGATTTTCGATGTCCAAAAGAAATGAATATGTTGTACCATAATGCCATACTTAAAACTATATCAAATGTTCTAAAAGATGTTAACTTCTCTGTTCGATCTTAAATTGTCTTAAGATTTATAAATTGATTCTTTATCAGTTTTTGATCACATTTTCCATCTGATTTCATACTTGAAATGAAATGAAAACTCGGTAATTCATCCAGAGGAAGTAGACAATTTATTTCAAATTATTTCTGTAATAGACAAAAAGTCCAATATGATTGAAAACAAACAGTCTGTAATAATTTTATAAATTTTTTATTGATCCAATGATCTTTCAGATTTTGTAGAAGCTTGCAAACGCTCTAAGTCTGTTGTTAAAAAGATATAGCCATAATTATTTCAAAAATTAAATCACGTCTTTCATTTCTTTTGCTCATTGCCAAGAACAATCTTGTCTTTTCATTTATTTTGAATTGTTAAGTAAAGCGCTCAAGCGAACACGAAAACGTCATTTCATATCAAACCAGTTAATATCTTGTATTTACACATTTCGTTGCCAAGGAGCATTTATTTATTAGGAAACATTTGATTTTAGGCTAAATTTGCCACTTTATAGAAAATAATTTCCTTCTAAGTAATTTTTTGATCAAGAAATTGTTTTTATTCCGAAAATTACAAACCGGAGGGCCATACTTGAAACAATTTGTGATGGAGGATAGCTAATATCTTCTTTATTGAAAAGTGCAAACAGCGTTGCAATTGTAATTAAATCTTGTGGCTGATGGCAAACATATATCCCTTTCTTTAAAGTTTAATAACGTTCATTCTCTAGACCTCTTTACGGCTAATGTGCAAATTTATTTGTTTATAAAGCTTTTATTGAAAGCTTGAGGGGTAATTCTTTCAAGTGTTAAACGGACTACTTTGTTTGAGCAGAAAATAATGAAACTTCTATTTAGCAATTTTCCGTTCGATTAAAAAGTCCTATTATAAGTTTTTTGTTCCTTGTGATTCAAACGGTCGCCACGTTCGAACAGACTTGTTCTTATAGCATTTCTTTTTCATTTTTCTATCTTTGATTCAACATTCTTCAATCATATAAGTATTATGAATTTGTTTAATTAAAAATGAAGAAAGTCATTATTTCAATCAGACTAGTGTCTACTGTCCTTTAAATCAGTTCATCTTCAACCCTGTCTTTTAAAGGACTATATAATTTTCTCTCTTTCAGAAAAGCTTTACTGGCGGCATTTTAATAGATTTCTTATGATACATATTTTAAAACCATTTATTAAGTCAAATACGAGTTATTAATGGATTTAAATAATAAATAGTTACAAAAACGAGATATTTTGTATCGAACAATTAACAAGAAACTTATTCTATATTTTTTCAATAAAGAATAGTTATTATATTTTTTACCACAGAAATGAGCTGTTACCATTTAACAATAACTTTAATATGTTATATCTTTTGTGTTCCCTAGTTTATTAAATGGTTTTTACTAACTTTATGCATTTAACAACTATTAACTAAATTGTTTATGTGGAAATGAGACTCAAATAATCAGCTTACTAGTCGTTTTAGAATGTAAAAATGTTCTGGAAGACTTTCTTTCAAAATAGCTTTGGAAATGAATTTAGGGACAACTATATCAGTTTTATGGGGAGTCAACGATGGAATAAGTTAACAAACTAAAGATCCAAACTATCAGGCACAGCATTTTTGAGGTGAATAATATCAAGGACAAAACATTATCAAACAGCAGTTGATTTGTAAAAATTCGAGTACACACAAACACAACGGCAAAAAAATTCACATATCGTGTTACAAGATACATATAGTTTATCACACAATAATACCAAAACTATTAAATTTTTCTAGGGAGGCAACAATGGAATATAAGTTAACAAAACCAGGATCCAAACTTTGGGAAATGTGCACATCTTGTGCATCAAAATTGGTATCAAAGAATTTATTTTTAACCACTGAGTCGATACCACTACTGGTGGACTCCAAGTCCCCGATAGTATCCGGAGCTCAGTTGCTAGTATTTCTATACAAGCCCGAAATTGATACTTTAAATTTACTGCTACAAAAATTGTAAATTTTGCAAGAACTAAGGAATATCTCCTTCGTGCATAACTCTGTCCTTAGATGGTTTTGGTCGTTTTGGCATTTTTGAATTTCCTCTTCAACCTTTGTATTATTGTTTTGTCTTCAACCTTTGTATTATTGTTTTGTCTTCAACCTTTGTATTATTGTTTTGTCTTCAACCTTTGTATTATTATTTTGGTTCTAAACATTTTAGGCATTGAGAATAACTGATGAGACGTAAATCTACGAAATGTGCACATCTTTTGCATCAAAACTGATATTAAAGAATTGTTTTGACAGCGAATGGAATTTTCCTATTGGGAGCCGGAAAGCCCGAAAGCCCGAAAGCCCGAAAGCCCGACCGCCGTCAAACCTCCCTAAAGACCGCCATATCTCTCCAAACTATTAGTAGGATTTTTTTTTGTGTTCAAAAATACAGTAAAAATCGTTCAGTGTGATTATTTTGTATGATATGCGTATGGTTCACAGTGGGATGATTTTGCAAATTTAAAATCATTAATATTACGCATCAGGACATCTCGACCAAATTAGAAAGTGCTAATAGGAAAATGGGTGTGAATTCTTTACGTACGTCACGATTTCCCAAAATATCATTTATTTGTGTTAGTTTTAAGTATTTCAGTTCTTCAGCATTTGTTGTTGTTAATTGTGTTAGCAGTGTCAATTAACAAGTATTCTATACATGTTACAAACTAGACCAAAAAAAAGAAAAGAGAGAAAAATAAAAAAAAAATCAATATGTAAAAGATTTCTGTAACAAATTACAAGAAGACAGTTTGAACGTTTCCAAATAGTCAATCCGATTGTCCAATATTTTTTTATGGATTTAAGAACTTGGATAAGTTTGGGGGTGTTTGTTTGTTTGGAAATTTGCATAAATCTTTAAAATAAGAAACATTTTTTTCGTTTTATTGAAAATTCATAAACCACCGTAGACTATAGCTAGGTCATTGTTAACGCCCTAAATTCTATGCATATGAAAAACTAAAGTATTCCGAGCGGTTAGGACAAAAAGTAATGACAACACTAGTGAAATGGTCTCCTACTTATTAGATTATTTCCTTAATGTTTTCTTTCTTTCTTGTTTTCATTTTTTTTTTTCTATGCTGTTGTATTTTTAAAAAAATAGCTCTTTTACGGCCTCCCAAACTGATTGAACAATATCGCGAATTTTTTTGTGAATCTCAAGGACGGAGAAGTAATTTGAAGAATGTAATGTGACGTAACAACCAGTGGTAGAAAATTTGTAAAATTTTAACATGGTGTTTAAGCCCTGGAATCTTCTAATTAATGAAGTTTAAATTTTTAACTTCCAACTGTCTCTTTAAGATGTTTTTCTTTACACACGTTATACTTCTCAATGGGCGCTAAATCGCTTAAATAAAACTAAAAACCGGAAAATAACAAAGCCCACCGGGAACCGTCCAGTTCCGAATTAACTATGTAATATAAACATTTATAGAAATTAAGACGGACAAATTTTTCAAAGGCTAAGAAATAATACCTATTAAATGACAGAACACTTGCGAAAAATCTAGCTGTGATTACTGGTTTCACAAGCAAAAAATACAATATAATATTATTAGCAAAGGTCTTTTCGCATGCATGCTGAGTTGATTTGTAGTAGGTCTTTAATCCAATACGACGGAAAAAGAAATTTAATGCTAATATCGGATAATTATGAGTCTCATAATCTACTTGTTAGTTCCCTATTTGCTAGCATCTGATTACCACATGGTTCGATGTATTATAACTTCATCCCCGCACTATAGGTAGGGAAATAAGCGCATTATTTCATCGTGACAGACATTAAGATGATTAGAAATTCTCTGTGACTTTGTAACAATATACTACAAAACTATTATCATCAATGGCAGAAAGAGACGACTGTGATTATCTATTGCTTTTGTTTTGTTTATATAACCAGGAACGTCATTGTGTTCATTAAAAAACAATGATGTCTAGTTAATTTATTAACAAAAGTAACTCTCAATTATCATCGAACAACCATTTACATTTTAGGGTGCGCAAGCCCGCCGAACTTCAGTTAAAATTTTGTTTAAAGTATACTAAATATTTGATTTCATGTGATATAAAATGCCACCATTTCTTTCACCACCAAATTTTGGAGTCTGCCCTTTTAAAAATTGTTGCATGCCCAAACCCCTACCACAAAATTCAAATGGCTGCTTCATTAGTATTAACTGGATTGTAAAATATGCATAAACACAAACAAAAAGAAAGATGGAAGAAAGATAACAACGGACCAATTCTACGATTTTCACTTTGATTTTGATTGTTATAAAAAGCATTGGTCTGTATTGAGATTTGAACAACAACAAAAATCATTATTATAATCCTATTAGATCATTTGTGATTTGATTGAACTATTTATTTGGCAATAAAACAAGAAATGAAATTGATCTTCATATTCTGTAATTTTTTAATCAAAAATAGTTGGTGCTTGAGAATATATTTTACGGCGACTTTTAATAGAAAGAGTGCAACCAGAGAAAGGAGACGTTAAAACGAAGTATTCTTACACTACCAAAATACACTTAGTAGGAATGTTTAAAAAGCCCTTTTAAATAGAGTTTTAAAAAAGAAGAAGCGATAAATAAAATTTTAAGTCTTTGAGACAATGGCCACTAAATTTATCTGACAATTCAATTAAAAGGGATGTGGTGATTTTATATCCTTTCTGGTTATATTTAATTAAAGAGAACTTTTATGCGTATAAATATACATGTATGAACTTATATCCGTATAAATATACATGTATGATCTATTTATCTGGTTTTATTCCAATATTGCTGTTTATTTCATCAGTCCATCTGTTCGAGGTTCATTTAAAAAACAGAAGTATACATGTATACGTCAGTGAGCCATTAAATCATATACACATATTTTAATATAGATATATATTTTATACATAATTAACAAAAAATATTAATTCCAATTATATTCTACTATTTGCTGATGAGATAAAAAATGTGTTAAAGTTTTGACATTTTAACACCTCTTTGTGCATTTTAATCAAATCTTATTTGGTTTTCTGTTAATTTGTCTTTATACGAGCAGTTTTATCCGATATTACTGGAAATCACATGTTTAACCTAATCAGAAAGTCAAATCCAGCCGGCTTAAAACCAGCAACTTGTTACAAACATTCGTGTCAAAGTAAATAAACAATCGAATTAGTTAATGTGACATGTAAACAAAACCATGTCAATTAAAATCCAATTGCCATCATTAGATACAATCAAGGGATATAGAGCCAGATTTAAATTTTAAAATTTAAACTTTAGACACGGGCTGAAGTGCACTTGCTTCTAAAGAACTGTCCGATTCAATAAAAACGCAGTGTTTGCATTTTCGACAATATTGAAAAGATGAAAATTAAGTCAGACTATTGTGAACAGTATTAATACTAGTAATATACTTTCTCAAAAATAAATAGACTGAAGTTCCATAATTCTAATTATTTTCAATTAAAGCATTCACAATCAAACTTTTAAGAATTGATATAAAGAAAAACGAAACAATAAGTTCAGTGTATTTGGAAACAAAATTAACAAGATATATTATAATGTGAGAAATTGGATAATCTTGACAAACGGTATAAACATTTTTAGCAAAGGAACAGAGCTTTGATAGCTGTTCTTCATTTTCACAGTAAGGTCCTCAAAACATAGAAAAATCTTGCACTTACTTCAAGACGTTTTCATTTCAATTTCAAACATTTTATTGGTATTCAAACGTTAGATATCTTGCATTGGTTTGAGAGGAATTCTTGGCTAAATTTCGATTTAGTCACACGTGCATTGAATGACACGTTTCTAGTGTGAATATATCTTACTGTATCTTACTGTTTATACCTATGAAGTGAAATATCAATCCCTTTTTTCTAATTTATGTTCAGGAATAATGTGATAAAAGAAACTCGTGTAAAAAAGTTATAATTGCAACCATAGTTCCTAATTATAATATGAACAATCCTGATTCAAGCTAACATTTTTACACATTATTACGGCTAAAACGGTCAGATGTACTCAACTGAAAGATTTAATAAAAAGTGTCTTTTTTTAATTTTTCGTCTTTCTATGTTGCTCTTTTTAGATTTTTCAAGAAAATTCGTCGGAGATTCCTTTGACGTCAGAAGGCCCGTTTTGAGTGAGTCCGACCATTTCTATAATAGGTCATTACACATCCTGCATCTTTATATATTTTGATGGGGTGTGGTTTCGCTGACCTTTACTATATCTGCTCAGTTTCACAAAATACTAGAACCTTTTTTGAAGCGGGATAGAATGAACATCTTCAAATTTCATCTACAACAATTAAAAGTCTGGCCAGTCATATAAAAGATTTTAAGAGTAATCAGAAAATAAAAAAGTCTTCAAAATTTAATATATACCGAGCCCACTACTAAATATCTGGCACAAGAATAACCTTAATCATTTAAACCTGTTATTAAAAACACGTCACCAAAACACTGTGAAAAAAAAACCAACCAAACGGACCTAAAACGGCTAAAGGAAGAAGGCAATGTATTTTTGTGATTGTTACACAAACCAAGAATATCATTGTCATATAAAAATATCTTTCAACTATTTTGCGAGTCTGTTACTTTTTTCAGTAGGCAACATAGGTTTTGGTCTTGTTAAACCTTATTTTGCCTATAACTATGAAAGCGTATTTTATGTTTTTTTTTTATATTTTCATAATTGTGTTTCTGAGCAGATGTTTCATGTATTCCACATCTCTCTTGGTTTTTTATTTTCTTGGTTTATTTCTTTTTTTCTTTCTTTTTGTTGCTTGGATCATAACAAAAAATAAGATAATCCGCATCTTCTTGTTATAGTAATTTAGCATAATAGTGTAATATTACAATATAGAAGTAATAAAATATAACATACCTGTACCCTGGCTTCACTTAAATCAAGTCTCATTGCAAGTTCTTCCCTTGTAAATACATCCGGGTACTGTGTCTTCTCAAAAGCTCTTTCAAGTTGATGCAGTTGATACGTTGTAAAAGTTGTCCGGCTCCGTCTTATTTTTCTTGGTTTTGAATTGTATCCTCTTTCATCGTCTGCCCTGTCTGAGCTCTTGTCCAGTTCATCTGTTATGTCGATGTCATCGTTGTCATTTTCATAATCTGAGTGTATGTGTTCATTTGAATCGTCGAATTTTTCTGGGCTAGATTCAGAATTACCATCAGAAGATGCGCTGGAAGCTCGGAATTCAACTCTGCTTGACGATGATATTGGACTCTGTAAACCATGGCATATAACAGAAGCTAGAAAATAAAAATAATTGTTTATTAAATAATAATTTTACGATCAAGACAATAATTCTTTCTCAAGTTACTTACATTAATTCATGAAATAATTTTTGGCAAATATGTAAACTGAGCATTTTTAGGTATAAAAAGTAATAGATCGGCCAAAAGATATAAAAAAAAATGTTAGTATATCAGTGTGACAACCAAGAATATACATTATAAATTTTTCATAGGGTTGAAATATTAATTTTAAAATTAATCAAAATCAAGAAACCATTAAAGCCAAATTTTAAAAATTAAATGCGAAAATCTAAGACTAATATTAATGATAAGAAGAAGAAGAACAAAAATATAATAATATATTGCAATAATAATAACAATTATTTTTGTTATTTCTATTGTCGTTTTTATTTTTATTTCTGAAAACAACAAATAAATGATAAAACAAAGAGTTAATTTTTAGCTTTTTACTTACATTCTTCTAATTTCTTTAGAGAAGTAAACACTGATTCTCTGTTATTTTCACTGTTTCCCAGTATACTATCCACACTAAAGGATTTTGTACTTTTTGTCATAGGTTTAGCACTAGCAGAATTTGGACAATTATCCATTGTTCGGATTGCTGAAATTTTCCAAGATTTAACTCTGTTTACGGCAAATCAAGTAAACAGACTTTTCTTCTTCCAAGATGATGACAATTATGAAAAATAACCTGAAATCTAGAAATAATGTATGTATTCAATATTTCACACATTGACAATACGGCTAACAAAACTAATTATCACTTATTTAGTAACCCTTGAAACTGATTCGTCAAGTTTTAAGCTATCTATTGTGATCCAATTGAAAACTGACTTTTCATCGTAAAAGCTTTCTGATTGGCTGAGTAAAGTTTGTCAGCCTTAATGTTATATGAGTGACTGGGCGGGGATTTGGATTCGAAATGATTAGTATCCCTTTTTAGTTTATCTTGTTCAAAATTTAAGTGGTTTGAAAAACATTATTTTGTTAAAGACTTTAAAGAACCTGAATTACAAATTTAAATATCAAACAATTCGTACATAATTTCACTCTGAATAAAATGGAATTTCGATGTATTTATGTAAGTCCACATTTCATTTTGCCCAGTATTTGATTGAAGAAAAATAATTGTTTATATAATAATAATGTTTTAATTTTGTTTTATTTTTTCTGAATTTTATTCCTTTATATGTTTTAAGCTTGTTCACGGTTTGATTTTCAAAACTTTAATTGGTTTCTCCCTTATATACTTGTTAAACTTATGACTGTTTTATTTTTGGATATTTATTTTATCATAATATTTAAAATTAATTCATCAGTCAAGTAACAGATGCGGGATTAATGATTTCATAAACATGTTATTACCTTCCTCTAACTTAAGCAATACTGCATAAAAATGAACAATGTCATTTTATAATCAAAGAGATCATTGCTTTGGAAGTGACATTAAAATTTACTGTTAAAAATTGTAAAATTTGTGAAAACTAAGGAGTATCTCCCTCTTGCATAGCTCTGTCCTTAGATGGTTTTGGCTTTATCCTTTTTGGTCATATTGGTATTTTTGAATTTGCTCTTCAACTTTTTGGATTGTTGTTTTGATTTTTTACATTTAAAGCCTTGAGCACGACAGATGAGTTGTAAATCGACCAAATGTGTACATTTTCTTGCATCGAAATTGATATCAAAAATTTTATATTAGATTTTCAGTGATAAATATGGAAATTTTGTTAAAATTAAGGTATCAACTTCGTTATGTAAATTTGACCTGAATTGGATTATGGCCCATTCGATTCGATTGCTCAGAATATTTTGGGTATGATATTTGGCTTACCAACAGTTTTAATCACGAGAATACCTGCTGAACATTAATAAAAATTGTGTATTGAACAAAAGGAATTTGGCATCATGGTTTATTTTCCAAAGAGTCCTCAAATATAAATACCCATTCTGTGCATTCATTTTATTTTTGAAAGAATGAAATAGTATAGAAAAAAAATATCCAGAGAGATTAAATGCTTTGTACATTTTTTCCTTAAATATTATATATTTGAAAACATTGAAAATCATGAAAATGTACAGTTCAAACACGAAGCTATGATTTAACAGCTATCATGTTTCAGGGAAGTTTCTAAAATTCGATTTCCCCAACTTTCCCATAAAAGATGTTTGCACAGGATGGTGTATATTTCAAAGTATATATATATATAACACAAGTATTACATAAACTATTTATTTTATAATAAGAAATCATTTGAGACAAAATTTACCATTAACTACAGGTCTGAGTTAGCTTTAATGCTACTTAATTTTTATTTGAAGATATTGGAGCTGGGAATTAGAAGTTCTGTAACCCTATTAATATTAGGAGGGGCACCATGGAATAATAAAAGCGAATCGTTTTTTTTACCAACAGAATTTATATGAGTAATTTTTCGTTTATGTTTTAATCATTTTGATAAAATAGACCCGATTCAGCTCGGAATTTATAGATTTTTTTCCTTTTGAAATCAGATTTTAGTTATGACGAAAACTTGAGAAACAAATGGTTTCGTAAAACGGCATATACAGTAACTGGCATAGGATATCATAAATCTTGTCTGTTCCTAATTTATAAAACATTTCTTAGTCCAACTTATTTAATATCAGTTTATAGTTTATTAATGTTTACCCCTTCCCATAGAAATTTGAATCTATTTTTTTATTATCTAACAAAAGATGACTTGTTAATATTTTATTTGTTGCTGGAAACTGTAGTAACTGGTATCTCCAGCAGGGAGAATTGACACTAACTAGTATATTGTTAATATGACATATTTTATCATTTATTGATATTTTATAAAATACTTACACAGTATCCCCCTAACTGTGAACATTGCTAATTAATAATTTGATTATTAACCTGTAATTAAGCCAATCTTTTCTGGATATATTATAAGAGTATTGATCGGGATTTATTCTGGCTAATCAGAGTTAATTATTTGTTTGGTTTAATCATTGGATTTTCATACCTTAATCCGACATTGATTTTCTAAACCATTTTGCCAATTCCTGTTTTTATAATACTTGTTATCTGTTCAACATCCTTGGTGTGAGATAACAAATTTGTTCTGGGGTAAACAATCCAAAAAGATTGTATTGATGGTAATTGGTGATAGTGTATATATCATTATATGACATTTCATATATAAATTAGTTTTATCTACTATATTTATTATATTATTTTACGTATAATAATGATGATCACTACACCAGATATAATTTTCAATATAAAAAGGGCTTGCCATGGAAACATATTTAGCTGAAATTTGGCTTCCTATTTCGGTATTTTTGGTTGAGTACTTCTTGTTTAATATAAGTTTGGTTTTTGGTCTTCCAAATGTTTCGGTTTTAATGCTGCTGATGAGAGATAACTCCTTGAAATGCGTCGTATACAGCATAGTATAAATTAACTATATCTAATATTAGTATCTTTGGATTGTTATTTTTAATACACGACAGGCCGTCATAAATATACCCTTCAAGTGATTTGATTACAGTGCTCTCGTGCCCAACTGTCAAAAATGATTCTAAGTATGCCTTCATTCAACATAAGATATATCAAAGTCATTTTTTAATATAAATGAATATCATAGCAAACTTTCAGTTGTGAAGCTCTACACATTTATACCGGCGTACAACTTTTTGATTCTGGTCTTGTTCAACATGTATTACTTTTATTCATTATTGTTTATATTCACTAAACTCTTATCATTACAAGACACTATATGAAATTTTTAAGTGGCGGAATACTGAAGCAGAAATTTTTATTAATGTGTAAGTGTGGGAGATTTTGGAACGTTAGCAATTTTGGAATATTTAGATTAATATTCAAGGTGATAAAAAATATATCTGACTGACCTTTAAACTATAAGATACATATAGATTCTAATATGAAATTTATCAACTCGACATAATTAAATTTTCCCATTTGAAACTGCGAGGTGTGGTGATCAGTTCAGAATTTGCACATCAAACGGGTCAAGAGATGTATAAATGCGCATAGAATTAGAGATCACCATGCGAGCCAGAATTTGAAGTTGGGGTATATGAGCATATGGTATATTTCACTACTAACAATCACTAGCCTGTCAACACTGGAATTGTGAGCTCGAATCTCACCTGTGAAGGGGTGTTTTCGACTCCGATCTAAATTGACAAGGATTGCCAATTTCCCTACCGACGGTCGGTGGTTCTCTCCGGGTATTCCGGCTTCCTCCACCAATAAAAAGTGGCCACCGCGATATAGCCAAATGTGCTGAAAACCGCGTAAAACCTCAACTAAACAAACAAACAAACAAACAAAAAGAATAACGAGTCAATGATTTGAAAAATCCAATCATCAGTTACTCCTTTTCCAAATTTTGGATATGTTGTTTTTAACATATGAAGAGAATCTGAAAGGTTTGGTATATTATTTCCGTTGGACTACTAACATGCAAGAATTACCTTGGGATCCCAAATAGTTTGTGTAATTTTAGAAATCTGAACTTTTGAGCATGTATAAAGAACATTTTGGTGTAATATTAAGAATAACACTTTATTTATTTGATAATCTAGTGTTTAAAAATTTTCTTCAAGATATGAATTATAACAAGATCAGTCATATATTTTTCGGGATCATTATTGGTTCTTCCAATTTTTTCAAAGTCGGATGGACAGCCTACGAATTATGCTTTAGCAATTTTCTTTTCAGATTAGTCAAAATTCCAAAGCAATTTTATGACAAATTGATGAATTGCGAAAATGTTGTGAAAAATGAATGGTGGACACATTTTTCAATTATTTTTTCAGAGTGGTCTAGCTGTAAGATGGATGAGCGATACTACAAAGATGCTGTGTGTGATCCTTCTTTCTTTTTATAAACAACCATTTGGTCAGTAAAAGAAAACAATTCTATGCTTTTAACGAAACTGATTCTTTATCCATTTTTCTCAAGAGATCAAATATTTCAACCATATTCAATTCTATTAACTATTTCTAATGGTACCCAAGGATAAATATCCGACGTGTAATTGATTTTTACTGGTATAATCCCCTATTACTTGGCATCATGTTTTATCGTTCCTTAGTCGTTAAACAACTAGCAATGAGTGATCAATTATTGTAAACCGGAAGTCATTATCTGTTCGCCATTAGTGAAATTAGAATTTGACGTGATTTTGCGAGATTTAACGCCAACTAGTTTCATATCCGTTTGAAGAAAAACGGAAATTCGGTGACAAGTTTTAAAATCAACATGTTAAGAAAGAAGAATTTGTTGCGTGTTCACGTATGTGTTAAGATGTCTTTATTTTATATTTTAGAGGTGCATCTTGGGTTGAGTGATGCTCGGGGCAATTACGTAACATTTTAAAGGATTAATAAAGAGTTTTAATAGTAATACATGTACACTTAAATAGATCTGTAGCTGCTGTGAAAAATCATCGAATCAAAATAATCATCTTGTAAAATATATATAAATTCCAGATCTTAGACGGGAAAACTTTAAATTTGTATTTTATGCTTATATTTTACACGCTCAGTGACAGGTAAATAACTCAGGAAACTAGTTCCAAATTAGTCCGCAACCCCTCTGGCGTCAAAAGGCCTGTTAAGGGCCGTTGGACGTCACAGCCGGCCCTCCATATATATATTTGGGATTTTGAAAACATTTACATTTATTTTATACCAAGAAAACATTATATGGTTCACGTTAATAACTATTTTTCTCTTCAGATAAAATTATAGTTTTATGTAATGACCCCTAATTATTAAGAAGTTAATTATTACCAACTGGTTTGCATAGAATCTGTATTGTCTACTTTCAATTTTGTTCATCAAAAACCACAATCACAAGCTGACGAAAATGATATTCGGGCATAAGTATTCGAATTGTTAAAGAGTTAAACATACACGGTTTTCTTGCCGAAATTAACTTTAAATGAGAAAAACATAATGTTCTTCGGAATATTACCTAGTTTTATATATGGAGTGCACCCTAAATTCCACCAACCATGACCAATTTTAGAAAAGGAAAATCCATGAAGAATTTATTCTTGTATATGAAAGTAGAATGAAGAAAAGTAACAGAAAAAGATAACCAGAGAATACAACTTCTGCTGTCAGTGGATCACACATGAAGCCTGCACAAAAATACAGAAAATAAAAGACAGAGAAACAAATTGGATTAACGAATTTTGGTGCATATAATAAAATCTAAGGGAAGCCAGATATTCCTTGAATAGATACTATACGATGGAAATGTTATGAGACACGGAAAGCAAGATTTAACAAACCAGTTACTTAGAACGACGTTGAATAGAGCAGCTCTGTACTAATGTAAGGCCTCCCTGTATCCATGGTATCAGGTTAAGTCGCCCCATAAACAACTCGCCCACTCATGTTGGACAACTCGCCTACTCATATTAGACAACTCGCCCACTCATATTAGACAACTCGCCCACTCTGGTAAAGATGATAAAGAGTTTCAAATGTTCAATTATAACAACTGTCATTGTTTTTCTATGGAATAAAACAAACGAATGTAATATATATTATTGTAATATTTATTCAAATAACAATGAAAGCTTAAACAAGAATGCACCAAGATAATTTTCAAAGCACTTTAAACAGTCATTATGTTTAAACGGCTAATGTGCCCGTAGAAAATACCGCATTTCTTTAAAGGTTCGTTCACACTGAGTTGCCGCATATTTATGTTATTTTTCAGGGCGTTGATATTGCGCACAAAGCTTGTGCGCTTGCTGTATTTATCTTTGAATGAAAAAATATTTTTAGGTCACCTGGTAAAAAGGCCGTGTGAGCTTTTGCCATCACTTGGCGTCCGTCGTCCGACGGTCCGTCTGTTAACTTTTCATATTTTAATCTTCTCTGAAACCACTGGGTCAAATGGAATTAAACTTGGCAGGAAGCACATCTATTTAAGGTCCTTTATATAGTTTATTTGCTCATTTCGTCTTGATCGGACAACAAAGATGGCTGCCATGGGCAATTGTTGTTTCTGATTGGCTGAGTTTTCAAAAAATATTCTTCTCTGAAACAAAACTTGACAGGAAGCATATATAGGGGGAGCTTTATATCTAGTTTATCTTCCGACAGCATTGTCTAATCGTACCAAATAACATGGCCATCTGGCGCAATATACCCAAGTATAGGTAGCCGCCAGCCAAATAAAATAATAAATCAATACACTAATGCACATTTAAATTGTATCATGCACGCATCTCAAGTTTCGTTCCTTTCGGAAGAGTAAGCAGTCTCTACTTCATGCAGGACACCCATAGCTGTCAGAATTTGAAAATTAAAGTTTTTTCAATGCTGTTATACATTGAAAGTCCAAGTTTTGTGGGCTGTGTAATAATGCCATGTCAGAATGACCTAACAGGTACATGCATAACCAAACCCTTGTTAGGACATAGTTGTGTAGATAAACTTTTTTATAGATTTATCACGGAGAAAGTATAATTTTCATTCCGATGCCGATAGATGTTACAAATAGCCACCGAGTCGGTGATGCTATCGAGTACGTGCATCAACACATAGCAGCACAATATAGCCTCAGTGAAAACAATAAACATGTTAATATGATATTTTTATTCAGTTTTGACATACATGTACATGGAACAAATTATGTCTTCTGTTTTGTTGATATTTAAGGCAAAAAAAAACGTAAAAAGCAGGCAACAATTCAAATTCTTGTACAGCAGACAATACTAGAAAAGGAAACGCCAAACAATGAAAAAGTAATATCTATTGAATGCTCTGTTCATGTTTCAGCAGAACAACATAATGAATTGACAAGTAAAAGCATATTAAGTTAGTTCAGTGTAAAGTCTATACGATTTTCTTTCATCAAATTGTCACCAATGAGTGGATATTTGTGGTTGTGGACTAAATTCATTACCTGTGTGAAACTGATATTGCGAAATTTACAAAATTGTTCAATTTGTTAAAATTAAAGAGTATCTTCATTGTGCAGAGCACTGTACTTACATGGGTTTGGCTTTAAAAATTTTGTCATTTTTGGTAAGTGAATCTTATCTACAACGTTTTTTTCAAGTTTCAACATTATTGACCTTAATTTTTATTGAAAAAATATAAACTTAAAGACATATGTAGACATAGTTCACAATAGAAGTTTGTTACTGAGAAAATACCTAGAACTACTGCGGGAACCAAAGACTATCTATCAGGTACATAGCTCTGTGTCTTTGGAATGTTTTGGCTTTATCTTTTTGGTAGTTTTATCTTTTGAATCAGGTCTTTAACATTTTTGGTTATTGTTTCAGCTTTCAATATTTTTGCTTCTGAACACTGCTGATAAAATATAATTTGTTAATATATAGAGAATAATACATGACCAAACCTATATCCTATGATATATCAAGCCGAGTACTCATTATCACCGGAGGGCCTATGGCCCGAGGTGTGATATTGGTCGAGGGTTGATGTAGCATATTATTATACTTCATGCTTCGCGTCGGGTAATATGTCACTTGAACCTGGCAAATATTTCGCATATAACCGTAACAAGACCCTAGTATTATGTAAATATATAGGTTTGACCATGTCTTATTCTTTATCATATTTGTGTTATATTAACTCATTTAAGAACTCCGAACAGAATAAAAGTGAGTTCCGAGTAGAGGTACAATATATGGCATGCGATATAGGTTTAGGGGTGTGATATAGGGTATGTAATATAGAGTAGGTGAAACAGGTCTTGCAAAGTCATGTATAATGCATATTAAAAATGATATGTATTTTACTCTAAATATATGATATACGGCAAAATCCTTATTAGATGCCTCATCAACCAGAGTAACCAATATCAACCAGAGGGCCGAAGGCTTGATGGCTGATATTGGTCGAGGGTTGATACAGCATGTAATACGGATTTTGATATGTATTGTCCACTTCATCATATATTTCAACTGAAGATTTAATACAGGTTATTCGATACGGGGTATGCAATACAGGCTATGCGCCACGGGGTATGTGATACGGGGTATGCGATACAGGTTTCACCCAAGGGTCTATGTTATACATTCGAAATGTAAGTAATAATTACTGAATAGATGATAAATATATAGTACCAGATTACGCCCATAAAAATTACCCCAAAACAGAGCAAACTCTGTGATGACAAACTTCACTGTGCGTTGGACATTTATGTTATAAAGAAAAATATATAATATATCAATATAGAATCGTATAATGTTTATTAATACATGTAAATGAGAAAATAGTGGTAATGCTAATTTTTGTTTTATTTTCCTCACTAAATATCACGTATCACTCAAGTCTGCCTATTATCAATCCAAATTGTGATCAAATGATTTTTATAACTGATAATTTCTATCATTTAGTCATCCTCAATGAACCTCTAATAGACTAAACGATGCTGTAAAGCTGTATACAGAAATTTGTCGTGATTGATTTATTAACAAGCAAATTAAAACCCGTTTGCAATGACTTCCCCCTGTCTTGCTATTTGATATGATTATCGTTAATGGTCCGGCATCGGCTCAACAATTAGTTGATCATTAGATGATTCTCGCCAACGACGATACCCTTTATGAAAGACCCGGTCGCGTATTAAGAACTAATAAACATGCATAGTTACCGTGTTGTAATTTCCTGAGGCATCTTATGTTTCATTATACATTAGGGAAATAGTGCATCTTTTGTCACAGTAATCTATTTCTTAAGACTGATCATAAAAGAAGGCGTACCTGTGAACATAACCGTAAAATTTCATTATCCATTCTTTTAATTCTCTTAATTATTGTTTTCAATACAAAGGCCATGAATGGAACAATTTGTATGAAAATAAAAGAATACTTGGTAAGCGTCAATCAGACAACATCTCAAACAACCGAACGGTTCGAATTTGTCGGGTTCATATAACAGAATTTAAATTTTTGGTGAAACTATAAATTTTTACCTAATTGTCAATACACTAAATATAAAAAAATTGATAATATGTATCTGTAATTCTGATGGCTTTTAGACTAAAAGTTGGATGCTTAATTAAAACGCACTTGAAAAAAAACTAGGTTTATAAAGTTTCTCCTTTAATGGAAAAAAGTCAAATAAAAACAAAACGAGAGGATAAAATCCGGTTGAACCTAACAATTTGATTAGATTAAGATACCACCTACGGTGACATTATTTCTGACAAAGAATATATATGCCGAGTTTTTCTCTAATTTCTTGATTAAAGACATCTTTTCAAATTTAGTAAATAACAAGACTTTTCTAAATCAACATTTATCAATACCTTGATTTTCAACAATTATTAGAATCAGAGGTCGTCTTGTTTGAATATTTATTTAAAAATCAAATATAAATTGTCACTTAGTATTTTTGTCATTTGTATAAATCATCAATAGTGCATTTTAATAGAATTAAACGAGTAAAAAGTTTCACGGACGGTAAAAAATGTTTAAATGGATCTTTGTTTCGAGATAAACAAACAGAATCCCTACTCTATTAATTCGTTTGAAGTTATTGTTATTATATATATGTATCTAATATAAATAACATGTATAATTATTTAATTTTGTTATAAAATTATTTCTGAACATTATTTGCTGTAATTTTCTCCTATTCAGGTAATAATAAGAAAACCAATTACGGAGCGAACCAAACAAAACGAGAGTAAATCACTTGCCTCTAACAGCTGTCCAATATTGAATTGTTATTTACCAATTTATTGATAATATAGTATTAACCGTTATTGTTAAATTAATAGGTTGTTATCGCCGTATTCAGTTATTTTGTCAATTATTGAATGTTAATTTATGAAACAAATTAACCGCAATTGACTCGATCCATTGTCAATTCCCAAAGCAGTTAGCGCATTACCTTGTAACTGACGTTTGAAGCGGAATGAATACGACATCAATCCAGCAGCAATTTAGCAAGCGATTTTCACCAATGACAAAACATCGCAGTTTTCTAATATATGTGATAATTCTTGCACTAACCGGGAACGTGTCGCCGACAGCACAATGATGAACGGTAATTGGTTCCTTTTCTACGATAATACCGAATATTTCTGCAGATGACACTTTCACAGCTTGAAATTTCATTACAATTCTGTTTCTCATTTGTATTAATAAATATTTTGTTTATTGGTAATAAGCATTGGTAAAGACAAAATTATTACTGACAAATTCAATTACTTTACATGGTTTGTGGGCAAAAGAACCACTATTCGTTAATCTTGTGTCAGCTTTAAACGGTAGCACAAAAGAACAGAGTCACTACATACCTCCTAAAGTAGACCATTTTCTGTGTATTTCTCACATTATCCTAATGCCAAGTATAAATATTTTTGGTATCGGTTGTTGGACATTAAAGTCTGATAATTCACAAGGACATTATTCTAATCGTTTTAACAAAAACCCTTGTGATTGTGTAACTACATATTATATTAATTTGGCAAAATCACAGCTATTTTTTTAATTCCAAATTTTAATACAGTATTAATGAGATTATACCGCATAAATAATAAATTTTATCGCCCGCTTTTGTTTTTTTATTAAATGTATTGCGGTCTTATTTATATTTTCTGAAGCCCAATAATGAGATTTATTAAAACATTATTAAAATGTTACACTTAAAGGGTTAACATTAAAATTGATCTACTTGACTTTTGTCAGTATTTTAGAATATTGTGTGCCCCCTTGTTTCATTTTTTTATCTTCGCAGTATATTTTTATTGATCTAGTAATACTAATAAAATTTCATAATAATATATAAGTATTCACGGGCATTTAAAAGGAATGGATATTTATATAACAATATTTATTATACAAGTCAAACTTATAATCGCATTCTCAATATCAAGGGTGTCTTTAGCTTCCCCTTCTAGGGAATTAGGTAGTGCCCCTCATATGGGCTAGAAATGTCAAATTTTACATAGATTATAAATACCCGTAACATATACGGAGATGAACTGTTTACCCTTTCGGAGAAATTAGACATCCCATTCATTAGTTGAAAACCTATTTCTGAAGATGTACTTCAATTAATTGGCAACACTTTGACGAACTTTTTGTAACCAACTGCATCTTTTTTCGCTAAAGTTTTCCATCAGTAAAAGTCGCGATAAGAGTCAGTTTTGGTCAATTAATAGGCTTTTCTTTATCACTTATTGGAATATTCTTATCAAGGATCAAAACTATTTTATTGTTTTATTGTCGCACAGAAAAAAACTTGTTCCTAGTGTTGATGAACTGTCTTAAAGACCTACAAATAGTAAATTTGTATTGAAACTGTCTCCCAGATATATATATATAGATAATTAAATTACTTATTTGGTAGATCACAAGTGCTGGTTGACCTTGAAAGGCATTGGGTGACTTTCTGAAACTATGATGGCCCAAGAAGTGGAGAAATATCAGTTGGAAATGGCCCTAATAGTTTCTTGCACTTACCGCTTATGTAGTACTATTATAGAGGCAAATAATTAGTGTAAATATGTGCAAGTTTTTTTAAAACAAAATATTATGTCCACAAATAATGAAATTGCGATTCTAGTTTCGGTGAAATTAATTCCATTTAGTTTTTGTTTAGCGTAGAATGTTGTTTCACTTGATATCTTTAAAGGATTTAAACTTGTGGTATAATTCCACGTGTCTAACATAAACAACTAGAGAAATAAGATATATACGTTGTTAAAACGTGATTAATTTATAGGAATCTAATGGTAATTCTTCTATTTGAAATCAATTATGGTTAGAATACGGCCATTATTTTTAATCCCTTTCTTAAAGAACTTCATGTCACTTGCAGATTAAAACCCTATATCCACAAACATACAAGTGATCCAAATTCAATATATCAATAAATCCACGTCAATAAAAGACTTTGTTTAAAAATAAACATTATGACGAGGATGCTTCAAACTATCATTATGGATCATTCTCTTTAATGAGGATGAATTACAAGTCCTTAGATAAATAAAAAACAAAATAAATTAAATACATCTATATGGTCATTCAATTAAATGAATACCATTTAGGACGTGCCAAAATTTTTACTTACATAAAGAACAAGGAAAATAAATGGTTATTTTTATTTAAATATTGACATTTTAACTTCTAACTGGTCGATCTTGAAAGTATTACACATCTTGTAGTGTATTCGGCGATATATACCTTGATGAGATCTACCGGTCATATAAACACCGCTAAAATAAAAATTCGACAATACTTACACAATATAGATAAATTAAAATCTCATACATTTATTTTAGTGAAAGGTTTTTACCAATATTTCTCACAATGAGATATTTCAACAGACTGAATTCTTTAAATCAAGGTACAAATCGACAATTAAACAAAACAAAGAAGTCAGGTCAATAATGACAATTTCCATACAACACTTTTATTTATACATAACCAAAGGAAGACCGATACAATAAGCTGAAGTGAAAAACCCAAAACTTACAAGACAAGACCACGAGAAAATGCAATAATAACAAAAATAACAAATTTTACAAACCGAATTGAGACATACAGCAATATTAAAGGAACAACTAAAATAAATGAAACAATGACGATGTGAACTCACACAATAATACAGGTGCAAGACGACAATCGTCACAATCAAAGTGGACAAATAGCAGGAATTTTCAACACTATAAAAATCGTCACAAGTATCTGTTGTTTTTCATTTTGGTATATTTTAAAATCAGTTTTCTTTTATTTGTTCTTCGGTTTATTTGTCAAAATACCTTTGATTCTTTCAGCTGAACACCATTTCACATAAAAAAAAACCGTATCACTGTTTTGTTGATGTACAAGTAATGGCCAAGCACTTTTCAGAAAGCAATTGGAATATAATAATTTCCCACACACTTGCATACAACAACCGAATGCATTCTATACCAATATTGATGCACAAAATATGTAAAATTCGTCGAATTATTATTATTATGAGCTATAGAAATTACCAAAATCAGAGAGAAGCAATACAGGTGCAAGACGACATTTGGAGCCCCGAGGAAGTTACTTAGTTGCATCTAATTTTGATCCTTTTCTCATTTATAGCATAGAGATCGTAGTGATGCGGGAAAAAATATATAGGCAGCCTTATAAAGCAGACATCAATGTCTCTAAACTGATAATCGCTAAATTAAGTGCGCATGTAATATTATGTTATTAATTCTTTCAATTTATAATAATTATGGACCATATGGTAAAGTAGCTCTTAGATTTAATGGATATCTAATTCCAGGTAATGATTAGCGATAAAACAAAAACAAATTAAGCACGGACTATGAGGCTTAAATTATCAGTATGAAAATCACGCCGGAAGAAACCCAACAAATTCCGTATGTCATCTTTGGTTGCTTATTAATGGACAACTGAGTGTAATTACACAGGTATTGTTTTTAACAAAGAATCTGTGATATTCACCAGTTAATCAACATTTATTCGAGCTAGAATTTGTCAAAAATGAAAATGATAAGATTAAAAGTATAAGCTTATAAATTTGAAAATATGAAGGATATGACAGATTAAAAATATAAAAAGGAAAATAATTAAGATAATTACATAAAGCCAGTAAAACTACCATCCATCTAATTAAACTTAGATCTCCGCACTTATTTCTTATTTTCATTTGGTTGTTTTCATGTCGAGCGCGGTAGCCATGCACGTGTTACATGACACCAACCGAATAAAAAACAAGGAGCAAGTGTTGCGATTTTAATTTAAATTAGGCTGAACTACCATCCGCACAGTTGCATTTAAAAATAACATGCCAACAAAGTCAATGACAGCGACTCATTTGAACTTTGACACACCTGCAAACAGCTACAATCACAGCGAATATAATGTTTACATATCTGTTCTGTTATGTTGCAAGATCTTACTTTCTTCACAAGCAACCTTACACATACATGTATTTTGATATAGTTTGTAAACTGGATCTATAGCTGAACTATATTAATAAATAACCCCCCCCCACCCCCCCCCAAACCCCCCTCCCAAAAAAAAATCAGGCAATGCCTTTGCGTTATATCTTGACTGTTTCCTTTGAAACCAAAACGAAAACCTATAAAAGATTACACTGGAACCTCATTTTAATTACTTTAAATGGTTCATAAACCAAACTTATCAGCGGAGCTTGGACAGTCTGACCTAACACTGCTCCGTACTTAGATGGTTTTTACCTTAACGCTTTCCGCTTTTTTGGCTTTACGATTCGTTCTGAAGCATACCAAAGCATATCTTGTACAGAAAAAATATATTATTTATTTACTATAAAAATACACTATAAAATCAATAAAACTCAAATCTGCATGGAACACTGCTGACGTGACATCGATTTTCGAATGTTCTAAAAAATGATATCACACAATGTTCATTGCTGACAACGAGAAACTTCTTCCGCTGTGGACTCAAGTACAACACTAGCTTAATTTTTAGTACATTTTGCGGCTAGTATCGCACAATGTCCATTGCTTTCAATGAGTGGCTCATTCGATTGTGGACTTCGTCCTTGGGAATATCGTCAGGTCTGTTGCTAGTATATCGCTAAATATTGGCATGTAATTGATACTAAAAATTTAGTGTTATAAAATTGTATAATTAGTTGGAACCTAAGGTGTATCTCTTCAAGCCCAAGATAAGCACAGGTGTTTTTATTTTTTTAACCCTTACTGATCATTATGGCATTATAATCTTCTCTACAATTTTTTTTTTTTTTTACATTTTATAGATCTTGTTTACGACTGAAGTTTTGATTTTTCAAAATGTTTAAATCCATTGCACCATTGGAATGAGAAAGCCTATAAAGACCTTTAATTTTGGAACTAAAAAAGGAAATAAACCAAACAAAACCCTCTTGCATAGTTCTGTCCTTCACGGCTTTATACATATTTGTCATTTTGGCTTTTAAAAAAATCTTGAAGCGTTTTGGATTATCATTTTGGTTTACAACATTTTAAGTGTTTCATCCAACTCATAATTCGTAAATCTACGAAATGTGAACATATTGTTCATCAAAATTGGTATCACACAATTTATGAACAATATATAATGTATTTGACATCATTTAACTTTTGCACTTTTCTATATTCTTCCAATTGGCAGATATCGTAATCTTCATGGATATTGATAAGAACCCAAACATATCCTGAAGATAAAATAACACTTGTTAGACGTCAATTTGTGTAAATTAGATAGAATTAAAGGCTGTTAGAACAAAGTTCTTGGCATGCATTAAATACCAATAATGGGAAGAAGTGTCGTCACTCGAATCTGATGGAAACATATGGTAGTGTTCAAGTGCATAGAGATGTTTATATTTAAATTGAAAGGTAAACATTTCCTTTATGTCCTTAATGCTTTCCAAACACTTTGGTGACAATAAATGCAATAACGGTCAATTAATTTATATCCGTGCAAAGAGTTCTGATAAATTAATTTATCCAACAATCAAACGTTATGATGTGTAAAATGGGTTCAAACCTTTTAAACCTATAAAACTTACGAAGTATAGGCCAGAACATTGTAAAATTATGAAGAGGAACATACAAATCACCAGACCAAGTCGATTTTCTGACGTTGGATTGAGTTGGGGCCTGGGACGTCAGAGTACACTTAATAAAATTTGTACTTCGCCCTAGAACTGAGCAGTATATCTGGTATTTTTCACGTACACATGTATTATCCTCTAATTATTAAGTATAGACCTTGTATTTCTGTGTCTGCTTTTGATTTATATTGACGAACAACATTGTTGGAGCTGTTTATTCAAATATTTGAAGAAGCGAAGTATAAAAAGGTTTTGAGGCTGATAATTAATGTGTAAATTCGAAAAACCTTCTAGTGTCGTTTATGAAATTTACGTCTTTGACGCCATAAGAGACAAGACAAAAACTCGAGAATCAAGAATAGGAACAACATTCTGTGGTACCCAGATTCGATATACCGTGTATTCATGTTTTACCCTTGTGCCTTTCCGTTCTGTTTATATCATTCTTTGTCTTTAAAATCTGGTAACCATTATTTTTTAGGCAATCTTGGCTTAATCTATAAGTTTTACTATTTCTGAGTTTGCTTAAATCTTCAACTTAAAGAAAATGAGACTAAGTGTTGTACTTTATTTCTATGATATACTTTACATTTCAAATTTCACTTCTATTCTTGTCCAGGGAAATGATTTATTTAGGTATGAAATGTGCAGTAAATTCAGGACTTTTGAGCAGAACGAAATTTGAACTTTTAAAGGATGGACAGAACGACAACTGCATTATAATAGCTCGATTCATGGTAAAAATATAAAGGGCTAAATAATCTTTTTTTTGCTGTTATTTTCTATTAGACATCCTATACGGACATTTACACCGACTTCTGCACCGAGACCCACTCATTTAGTTAGGGGTCGTCTCAAAATACAAGATAATGTAACTTCCAGTGAGCCTTTTGAGGACAAATTGCCTCTTTGTTAAAATGTTAAGAATTCAAAATACACATTAAGTTTGTTTTAAAAATTTATTGAAAAGTTAGAAATATCGGAGATTTCATTTCTTATCTTATTTTGATTGACCGAATGATTGATTTTATGAGGGAGCAAACCCGGGGGGGGGGGACTCCAAATATTTTCAGTACAAATGTTCATAGTATTTTTTGGGATCCAAATTTCGATGAATTTTTAGGGATTTTTGACGAAATTTTTTCAATTGTAGAATACTTGGTCCTTATCATGTATACATATATATATCCGAAATTTGATACACTTAAGAGCGAGCTTCGCTTGCTTATAATAAATATAGTTCATTTTCGAAAATTTCGATAAAAGGCATCCTTTAAAACTAAAGGAACACTTGGTTATTATATAGCTGTTGAGGAAGTGACTGCAAGATGTTGCAAATGAAAATACGTGTATAAATGTAATAAAACAATTAATACGGGGTTGGGATGCCAGCAAGAAACTTCCCAAAACTGCGGTCAATTTGAAAATTGACAAATCACTTCGCAATATCATAATCCACTTAGAAACCAAATTTCGTCCCAATCGGACCATGTTGAATTTATCCATATTTTGGCGGCCATTTTGAAAATTCCGTAACCTTTATGCACAATAAGGCATCGCCTCCTATTTTTTTACCAAGTTTCTTTAAGTTTGCTTGAATGGTTTTTGAGATCCGTTTCGGACAAGTTCATGGCTCATCAGAAGAAGAAGAAAGGAAAAGAAACGGAGGAAAAACAATAAGTCCCCCAAACACTTAAGATATGCCAAAGTTATTTGATCCACCTTAAACATATTCGGATTTATTTCTCAGTGGTTCTTACAAATACAAGAACAATGCACAACAAAATAGGCATTAAAAAGACAACATAAATAAATAAAAAAAATTGCAATTTTTGAACAACTGCCCTGAATAAGGGAGAGTGCCTGTTACAAAATAGGATTCTATATTCAAAGTGGTTGTTTCTGTTTCCAGTATATATCAATGAATGTGATATTAGAAACAATGGGTTCAGTTTCCATTTTTTTTCAAGAAAAATTCATTTTAGAAACAATAAATAAACTTACGACCTTATCCAATGGGGGCATTAACTGCATGCAAAGATATTGTTTTAAAATTGATGTTTTCTATCAAAAAATAACAAAAAATGTTCATGCCTTATCCTTTTACAAATGCACAGAAAAGTCTCACCAGAAGGCCTTTCTGTTGGAAATAACCAATATAAAGGACATACCAATGCGATCCTTCAATCAAGTATATATTCATATTATTTATTCTAATATGACGTCCTTCTTTGGCTTTCCCATAAGTAACATGGGCTTGTTGACATTAAAGCCAAAGAAGGACGTCATATTAGAATAAATAATATTGTACAAAATGTCCTATATTTGCCATATATACTTCATTAGGTATTTATACTTACTTTTGCAGAATAGTGCATCAACCATATGATGTGTCCTTGAACCTGCGAGACCCGCGGTTACTATATCCAATGAGAGGCCTTCTTACAAAATCGTGATGAGAGAATTCATTTGCATACAAAATTGACTTTTGTGACACAAAATTGACTTTAGTGACAAAAATGACTTTTGTGACACAAAATTGACTTTTGTGTTAAATTTTCACTTCTGTTTAACAAAACTCAATTTTGTCTACACAAAAATAAACACAAAATTGAATTTTGTGACAAAATCTCAGTTTTGTATGCAAATTAGTTCACAGAATCCAAACTAAACTAATTTGCATACAAAATTGACTTTTATCGCCCAATTTTCAAATAGGTAACAAAAGTAAAGTCTGTGATACAAAAATGAATTTTGTCATAATTTTATATGACAAAATTTAAATTTGTAGTATGCTACAAATTTTGTTAAACTGAACTCATTTTTGTTGAACAAAACTCACTTTTGAATTTCTAGTACAAAACCACTAGAGTCCCGTTGGGAGCCCCGTAATATTGGGCACCAGAGATTTTTTCGTGTATAAATGCTGTAAAAAATAGAGCAATGAGGTTTTATGAAGCCCGAGTACCCGGAGAACCACCGACCTTCAGTATCAATCAATGTCAATTAAGATCGGAGTCGAACACACCCCGCCACATGTGAGATTATAACTCATAACCTCAGTGTTGACAGGCTAGTGGTCATTACTACCAAGACCAATCGGCCGCCGAGGCCCCGCCTTAATTAGAAGTATCTTTAATGGTGAAAATAACAAACAGGATTAAGCTATTTAATTGTTTGTTTAAGCAATAGTGGTGACGGTCTTAATTTAATTCCTATCTCGACTTAGTAACTTTTTTACCTGAAATTTAGAGCTAAGGCGAAATAAAACTTACTTACATCAGTTTTACTGCAAATTATGCGTAGTTGTCTATATCGTTATTGCGAGTTTTTATTGGTAGAGGAAGGTGGTCCTAGAAAAAACCACCTAGCTCCGGCAGAAACCTGACAATCAGTTTAGATCGGAGTGGAATACACATTTTCAGTATTTTCAGAATAGTGTTTTTGAGTATTTAAGACGGACCATGCACGCACACTTCCACAGCGAGGCCTTTTTCTCGTTTGGGAGGAAATTTTAAAATAACGAAAATATCAAGAAATTGTTACAATCTTTAACATTATACTTGTGTTATAAATTTGAAAACTTATTCAGTTTTTAATCTGAATTTAAATCGAATGCAAATCGTTTTTGCTTATTTCATCTCTGTGATATAACAGCTTTTTTCAAAATCTGTTTTTACAAATATTTGAAAATACAATTAAGATGAGAATTTAAATCAAATATATCAAGTCAAATTAAAATTTATTTCCTGGCGCTACAGTAAATTATAATATTTATTCAAACTTTGAATTATTATAAATTCAAATTAAATTCAAGTGTGCAACAAATCGACACCATGTATTCGTAAAATATTGCCATTTGATTTGTTATTAACTGTAAAGACACCAAAATGATAAATTGAATTTTCTTTGATGTTTGGAACAGAATTCAATAAAAGGTGCATTTCTATCATCTAAATAAATGTTTGAAAAATCTCAACGTATATTACTTTGGCGCCTAGAATAGAAGAAATATTATATTTGGAAAATCAGATTTCAGTTACTCAGCATAATAATGTAGAAATTATCTCTCCATAAAAAATTATAATAATGACTGGTATAATGAATTCACCTTACGTTCATGTTATCAACTTAATAACCCATGCCTTGATTTATAAATAACTAACGAACTATGCTTATACAAATTATAAGATCTAACTCATTGATTTAACCATGTCGATTTATATCTTGTCAAAGTTTTTGGCAACAGATGATTTTGAAAATTTAGATATTATTAGATTTCATCAGTTTATACATTTGTACCTTGCGAAACAATGTTTTTCATGTATTAAAAAAAATTACAGGTAGACTCCTCGGATGTCAAAACGGTCTCATTGACTTGGACGTGAAATGCCGTTTAACATCAGAAGAATCACTCTGGGACATAAATCTGTTCTGATGTGGCTTAAGGTTTTACTTTTTTATTTGGTCTTTGCCCTCATTCGATTTTGCTCTACAAGACTTCTATTGATTCCTTCGGCTTTCGATATTTTCGGCCTTTGATTTGTTGAAATATGCATGAAGATTGCATAGAAGTTTCATACAGTTTGACTTCAAAAGTACCTATATGCAAAGTATATGGAGATGCCTTAAGAACATTTTAAACTGCACATAAATATCGAAAAAAAATATATTTAGCTTTTATATTTCTTTAATAAGGTTGATTTAAATTCATTAAAATAAAGGACTTTCACTTTAGATTTCATATAAAAACTGCCGAAAAAAATAATAATTTCACTTTAAATCGTCATTTCGCATAAACTAATCCCTAGGATTTTCTATAAAAACGATATGTTATTGCTTTCAACTTTTTCGATTCAATGATACTAAATAAACATAGGGTCACCAGCTTCGTTTTCGTTGTGGAAATCATTCAACTATAGGTCCTGTCTGGAAAAAATACTAAAAGTCTACATTTTTATCGGGATACGCTTATTTCAGCTTTTTGACGCTTATTTTCACTCTTCATACAGTAATCGATCTAATATACTAAAAAAGAATCTGGTTACCCCAAATAAATTTTATATCAATAAAAAGAGAACTTCAATGGCAATAATATATCATTTTAAAAAAAAATTTAGGGACCAAATTTTGAGAAATCATAATTTAAAGTCTAAATATATTATTTTTTGGAGTGATAACTTCGTGCATTCTATGTATTTACCCATTACATCTGTTTGCCAAAGCTTGAAACACCATATTTCGGAAAGTATTAAAGGGACATACATTATTTTTTTGATATTCAGATGCAGTTCAACGTACTCTACTTGCATGTCAAATTTGATGAAAACCTGAAATATAGCTCAATTAGGTACCTCCTACCTATATGAAACATTTAGACCACATACTACACCCGTACGAGATGAACTGTTAAACTGAAGTCCAAGAAATTTCCACAATTACTGTTTAAAACAAACTTCATATTCTTTCAGTTAATATGAAGTCTATATTTGCATGTTTGAAGGAAACATCCATTTGCTATTTACGTTGCGTGGGATAGGGTGGGGGTTGAAGAGTTTGAACTTTCTTGATTTCTTTTATGAGAAATTAAAGGTAAATCCAGAAATTTCGAAGACGACTTTAATAACTTATGGTACCGCTGGGGCGATAGATCTGCTAGTAGACTCCAGTAGTCACGATTTTAGATTGAAATCATGCTCAAATTAAGGTTTAAATTCCGTCGGATAAAGTTGACACTACCTGGATTTTGGCTGCCCTGTTTATACCTGATTGATTCTATCGCTTATAAAGTTTCGTTGGTTTTGGGTTTCCAAAGTTTGGACCAGGTGTCCTCGATCAATATTAACCAGAAACCAGGTAATTTAGAATCTGACATCTGACTGTTGTTCACAACTACTGAGCAGATGCTGCTTCTGGTGGGTATCACCCCCTCTATAATCAAAAATATACTTCATCGACAGTTTAATGAAAAAACTGGGGGTGAATAGCTCGATACGCCGCAACTACGTCAACAATCGAGGAGATTGTCAGTATTACCTTCGATTCGTCTCACTGTCAAAGAGGATGAATGTTAACATCCTTTATTTTACTGGATATCAAAATTACATTACTGTGCTTACAAGCAGAGTCACATTGATGTATGCTCCAAGTGTTCTACCAGTGTTCTATAAAAACTTTACTTTCATTCTTCTGATAGCTATAAAAATTTGCCTTCAGAAATATTGTGACACTCTTTTTGTTCAATCCCTTTTGGAATTTATGTCCGGAGATAGTTCTCTGACTTTGCGGTGGCCAAGTCAGAAAAATAGCTCCGGACACAGAATCCCAAAAGGGATTACCTTTTCGTTTTGTAATAGTATCAAAACATTCGATTTCCCTACTCCTTAAACTGCCATTTCTGATGAAAAACTAAAATGTATACTGAAGAAATATCGTTTTTTCACGAAGAAATAGGGAAAACAAAGATAGTATCATGTTGTTGGAGAGATAAGACTCATTTTTTTCAACGACCCACAGAATCTAACAGAATATACATTGAAAACGTGATCATTCAAATGTTAAATTTACGATCGACAGCTTATTTATGCCATTTGTTGGATGAGTGTTTCCACATACAACTGGTATTCAAATGAGTAAAAATCCTCATATCCATTTGTTTTTGTACGAATCAGAGTTATTCCAAGAGCTACTCAAAATAAGAATAAAAAACTAACTCATACCATTAATTTCAGCTTCCGGTAAATAGATGAGGTTCTATCATGAAGCACCTCACGATCTGGTGATTATCTATACATCTCATCTATCACCATGAGATTGAATTAAAGGATGCTACAGACATTCAAAAGTCAACTTTCAGTGGTGTAGCTACGCATAGGTATGGAAGCACGGGCTTCCACATCATTTCGTTAGAAAAAGGAGAAATACTGAAGTTGTATACCGAAGTCTTTTCCTAAAGTCCCCTAGGGTATATCCAGCTCATTTGCTAGTTTTTCGATACTAGCCCGAAATTGATACATAAAATTTACTGTTACAAAATTGTAAAATTTGTGAAAACTAAGGAGCATTCCCTGTTCTTAGATGGTTTTGGCTTTACCCTTTTTTGGCATTTTTTTAATTTGCTTTGTTTTGGTTTTCAACATTTTAGGCCTTGAGCACAACTGACGAGTCGTAAATCTACGAAATGTGGACATCTTGTGCATCAAAATTGGTATCAAAGAATTTTATGTCTATTAAGTCGTAAATGTAATATCAGACAAAGTAGAAATGGGGAAAAATATGAGAGGTAACAGGAGACTGAACAGTTACCATGTTTTGCTATTGATGCATTATCCATGATTCAATTCCAAGCTCTTTGTGAAATGAGAGTGGCAAAATGGTTTTGCTAAGGCGACTGTAGTATTTCCGAGTTTTTATCTAGATGTTCGTCCATCAATAAAAGGGATAGCGTAGCATTATTCCGACGGCCCATTTTTCCGACAGGCCATTATTCCGACAGCCCCTTATTCCGACGGCCCATTATTCCGACAGCCCATTATTCCAACAAAGCAGTCGAATGGAGTATCTAAATATACCCGATAAAATGGCACACAAAAACACCCTGGAGTGAATATACCAATCGCTAGCTGAAGGGAGAGGGACAATAGGGATGTGTTAACGGGTTAACATAAATCTGGATTTGCAGAAAGAACACAGATAACAAAACCCAAAAATTTAACAGTTAACAGAAGGCAAAAGATGCCCAAAACATCTTAACACAAAGCAGTATTTCCTCTCTTAGCTCGGGGGTCTGGAACACAGCTCGACTTCTGGATATTTAAAACAAAAAATTTGTCTTATTTTATGAGTACTTTTAATAAATATTTACCATAACAACGAATATTCTGCGTTTATTATCACTGCCCTTACTATGTTAGCCAAAGTTACTGTTAAATGCTAGTTTTATTTTTTTTTCTCACCTTTTATGTTGTAAATATGTGTAATTATAATTATGTATTTTTTATGGAGGTAGGTCTCAGACTTGAGGTCTGAGTCCATTGTAAGTTGCATAGCTTGTAACCAATCCAACTGTCTTCTTGATTGACAATAAAATAACTTTAAACTTAACTAAATAATGTAAGAGAGGTAACTCTATCGAGTAATCAGCAGTTTTAGACGTATTAGTCGTGAGCTTTAAATTATTTTCAATGTTAATCAGAGAATAACATGGAACGATTAACATTATGCACTCGCTTGAACTAATGATCTCAAAATTTGTGGTATTGGAAGTCTGATCCCAAAACCTTACAATGGTGTTATGTGTAAACGCTCTCGTGGTTATAATTGAGACTTTGCTGTGCCGATTCCCCGGGCCGATTCTGACGCCGCCATATTGGGATTCTCAATTCATATTTCGCGTTAACTCCAAAAATTTGTTTTCGTGATTTGTCTCCTTTGTCTGTAATAAACTATTGCATACACACTTACATTGGTTTTCCTGAAGTTCACACATATGTTTTGTTCAATATTTATATGTTTTATTATTTTAGGGAGCAGAAGTTGTACAATTGTAAAAATTAATTAAAATAAAGTGTTAATCTCATTTTTGTCCGTCACACATAGATATGTTTACTTCCTTTAGCATTCACTGAGTTCATCTGACAGTACATTAGTATTTTATGGAATATAATTGTCAGCAATGACTAGAATAGAGAATTGAAACAGGGACTGTGTCAAAGAGACAATCCGACCAAAGAGCAGAAAACAGCTACAAGGGGCACTATAATCAAATTTAATTACAAAGTTCTAGAAAACTGTACCGTCGGAATCGACAGTGAACCCCGCACCCCTTTAAGTAGTTGGGGCACTTACCTATGGTAAAAAAAAATTTTATACTTTATGTAAATTTCTCTACTTTTAATGCAATTTCATTGGTTTACAAGAATGTGGTATTTTACTCGATCGCCCGCTGGATAGAAACAGCGGGTGGTATTTTATACTGTCACCCGCTTATAAAATCTAAGACATACTGTATAATAAAATAAATAACAAATTTTTAAGAGGGTGACGGAGTATATTGTAACCCCTCTGAAAGCATTGTCAACCTCGACTTCGCTTGGTGGACATTGTTTTCTAGGGGTTACAATATACTCTGTCACCCTCTTAGAAATCCAATCATACTGTAAAGAAACTAAATCAATAAACTCAATGAGAAATGAAAAAGCTTAGATCACAAGCTTACATTAACAATTTTTGAAATTTGACCCGAGAATATGGTGTATATGACAATACTGTATAGAAATAAAATGCATAAATCGGAAAACAAAAGACAAGTTTACGTCACAGGCTTAAATTGATAGTTTTTCAAAATTCGACCTCAGTGGGCCCGAATTTTAGAAAATCAAAATTCTAAAACCTTATTGCTCATCTGCATATGGTGTATGACAATACTGTATAAAAATAAAATGCATCAATTGAAAAATAAAAGACGAGTTTAGGTTACAAGCTTGAATTCAAAATTTTCAACGTTCGACCCCTGTCTGCCCCTAGTGTTGGAAATCAAAATTCTAAAACCTTTTTCCCCATCTACAGGTAGTATGCAACCATTCTATATAAAATTTAAATTCCTTAACCCAAAAGTGAAGGAGGAGTTGATGTCACAAGAAAGTGTGGCGGACGGACAAACGTGCTGGGATAGTTACAATATTTACAAATAATTGTAGTAAGTCAGTAGAGGTCCGTATCTACTCAGTTTGTGGCATTACACGGTCTCATCACAGACTGCTCCCACAAACATCACACTTTTACATAGGTAATCCGAGCTGTCTTCCCATTCCCAGAAATAGTCTGAAGTGAAATAAAGTGAAGTTATGATATTTACTGTGACTGTATGATAATTAAACGTTATCATCCCATATAATGTATCAAAAAATAGCTAAATCAGATTGCAGCCAAATAAATGCTAGAGAGGTAATAAAATTCCATCGCCACACGGATACATACACATATACCATGTTCATCCCAAGATTCACATCGGTCACTGAAGCTGTATTTTTTCTTAGCGGATTTGGCCAAGTGGTCTAGGGCGCTGGACATGGTGATAGACGAATATGTGCCTTAGTGTCTCAACGGTGCGAGTTCGAGTCCCGCTATAGGCGGACAGAAATTATTAAGATCTGATTTATTTAGGCACTTGTATTGGAATTGTTTTGAATATACATACATATATTGTTTTGAATATACATACATATATTAACAAGAAATCTGTACTGTCGGAATCGACAGTGATCCCCGCACCCCATGCAAGTATAGTTGGGCCACTTACATAAGGACGAAAATATAAACCTTATTCCCATCCAAAAATAGTATGCAATCATTCTATAAAGAAATTAAATCAATAAACCTAATGAAAAATGAAAAAAAAAAAAAAAAAATTCACAAGCTTAAACTTACAATTTTTATACGCCCGTCAAAATTTTGACGGGACGTATTATGGTATACAAATGTCCGCTCCGTCTGTCCGTCTGTCCGTCGTAAACATGTCGCGCGGTAACTTGAGAAAGACTCATCCAAATTTCACATAGTTGTTTCTTATGATGGTCAAACGATCTGTATACTTTTTGGTGAAAATAAGATTAAAACTTTTTGAGTTACGGGACTTTGTAACTAAAACAGAAGTGTGTTTTTTTCACATGTCGCGACGTATCTCAAAAACGATTTATGATTATTGCTTAAAACTTTACACACTTCTTACTTATATTAATCTAAAGATCTGTATACTTTTGGTGTTGATTCAAAATTTTATTTTAGAGTTTTTGAGTTTTTTTGTAAAAAAGGGGGGGTTTCACATGTCGCGCCGTATCTCAAAAACGATTTATGATTATTGCTTAAAAATTTACACACTTCTTAGTAATATTAATCTGAAGATCTGTATACTTTTTAGTGATGATTCTTTATTTTATTTTTGAGTTATTGAATTTTTATTTAGCTTTTTGGTAAAAAAGGTAGTCTTTTTTGGTCACATTTCGCGCCGTATCTCTATTGCTTAAAAGTTTACACGCTTATGGTTTGCCGGGTTTCCATATACATCCCACCAGCAGCTCCACTTAATAAAGGAGGATTCCAAAAACATTTATTATGTTTTTTTTCACAAGACGACGGGCGTATCATGCGCTCGTGGCGCAGCTGTTTATTTAAATTTGACCTGAGTTGAGCCCCCGGTTTAAAATTGATATTCTAAATCTTTATCGTGCAAGACATATAATTTATGGCAATACTATATATAAGCAAAATGCTTCAATTGCAAAATGAAAGAGAAGTTCAGATCATAAGCTTAATTTGAAAATTTCAAATTTCGACCACGTGGGGCCCAATTTTAGAAAATTAAACTTCTAAAACCTAATTGCACATCTGCATATGGTGTTTGACAATACTGTATAGAAATACAATGTATAAATTGAAAAACAAAAGAAAAGTTTACTTCACAAGCTTTAATTGATAGATTTTCAAAATTCGACCCCTGTGGGCCCCATTTTTAGAAAATCAAACTTCTAAAACCTTATTGCGCATCTGCATATGGTGTATGACAATACCGTATAAAAATAAAATGCATTAATTGAAAATGAAAGAGGAGTTTAGTTCACAAGCTTAAATTGATATTTTCTCGAAATTGGACCCCTTGTTTAGAAAATCAAAATTCTAAACCCTTATTGCGCATATAAAGGTAGTATGCAATCATTCTATATAGAAATTAAATTCCTAAACCCAAAAGTGAAGGAGGAGTTGATGTCACAAGAAAGTGTGACGAACGGACGGATGTAGACAATCGCTATATCCCCGAACTTTCTTCGAAAGTGTGGGGATAACTAGAAAGCTGGACTCTCGGGATCGACAGTTATCCCCGCACTCCTCAATTAGTTGGGACCCTTACCCAATTTCAAAAATATAAAACCTTATGCCCATTTGAAGATATTATGCAATCATCCTATGAAGAAATTAAATCAATAGCTCCAATTTCAAATGATAAAAGTTTATATCACAAACTTAAATTGACAATTTTTCGAAATTCGACCCCTGTGGAAAATTCTAAAACCTTATTGTACATCTAAATATTTTGCATTCCATACTGAACAGAAATAAAATGCACAAATTGAAAAAAATAAAGAGTTTGCGTCATAATCTTGAATTTAAAATTTTTTATTTCAGAAAATTAAAATTCCAAAACCTTCTTGTGCATCTATACATGGCACCTGACACTACTGTATAAAAATAAAATGCATAAAACGCAAAATGAAATAGGAGTTGACGTCACAAGCTTAAATTGACTGTTTTTCGAAATTCGACCCCTGTGGACCCCAATTTTAGAAAATAGAAATTCTAAAATCGTATTGCTCAGCTGCATATGGTGCATGACAATACTGTATAGAAATAACTGCATAGATTGAAAAATGAAAGACGAGTTTAGGTCACAGACGGACGGACGGACAGACGGACGGAAGAGACAATCGCTATATCCCGAACATTCTTCGAAAGTGCGGGGATAATAATATGAATTATGTTAATGAACGTACCTTAATGTTTTAATTGTTTCACTTCTCCCAAGTTTTCTGACAAATATGTCGGTGAAAGCTTGTCTGCTTATTGCACTAATTATAACTTTTGCGAGGCCCATTTGATTACCCGTTCTTTGTTTTGTTTTCATAATTTTTGGCCGTAAGCACTATACTCATGAATCATAATTCCACGAACTAAGCATATACTGTCCACCAGTAATTAGTTTCACAGAATATTTGTTTTCTACATTTATCTGACGCTAACTGAGGATCGGTGATTGTTTTTTTATTTAGTTCCTGATTTAGTTATTGCCATTAAGGAAAATCTGGGCAAATTTATGAAACTGTAGCAAGGTCTTGATTGTGTATTTTCATATTAATATCAATGGTTTATAAGACGAATGGTGTTATTGCAAAAGTTACCTACAGTTATTAACTGGTCGTCTCTTATTTCCCTTGTTATAACTGCCTCTTGGTTTTCATACTTTTGTATTTCGATAAGTTTAGTGTCTTCTAGTTTATACTGTACCTGTCCAGATAAAATGAAATGTACATTGTATATACCAAGACATGATCTGTTAGATGAGATTTTTATTCAAACCAGATACATGAGATATGGATACCTTGCCAGTTCTTGTAGACTATATAAAGCTATCATTAGAATTGCGAAAATGAGGTCCACATTGGTCAATTATCTGTGATCACTTCCTTTCCTCTTATAAATACTGTATTACCTGTACATATGTTTTGTTCACTGTATGTTTGCTAAGCCCATTTGGATTTATTATGCAATAAAGTTGTTGTTGAATCAAATGTTTGTGTAAACATATTTTCCTCAGAAGTTTAGTTACATAAATAAAGATTCACATGCAGGGGGTGATGAATTGCTGTGCTTTTATTTATTTATTAAAAAAAATACTTTAACAATTTAAACGAAATCTATAAAAAAAAAAAAAAAAAATATTTATGTATCAATTACACTATCTAATCATAGTATCGTGTTTTTCCTGATATTGTGGTACTTATATGATTTGTCAACGTAAATTTGATGTTGCAGTACATTGTACAAGTATAAGCGTCATCATAAGAACCTTTTTTCGGAGGTGTAGTTAGATTTCCTCTAAGAAAAGGTGTAAATAAGAAGAAAACAGCAATTAAATCGTTGCTCTTTTTTTTTTTAACTTTTCACGTGCAAGTTTTCGGAATACCCCTGTAACCTTTCTTACTCATGATTTTAGGGCTAAGTATAGATAAAATGAGAATAATTTATGTACTATTATCTTTTTGCCATCCATTGATGAGCTTGGAAATTGCACCCCCAGTTTAAAGGTCACTTCAGTACTTAAATGACCAACTGTAGTTTTCACCCTGTATTCATCACCATCAACACGTATCTCTTGAGTCGGTTTGATAAGTCCTTCTTTGGCCTTTAATCGCATCTCTTCATCAACACCTGTCAGTACGTAAAGATAAAACTTTCATAATGTCTAACAGATATGTTTGTTACATTTATTACAATTAGCACGTGTGACTTAGAAAATCAATTTATTTTCTTATTGTTGCATGTTTGTCGTTATTTTCCAGTACACATGTACTTATACTCAATTATGTAATGGTATATCTTGTGTAAAACAAAAGGGCTGTTCACTTGATTTTCATATTCCCCGTTTTACATTGGTTTGTTATATTTTTTTTTTAGAAAAGTTACTATGTATAGATATTTAATAAATACATAGTCTAAACTAAAAACCGGATTTTTTTTCGACATTAATTAAGACAAAATTGTGATGTTTTTTAATCTTGAAATTTCACTTTGCAAATTAATGTTTGGCTATTAGAATCTCGAATTTCAACTTTTAAACACTTCAAATTTCTACTTTAAAAACATGTGAAAATAAAAAATATTCCTGAAGGAAACGGTATGGAATTAAGTGAGTCTCTGAAGTGGAACCTAGTATATGTTCTATGTTACTTTTGCATTTACATTTTGTTTTAGAGGTAGGGAAATATCTGACATTTAGATGTCTTATGTTTTTTTTTTTAAATCTAAAGAATGTGAAACCCATTTACATATATAAAATTACAGCCTTCCTCATTTGAGGTAGACATTCAGATTTGGCAACCCGAGAGAGGTTGTTTCCAGAGGGCTTGCCCTAGGGAAAATAACCTTTCAAGGGTTGCCAAATCTGAATGCTTACCTCAAATGAGGACGTAATTGTATTATTATTTTTTCCACAGCAGCAACGCATGACTTTTAATGCAGACGAATTACGCAGTTGTCTCCCTTGCGAGTGAAAATAGGGATGTTTGGAGGTGAACAATATGGCTGTTTCCCGGTGAACAATAGGGCTGTTCCGCCCTCGTTTACGCAGTTGTCTCCCTTGCGGAAAAAAATTGTGATGTTTGGAGGTGAACAATAGGGTTGTTTCCCTCGATGTTCAATTTTTTCGATTTATTTTTAAATCATATGACATTTTTCATCCATGCAATGAGAGTATTTTAAAATATTTAGAAAATAATAATGAATTTTGTTTTCATACAGACAGTTCGTGTGACAGATGTTTCACGCGTGTTGGAGAAATGAAGGGAAAACTTAATGAAATTGTTTCAAATTTTAGCTGTTTTTTGTAATTTTTCAGAATTTGTAAATTTTAAATATATACTATCAATGGGAGTTACTATATATCCACTCCCACACAACAAGTGTAGGGTGGATATTGAGCCACGGTAATTGCCATTGACAGTACGCCCCACTAAATCACCCTAAATGAAACGCAGCAATCGGAGATTGCACATCCCCCCGCTCCCAGCAAAGTCGGAATGCACAAAGTCTGAACCCCTCATAATTTCAAATTGCATAAATAGAGAAAAAGTTTGACACTGATCTTTGGATATCAAGAAACAACACAGAAATATGAAATTGGACTTCTACTGCTCGGACAAAGTCGAATGCAAAAGTTTTAAGATGGATAAAATTGAAATGGCCTACATCAAATGAATGTAAGTCTTAACTTGTCATGTCCATTAAATATATATATTGTTTAGGGGTGGGGATCTAAAATGTTTGTGAGAAAACTTGCTTCCAGCTAAGCCTAAATACATAAATTGTGAAAGCTATAAAATTTATTGGTATCATTTTGGTTCCTGAAGAAAAGAGCTGGAAAAAATATAAATGTTTACTATAGATTTCACAAAATACACAACACCAATATTAAACATTTTAAAATATCTGAACTGATCTTTTAATAATGAATACAAGTAGCTATGGTTAAGGGTTGGGCATCTCATTTAGAGATAACTTGTAATTTTCTAAATAAGTGGGGTGGGGCCGACCCCCGGGATGACCATTAAACTGGTCTTGTCCTGCCCACTAAGAATATATATGGTTTAGGGGTGGGGATCTCAACTGTTTTTGAGATAACTTGTAATTTTGTAAATGAGGGGGGTGGGGCCGACCCCCGGGGATGACCATTCAACTGGTCTTGTCATGCCCACTAAGAATATATATGGTTTAGGGGTGGGGATCTCAACTGTTTTTGAGATAACTTGTAATTTTGTAAATGAGGGGGGTGGGGCCGACCCCCCGGGGATGACCATTCAACTGGTCTTGTCATGCCCACTAAGAATATATATGGTTTAGGGGTGGGGATCTCAACTGTTTTAGAGATAACTTGTAATTTTCTAAATTAGGGGGGTGGGGCCGACCCCCGGGGATGACCATTAAACTTGTCTTGTCATGCCCACTAAGAATATATATGGTTTAGGGGTGGGGATCTTAACTGTTTTTGAGATATCTTGTAATTTTCCAAATGAGGGGGGTGGGGCTGACCCCCGGGGGTGACCATGTAACTCGTCTTTAAATGTGGAATAAAAATATATATGGTTAAGGGGTGGGGATATGAACTGATCTTACCATATTTTGAGATTTTACATATTAGGGTGTAGCCCCACCCCCCGGGCAAAAATCAAAATTCCGAAACCTTTGGCACAGACAACTCTTCAAGTGTTACTAGTGTACCTAATTTCATGTTTCTATCTTCTACGGTGTAGGAGGAGTTCTTGGACAATCGTTTTTAGACATTTTTTAACTCCTTAGGGCATTGCCCCTAGGGGCGGGACCAAAATTTTGATACCCTCTTTCAACTTGGGAAAGGCAATATAAGTAGTGACATAAGTTCCAATATCCTAGCTTTAACACTTTTGGAGATATCTCCATTTATTGGATATCGCGAAATTCGTTTTTCGCTCATAATTTGGCCCCAAGGGGTCGAATTCCAATTTTAAGGGGTCTATTCCCTAGTGGGTCATATACTCTTCCATGATGCCAAATTTCAAGTTTCTATCTTTTACCGTTTCAGAGATATGCCTTGCCACTACAGACGTACGTACGGACTGTATTACATGATCCCCCCGCTTTCGCTAAGCGGGGGGATAACGAGCCCCTGTGGCTAAACTGAATGCAGGTTCAAATTGAATAAAACAAAAGCCAAATTTTAAAATGTAAGTATTGCATATACCCCCCAAGTGCAAACGATAGGTTTTACTGAATTATTTTAAAGTGAGATCTTTAAGGAATTTTACATTGTGCAAAGATAAACTATGATAAATGCAGGATATATTTTTCCATTTTATGGAATCATGATGTAAAGTGAAATGTAACATTTGACGTTGTATAGATTAAGAATCAAGAAATCGGAAGAAATTAGATTGTTATATGAAAAACGCAGCAATCGGAGATTGCACATCCCCCCGCTCCCAGCAAAGTCGGAATGCACAAAGTCTGAACCCCTCATAATTTCAAATTGCATAACTTGTAATTTTGTAAATGAGGGGGGTGGGGCCGACCCCCGGGGATGACCATTCAACTGGTCTGGTCATGCCCACTAAGAATATATATGGTTTAGGAGTGGGGATCTCAACTGTTTTTGAGATAACTTGTAATTTTGTAAATGAGGGGGGTGGGGCCGACCCCCCGGGGATGACCATTCAACTGGTCTTGTCATGCCCACTAAGAATATATATGGTTTAGGGGTGGGGATCTCAACTGTTTTAGAGATAACTTGTAATTTTCTAAATTAGGGGGGTGGGGCCGACCCCCGGGGATGACCATTAAACTTGTCTTGTCATGCCCACTAAGAATATATATGGTTTAGGGGTGGGGATCTTAACTGTTTTTGAGATATCTTGTAATTTTCCAAATGAGGGGGGTGGGGCTGACCCCCGGGGTGACCATGTAACTCGTCTTTAAATGTGGAATAAAAATATATATGGTTAAGGGGTGGGGATATGAACTGATCTTACCATATTTTGAGATTTTACATATTAGGGTGTAGCCCCACCCCCCGGGCAAAAATCAAAATTCCGAAACCTTTGGCACAGACAACTCTTCAAGTGTTACTAGTGTACCTAATTTCATGTTTCTATCTTCTACGGTGTAGGAGGAGTTCTTGGACAATCGTTTTTAGACATTTTTTAACTCCTTAGGGCATTGCCCCTAGGGGCGGGACCAAAATTTTGATACCCTCTTTCAACTTGGGAAAGGCAATATAAGTAGTGACATAAGTTCCAATATCCTAGCTTTAACACTTTTGGAGATATCTCCATTTATTGGATATCGCGAAATTCGTTTTTCGCTCATAATTTGGCCCCAAGGGGTCGAATTCCAATTTTAAGGGGTCTATTCCCTAGTGGGTCATATACTCTTCCATGATGCCAAATTTCAAGTTTCTATCTTTTACCGTTTCAGAGATATGCCTTGCCACTACAGACGTACGTACGGACTGTATTACATGATCCCCCCGCTTTCGCTAAGCGGGGGGATAACGAGCCCCTGTGGCTAAACTGAATGCAGGTTCAAATTGAATAAAACAAAAGCCAAATTTTAAAATGTAAGTATTGCATATACCCCCCAAGTGCAAACGATAGGTTTTACTGAATTATTTTAAAGTGAGATCTTTAAGGAATTTTACATTGTGCAAAGATAAACTATGATAAATGCAGGATATATTTTTCCATTTTATGGAATCATGATGTAAAGTGAAATGTAACATTTGACGTTGTATAGATTAAGAATCAAGAAATCGGAAGAAATTAGATTGTTATATGAAAAACGCAGCAATCGGAGATTGCACATCCCCCCGCTCCCAGCAAAGTCGGAATGCACAAAGTCTGAACCCCTCATAATTTCAAATTGCATAACTTGTAATTTTGTAAATGAGGGGGGTGGGGCCGACCCCCGGGGATGACCATTCAACTGGTCTGGTCATGCCCACTAAGAATATATATGGTTTAGGAGTGGGGATCTCAACTGTTTTTGAGATAACTTGTAATTTTGTAAATGAGGGGGGTGGGGCCGACCCCCCGGGGATGACCATTCAACTGGTCTTGTCATGCCCACTAAGAATATATATGGTTTAGGGGTGGGGATCTCAACTGTTTTAGAGATAACTTGTAATTTTCTAAATTAGGGGGGTGGGGCCGACCCCCGGGGATGACCATTAAACTTGTCTTGTCATGCCCACTAAGAATATATATGGTTTAGGGGTGGGGATCTTAACTGTTTTTGAGATATCTTGTAATTTTCCAAATGAGGGGGGTGGGGCTGACCCCCGGGGTGACCATGTAACTCGTCTTTAAATGTGGAATAAAAATATATATGGTTAAGGGGTGGGGATATGAACTGATCTTACCATATTTTGAGATTTTACATATTAGGGTGTAGCCCCACCCCCCGGGCAAAAATCAAAATTCCGAAACCTTTGGCACAGACAACTCTTCAAGTGTTACTAGTGTACCTAATTTCATGTTTCTATCTTCTACGGTGTAGGAGGAGTTCTTGGACAATCGTTTTTAGACATTTTTTAACTCCTTAGGGCATTGCCCCTAGGGGCGGGACCAAAATTTTGATACCCTCTTTCAACTTGGGAAAGGCAATATAAGTAGTGACATAAGTTCCAATATCCTAGCTTTAACACTTTTGGAGATATCTCCATTTATTGGATATCGCGAAATTCGTTTTTCGCTCATAATTTGGCCCCAAGGGGTCGAATTCCAATTTTAAGGGGTCTATTCCCTAGTGGGTCATATACTCTTCCATGATGCCAAATTTCAAGTTTCTATCTTTTACCGTTTCAGAGATATGCCTTGCCACTACAGACGTACGTACGGACTGTATTACATGATCCCCCCGCTTTCGCTAAGCGGGGGGATAATAAAGATGGAGATGCAACTGAATCGCCTCCCAGACATACCCGTGTTGTAAAAATTACTGAAGACTGCTCGTATTTTATTCGACAGTACAAACATATGTCTCCACAAATTAAACATTTTCATATCTACATGATTGGTTAATATCGAAAATGATCAATATATAATTATGAAATCTGGTTTAATAATAATAGTGCAAAACTATAAAATAATTCATAGTCAAAATGTTATGACATATACACTTACCAAAAGCACTAAACAACTCATCTATATTTTCCTCTGAGACGACTTTCCACTTTCCTTGAAACTGTGACATGTTAACTGCTTGGCTCCAAAGCAAACACTGATCACTGAGTTGATCAGATAAATTTTAAACCCACCTGCATATAATCATTCCACAATCTAAAAAATTTACATCGTATCTGCGTATTAAGTATAGGCTGTGGCCATCAGAGATAAAGAATTTTTCCCAAAAATTATAAGTTATAAGTTTATTTAGCATTTTGCGTCCCTAAGGACCAATTTATACATACAAAACAAAAAATCAAACATCAATGAACATTAACAAATAATGATGGAATTTTTTTCTTGTTGCAGTAATGGACATTTATGTTATCTCCATGAAAGCCAATAGGCCAACAGTGAAATGACCAAATGCAATGTATATAGTCGAAGCATTCTATAGTAAATCTCAATTTAAAAATAGAAGGAAAGCTAGTGATATGGGTATTGTGTGCAACAGCTTTTTGAAAAATAAAACTTCGCATATAAATATCTAAACAAATTAAATGCCGCTTACATTTATGTATAGTTAGTTACAGCAAGAGTTTATCACTTAAACTGTTAGCTTTATCCAAGTTTTTTTTTATGGCGGTGATCTTACGCCTGACGTCTCTACCGGACATATGCAACGATTTCGGTCATAATTAAGTTAGGTAACTCTGTTTAGACTTATCAACTGGTTACCCAATTATCGTGTACTGGTCCCGTTCATGCCAGACATTTATCGTACGTCAATAACTTGCTCCTCGTCTTCACTTTAAAAAACTTTTCGTTTGAAATATATATGGCATGCCGTTCTCGTCAAAAGTATGGGAATAAAATGTGATGTAAAATTACACACTCAAAATGTTTATTCCGCACTCAAAATTTCTAATTACACACTCAAAATTTTTATTACGCACTCAAAATTTTTATTACACACTAGGAATATATTAATGCACACATTTGTTTTTATTCCGCACTAGGATTTCAAACATGCACAAGAAATTGCTAAATTGTACATAGAACGCACTCAAATATCGGAATTACACACTCAAAATTGTGCGCAATTTTTACGCGCAGAAATCATAAATATTCATGTCCTATGACTAGGTCAACAGATCGTCTTGGTGTTTTCTGCGATTTAGGGGACGACCATTTGATATTCTGGTGGGGGCCAGGAGGATTTTGAAAATAAATAACTCAGCCTTGATAATAACAAAAATGAATGGTTTGTTCTGTGGTAGTTTGAAAATAAATAACCTCACCTACAATGTATTGAAAATAAATAACTCGGCAGGTCTTTTAAACCATTTTATAAATGCATGTTTTAAAGCATGAGATGGCACCAGATTCTACCAAAATTCGTCTTTTTTCATATTTTTTTCGGGAAAAACTTCCCAATATATAAACTACACCATATATAAATATTAATGTTTTTGAAATGTCTGAAAATGGGTTTCATTTCACTTCAGGTATATTGTCTCAACGGGCGTACGCCCCCCCCCCCCCCCCCCCCCGCCTTTAAAAAAAAAAACTATCGTAATATGCCTATATTGTATTGAATATGGCAATTTATCATATTCATTAATTCAACACATAATCTGATTTCTTTAAAAGACTATTGAAATGTTAAGTAACGCCTTATACCCTAGAATTTGGAATTTCTCATTATTGGTCTACTGCTGTTAAGATCCATCCAATCATTTTAATATACCATAGACAATTAATGGAGAGAATTCGGCATAAAAAATATCAAACGCTGAAACTTTAACTATAAAATATACATGCTCCAAGTTCGGAACCGTTACATTAGTGCATTTCACAATTATTTTATGTTTTTTAGCCAAAAAAAGTCCAAAAAAATTTTTATTATACGCCTCCCCTTTCAAATATCCTGGAAACTCCCCTGATTTTCCTTTCTCCTTTACTTTAAACAGAGCAATGCACAATACAACATGAATGTATAAGCATGCATTATAAACATTGCATATTTCTATTTGCACCTACAATTCAGTTTCTTGATTTTGCAGTTAAGAACTGGGTGCACAGATTTATGGCAATGGTGGCCATTTTTGTGCTTGCACCAAACACAATAACAAATAGTATCTTTATGATGGTCTTAAAGTGCTGGACAGGGACAGCTGAGACTGCAAGGTGGAACAGCCAAAATTCCGAACAGATACAACCTTGACTATGTTATTTATTTAAGAATAAAAACATGAATTTAAAAATTGTGTATTTTCAAATATAAAAATATAATTGTGAAAATAAATAATCAGTCCCTTGTTTTACTGAAAATGAAAAATTATGCTTCAACGGTGCAAAAAATAAATAATCTGTCTTTATTTTCCACAAAAATAAATAACCCATCCAAAACAAATCCTCCTGCCCCCCCCCCCCCCCCCCCCCCCCAGAATATCAAATGGTCGTCCCCTTAGGATTGCACCGGAAGTATTGAATTCATTCGTAACTACTCGGCATTGCAAAATAACCATCAAAACATGTCTATCAATGACAATGAAGATCTACAAGATTTCTTTCAATTTTTGTTGAGTGTATTCGAAAATACGACACAACTTTTGAATGTTTCTAGACATGACAAATACTATCTTTTTCCATTCGGAATACAAAAGTTCCGAGTAAACGTTTAAAGCTTTAGAAAAACGCCGATCTACTTATGCAAATCATATCCTATGAATATTTATGATTTCTGCGCGTAAAAATTGCGCACAATTTTGAGTGTGTAATTCCGATATTTGAGTGCGTTCTCTGTACAATTTAGCAATTTCTTGTGCATGTTTGAAATCCTAGTGCGGAATAAAAACAAATGTGTGCATTAATATATTCCTAGTGTGTAATAAAAATTTTGAGTGCGTAATAAAAATTTTGAGTGTGTAATTAGAAATTTTGAGTGCGGAATAAACATTTTGAGTGTGTAATTTTACATCACATTTATTCCCATACTTTTGACGAGAACGGCTCACATGGATTAAAATTCCAATATATGAAATTGTGACAATAATTATAACAATATGAAATTTATCACCAATTTATACAAACTGACAGAAGTACTTATACATAATCACACGGGTATGGTGCAATTTTTTTTCTTCATTTTTTAAGTCACAAAAAGGCGATTTTTAGTAAAATTTAAGGATATTTTACTAGATATTCAAGGGTAGGGTCAGCGATTTTATCGTGTTACGCCATTAGAATATTAGGAGTTCAAGCAGTTAAATTCGAAATATTTCAAATCAAATTGGAAGTAACTTCTCTTCTACATGAACTGACACGTCCTGTAGGTTTAATAGTAATTATTAACATCGATAACGGATATGGTGACGACAGAGTACCCGTAAACAGTTTCTTTATAACTGACAACCAATGATTTTTTTTATATCAAAATTCCGTTATTTGTATTTCTTTTCACAATCAGCATTTACATTTATATATATGAATCCTAATGTAGCATAACTTGTGGGGGGCAGTCAATATGAGAAAGAATACGGTCCTACTAAAAGAAGCCTGCCAAGGTAAATGAAGCCTGCAGAAGCCTGCAAAAGCCTGCAGGTTAATGGCTATAGGTACGTGGAATATTTTTAAATATTATGGTAGATGAAAGTATATTATTTAATAATATCGAAAAAAAAAATGATTTTGATAAGTTTTTCGACTCTTAATCGATGATTTTCTATTGTCGTATTTGAAGCCTGCAAAAATGCGACGCCATCTTGTTTTACCTGTGATTCGAGTTGACATGTATAGTTAGGGGACGACCATTTGATATTCTGGTGGGGGGCAGGAGGATTTTGAAAATAAATAACTCAGCCTTGATAATAACAAAAATGAATGGTTTATTCTGTGGTTGTTTGAAAATAAATAACCTCACCTACAATGTATTGAAAATAAATAACTCGGCAGGTCTTTTAAACCATTTTATAAATGCATGTTTTAAAGCATGAGATGGCACCAGATTCTACCAAAATTTGTCTTTTTTCATATTTTTTTCGGGAAAAACTTCCCAAATATTTTAATAATACGTAAACTACACCATATATGAAATATTAATGTTTTTGAAATGTCTGAAAATGAGTTTCATTTCACTTGAGGTATATTGTCTCATGAACATTTACCTCACTTTATCATTTTAATATACCATAGACAATTAATGGAGAGAATTCGGCATAAAAAATGTCAAACCCTGACACTTTAATACAGTGTATTATTTAAATACAGACTATAAGATATTCAAGGCGCAATTTCCAGAATTGGAAAGTCGCCTTCCAAACTCACTTACTACTATTCTAAATCACTTCAATTTTTTCATTTCATTTGCACACAACGTGATATTTTTTATTTAAAAAATAATAGTAGCTAATTTATAATAGTAGCTTTTTTGTTTCAAATTATTATTTGTTACATTTTTTCAAAATAGTAGCTGATTGTTTTATGTAAATATTTTGTGTATATATTTTGTTTAATATTCTGTATTTTTCACTTTTCGTATTTCTATTTATTTATTGCTTTAAAATGTCATTCCCTTGTGGAACTTGTTTTTTTTCAGTGTGACGGGGATAAGAACATTGCTTGTGATAACTGCAATAAGTGGTTTCACCAGAATTGTGAAAATCTCACAAACACTAATTTTTTATTTTTGAGAAAATCTTCACTTTCATTCATTTGTTCAGGCTGCTGTTTAGATAGCTTTGGAAATTTTGATTTTTTAGCAGGTTTAAAGAGGTTAAACAACAACGGGAATTCCGTTGAAGCTGCCAAATTGGAGCTTATTTTATCCAGATTTTTGTCAAAAACACTGTCTCCACAATCTTCAGAGGTAAATAGATCTTTGGCAATAGATTCAGTAGGAACTTCACATTTGGGCAAGAATTCGACATATTGGGCAGTGGAGACGACTGGAGATGGGAATTGTCTTTTTAATGCATCTCCATCGGAATTCAAAATTCAGAAATTCTTTCTGTAGAAATTAGATATAGGACATGTATTGAAATGATTCAGTACAAATCTTTTTATACGGACGAACACAGACATGATGGACTCTTTTTGGTTTCAAAACAATGGTAATATACCAAACGATTGGAAAAATAATAATTGTGAGTCAATGAACCACAAAATCCAAAACTTGGGAGACTGGAAGGTGTCGAAACTTCCTGATCTGATTACCAGATTAAGGGACATTCACGAGTCCCAACTTATTGAGATAAGGGGTGCACTTCATGGGAGGGGTTGTTTGGTCAAATCGGTTGGTGTCTACAGTTCTACATTTTTATTACATTCAATCAACATTAAACTTAATAAAATTGTTTATTCTACAATATACGCTGGCTAATTAACTATACATGTCAACTGGAATCTCAGGTAAAACAAGATGGCGTCGCATTTTTACAGGCTTCAAATACGACAATAGAAAATCATCGATTAAGAGTCGAAAAACTTATCAAAATCAATTTTTTTTTCGATATTATTAAATAATATACTTTCATCTACCATAATATGTAAAAATATTCCACGTACCTATAGCCATTAACCTGCAGGCTTTTGCAGGCTTCTGCAGGCTTCATTTACCTTGGCAGGCTTCTTTTAGTAGTACCCGAAAGAATAGATTATTAAAATGTCAAACTTTTTATTTATTCTAACTGACAAGACCATTATATCTCTGTTTTTGTAACATGCCCTCCTAAGGCCATAACTTGTTGTTCAATAATGTTCAATGAACATAAACTTTGGAATTTTATTTTAATTTACAATTATCATTATTTTATTTTATGATATTTCTGTATTAATGAATATTATTTAAACGCATTTTTTTTTAATTTAATCTCGCAGACATTCGGTTTTTTCTTCATATATTTTGCAGCTGGTGTGGATTTACATTTTTTATAATAAAGTTTTGCAATTTAACCTTATTTGAATAACCACTTTTCAATCCTTTTAGAAAAATAAACCAGGTCTTGGAACAGAAAAATATTAAGAGAGGAATGCGGATAAGGTTCGCAATCCGCACCGTATGTTTCTAATATTAGAATCGCCTGTCAAAATGACAGATTGTCAGACTTTTCAGGTTTCGTTAATTTTAACATTCGAAGATTTCACGACATGACCCGTTTGTTTCCTTACAATAGTAGCTTTACTGTCAGGAAGATAGGTGAGGTGTATTTTTGTTATGTTTATTTGGGTGTTGCTGATGTAGATCGCGAGAGAGGAAACATTATTAATGGTATACGTATATCGACAGGAACTGTATATGAAGTATATGGTTAGGGGTAATATGTGTAACCCGTACCCGTACCCAAATCCCCGTACCGAAAATACATTTTCTTGAAAATAACTACTAATTCCACATTTATATCTTCCTTTCTTGAACTGAATATAATTTTATATGTAATAAAGAAATTTACATATACAGATCTTTTGTTTGATATGTTTTTGTCTCATTATATAACAAAAACGTAATTCAGAGGGGTAAAATGTGTTACCCAAACAAGCTAAAATGTGTGCTATTATCCCGATTAATATACAACACTTACAGTTTTGACATCTTTTAAGAAAAATATGAATGTTTATTTATTTTTTTAAGAAAAATATGAATATTTATTTATTTATTTTTTTTAAGAAAAATATAAATAAGAAAATCTATTTATTTGACAATAATATTAAAACTATTATACATTATATAATGACATTATGTTTAGCCGGTAAACGTTTGGAATTTTTTATTATTAGGATTGTAAAATAAATAATCATAAGCAAAATTTATAATAAAAAGAGAAATTCCTATACGCTATTTTACAAAGAGAAAAGTGACATCTCACTTGAAAAAAAAACTTTGCTGTCAGACTGTTAACTATGTCCAACGATTGTTGAAGAAGCAGTTCCCAGATATCAACGGCTTTCAGTACACAGGATATGCTCTAGTTTTACAAAATGATGAATGGGGGTACTCACTTTAATTAAGAGATATACAGCCACCAAGCATTCAGATTCACCATACTGGACACGACCATTGGATCACCTCACTTCAAGACACCAACAAAGAAATCTTCATATTAGACAGTAAAAATTTGGCCAAAAGGTTAAGCACATCTACACAGATTCAGCTGTCGGTCGTTTATCATAACAATACAAACATTTTGAAAATTAAAATACCGCCCATACAACAACAAACAAATGGAACAGACTGTGGGGTATTTGCCATTGCAAATATAACAGAATTCTGTTTTAATAGATGTAGTGGAGATTTAGAACTACAATTCAACGAAAATGAAATGAGAGCCCATCTTTTGCAGTGTCTAGAAAAGAATTATCTCACCCCTTTTCCCAAAAGTGTTAATAGAAAACGTAAACTTACTCTAAAGAAGAAAACCTCCGTGTTTGATATAGAGACAGACTGTAAAGGTTGCCGACTACCAAATATTTTTGAAGACATGGTCAAATGTGACATTTGTGAGGTGTGGATGCACTACAGCAGTGCATCCAAGTCTGCTGGAAATATTACAAAGAACAGCTTTTCTGGCGACTGTTCGTTTATATGTAGTGGTTGTAATTAACATTCTCTGCTCTATCGATCTTGTGATTTTCCCCGAAAATAGTATAAACAAACATGTTTAATTATCCCCCCGCTTAGCGAAAGCGGGGGGATCATGTAATACAGTCCGTCCGTACGTACGTACGTACGTACGTCTGTAGTGGCAAGGCATATCTCTGAAACGGTAAAAGATAGAAACTTGAAATTTGGCATCATGGAAGAGTATATGACCCACTAGGGAATAGACCCCTTAAAATTGGAATTCGACCCCTTGGGGCCAAATTATGAGCGAAAAACGAATTTCGCGATATCCAATAAATGGAGATATCTCCAAAAGTGTTAAAGCTAGGATATTGGAACTTATGTCACTACTTATATTGCCTTTCCCAAGTTGAAAGAGGGTATCAAAATTTTGGTCCCGCCCCTAGGGGCAATGCCCTAAGGAGTTAAAAAATGTCTAAAAACGATTGTCCAAGAACTCCTCCTACACCGTAGAAGATAGAAACATGAAATTAGGTACACTAGTAACACTCGAAGAGTTGTCTGTGCCAAAGGTTTCGGAATTTTGATTTTTGCCCGGGGGGTGGGGCTACACCCTAATATGTAAAATCTCAAAATATGGTAAGATCAGTTCATATCCCCACCCCTTAACCATATATATTTTTATTCCACATTTAAAGACGAGTTACATGGTCACCCCCGGGGGTCAGCCCCACCCCTCTCATTTGGAAAATTACAAGATATCTCAAAAACAGTTAAGATCCCCACCCCTAAACCATATATATTCTTAGTGGGCATGACAAGACAAGTTTAATGGTCATCCCCGGGGGTTGGCCCCACCCCCCTAATTTAGAAAATTACAAGTTATCTCTAAAACAGTTGAGATCCCCACCCCTAAACCATATATATTCTTAGTGGGCATGACAAGACCAGTTGAATGGTCATCCCCGGGGGGTCGGCCCCACCCCCCTCATTTACAAAATTACAAGTTATCTCAAAAACAGTTGAGATCCCCACCCCTAAACCATATATATTCTTAGTGGGCAGGACAAGACCAGTTGAATGGTCATCCCCGGGGGTCGGCCCCACCCCCCTCATTTACAAAATTACAAGTTATCTCAAAAACAGTTGAGATCCCCACCCCTAAACCATATATATTCTTAGTGGGCATGACAAGACCAGTTTAATTTATGTATTTAGGCTTAGCTGGAAGCAAGTTTTCTCACAAACATTTTAGATCCCCACCCCTAAACAATATATATATTTAATGGACATGACAAGTTAAGACTTACATTCATTTGATGTAGGCCATTTCAATTTTATCCATCTTAAAACTTTTGCATTCGACTTTGTCCGAGCAGTAGAAGTCCAATTTCATATTTCTGTGTTGTTTCTTGATATCCAAAGATCAGTGTCAAACTTTTTCTCTATTTATGCAATTTGAAATTATGAGGGGTTCAGACTTTGTGCATTCCGACTTTGCTGGGAGCGGGGGGATGTGCAATCTCTGATTGCTGCGTTTCATATCAGTTTGAAATGCTAACCCAGTTGACCTGCTAGATAGAATTTGAAAAGGATTTTGGTGTAGAAATAGGGGACATCAATTATTGATATACATTAAAATTTGACCTGAGATCAAATGTAAAGACTACCCCCCCCCCTTTCCCCCTTTACAGTAATCAAATATAATCCCTCACTCTTTTCCAATTAGACAAATCCAAAATAACTGCAAAATTCTAACCAATATAATCATGATGAAAAGTGGATAAAATGTCATATTTGAACACTGATTCAACCCTTAAAAAATGTTCAGAAACACTCTGTAAAGACTTCACAAGTGTTTTACCTTCCAAAATATCTGTGAAATTCCAAACCCCTAAAAACAAATTCTTAAAAGTTTTCTTGAACGCCCCTATAAATTAGAAAGTAAGAAAAATGCCCCCTTACCTACAATTTTTTTAAAGAGTAAACAAGATTTTCCCCTTTTAAAATTTGCTGTATTGTAATATTAATAATTCATATAAAATTTATCTGTTGACAAAGATGATAATTATAAAAAGCATGAACCAACAGTGACAACATTAAAATCACTATCATTGCATATAGAGTACAATTATTAATGTATGAATATTGTAAATATTCTAGTTTATATCATTTTAAATGGATAACAAATTAACTAAATCAATAAATAGATACCTTATTTTATGTAAAGAAAAATAATCAATGTAGTATGCTTCTTCACCATTTTAAAGCAATACTTTTTATTCTTACTATTCTTAATATGTAAACATCGGGATTGTACAACCTATTTAACTTCTCCGGGTTACACATTTTACCCCTTTTGACAACGTTTTTCGTGATATATCCGGGCAAAAACTTATAAAATTGAATGTAAAGCCCCCTTTACACTGGTCGAAGACTGTGCTACGCTCTCCACGACCTCTACGATCACCAAGATCGCAGCAGGGTCGTGTAAAAATTGGAAAACCATCGGTGTAAAGGTATTCACGACACCCCTACGCTCAAAATACGTTTTTTTTGATAATCTTTCACGTTGCTACTACGCTCTCCTAAGTTTTCGCTACGATGCCTGCGTTTGTGGTACGTTCAAGCTACGACAATAACACGATCACACGACGCCCCTAGGCTGATGTTGTACGACATCTCACGATTGTGACACGACATCGATACGCGCTTGACGATCGTAATACGTTGTCACTACGCTGCTACCACGAGTATTACGACCTTGCTACGTTGTTCTCACGATCTAGCCACGATCAGCAAATAAACTATATAAAAGGACAATTTCTTGCTTGAATGTATATTAGTTCTCACTACGATGTCTCACTAAGATGTCTGTGCACTTCCTCTACGACCAGCAAATAAGCTAGATAAAAGGACAATTTCTTGCTTGGATTTATATACGATGTCTCACTACGATCTCACTACGATGTCTCTGCGCTTCCTCTACGACAGCGGTACGATGTCTGTACGATCAAAAGTGGCGATGACCTTACTACGTAAATTTTGAGCATGTTCAAAACAGTCGTGGCACCTGGAGATTCTACTACGACCTATCACGCGCAATGCCGACCACACTACGCTACTTGAAAACCTCAGTACGACCCCACTAAGATGTTCCATGATCAAAACATTTTTTATGGTCGTAGTGCAGTCTTCGTTCAGTGTAAAGGGGGCTTAAAGAATTATTTTATTGATTATTATGTAAACATTTACATTGATTTCAAGAAAGAATGCTATAAAAGTGGAATTAGTAATTATATTCAAGAAAATGTATTTTCGGTACGGGGATTTTGGGTATGGCTACGGGTACGGGTTACACGTATTACCCCTAACCGAAGTATATAGTATTATATGATCCATGATATCGGGTGCATTTTGTTACGGCTGATGGCTACAAAGAGGGTACATGTAAACCACGAAACGAAAACAAAATGTAACGAAAAGAAACAAAAACAAAATGAAACAAAAAGAAACAAAAAGAAACAAAATCATGTAAACCAACAAATGAAATGGAACGAATTGAAAAAAAAAGAAAACAAAACAAAGAAAATGGAACAAAAAGAAAACAAAAAACAAAATGTGGCAAACAAAATTGAAATGTAAACAAAATGTCAGGAAAAAACAAACACCGATACAAGTAAACAATGAAAACTATAAAGTAAAATAAAAAGTACCTCCCAGTTTCAACCATTCAGGCATCACCCATTAACACCAGCTGTTTCTGCACACACAGATGTAAATAATTATTTTCACAAGCACTTTTTGTAATATCGTCCGGTTTTGATGTAAATAATTCTTGTTCTTGCATGCAATCATCAGAAGTCGATGGAATACTCATCTCACACTGAAAATGGCCATTTACGGAAAAAAAAGAAATACCACGTCTGATGCACATAAATGATGAACTATTATGTAGAGGTTGCTATGCAAGCTTTTTAGACAGTTACCATTTTGGTCTGCTTCAAATGAAGATCTACCTGCAATGGAATTTTCAGATGAATCGGTCAACCCGTTGTTGGGCTATTGCCCCTGAATTGTTAATTTTAAGGAAATTTTGCAGTTTTAGGTTATTAGCTTGAATATTATTATAGATAAAGACAAACTGTAAACAGCTTAAATGTTCAACAAAGTAAGATCTACAAATAAGTCAACATGACCAAAATTGTTAATTGACCCCTTATATAGGAGTTTTTGCAGACATACATGTACTATAGGTTTCACACTTTTTTTGTCATCTTTGGAAACTTTCAAAAATCTTCTCTGAAACTACAGAGTCAATTTCAGCCAAACTTACGTTCAAAGATCCTTAGGGTATAAACTTTGTGTTTTATTTTCTTGTCAATCGAGAAACATGGCTACCATGGCTAAAAATAGAACATAGGTGAAAAATGCACTTTTTTTCTCATATCTCAAAAACTAAAGCAGTTAAAGCAAAACTGAAAAGGAGTAAATTAAAAAGGTCTATGATGACAAGATCTACCTGCAATGAAATTTTCAGAAAAATGGGTTAACCCATTTTCGGGTTATTGCCCCTGAATTGTTAATTTTAAGGAGATCTTGCAGTTTTAGGTTATTAACTTGAATATTATTATAAGTAAAGACAAACTGTAAACAGCAAAAATGTTCAGCAAAGTAAAATCTACAAAGTAGTCAACATGACCAAAATTTTCAATTGACCCCTTAAAGAAGTATTTGCCCTTGAAAGTTTATTTACATGTAAACAGTAATTATCTGTAAAAATAATGGTCTGACATAGATGTTTAGGGCATAACTTGAAATAAATTAAATGGTAGCTGTACAAGTAAAATGGAGAGTCAGGGGTCAAGGTAATTGAAAAAGTCCATAGCTACCGTTATCTGCTCTGGGACCATAAGGCCAATTTGAATTAAACTTTGGTGGAATGGTCCTTCGGTAGCCCCTTTTAAAATTTGTGTTCGGTTTCCCCAAACGCCATCCAACATGGCCGCCATTACTGGACTTAGTTTAACATTGAGCCTATGGGAATTTTACTTTTTCGTCAACTCCTCTGAAACCACTGAACCAATTTAAACCAAACTTAAGTGGAATGGTCCTTGGATGGTCCCCTTTAAAATGTATGTTCGGTTTCCTCGAACGCCATCCAACGTGGCCGCCATGGCTGGACTTAGTTTAACATTGAGCCTATGGGAATTTTACTTTTTCGTCAACTCCTCTGAAACCACTGAACCAAATTAAACCAAACTTAAGTGGAATGTTCCTTGGATAGTCCCCTTTAAAATTTGTGTTCGGTTTTCTGCGGCGCCATCCAATATGGCCACCATGGTTGGACATAGTTTAACCTTGGACCCTTTGGAAATTTTAACATTTTAGTTATCTTCTCTGAGACCATTAGGCCAATTTGAACCAAACTTTGGTGGAATGGTCCTTGGGTGGCCCCTTTTAAAATTTGTGTTTGGTTTCCCAGAGGTCTCCAACATGGCCACCATGGCTGGACTTAGTTTAACATTGAGCGTATGGGAATTTTACTTTTTCGTCAACTCCCCTGAAACCACTGAACCAATTTGAACCAAACTTTGGTGGAATGGTCTTTGGGTTGCCCCTTTCCGAACTTATGTCTGACATCCCTGACTTCCAACCGACATGGCTGTTGTTACTAAAAATAGAAAAAGGGCGGGATGAATTTCAAAAATCTTCTATGAAACTACAAGGCCAGTTGCAAACAAACTTGGCAGTAATGGTCCTTAGGAGGTTTTCTTTCAGAAGGATGTCTGATGACCTGGACTGTTAACCAAGATGGTAGCCACAGCCAAACTTAGTTAAACATAGGGCACTATGGGAAAATCCATTGGAAAATCTTCTTGTCTGAAACCACTTTGCCAATTGGAACCAGACTTTGAAGCAATGGTCCTTATATGGTCATCTTCAGAAATGTGTCCATTGACCTAGACTGTCAACCATCTTGGCTGCCACAGCCAAACTTAGTTTAACATACATAGAACCCTATAGAAAAACCAGCCAAATATTTAGTCCTGCTCAAGATGAAAAGTTCAATGCAGGTGAGCGATACAGGCTCTTTAGAGCCTCTTGTTTTTATGGCATTTAGTATTTTGAGGCAGCACATGATTTTATAGTTAATCTTTAACAAAAATACACTAGACGGTAATTTTCAAAATCATGCGGAAAAGTGATAATGAGTCCCAGGACGCACCATGAAAAAATCAGTGAGAATCTAGCTGTATTACATTGAATTAAATGGCGACCCAGACAAATTAATCCATTTGTGTCAATTATACATTTACTTTATTTACATTATTGTTAAATAAATTGAAAAGAAAAGAGAAACAATAACATTTAGAGTTATTTCATCTATACTAGTCTAAGATATTCATAGATTTAATTTGAAACAAATTTATTTATCACAAAAGAAAATTATTCCTTTTTCAGATTCTATGCAAACATGTATATTAATAAAATACTTTGTATTTTTAAAACACACAGTAACCATGTCAGCATTTGGACTCTTCTTTAGGGATAAAAAATACATATTCAAGATGATGCCTTTAAAGTGTGTTCAGTGCATATTTAATACTCAGACACCTCACTGTACTTTGAAGCAAGATTCTTTCATAAATATCAACAATGCAACATACATGTATATGTTTGTCTATTGGATAACATGGATTTAGGCTAGTACATGTATCAACAATTCATATGAAATTAATAACTACAAAAATGTATTACTCGATTTAAAGCAATAGAAATCTTTACAAATACATTTTTAGTGTAAATTCATTTTTTGGCAGACAATTATAGACTGACCATCTAAAAGGTGTATTTAAAAAATCTATATTTTTTCCTTTTCAGGAATTTAATAATATACTGGATGTATAAGAAATAAGATTAAAGATGATAGAAGTGACAGCATGTCTTCCTAGAGGCTCAGTGTACTTAGCTGGTGAAACTGTCAAATGTCAAATTACATTCAATAACATCTCAGAAAATCCAAGGTATCTTGTCTTAAATTACTCCCACTTTTCATACATTTTCAGATCTGTATTTTAGATATTTAGGTAGGTAACCCATACTTGTGTATGTCGGCAAATAATCGTGCCAGTACTTCAACTCTATAACTTTGTTGAATTATATAAGTGTAAAACGTTTTAACAATTGCTCATTTTTAGCTCACCTGACCATCACTTTTCGTCCGTCTGTCAACATTTCATATTTTAAAACTTTTTCTAGAGAACTACTGAATGGATTGAAACGAAACATGGCACAAATGTTCCTTACAAGGTGCTGACCAAGAGTTGTTACTTTGGTGCCAATCTGTCATCCGAAATGGCTGCCAGCAGGGGACTTTGTTTAACATAGGACCCTATGGGAAATACATACAAAAATCTTCTTCTAGAGAACCACTGAAAGGTCTGAAACCAAAGATGGCATGAATGTTCCTTATGAGGTGCTGACCAAGTGTTATTACTTTGTTGCCGATTCATCACCCAAGATAGCTGCCAGCGGATGACTTAGTTTAACATACATTGTAGAACCCTATGGGAAATACATACAAAGATCTTCTTCTAGAGAACCGCTGAATGGGTTGAAATGAAACATGGCATGAATGTTCCTTATGAGGTGTTGACCAAATGTTTTTACTTAGTTGCCAATCAATCATCCAAGTTTGACGACAGCGGGGGACTTAGTTGAACATACATAAAAATGTAGGACCCTATGGGAATTACATACAAACAGCTTCTTTACTGAAACCAAACATGGCATGGATGTTAATCTCAAGGTCTTTACTAGTTTTAGCAATTAAAATGGAAATATCAGGTGAGCGATACAGGCTCCTGGGAAACTCTGGTTTAGTGATAATGTCATATTAAATAAATAAATAAGAAACACACAAAGCAAACGAAAATTTAATTTTTGTGGCATGGGAAAATGCAATCACTAATTACAACTAAGGAAACAGAAGGTAAAGTAAAAGTTTTGTTTAAATTTTAAAGCCAATATTTTTGAGATATTCCCCAAAAACCAGTATCAACAGATATGATAACTTATGTGGTGAACTACTAGGCAAATACATGCAGATATTTTCAAATTTCAATTTCTTTTTTCATGTTTTCAATTTCTGGACAGTTGGAAAATGTTCATCATTGTAATATTTTATTTGCTTAAATCTAATTCATTTGGGTAAAACAAAACAATTTTGGAATGTCTTCTGTTTTCCCATTAGTATACCTAATAATATGGGAGACAATTCATATAGAATGTGTTTGAAATAGACTGGCAATCCCGATGTTTGATATGACGGAATAAACATGTTTTAAGTTATTGAGTATGTTGACATTATTTTGAATATAGAATATGATATGAGTTTTTAGCTCACTTAGCCTATAGGCCATTTGAGCTATTTGCCATCACTTGCCATCCATTGTCCGGCACAAACTTTTCTATAAAGATCTTCACCTGAGAGACCGCTGGGCCAATTTGGACCAAACTTTGTGAAATGGTCTTTGGATGGCCACCTTTCAAAAGTTTGTCCGGCATCCCCTACTTCCAACCAACATGGCTGCTATTACTAAAAATAGAAAAAAGGGAGATGAATTGAAAAAATCTTCTTGTTTGAAACCAATTGGCCAATTGGAACCAGACTTAGTAGCAATGGTACTTAAATATTTTGATTTAGTATTATCTTGGTCAAGTTCGAATTTCAGTGCTGTACCATTATTTTTGTTCAATTTCTTCACTTTTTCTTGTACATTTTAAGCACTCTCACACCTAATGGATTTTATTTAAATTTATATCATAGTTGTGATTGGAGTTATTGCCATGTGGTGGGGGGGCATTGGAACACTGTTCTTGTTCAATTTGAAATTTTTTGTTTGAAATGCATATTTAGTTTTAAATTTTACATGTTTTCATAGTGACACCGACTGTTTGGCTTGGGCCAGTGTACAGATAATGTGCCAGTGTTCAGTTAGTGAGTCTAGAGTACATCTCCCGAAGTCACAACAGCTATCTGCAGAAGAGGTATCTACAACAGGTTGTGATACATCATTTGTTCCCAATAAAGGTTAGTCTTAGAATCAAAACAGTAGCACTAGTAATATTCCTTACTGGTGAGAGTTATAGTTAAATGATCATCCTGAAGTGACTGTTGTCTAAAGATTTTGACATTACAGTAAGAAAATAATAGCTTAAGTTCTTAATAGACTGTGAACATTGGAAATCAGATACAAATATTGCTACTATTTATATGTTGATACTATTAAGGTGAACTATTGTACTGAAGTGGATTTATAATAAGACTCAGTTGTTCTGATTGGATGTACCAATAAGAACACGAAAAAATTATTAATTTTGACTTTTTTGCAGATATTTTATTTTTATTTTTGAAATATAATTATAAGAAAATTACTGTTAAAGAGTGATTTCTGGCATTAGAACCCATAATAAGTTCCTTTTCTTAAATCTTAAAGACTGTTTAATGACAGAACTTCCTGGAAGATTTGCTGATTAATTTCTGATAATTCCTTCCCTTGTCAAGGACAAAGGCCCATGTGAGCATTTATCATCACTTTGTGTCCATCTTGCTGTTAACTTTTCAAATTGATCTTCTCTGAAAATCCTTGTCTAAAGAAAACTGAAATTGAGCATCTATGGAAGGACCTTATGAATGTTGCGATTTTGTACAGATCATGCAACTAACATGGCCACCATGAAAAAATTTTATTTCTCATTGGTCAGATTTAAACAATTTTCTCCTCTGAAACCCCTGGTATGAAGAAGCTGTGGATGGACCTTTATAAAGTTTGCACATTTTATCCATATTGGACTACTAACGTGGCCACCATGAACTACTCCTATTTCTCATAGTCAGATTTAAAATTTTTTTTCTCTGAAACCGCTATGCCAAATGAACTGAAAGTGTTTTTGAACCTTAATAAAATGTTCATTTTTTGTTCAGATCTGACATATTACATGTACACGGCTGCCATGAACAAATCCTTTTTCTCATTGGTCAAAGTTTAAAAAAAAACTTATCTTCTGAAACTGTATAGTCAGTTAAAGTGAAAATTGGTTTAAAGCATCTATGGAAGGACCTAAACAAAGTTTGCATTAGGACAACTAATATGACTGCCATGACTAGGTCCTTTTTTTTAATTGGTAAAATTAAAGAAAAAAATCTGGTAGTAACTCCTTGGAAAATTGAAATGAGATTTAGTTTCGAAGCATCTATGGAATGACCTCTATAAAATTTGCACAGACCACTAAAATGGCATCCATGAAATAAAAAAAAATTGTCTCCTGAAACTACAGTGTATATGGCCAAATGAATTGAAAGTTGGTTTTAAGCATCTATGGAAGGAGCTCTATAAAGTTTGCATATTTCATCCAAATTTACATCATTCTTATATTGCACCCATAAACGGTTCTTTATTTCTGAGTGGACAAATTGGCACACAACCAATTCCTTAATTTTTGTTAGTCGATTTTCAAAAATTATCTCCTCTGAAATTGCATGGTCAAATGAACTGGACCTTGAAGTAAATAATCTATAAAAAGAGCTTGTAGCAACAACCATTAGATGGCAATCTTTCAGAATTGTCTTATAACTACTGCCAAACAAGATGTCCACAAAATTAAACATAGCCTAACATACAAGTAGTACCTAATGTGAAAATTAAATTTTCTTGTCAACATAAGAACAGTGTTAAAATCTATGCAAGGACCTTTATAATATATTTGGATATTTCTCCTTGGTAAGAAAACTAATGGCTGCCGTGAACAATTCTTTATTTCTGATATGTCAAGTTAAAAAAACATCTCTGACTCCGAATAGCTAAATGAACAAATATGACACGTTAAAAAGGATGCCAGGTGAGTAATACAGGCCTGTCACCACTTGAGCCTCTAGTTGTCTTTTAGTCAATATACAAATGGAAGGATTTATGGTTTATGTCATCCTCTTCAATTGAACATTGTAGTACAAAGTCATGTAGATTAACTATACATTTCCTTAAACCAGAGTCCACACAGTAAAGTCAATTTACATTTGTAAACCATGAATGTACACATACAGAAATTCATCATTACAGGTGAAAGAGGGTTAACAGTTCTGTCTACAAAACCCAGGATCTTGTTTTGTGACTTGAAGCTTGCTGCAGGAGAATCTAAATCATGTAAGCTGTCTTGTGAATATGTACAAATAATTTAATTTGATTTGAATACTGCATAGAGCAACATTGGTTATTCTGTATAACCTGGTTTGGTCTTGTGATGTCACCAGCGGATTAATCTTCCACTTGTAAATTCAAATAGTCCCATGTCATTATTGATGCTTCAATCGAGGAATCATTGTACTTCAAATTTGAAATTAAATTATAAGGAATGTTTTCAATTTTTGAATAGGTTATACTTTAATAACCTGGTTTGGGTCAGTTTACGGCATTCATAAACCGCCTCATGGTTTATTATGCGTAAACTGACCCAAACCAGGTTATATTCTATATTCTCATATGACGTGCTGTTTTCGCCATAGAAACACAACCGTGTTCTATATAGAACAATTATTATTGACACACACGCACAATGCAATGTTGACGAGAAGCGTGCAGCTCATATGAAATCACTTAACTGTTGTATTTTGTTGATAAAATAAAGTTTGAAAGTTATATTCTTCCATCTCACTGAGTGTATCTTACATTTATCGCTTTGCGAACATTTAGCAAAGCTCCAAATACAACAACGATAAATGTCACGCAAAATGGTGTGACAGTCGAAAGTGTGACGTAACAATCCAACGTATAACGTCATACATTCAAATGACACCAGATAGACAGTCAAAAACGGAAAATCATGTTGTACAGGATCTGGAACGCTGGTATTTGCTTTAAAATCTCACAAAAATGTAAGTCTGATTTAATTTTGTTTGTTTAATGACATTTACGTTTTTTCTTTTTTTTTTAAAGTTCTTGTCTTGTTAAAATTGACATGGCTGTCCGTAAATGGCGCCTCACAGGGTTCGGTTTGATTACAGAAATGATGCATATTGTCCTATTAAAATCGAAATAATTCATTGGTGCCATGCCCTATTGTTATTTTAAGATGGATAGGCATAATATTTGTTAATATTTTACACGTCCCTTATGCTCGGTGTAAAATATAAACAAATATAATGCCTACTATGTTAAAATAAGCATAGAGCATAGTACCAATGAATTATTTCTTAAACCTGTTCAAAAATTGGAAACATTCCTTAAATTATCATAAAGAAAACAGTTACTGGTATATACTTGAAGATAGTTCAGATATTAATTCTAAATGACCAAAAGTATTTCACTGTATGTAATTTATTTATTATAATAAGCAGTCCCCAGTTATTTGTTGTCTTCATTGTAATTGGCTTAGAATATTCTTGTTGATGAAGGATTCCAGAGTAACTGGAGACATCCAATTATGATCCAATTATGATCAGAATTGAAATATCCTCTCCTCAAGGATTATTTTGAAGTCATAATATCATTATTGACAAGCTATCTAGACAGCTCAGCCATCAAAGTAACTAAAAGTAGATACAAAATTCGAGATTGAAATTCTAAGGTAGCATACATACTTTAGTGAAATGTCTTTTTATTAGTCATCACTAGGCATCCGTCATCTGTCCCTCTGTAAACTTTACATTTTGATCTTCTCCTCTGAAACCCCTAGGCCAAATGAACTGAAACTTGATGTGAAGCATCTGTGGAAGGACCTTTATAAAATTTCGTTCCAGGTCGGACAACTAATATGACCGCCATGATGAATTTTTATTCTGATAGGTCAAAATTTCAAAAATCAAATTTTTTGAAACTGCAAATGAGCTGTAACTTAGTATGCAGCATCTGTGGAAGGACCTTTATAAAGTTTGCATATTTCATCCCGGTCGGACAGCTAATATTGCAGTTATGATGGCAGCAATGGTCATTAAATGGTTCTTATCAGAATTTTGTTTTATGACCCCGACTGTCAGTGAAGATGGCCACCATAGCCTAACTTTGTTTAAACATACATGTATGGCCCTATAGGAAAACCAGCCAAATAGACTGCTACACTTAAATTTTTAGTCCTGCTAAAGATGGAAAAGTTAAATCCAGGTTAGTGATACAGGCTCTTGAGAGCATCTAATTTAAATTGCAATTCTGTTGTTTAATTCGATGTCTTTATGTTTCTTTTCAGTTCTTTATGAAGATGTGATACCATCAGAAGCACCACCTTCCTATAAAGGACAAGCTGTAAAGTACTCGTATAAAGTTACCATTGGTGCACAGAAATTTAATCAACCTACAAAACTTATAAGAATACCATTCAGAGTTATGGTATTACATGGTTAGTAAGGTCAACAAATATACAATATACTCTCTGACTCACTCCTTGAAACTTCGGTTTAGTCTAAATACTGAGAAAGTCCAGTAGGTTTTCTACATATGGGTCATTTAGAAAAGTCTTTGTTTAATGGGGGCAGCCATTAAGCAATCCGAAGTGAATTTATTTGTGCTACATGTACATACTAAGGCTAGAAAAAGTTTCGTTCACCGGAAACGAAAGTAAGTAAAGTACGGGAAATAACTTGCTTCAAATTATAATTTTAGCGTCAGAATCGTGATACCGGAAATGAGTTTCTGGACTGGCTATTGCTGTGCTCCCATCATGGGCCACGCCAACAGCATATTTTAAATGTATAGTATTAAACTACAATTTAGTCTAAATAGGATGAGTTGAAAATTTGGTTTCAAACCTGGTTTGTCCAAGTAAATTATAGTCGCAATAATATTTTGATGCAGAATTCTATTCATATTTAAAATTAATTACAGCAAGTCGAAAAATATCTTGAGGCATGTGGTGTTGAATGAACTTTAGCTTTCTAAGGTTAGTAGCCTAGTAAAGTCTCCAACTGGTACACTTTTCCTAAAATTCAACCACAGCTTGTATTGTGTTCTTGTTCACAGTGTTTATTATGTCATGTTAATTCACTAGATTATGCACAAAACTGTCCATTTTTTATGCCTTTTCTCTATAATGGATATAAAATCTCACATTTCTACCTGTTTCTAAGGGTCATACAAATTTTATATTTTCCACCTGTGTACATATTTTGTATATATGTACATGTATATACATGTATTTGAAGCCTGAAAATAATATTTTATAGAATAAATGTTATTTTCCATATGCAAGTATAAATTATATAGTAATAATATGACTTGTCCTGCCCTTCTGCCATTTATCTTAAAACGGTAAAACAATAGTAATCCGAGAAACGTTAACTACAGATACATTTTGTTTAAAAAGTAGCAATCACAGTACCATTTTTGTAATAGTTAACTGTTTTTGTGATTAGCAGTTATGTATGCTTTACATGTACATTGTATGTACATCTTTATACCTGCATGTATATATTCAAGCTGAAATTTAAAATTTGATAAAAAAGTTTAAAAATTACAATGTACATAGAAATGTATTAAACTTAATTAACAACTGTGTATAACAAGACTGAAATATATTATTTCAGTCCTAAACAACTCAAATTGTCAGATGCTATCGCAATTTTATATTTAAATTTAGTATGAAGTATCAGTAGACAAATAATGTTTTTTTAATCTAAAAAGGAGAATAATTGAGAGGTGTTTAAGAAGACTTTACTTTACATTGTCACAGTAAAGCCACTAAAAATAATTCCTAGATTCTTCTCCATGTTTTTTTTTATCTTATATACTTACTTATTGAAGCCTTTTCTGAAATGCTACAAATTCATAGATTTGAGAAATAATTCAGGTTGGTTTAAAACATATCCTGATTTTACCACGGGTAAGCCCTTTATGCCAAATATTTTGCCACGAGTGATATTCTCATATTACAGTTTCTACGACATTTTGAAACGCTGCAACATAGGTATTCAGACACGAAGTCGCCATAACGCAACGAAGGTTATACTATGACATCGTTAAAGCTTGTTGGAAACTTTACCATGATGTTATCAAACTAGCCGTCTGATATCTGTGACGTTAAAAGCAAAATATCAAATTTTACAACAGATGTAGATGGAAAGTGTTTAAGCACATCATATTAGAAATATGCATATTCAAGAACATGTATGAAATGGAACCCCTGACAAATTGTAAGGATAAAATTTTAGGTTAATCTAATTGCTGTGTTAACTTGTACACATATAATAATATAGGGTTATTGAATGGGCTTTTTCATATTGGTCCTGTATTATGTCCAAGGACAGTTGTATTGGGCCAAGGATAGCTGTATTTGGCATAGGCGAAGCCGAGGCCAAATGCAGCTGTCCGAGGCCCAATGTGATCTGTCCGAGGACATAATACTGGACCAATATGACAAAAGCCCATTCTATGATCCCTTTATTAACTAGCTGTGTAAAATCATGAAAATGTATGACTTATTGTGATATTTTTGTTCACTTGTTTATAAATAAAAAATATATACCTTCATTGGCAAGTTTCCGATGGCCACATCTTCATATTCTTTCTTTCTTACCTTCAGGTCATTGATGGATGTGTGATGTTACATGCTAAATTTCTTTTCTTACAGTTGTTTTTGTAGTAATTTTTTTTACGCAAGCAACTATTATAGAAATAAATTATAGCTTTGTCTCCTCCCAATATTATTTGCATCGATTTTCTAGGTTTTTGTCATCTGCTTGCAAACATGGCGGAAGTAAACAAATCCATATTGGGCCTAGGCCTTATTTTCATATTGAGGCTGAAATCCATATTGGTCCTGTTTTTCTGGCTCATATTTCCATATTGAGGCTAAAACTCGTATTGGTCCTGTTTTTCAGGCCTGATATCCATATTGAGGCTATAATCCATATTGGTCCAGGTTTTTGTTTGTTATTAGTTCTTGACATTTAGTATTGCATAGCCAATTTATAACATATTTTACACAACTAGTTAATAACAAATAATCTTCAACAGTTATCTGAATTTACATATTGTTCAGTTGCTTAATGATATTAACTTGTTTTATATACAGGTTTGAATGACATAAGTGTTTATACAGAAGGGGAAGAGGTGACTCCATCAAATCCTTTTTTAAAGCCACAGCAATCAGAAAACTCATTATTAGATATAGCTATGCAGGTTTTATCAACTGTTACAGCAAGAAAAGCTCCTCGTAAGTGTTACTTCAGCTTGTATTGATGATGGACTTTCTTCAGAATCTGTGTATCAAAATATTAAAAGTATGGTTCTGTTCAAATCCTTTTACACAGAATATGCAATGTGCGGAATAGTAAATATAAGTCTTTTAGCCCCTAGGTAATGAATTGAGATTCAGCTCATGTCTGTTAAACTCCATTCATATCTGACAGATTGACATTTTTCTGCCACAGATGGTTGGTACCATCAGGATTGTCAGGCTTCCTTCAATAAAGACTGGATGTGCGATTATAGTAAAACCAATTGTTCTGAAAGTCACTTTACCCCAATAGATTAAACCTAATCTATGCTTATTTAACATTTTTTGCACTTTATTTCAGATTCATATAACATTACAAATGCCAAAGGAAAAGTTGCCAAGTTTGTTTTGTTTAAACAGGCCTATAAATTAGGTGAAGATATTGTTGGTTTATTCAATTTTACTGATGGAACAGTTCCATGTGTACAGGTAATAATTATTGTGTATAGAAAAGCAAGAAAAGATCAAATATTGACATGAAATCCACTTGTTATTTGCTTTCATCAGCCATCAAATGGAATTCAGGGCCATAGTAGTTATTCTGGGCATCGATTTGGACCACCTAAGGACCGCTGATTACTGCCAAGTTTTGTTCCAATTGGCCCAGTGGTTTAAGAACATTTAAAATTTTATTTAAGTGTATATGTATCAATGTCGATCATAAAAATTAGTTCTGTTTGAGTAATGAAAGTTGAAGCTGTGGGAAATGTAAATTTTTGGGAGTTGTCTCATGCTTACTGTCGAATTTTCTCATTATTATTATTGGGCCACAGTTTTTTAATTTCTTGGTTTACGGATCCGCCGACCCGAATTTTCATAATTTGAGAAAAAAAAATAAAATTGAAGATTTACGATATTTTATCTCCGCAGACCTCAATTATTTTTGATGTTTGCAAATAATAAAAAAAAATAATGGCACGGCGTACTTTGTATGGTCTTTAAATCGTGTGTAAACTGGTAAACAAACATTTCTATTTATAACTTTCGTTTCGACTGACATCATTCGTGTCAGAAGTAACAACAGTTATATATTACAAATTCTTTTTTATGAAACGAAACATACATTAATTACCATAAATGATAGATTTGTATCGTTGGATTTGACCTTAGTTCGTAAGGTGACGAACTTGAGCATTTTGAGAATGTCGTCGCAAACAAACATGATAATCAATGAAACCGTGGAAAATAAACGAGATAGACAACATATTAAAGTTTGTGATAACATTTATACATAAATATAGATAGATCAATGGCTATGTGATGGCAATAGGAATTCCCTTTGAAGAGCTACATTTGTAGAATGTCTTATTATTTAATATATAACAGAAAGTAAAATGATATACAGACTTTTGTAATTTTACCTTTTTTTGTTTTTTTTGATTTCGACCGACCGACCCTACTTTTTGTGCAAGAAAATCCGTAAACCAAGAAATTAAAAAACTGTGGCCTTAGGTCACCTAGCCTAAAAGGCATGCGGTGTCCGTTGCTGTCCAGCGTAAACTTTCCTTTAAAGATCTTTTCCTCTTTAACCACTGGGCCAATTGGGACCAAACTTTGGTGGAATGGTCCTTGGGTGGCCCCCTTCTAAAAATAACTTGGGAGTGGTTGAGATCTTTACCCTATAACCATATATATTCTTACTACTTATTGGAAGATACTGTGGATTCATTAATATTCGTTGTATACCAATTTTCATGGTTTTCATGGGTCCCAGTAAACCACGAATTTAAATATCCAACGAAAAATAATATTTTTACTCTTGTTTAAATGCACTGAAGTTTGAAACCACAAGTTTTTACAGCATTTACTTGAATTCTGACATATGATGAGTTAGCTATTTCCACAGAGGATACAGTGTTTCATGTAATTTTGTCTTTGGTTACATATAAACACTCAAACAATTTTCTTTAAAAAGATGTTGACCGTGTAAATTGTCGCGGAATTCACTTCCGGTTTTTTTTATTCAAACATTCAAGAAAAATCTTAATCCTAAGTAGACCTAAACAATACAGACTTTCTCATAAATTACAGTAAAAACATCTTGTCAAAAGATAATAAAGCAGAAATTATTGATCATAATCGGATTAAAAATATATATGTATATGCCCTGAGGTATTTGGTGACAAGTGATTGCAATTTTGTCAATATATATTTCACACCTCTTTAACCTAATGAGTAAATAATTATGGATTTTGTTAATCTTGTTAAATTCATGACAAGCTTTAATTGTTCCGTTACAAATTTAAAGAATCTGTTTGTTAGACTTTTGTTTAATGAGCACTTTAAATCAGTACTTTACTGTACAATATCAAGTCTGATCGGCACGTTTTGTCGCAGTATTTTCATGATATCTGATGTGCCAAGCCACGCATTTTTTTCTAAGCCAGCAATCCACGAATTTAGGTATCCTACGAAATGCATTTTTTCCTCTATCACAAAAATTGGTATCCACGAAAATAAATGAATCCACAGTGTGCATTCATGGATCTATATGGGGGTCCCTTTGTAACTTTTAAACCTCTGAGATCCCCAACCTTTTAGCATATATATTTTTAATCTTTAAGGGAAGATACATTCATTAATTTATAGGGGAGGGGGTTCCTGGGGGTTAGCCTTGTCCCCTCAAAATTAATTTGTCTTCACAATTTGGAAACCCATGAGATCCCCTCCCTATAACATATATTTTTACTCATTATGGGAAGATGCATTATTTGATGTACCCCTAGGGGGTATGCCCACCCCTCAATAATTTTTCAACCCTCGAGATCCCCATCCTAAGGGGTATGCCCCACTGTCTCAAGATAGTTACCTTTAAAACTCAGATCCCTACCCTATAGGGGGGTTCCTAGCGGGTATGCCCTGCCCCTCAAAATAGGAAATTTTAAACCCTTGAGATCCCTACCCTAAAACCATATAAATTCTGACTAGGGGTCCCAAGGGGTATGCCCCACACCTTCACTTCCCTTTTTAAATTGGAAACCCTTCAGATTCCCACGCTATAACCATATATATTCTTACTCCTGATGGGAAGATGCATTCATAGATGTCATTTTTGGGGGGGATAGGGGGGTCATTGAGGAATTCCTTGTTTATGGGAAACTTTTTTTGAGAGAATTAGTCTGAGTGTTGGCATCCCAACACAATTAATACTTTTTCGCAATGCTTTTATGTTAGCTGACATATAATACTGTGATCTAGATAACCAATCAAAGATTGTAGTAAAATGAAATCTTTAGCATTATAGAATGAAAATGTCAGTTTTTTAGCTCACCTGGCCATAGGCCATGTGAGCTATTGCCATCACTTGGCGTCCGTCGTCGTCGTCGTCTGTAAACTTTTTCAAACGTTAACTCGTCCTAAACTACTGGACCGACTTCAACCTAACTTTGCAGAATTGTTCTTTAGGGCATCTGGAAAATTTCTATCGTTTAAAATTTTTGAAATGTCGAAAAACATGGCTGTCGTTACTATAAATAGAACATAGGGGTCCATCAGTAGTTTTCTGCAAATAACTTGAAAACGAAAGCAGATATCAAAATTTTGACATAGGGTCAAAATGTTCAGCACGATGAGATCTACCAGTGTGCAAATTTTTGTTACGATCTTACAACTGATGTAGGAGTTGTTGCCCTTTAAATGTCAAATTTGGCAATATTTCGTTTTTCAAGGCTATTATTATGAAAATGAGAAGAGATAGATAATCAATGTAAGAACATAAGTTGCTCAGTTAATAAAGATCTATGAATGTTCAAAATTTCAGGTCAATCAGACATACCATGTTAGAGTTATTGCCCTTGAAAATGTCAAATTTGTTTGCAGATTTTCCCTTTTTGTGCAATTATTGTGAAAGGAGATAAATAATCAATGTAAGAATAAAAGTTGTTCAGTTAATTAAGATCTATCACTGTGCCAATTTTCAGGTCAATCAGACAACCTATATTAGAGTTATTGCCCTTGGAAATTTAATTTTTTTCAGATTTTCACATATGTTCAAGTTTAGCATTTTTAATCAGGATGTTGTTTATTTATATTTTATTGCTACTTGAAATTATTTTTATTGAAATTCTGTTTAATGTTTTGAATATTTCATCAACATTCAATTCACAATAATTATTTTTTCATTGATGTACTCGTGAGCTTTGGTGCCGAGTGAGGGACCATACTCAAGGTTTTAGCATTTTTTTTTTCACTTCCATGTCATTTCCTGCAAAATCAGGTAAACTTTTCACTCTTGTTTATATCATGATTATTGTCCTTTGCCACAATTGTCCATTTACATCGTGCTTATTTATTATTGTCCTTTGCCACAATTGTCCAGAATCAATTTTACTTCCATAAAAGTCCATTCATTGGATGGAAGTTGACAAATGGGCCTTTAAATGGGTAATTGCTAAAAAGAGAGACCTTTATACCTTAAAGACCAGGTGAGCGATTCAGGCTCCTGGGAGCCTCTTGTTTAAACTTGATAATGATTAGGCTTCATCTACAATTCAAATACAAACATCATCTTTTATTTTGTTTTTAAGCTAATGTTGTCATTTATAATTGTCAGTTTTCTGTGACATTACAAAGTGAGGAACAAATCTCGGAAGAATGTAGGAAGAAACAAAGTCAGGGGACTGCTGTAACATCGTATGTCAAACATCAAGAGATGTGCCTTCATACAGCAAAAACACATATCAATATACCAATACCACTGTCGGCTACCCCCTGCTTTATAACAGATATAGGTAAATTAATGTATATAATTGCACCATGGACTCATTTCCAATTAAGTTTGAATTACCTCCCCATGCTGTACAATTATGGCTATCAGGCCAAATAAAAGTTGTATAGTATAGTATACCCAAGTCATGTTGTTTACTCCTTCAATTTGTATACATATTCTGGTAGTTAAAATTCAGCATTTGTATGTTAAATGTTTCAGTATAAGGGAGCAACCATTTGATTTTTATGGGGGTGGGGGCTAGTTTGAGTTAATAGGAGTTTAAATTATCAGTAATTGAAAGCGACCAAAATAAAATCCACCAAATATATAGAACATGTATGCTTCATTTTAATTGCCAACAGGTCTTGTTAGCAACTATGTCATAATTGGACAGTTAACACACTAATGATAGCCATTATTAAACAACTAGGTATAATTATAGCTAAAATGCATGTGTATTACAAATTTCCTAACAGGGCCATTATTACAAAACAGGGCATTATTACAGGGCCGATTATGAAAAAACTGGGCCATTATGAAATCAAAAAATTAAAGATGGCACACATTTCTGAGGATTTTGTCGCATGGAATTTTTTGTTGTTAATTGTGCTGATCGCAGAATTCTGTTTTATGCTATTAACTATAAAGAATTTCTATTCAGCGGGAATTTGTTAAAAAGACACCCCGGAAACTGATTGAATTTAGCAGACAACAGGTAAGAAATGCAATGTCTGTTGACAATCCAGTAGAGTGCTTGCAAAGTGAAATAGCAATCAACGTGTATCTACTATAATGTGGGGGGGGGGACACTTAACATAAATTAATATTTACTCTGGGAAGAGAAATTTTGAGACTGACAATTTTCAGTAATCCTATTATCCAATGAACTTATCCCATTTTGTTTAAATCATATGGTACAATGAAGCTCTGCAACATGTTTACTTTTCTATTTGATACTTCATCAGATTAAGTCCATTTCTCTGCAGCTTTAATACCTATAACCACTGTATATGGTCTGAAACTTCTAGGCAAGTAAGTCTCATCAGTCTGACATCTAACCTTGACCACAATTTTAGGCTTGAGTGACTTTCATCCCATTTTTACAAATAAGTCCATTTCTAATCAAATGTTATAATGTATGTAGACCCACTATTTTTGGTCGATAGATAGTGTTTGTCGGGTACATACATGTACCGGTCTGAGGCCTGTCATCTGACCTTGGACACAGTTGTAGGCTTGAATGACACGCATGATATTTTTCAGACAAATGTTTCCTGACCATTACTATTTGTTTTAACGTATTTTCCTTTGACTTGCAATGTCGGGTATCAGATAATCTTTATAAGCTCACCTGGCCCTTCGGGCCAGGTGAGCTTTTGCCATCACTTGGCGTCCGTCGTCGTCCGTCCTCTGTCGTCGTCGTTGTCGTATTGAACTATTTCAAGAATCTTCTCCTCTGAAACTAATTGGGAAAATACCTTCAAACTTTAACTGAATGTTCCTTAGGGTGTCTAGTTTATAAATTATATCTGAAGTGTTGATCTATCAACAAACATTCCCACTGTTGCTAAAATTAGAACGGGTCAAATGCAGTTTTTGGCTTATATCTCAAAACCCAAAGCATTTAGAGCAAAACTGACATGGGGGTAAAAATGTTCAACAGGTCAAGATCTACCAGCATTGAAATTTTCAGATGAATCGGACAACCCTTTGATGGGTTATTGCCCCTGAATTGTTAATTTTAAGGAAATTTTGCAATTTTAGGCTGTTATCTTGAATATAATAATAGATAGACAAACTGTAAACAACAAAAATGTTCAGCAAAGTAAGATCTACAAATAAGTCAACATGACCAAAATAGTCAATTGACCCCTTATAAGAGTTTCTGCCCTTGAAAGATTATTTACATGTAAACAGAAAATAATGGTCTGACATTGTCAGAGATGTTTAGGGCGTTACTTGAAATAAATTAAATGGTAGCAGTGCAAGTAAAATGGAGCGTCAAGGGTCAAGGTCACTGAAAAATTCCATAGCAACCAATGAAAAAGTCCATAGCAACTGATGAAAAAAAGTCCCTAGCAACCATATATATTTAGGTTAAGGACTTTATAATTTACCTGTACAAGTCAAAAGAAAGGTCAAGGTCATTGAAAAATTCCATAGCAACCAATGAAAAAGTCCCTAGCAACTATATGTATTTGGGTTCAGGACCCTACAATTTACCTGTTCATGTCAAAATGGAAAGTCAAGAGTCAATGCCATTGAAAAAGTCCATAGCAACTGATGAAAAAGTCCCTAGCAACCATATATATTTAGGTTAAGGACTTTATAATTTACCTGTACAAGTCAAAAAGAAGGTCAAGAGTCAATGCCGTTGAAAAAGTCCATAGCAACCAATCAAAAAGTCCCTAGCAACCATATATAATTTGGTTCAGGACCCTACAATTTACCTGTTCAAATCAAAATTTAAGGTGAAGAGTCAATGCCATTGAAAAAGTCCATAGCAACCGATGAAAAAGTCCTTAGCAACCATATCTTTTTAGGTTCAGGATTCTAAATTTTAGCTGTACAGGTCAATATTAAGGAGAAAATTGTGACAGTATACATTAAATAGCAAAAATAATCATTGATGCAAGATCTACTGGCACACAAAAGATAAGAGGTGAGCGATTCAGGCTCTTGGGAGCCTCTTGTTCTGTGTCCATGTGCATACTCAGGCGAGACATTTAGTGTGTCCATTCTTTTTAATGGTCAAAATTTGAAATACCTCCTCTTTTGTAACTCTTATCCAAATAAAACAATACTTCATTAAATGATTTTAGAAGCCATATATTTTCTCACTATTATTGGTTTAGTCAGATTTACATAGAAGTTTCAGGTGAGCGAGATAAACTCTATCAGTCGTTTGATTTAAATTATTCTCCATTGGATGGTTACTTTTCAATATTAGAATTATTAATGTCAATCTGATCAAAAGTTTTCTTGTCTACATAAGTACATGTAATAGAATTTAAAACAATCTTTTTAGCTAAAAGGCCAGGTGAGCTATTCTCATCACTTTGCGTCCGTCGTCGTATGTCATTGTCGTCGTAAATTTTTCACATTTTTATCAACTCCTCTGAAACCACTAAAACCAATTTAAACCAAACTTAAGTTGAATGGTCCTTGGATGGTCCCCTTTAAAAATTGTGTTCGGTTTTCCGGGGCACTATACAATATGGCTGTCATGGTCGAACATAGTTTAACCTTGGACCCTATGGGAATTTTAACATTTTCGTTAACTTCTCGGAGACCATGGCGCCAATTTGAACCAAACTTTGGTGGAATGGTCCTTGGGTGGCCCCTTTTAAAATTTGTGTTCAGTTTCACCGAACGCCATCCAACATAGCCGCCATGGCTGGACTTAGTTTAACATTGAGCCTATGGGAATTTTACTTTTTCGTCAACTCCTCTGTAACCACTGAACCAATTTAAACCAAACTTAAGTGGAGTGGTCCTTGGATGGTCCCCTTTAAAATTTATGATTGGTTTTTCAGGGCAGCCATCCAATATGGCTGCAATGGTTGGACATAGTTTAACCTTGGACCCTATGGGAATTTTAACATTTTCGTTATCTTCTCGGAGACCATTAGGCCAATTTGAACAGAACTTTGGTGGAATGCACCTTGGATGGCCCCTTTTAAAATTTATGTTTGGTTTCCCCGAACACCATCCAACATGGCCGCCATGGCTGGACTTAGTTTAACATTGAGCCTATTGGAATTTTACTTTTTCGTCAACTCCCCTGAAACCACTGAGTCAATTTGAACCAAACTTTGGTGGAATGGTCCTTGGGTGGCCCCTTTTCAAACTTATGTTCCGCATCCCCAACTTCCAACCGACATGGCTGCTGTTACTTAAAATAGAAAAAGGGGGGATGAAATTCAAAAATCTTCTATGAAACTACAAGGCCAGTTTAAAAGGTCCTTTTTCAGAATTGTCTGATTTCGTGGACTGTGAACCAAAATGGCTGACACAGCCGAACTTAGTTTAACATAGGCCCCAATGGGAAATTCACTCAAAAATCTTCTGCTCTGAAACCACTAAGCCAATTAGAACTAGACTTGGTAGCAATGGTCCTTAGATGGTTCTCTTTTAGAAATGTGTCCATTGACCTAGACTGTCAACCATCTTGGCTGCCACAGCCAAACTTAGTTGAACATAGAACCCTATAGAAAAACCAGCCAAATCTTTAGTCCTGCCCAAGATGAAAAGTTCATTGCAGGTGAGCGATACAGGCTCTTTAGACACTCTAGTTTAGTTTTTCTATATTTTTCTTTTCAGTTTGTTTAAGGTGGAGGTTGCATTTTGAATTTGTGACATCTTGTGATCCAATACCAGAGTCTGAAAGACCTACAGGTGTAGATGAATGTGCAAGCTGGAGAGGTCCAGCAACCATAAACGTTGAAACTATGGTGTGGGATCTACCAATCAAAATTTATCCAACTAGTCCGATACACGCATCATGTGTGACAATGTTAAAGACTGGATCATGTGTACAGTTGTAAACAATGTTCATGTAATATGTAGTGGTGATGGTGGATGATCATATAAACTGATGAGCATTTTCAAGATATTCATTTATGTATCTGCCTGTCATTTTAAATCATGTACTAGTAACAGGTGTAATTGCAATAACGGATATATTTACTGTAAATTCAGAAATTATTGCGTGCATTTATTATTGCGATTTTGTCATTTTAGACCAAAATGCGATTTTAATTTTTGCGATATTGAGAAAAATCCTGCTTCATTCATATAAAAAATTCCAAAATGCGAATTTAAATTATTGCAATTACAACCCTGTCGCATTTTTCGCAATAATAAAAACATCGCAATAATTTCCAAATTTACAGTAGTGGAAATGATTGTTAATTTGTATTTACTTATTTCTATGCGATGTGATTAAATATCAGAATAAAAAAATGGGACTAAGATGGATTCAGATGTAGAAATTGAAAGTACACAAATGTATATAAAACAAGCAAAAAGTCTCCCGAACAAAGTTCCCCATAAGCTACTGAACAAGAAATTTTTGAATGACCCACCCTCCCCACCCAAAAAAAAATTCATCTTTGAATGCATCATCCCATAAGGAGTAAGGATATATATATGGTTATAGGGTGGGGATTTGAGATTTTTGTTTGGTTTCCCCGAACACCATCCAACATGGCCGCCATGGCTGGACTTAGTTTAACATTGAGCCTATTGGAATTTTACTTTTTCGTCAACTCCCCTGAAACCACTGAGTCAATTTGAACCAAACTTTGGTGGAATGGTCCTTGGGTGGCCCCTTTTCAAACTTATGTTTGAAAGGATTGGGCACACTCCTAGGGACCGCCCATGTACACCAATGAAAGCATCTTCCAATAAGGAGTAAGAATATATATGATTATAGGGTGGGGATAATTAGAAGCAAGTTATTTCCCTTGCTGGGACGTAGTAATGGTTCGCTGCAATGAATTATAAAGGATTAACTGTTTTTAAAACTTGTTAATTTGCACGTAATATTTGGTTTATATAAATTTGGGAACTACTTAAGATCTTGTTGCTTCCAACATACTTGTAATCAAACTTGATTATAAAGCTGGAAATATTTGTATATCAGAGTAATAAATAATTTCTATTTACTTCCTACTGGTTGCTCTGCATTGCAGCGAACCAGTACTACGTCCCCGCAAGGGAAATAACTTGCCTCAAATTATAATTTTAAAATCAGAATCGTGATTCCGAGATGTATGGCAAGCCAAAGTGGACAAAAAAAGCTATTTGTTAATATTAGAAAATGATTTTTTAATATTAGAAATTAATTTTCTAATATTAAAAAATCATTTTCTAATATTAAAAATAAAGCACTGTTTTAACACAATCAAATGAGTATAAGCAGCTTCAGCACAGTTTATACTTGAGCAAAACATAAGATGTGATAAAAGAATTGTATATAACTAAAAACAAACAGCAGGCTTTAAGGTTAAGTCATTGGGCAGCAGAGGATGAAATTACTTGCAGGAACTGCAGCTACAATTTTCAGAAAAACACCAGGTAGAAATAAAAATTCTGAATTGGCCAAAAGTGTTTAGGCTTCTTTCCTCATTTGACAAGGAGTTCCAAAGTTTTCCTGCCTCATAACTAAAGCTATTGTTTTTGGACATGGAATATCAGTTATGCTTTGTACCTACATGTAAAATTATATGCATTTTCTTTAATTTTAACCAAATTATGCAAGAAATCTGGACTGGATTTATTTACTATTTTATAGGTCTCTAATGCCATCATTCTCATCCTTCTGATTTTTACTACTGGTAGTTTAAACTGTTCGAGTAGGGTGTTGTAAGAATTTTTGTAGTCGTCATAAACTAGAATACCGTGATGTGATCATCACAAAGGGCCCTGCTTCATGTAGAGCACTGATAGGGGGAAACTACGTCAAGGGTAGTTATTCCCATAAAAATTATCCAAGAGCCCTCTCAAACTTGATCAAGGTATCTTCAATATACATCTTCCATATTAAGTTGGTTAAAGTCCTTTGAGAAATGTATAATTGACAGCGCTAACAAGAAGTTGATAGAGAAAAAAACGTAAAGGGCAGTAACTCCCACAAAAATTATCCAATAGTGCTCGTTTTCGAACTTGATCAAGGCATTGCCCATATATACCTTCCATATAACTTTAGTTGAATCCGATGAGAAAGAATGCAAACAACAGTTTCGTATAAAATTCCAGTGGGTTTTCCCCTAAATATATTATGTCATAGGTATGGAATTCCCTGTATTTATAAGTTCTAGATATTGATTTCTGATTGTTTTTTGGTTTCAATATTTAAATTAGATTTTTGGCTTTATTTTAAGTTTAGAAAAATGCATGAAATGTAAAAAAGTAATTTTTTCAGAAAAGTTTTATTAATGGGAGATTACTCTGAAAACTTCCAAAAATAAGGTAGGTGAAAACACAACATTTTTATACCACTTCATGTAGCAATTTTAAAAGGCGGCGAATGTACCCTGAAACTACATGTGCTGAAACCAGTTGAATGTGTACTTTGGAAAACACATATACTCAGTTCTCTAAATTACGCAGGAATCCTCGCTAGGATGCTCTGAGGTTGGTCTGTTTTTTAAATATTTGAAGGGGGAGGCCTATTTTTTGTCAGTTATCTTTCTGTAAAGGTAAGAATTTGGAAATAATTTCCTTAAAAAAAATTACATACACTGAAAGCTTGAAGAAATATGTTTTATTTGATATGTGGTTGTCTATGGGTATATGATACAGCCAATTGTCCAGCTATCAATCTTTGGAGTATGTTCCTTCAATTCATGACTTCATGAAAAGTACTAAGAAAAACTGTTGTGTGCACTAGAAATGTAGAATTGAGAGCGCTAACAAGAAGCTGATAGAGAAAACTAAGTCACGGGCAGTATCTCAAACAAAAATGATCCGGTAGCGCTCGTTTTCGAACTTTATCAAGGTATTGCCCATATACACCTTCCATATAAATTTATTCGAAATCCGTTGAGAAGTGTAGAATTTAGAGCGCTAACAACAATTTTTGACGGACAGACAGACGGATGCAGAGAAAACTAAAGGGTCCCGCATCTCCGATGCGCGGCCCGAATAAATCTGACTGCTCGTTCTTAATTTTTTTTCTATTTTTGCGTGTTTTATTCACTGCAGAAGTGCCATATAAGAGGACAGTAGCTGAGGTTTGACAGGATAAATGAGTGGTAAATTGTAAGCTTAGACAGTCGGATGAGAAGAGTGCAGATTCTTTTCAGTACATTGAGATGTGTAGCTTTTTTACAGATGTTTGAGATGTGTGTGTTGAAATCAGTTTAAAATCCCCATTAAATTGGATGAAAAAAAAAACATATCAAGGCACATTGTATTTTTTATCCTTCTAACCCCTCATATCTCAAAAACCATAATACATAGAATAAATGTGCGGACATACTACTGGAAACACTCATCAAGATGAATTAAAAGGAAAAATCCCCATTAAAATTGGATGAGAATAAAAATTTTAAGCGTCCTCCAAAATGGCTAAATTTTATCCCTTTTATCTCTGCAACGACAAAAGTAGCACAAAAATGCCTTGATTAACTTTTATTGTATTTCTTATAAAGAACCATTTAAAAAAAAATCATCAAAAGCAGATAAGAAATAAAATAGTTTCGAAAATTAAGGTATGTCCCTTTTTTGGCCCCTGATATCTCTAACACGGTAAGAGTGTAAAATGGATTCTATACAATTTTTGTCAAAGAACATTAAACCAAAAATCATAAAAATCGGATAAAAATTTAAAAAGTTACCAAAATTATCCAAAAACCCTGACCACCAGAAAAAAAGGAGTGGGGTCAGATTTCCCGAAATGAAGCCCAACCTGTATTCTTTAAGGGAGACCATTGTGGTAAAATATCATAAGGATATGGTCAATAGAACAAAAGAAACTGTCTACGGACGCCGACGTACGACGATGACTACGATGACAGGCGTATAACATAATGCGCTTACAAATATTTGCGGTCATATAAAAACAATTATTAAATAATACGATTAAAGCAGCCCTAATACTACCAAAACGGCATGTGTCATACTGGTGACGTCGTCCTGGTCATATAAATCACGTGATCTATATTGCTTTTCGGCCTGGTCCAATACTGAAAAAGGCCGTATGAGCCCTACGGCTAATACAGCCTTTTCACTTCCGGTCGTTTCATTGCCAGTGCGTATTGGAAATATTGGCCCTATATTCACACCATTGCCAGTCCGTATTGGAAATATTAGCCCTATATTCACATTTGATGTATGTAATACAGCATTCAGAACAAGTCTGTATTGAAAAAGTTGGATTATTTAATAAAAGTGTTATGAACTGGCTGTTTCTGTATTGACACTGGTATAGATTCTCGGTCAGCTGTATTGGCCCTCGATCCTACGGGTCTCGAGGCCAATACAGCAAACCTTGAATCTATACCAGTGCCAATACAGAAACAGCCAGTTAATAACATTATAATATAACTCGCTAATTACATGTATTACTGACTTTTTGTCTCCAACACGTAAATCATTGTTCTTATTTGAAACTTCTTTGGAATTGAACAAATCAATACATATAATAATACGATTGAAAGTCTAAGTTTCTTCCAATAGTTCTTTTCTTTATCTTTTTTTTTACCGCTTTCATACAATAAAATACTTGTTTTTCGGAAGATTTCAAACTCCAAAGTTTTCGCGGGAAATGGAAAATACACTTTTCAAAATGTTTACCTTTATATATTTACACTTTAAATTCGACAAAAAGATAAATAAACCAGGATAAAACTTCTTCAGTATTCATTTTTTTTACTTTTTTCCATTTAAAGTTTATAAAAAAATGTTTGTCTTTCATACTGTTCACATGAAAAAAAACGGGAAAAATGTATTACTTCCGAAAGCGAAAATGTTATCATTATCTTCAAATAAAATGGGAATAAAATTGAAAAGCAATGATTTTTTTAAGTTTGTATTCTTAGAAATACATATTAGGGGTTCATTTTTATTTAGTTTGTTTTATTCTGTTTTTAATACACATTTTTATTCTTATTGAAAATAAATTCAAACATAGGTAATCTATCGATTACAAAGCTCACCTCGTAACGCATTATTATCACTAAGCCGTAATTGACTTGAACTTTTCAAAATTTTAAGTGCTCATCCATGCAGAAAAAGAAGGTTACAGCCAGCATCTGAACCATGCATCTTACAAAGCATCTCTGGATGCTTTGGTTGACGTGGTACTTGCCTGTTAGCAGGAATGCACTTTAACCATTCTTCTGTAAGTGGTCATCCATGCAAAAAATATAGGACACAGCCAGCATCCAAAGCATGCACTGTGCTAAGCATCACTAGGTGCACTTACCATACCAATATGGTTGATGTGGCACTTGTCAGTAAGCAGGAATGGACTTTAACCATTCTTAGGTCTGTAAGTGGTCATCCATCCGGAAAAAGTAGGTCACAGCCAGCATCCAAGCATGCATCGTGCATAGCATCTGTAGGTGCACCAACAATGGCAATATGATTGATGTGGCATGTGTCAGTAACCAGGAATGGACTTTAACCATTCTTCTGTAAGTGGTCATCCATTGGGAAAAAGTAGGTCACAGCCAGCATCCGAAGCATGCATTGTGCTTAGCATCCGTAGGTGCACCAACCATGGCAATATGATTGATGTGGCATGTGTCAGTAACCAGGAATGGACTTTAACCATTCTTCTGTAAGTGTTCATTCATGCGGAAAATATAGGTCAGAGCCAGCATCCGAAGCATGCATTGTGCTTAGCATCACTAGGTGCACCTACCACACCAATATGATTGGTGTAGCACTTGTCAGTAAGTGTGTATGGATCTTAACCATTCTTCTGTAAGTGTTCATTCATGCGGAAAATATAGGTCAGAGCCAGCATCCGAAGCATGCATTGTGCTTAGCATCATTAGGTGCACCTACCATACCAATATGATTGATGTGGCATTTGTCAAGAAGCGTGTATGGATCTTAACCATTCTTCTGTAAGTGGGTGCGGACGCCGACACCGACGCCGACGCCGACGCCGGGGGTATCACATAAGCCCCCCTCACTTTCGTGAGGTGAGCTAAAAATGTAATAATTGCCAAAGGGAGCTATGTCAAAAGGACAGAACTATATGCACGAAGAAGATACTCCGACTACTCCTTAGTTTTTGCAAATTAACAATTTTTGTAAGAGTAAATTTAAAAGCTAAATTTTGGCTTAGTATCGAAATACTAACAACTAAGCTGGTGATACCCTAGGGAATTTGGAGTCCATTATCAGCAGTATCGACTCTATGGTTAAAAATAAATTCTATGTAACTGTTGAGCTTTATACTCAATTTCGCATGACATATTTTATAAAATCTCTGCAAACAAGAATTTTGTCTTGCAGTCTCACTTGTGTTTCATCTTATTCAGAAAAATACATATCATTCAATCAATATATACATCCTGCCAACAGTTACACGTCAATCATTTCTCTAGTTTATTCATATTCTATTTCTTATCTAAAAATTAAAAAAATAGTCTATTTTGACATTGGTATTCAACTTAGGTTTTTGAAGTGAGAAAATAAATGTTGCATTCAAATTCAAGAAAGAAACTGAAGATTTCACAATATATATCATAAAAATATACAGATCTACAAGACCAATTAGATTCTGGACCTGTGTCGCATGCAAACAAGAGAATTTTTAGCACCCACTGTTCTCAGTTTCTACAATTAAGACTTAAAGTTATCTACCATTGTAAGATTTAGTTTGAATCTATATTGATCTAATTAACAAAAATCTTTTTTTTTTATTTCTTTCTCAAATCACCCCAAAATGAGAGGTGCATAGCAAAATAAAATCAGAATAACTGCAAAATTTCAGAAATTCAAGGCGAAAGGTGTTGGAGTTTCAGATTACAAAAACTAGGTACCCTTAAAACCTGACGTGACTAAAAACGTTCAACTTGAACTGTGAGTGACCTCACTGAGTGATACCCCCCCCCCCCCCCCCCCCCCCCGATTGCGATAACATGTAAAACCCTCAAGTTGGATTATCTCCCTTTGCAAGCATTCGGAGATACTTGTCTTGCTTCATGTACATCTACATATGATGCCCAACCTTCATATAAAGTTTCATCAAAATCCATTGAACAGTTTAGGAGGAGTAGCCCATACAAGCTTTAAACATGTAAGACGCTTAAGTTGGAATATCTCCCTTTGCAATCATCCGGTGATAATTATCTTGCTTCATACACATCTACATATGATGCCCAACCTTCATATAAAGTTTTCATCAAAATCCATATAACGGTTTAGGAGGAGTTGCGCTTACAAAATACCCGGAGGGACGGACAGACAGACGAACGGACGGAAAAAGTGATTCCTATATACCTCCCAAACTTCATCCCCCAAAAGGACAGGTGAATATCTGCTTCGCATGCAAATAAGAGAATTTTAAAACCTGATGTGCATAAAATGACTGAGTTCAACAAATGATAAATTTGACATTTCTTTCTCAAATCATTCCAAAATACGGGGTGCATATCTTCAATTTGTTTAGAATAGGTGTGCAATATTTCAGAAGTGCCAGGTTAATGGTGTTGGAGTTTCAGATTACACAAACAAGGTACCCTTAAAACCTAATGTGCAGCGTATTTAATATCAATGTGGTTATGTACCCTTTCCCTTACCAAACCAACTCTCGTACTCTATTTTTACCAACTACTAAGTGTATCTTGTAATAAAATTGTTGCAAACACAACTGTTCACTTCTCAGTTACACACAGAAAACGTATGGCGACATAATCACACAATAAAGATTTTATGAATTAAACCGATTACTACTTCAAAGGAGTCGTTACAGAATGGGAGTAAATTAATCAAAACAACAATAAAAATGTTCATACAATCAATTTATATTGTTCACTAAAAAAAAGTTAATATTGAAGGCAGTATATCAAGAACCTCAAAAGCTGATGAGGTACGCTTGTATTATTTATAAGCATCAACTTTCGCCGGAAGGAACTAATTTTACTTTACTCTTAACAAAATCTTTTGGTACATCATTCTTTTATGATAATAAATCTCTAACAGACATGACAGAGGTAAATCAGTATAATTTTCTTGGCACAGTTATTGACTGTAAGGGATGCTTCGAAAGCGGCATTAAGGAATTATCAAAAAAGGGGTTAAAAGTATTTTTTTCTCTCAGAAAGAGGTTATCCAATTTTACTAATATTCATATTGATCTCGCATGCAAACTTTTTGATGTCTTGATTAGACCTATTTTGACCTATGGTAGTGAAATTTGGTTCAGTGATGAGTATTTACCACTATACAGGGCTTTGAATACAGCAATTAGAAATAACAAGGAATGTGATATTTTTTCCATTAAAGAAAAATCGGTATTTGAGAAGGTTCAATCAAAATATTGTAAATCATTTCTTGGAGTTAAAAAGACCTCACTCAATATTTCTGCACTCTCAGAACTAGGTCGTTTACCAGTTACATCATTTATTAAAATTCAAGTAAATGATGTAGTTTATTAGAATACAAACAACTAATGTAAACCTCCTCATTAAAGAAGTTTATAATGTTAATAAGAAGTTACATGATGATGGACTTTCTCATGGTATAATGCAGCATCAAACATTTTTAAACAAAACAGAAAAGATGTGTGATTATATAATTCATGATAAGCCATATCCTAAAATTAAACATATTTATAAAAAAAATCTAAATCTATTAATGAATGCTATAAAAACTAGAACTGTGAGGGGACCTCACTAACTATACCCCCGCTGCTGTTAATTTAATGGACTAAGGCATCCTTGTCTCACAACTGAGTATAACGGAGGGATCAAAACGGTATAAAATTATGGAAAAAAGTATTGGACCAGGACATACTTCGCATGCGCACATCTACGTACTAGGATCTAACAGTATTGTAATGAAAACTCAATTCTGTATTTAGAAGAAAGTCACTGTGTTACTAGAAACGGGATCCGTGACGTTGTATCGCGTAGCTGTAAGGAAAAACTAGCAAAGAATTGCAAGTTGTACATGGTTTAATTGTCTATTTAAAATATATCATAAAATATATATTTACAAATATACCCATGTTTTTACAGTAACTTATAGATTGTTACACGGGGGGTTATCTGGGGTTATGTCTCGGTGTGGATGCCCCTCCCGCTATAATTTACATTAATGCAAAAAACTACACGCTACATCGTACAAAGAATACCTCATCTCTGAAAATTCTAAATGGCAGTTGATATGTGGTTAACTTGGATATGGGAGACATAGTACTATTCGTGCTTTATTACAGCTAGAAAATAGATATGCGGTAAGAACAGGATCAGAGAAGTGGAAGAAATTAATATAGGGTTGGGAGAAATGAGAACACTGACCCCTATCCCCCCTCAAAAACAGATAATCAAGTTATCGTTGTTGAGATGCATTGGAATCCACTGGTAATGTAATATCATTGGAAAAAAATAATAAGTTTTAAACAGTCAACGAAGCTCAAACTATAGAACGGAAAGGCAAGTTGAAGAGGGGTGGGCGAAAAAGGATGTGCAGAGAAAAGGGAGAAAGGCTGTAGGAGAAAACGTAAAAGGGTGAGAGAAATGAGATAATGTACTTGATAAATGTGGTAGAAAGGAAAGACAGAAAAGGTGTTGAAAGGAGATTAATATCGGGAGAAAGAACGAGAGGGATGGGAAAGGCGGAAAGACTTACCCCCTCCCTCATCCTCCACTCACTACAGGTCACGTTGGACTACTTTCAAACAAAATAGTCACTTCGAAATTACAATACAATTTTCCAGTAGGGCCATTTTCCAGGTCAGGTAGGCAACATCAAGCAAATAAAATTGTATTTTATAGCTGAATGCTGACTAACCAACATATAGGCATTTTGTAAAATAGTTTACTTTTTTCGTCAAGTTATGGTACGCGGGAAACAAGGATAATTGTCACACTGAAACTCTACTGATAAAATCATATCATTTTGTGTTTCCGTTCGCTTACATAATATTTTCATGTTTGAACAGCAGATGAAATCGCATGAAAAAAAGAAAACACGCTACGTCGTGCTAAGAATACCTCCACTCGACAATGCGGGAAACCTGGAAAGGCGAGACACAGTACAAGTCACTATGCCAAATATCAAATTATTCCTTTCAATAGAAGTGTAGAAATCTGTTACGAAAAAATTCATTACAGGGAGCCTGATAAATTCTAAATCGTACGTTAAACAGGAAGTAGAAGTGCGGGACGGACGGACAAGATGACTGCATTGCCTCCACTCTGAGTGGAGGTATAAAAATATAAGAACTTCGAACCATTGCCGTTTATCCCCTATTTACGTCAATGTCTTACCGATTGTGCCATCGTGCATTATAGAATAAATAACAACTTGGAAGAATAATTCTTTTAATTCGTAAGGTTTTTTTTTGAGTTCGTGATGGTTTTACATATTCATTAGTATCATTTTATAAGCTTTTTCGAAAAAAAAAAAAAACATGAACATTGGTGATGAAACATACAAACATACGGTGTAACATACCATATGTTATGATATTGTATTTAAAGACTATGACTTTGTTAAAATAAAAGTTCCAGCAGATCTTTTATTGATTACAAGAAATGTCAAAATTTTAAAAATCATGAAAAAAATATTAGAACCGTAGCATTCCGCTTCGTAGCATTGCGCGCAGGTCAATTTACACTACCGCGACACACTACCAAATTGTCATAAACTTGTAACTTATATATATAATCAATCGTACAACAAAGACTGATCTTAAAATCTGTGTCCGGACTGTAAATGTTCATTTTGTTTTTTCAAATATATTTCTCTCACGTTTTGCCAGTTTCAATTCTAACATTTTATAAGATTTTTTGAAAATAACATTTACATTGGTGATGAAACGTCCAATATATATTTGCTCAAATTAAGTTTGTATTGTATGTAACCATGTCTTTTTTAAAAGTTCCAGCAGATCACTTCTTGATAACATGAAATGCCAAATTATAAAAATCATGAAGCAAATTAAAAAAAAAACAAGAGATTGAGATTTGAACCATGATTTTGTGCTTCGTAGAACAGCACGCTAACCACCGCGACACATCATATCATAGTCATAAATAATGACAAGGACTGTTCTTAAAATCGGTGTCATGTAATTTTAACTGTAGTATCGTTTTTGTTTCATTCATCTTGTTTTTCAAATATATTTTCCCAAGCTTTTTACAACAAATCAGATCAGGATACGATAGTCGTATATATATGGTTGTACGAATGTGTGTCGTCTGCCGTCTGCATGTACGTGATATTAAGATATATTTACTATAATAAATCATCTGTTCTCAGTTTCAGTTGAGTTTGCTGTTTTACCGAGATACTGATTTTTATCCGATTAGATATGGAGTGATCTTGCCGAAACAAATTTAGACCCATGAGGTTGGTAGAAATACCCTCCCCGAACCGCATACACCGCAATGTTCTTTTTTAACCAGCAAAATCCACCGACAATTTAAGATAGGTTACAAGTCATAACTTTAATAAGATTTTCTCTTATATAAGTCACCAAAAGTTCATAGATGTGCTCTCCTACATAAAATAACTTGCCGACATTTTCTTTGTTCTGGTTGATGAATATACGGAAAGGTCTATGACGGTCCGTTACCGATTGGTATATTTCGCTCATCAGCACAAAAAATCGATGTGTTTTTAATGAACTGTATAATATTTTGATATGAGCGAGCACGTGAACCACAAAAATATTTAAACATTGGAAATATGATACTAAGAGACTCTCTTGTCTAAATATGTGCGTGGTTCACGTGCTCGCTCATAGTAAAGCATCCGTGAACGCATGCAGAAAATCACCGTTTTTCTTGAAAATGCCGAATCGGCTCAATAGACGAACCTAGATTCATTTCAAAACAGATCCTAGCAGGATATTTTTGTTCATTTTCTGTAAGGGCAAGTACTTATCTACCAAAATAATGACAAAAGTTCTATATTATTCCAACTTTATTTTCGACTAAATTTGGAGGCAATTTACAACAGCTTATGATATCTTGTCCTTTGACGTTTTTCTTATATATCTCTGTAATAAAATGCTCCGCGGGGCGCAGCTAGATACGACCGCAGATGTTGAACCCTGAATAGCCCCCTCCCCCCCCCAAAAAAAAATAATTTACCCCTTTTTTAGCTTTTGTGCAATACACTATGAAGTTGCGCATTGACCAACCCCTCCCAAAAAAAACCCCAAAAAACAATAAAATTCATTGTAACCCCCCCCTTTTTTTTGCTAAAAAAAATTGAAATTATCTTTTTAAATTTATGCAATATGAAATGAGAAAAAAATTAACCCCATTCCCAATTTCTCATTTACACCCCCTAAATTTTGTTTTCAAATCCCCCCCCCCAACAATTTCTTTATACTTTGCAACCATAACAGCCCATTTAAATACACCATAAACGTATTAAAATAGAAAATGACATCACAGTCATGAATGGCAAATTTTAAATATACATAATTTAAAAGCAGTTTAGATGAGATAAACAAAAAAGCTTCATCAGCACATTTTATATTGGCAAATTTCAAATAAAGTTCATTAAACTAAAGTTATTGGCAAATTTCCAATGGAATTTGTTAATAATAAAGTTTTGATAACAGGGCACACATATCAATTTCTTGCTATTGCGCAATACTGTGCAATTGAAGATTAATTGCTATTGCGCAATACTGTGCAATTGAAAATTTCTTTAAATATTTGACACATAATAGGTTTCTGACACAGAATAACTGAAATCAAAGAACTTAGAATTGGTCATATGATTTGAATTTATATTCAATTTTTTGCTTCTTGTGCAATACAATATGCTGTGGAGAATTGCCCCCCCCCCAAAAAAAAAATAATTTACCACTTTTTTAGCTTTTGTGCAATACACTATGAAGTTGCACATTAACCCCCCATCCCAAAAAAAACCCCCAAAAACAATAAAATTTATTGTAACCCCCCCCCCCCCCCCCCCGCACCCTTTTCTTCCTAAAAATTTGAAATCTTCTTTTTAATTTATGAAGTATGAAATGAGAAAAAAAATACACTATGCTATTGCATATTGACCCCCCCCCCCCAAAAAAAAAAAAAAAAACTTATTGTACCCCCCCTCCCCCAACCCTTTTTTGCAAAAACAAAATGTTTGAAGAAATTTTCTTTTTAATTTCTGAAATCTGAAATGAGAAAAAATTGTCCCCCCCCCACAATTTCTTATTTACCCCCTAAATTTTCACCCCCCCCGACCTTTCCCTTTTTCCAAAAAAAAAAATTCTTTCCCTCAAGATAAGATCATAATCTCTATTCAAATTTCTCATGGAGTTTGCAAACATAATTACCCATTTAAATACATCATTGAAGTCTTAAAATAGAAAATGACATATGGCTAAAATTAATATTAATTAATAGTAACTTCTAAAAATCAATTGACAGCTATAAATCACCCCAAGACAATCTACATTTCTTTATACATAATTGAATCATACACAATATTTTACTTTAAATGTGTTTGGATTACCTCCCTTACACCAAGATAATATCATAGATTTCTATTTACTTATACTAAAGTTATTGTGCAAAAACCAAGAAAAATGCTTATTTGGGCCCTTTTTGTTAGCCCCTTATTCGTAAACTGTTGGGATCAAAACTCCAAAAAATGGTCATAAACCTTGTGTTAAAATTTCATAGATTTCTATTTACTTATACTAGAGTTATTGTGCGAAAACCAAGAAAAATGCTTATTGGGCCCTTTTTTGGCCCTCAATTCTTAAACTGTTGGGACCAAAACTCCCAAAATCAATCCCAACCTTCCTTTTGTGTTCATAAACCTTGTGTTTAAATTTCATAGATTTCTATTAACTTATACTAAAGTTATAGTGCGAAAACCAAATGTCTTCGGACGACGACGACGACGACGCCAACGTCATACCAATATACGACTGCAAAAATTTTGCGGTCGTATAAAAAGCACAAGGAGCCAAACTTTTTTCTTTTGCAAACGAAAATCCATTACTTCAAGATGAATGTACTAAAATTCGAAGAAAAAATAGAGGATTTTTTTCTACATGCATCTAAAGTTAACAAATAATCATCAATACTCCTTATTTGGCCAAAATTTGCATATTTCCTTATTAGTTATTGATCTTTGTCACCAGATATTTATCAGAGAACAATGTCAATGTATTTAGGAATATTTTACCGTGAAAGGAAGGGCGAAGTTATCTTTTTTTCATTAAAACATTATACACTGTTTTGTTTAAGTCTTGAAAAATGAAAAATTAAGGGTTTTTGTTTCAAATATACCAAAATCAGCATCAAATATCTTAAAAACTTAGTCATGAAGGTATGTTTTTCTTTGCATATATGAAAAGTATATATAAAAATTGACAATATTGTAAAACTTTAGCAAAAAATGAGTAGAGGAACCTTATTGTAATGTATTCCCTCAGTACCCCCGCTGGCAGCCATCTTGGAAGACACATCAGCACCAAAGTAACAACACTTGGTAAGCACCACATAAGGAACATTCATGCCATGTTTGTTTTGAACCATTCAGCAGTTCTCTAGAACTAGTGTCCTATGTTAAACTAAGTCCCCGCTGGTGGCTATCTTTGATGATGGATCGGCGACAAAGTAAGAACACTTGGTCAGCAACTTATAAGGAACAATCATGCCATGCTTGGTTTCAATCCATTCAGCAGTTCTATAGAAGATTTTTGTATGTATATCCCATAGGGACCTATGTTAAAGTCCCGCGTTGGTAGCCATGTTGGATGACGGGTCAGCACCAAAGTAATAACTCTTGGTCAGCACCTTGTAAAGAACAAGTGTGCCATGTTTCGTTTCAATCCATTCTGTGGTTTCTAGAAAAAGTTCAAAATATGAAATGTTTACGGTTGGAAGGAGGACAACAGACGAAAAGTGATGGCAATAGCTCACATAACCATTTGGGTCGGAGAAGCTATAAACAGAATATGCATTGCCAATATCAAGTTGCAAATATAATGTTTCAGTTTTATGTGTTTAATTTTGGGACATTTTCAACAGGCCCCAAACTAGAGGTTCCCAGGAACCTGTATCACTCATCTGGACTATGTCCATCTTGACTGGCAGCCTGGAAAATTGCTGTCAAGTTCCAATTGTCTCACTGGTTTCAAACATGAAGATCATTCAGTGAACTTTCCCATAAGGTCATATGTTAAACTAAGTTCCGCTCTGGCAGCCATCTTGGATGGTGGACGGTCATCAGATATAATTCTAAAAGAGAACCAACTAAGGACCTGCAAAGTTTTGTTCCAATTGTTCCAATTGGCCATGTGGTTTCAGACAAGAAGATCTTTAAGTATGTGGATGATGGGTCGAGTCATCGGATATAATTCTGAAAGAGAACCACCTAAGGGCCATTGCTGCCAAGTTTTGTTCCAATTGGCCAGGTGGTTTCGGACAAGAAGATCTTTAAGTAAATTCTCATAGGATCCTATGTAAAACTATGTTCGGGTCTGTCGCCCATCTTGGACGGCGGACGGGGTCATCGAATATAATTCTGAGAGGACCACCTAACGACCATTGCTGCCAAGTTTTGTTTCGATTGGCCAAATGGTTTCAGACAAGAAGATCTTTTTGTATATTTCCCATAGGGTCCTATGTTAAACTAAGTTCGGCTCTGGTGGCTATCTTGGTTGATGGGCATGGTCATCGGATATAATTCCGACAGAGGACCACCTAAGAACCACTGCTGCCAACTTTTGTTCCAATTGGCCTAGTGGTTTCAGAGGAGATCTTTAAAGGAGAGTTTACGACGACGACAGACGCCGAAGCCAAGTGATGACAATAGTTCACATGGCCCTTTGGGCCAGGTGAGATAATAAATCAAAATTAAACCACAGCCAAAATATCCCAATTTACAGTTTCATGCAGATGTGTGAGCATTTACAAATAAATTTCCATATTTTTAATATTTCATGGTGCATGTCTTTAAGGTACAGACATTTATATTAAATTTTAATCTTGAATATAAATTAAAATCCAGTAAGACTGTAGGCATGACAGCAGTAAGAATTTTAGACAGCTTTTCCATATCTCCCCTCAGAGACAATAAAAACATGGTGAGTAAATGACATTTTAACTTTCATTCTTGACATATACAGTCATTAAGAATTCCAACTTGTATAAAGTCAAATCATCATGACCAGTTTTTATTTCTCTTTTAGATGCTTGTTTTAGCCTTGAGGGTTGCTGATTAGTCACTGTGGTCCTTTTCTGTTGCCTCTCTTTAATTTTTGGCAATAATTAAAAATTTTAACATCAATGAAAATGAATTGGAGAATATACATTATCAAAGAGAATATAGCACCCAAAGTGACTAATTAATTACAACATTTGTAATGTCAAAGAATTTAAAAAATGGCGTCTGCATCATTTAATCCTTTAATAAAAAAAAAAAATCAAAAGAATGAATCCCCAGTGTTATGCCATGATGACTTCGAGTCTCTAAACTTATTCTGGTATCTCTTCAGTACAACAGAACGTCCATCTTCTTGCACGAAGAGTTTTCTTTTTGGTATCCATCGCAATGCCTTGTTCCAGTCTTTTGTTTCCATAAAATCACACATAATTTTCATAACCTGGTCTACTGTAAGGGACTTACTTCCTTCACCCCAACTATAAGTAAACAAAAACACAATGTCAAGTAGTTATTAATTTTCTATTTTTCATTGCATGCTTAACAAGATACTCGCTGCAAAATGAGGAAACTGTATCGCTAACCTGGATTTTAGTGCGCTGCGCATCAGCGCAGTGCTATTTGTATTTGGTTTGTTCTTATGGGTCAATGGGCGTCTGGTTTCCATCCGGAACCCTTACTTCTATACTAGGATAGCTCTTTGGGTAGCCTAAAGTAATCTTCCGAATTTTCATATTGACTCGGACAACCTCGATATTTTCCTTCTGTTTATATACTGTTTGATAATGGATAATAAACGGAACACACTTGTTTTCGAGAAAATTTGTCATCCGTACCAGTTGTGTGTCACATTGAAACATCAAAGTTTGATAGAGAAAATAAAAATTAAAATCCTCCAGCTTGCCCAAATATTTTCAGCATAGGTGGATGCGAATCTTTAACTCTATAAATTAATTTGTTGTGGCAAAACAAAAATTACAATTGTCGTTTTTAACAAGCCAGAATTAAAATAAACAAGTAGAAATTTTAAAGCATTATTATTTGACTTTAATCTAGCAATTAAACTTCATTTACATAACATGAGCATGCATGTACATTATTCATACACAACTTTCATATTCATGTATGAACTTTTTCAAGTTCCTTTTTTCATTATAGCTTTACAAAAAAAAACTATTGATATTGAAGTAGTCACATAGATTTTATTATTAATACATGTATGTCATTTTTAGCCCGAGGGTGGAATATATTGTCTAGTCTCACATTTTTTACCATGATTGATTATTTTTCTCAAATTTCTCGGCCGAATATTTAAAGAAATAAACAGGGTCGCCTGACACGAAAATGCAATCTATTAAACGTTTTCGTACCATGTGTGCGAAGTTGTGTGTTTTCTGACGTTCTAGCATTGTGATGTGACGTTTTTTCGCATTGTTACGTCAAGGTAGGTCATATGATGTGAGATGCATGAATCTCACACCGGTGTCTCACACGGAATATAACTGTCCCAAACACATAGAAATGTGAGAATATAATAATCAGTCATTGTCTAAGATGTGAGATTGGACAATTCCACCCGAAGGTTCACACTTTCCAGTCAGAAACGAGGCTTGCCGAGTTTCTGATGATAGAAAATGTGAACCCGAGGGTGGAATTGTCCAGTCTCACATTGCGCTTCAGATGTTTTCAAATTGAAGCGATGTTAATTTCGACGTTGTCGTACCATTTGTGCGAAGTTGTATGTTTTCTGACCTTCTAGCAATGTGACGTGACGTTTTTTGCATTGTTACGTCGGTGTAGGTCATGTGATGTGAGATGCATGAATCTCACACTGGTGTCTCACACGGAATATAACTGTCCCAAACACTTAGATGTGAGAAATTGCCATCACTTGGCGTCCGTCGTCTGACGTCGCCTTTCATTTAAAGATTTTCTCCTCTGAAACCACTAGGCCAATTGGAACAAAACTTGGCAGAAATGGTCCTTAGGTGGTCCTCTTTCAGAATTGTATCCGATGACCCGGCCCGTCATCCAAGATCGCCGCCAGAGCCGAACATAGTTTAACAAAGGGCCCTATGGGAAATTTACTTAAAGATCTTATTGTCTGAAACCAATAGGCCAATTGGAACAAAATTTAGCAGCAATGGTCCTTACGTGGTCCTCGTTCAGAATTATATCCAATGACCCGGCCTGTCATCCAAGATGGCCGCCAAAGCGGAACACAGTTTAACATAGGACCCTATGGGAAATTTACTTAAAGATCTTCTTGTCTGAAACACTTGGCCAATTGGAACAAAACCTGGCAGCAATGGTCTTTCAGAATTATATCTGACGACCACACCCACAATCCAAGATGGCCGCCATACATAGCCGAACATAGTTTAACATAGGACCTTATGGGGAATTTAATTAAAAGATCTTTTTGTCTGAAACCATTTGGCCAATTGGAACAAACCTTGGCAGCAATGGTCCTTAGGTGGTCATCATTCAGAAATTTATCTGATGACCCGGCCTGTCATCCAAGATGGCCACCAGAGCCGAACATAGTTTAACATAGGACACTATTGGGAATTTAATTAAAGATCTTCTTGTCTGAAACCACTTTGCCAATTGGAACAAAACTTGACAGCAATGGTTGTCCTCTTTCAGAATTGTGTATCATTTGACCCCACCTGTCATCCAAGATGGCCACCAAAGCCGAACAGTGTTTAAAATAGGAGCTAAGTGCAAAAATCACTGAAAGATCTGCTTGTTTGAAACCAGTGAGCCAGTTGGAACATGACAGGTTGCCAGTCAAGATGGACATAGTCCAGGTGAGCGATACAGGCTCCTGGGAGCCTCTAGTTTGATATTCATATTCACCCAAGACTTATTCATAAAATTTACAATAAATAAATATAAGTGCACAAGTCAATGACACTAATCTTGTGGCAGAAGTCCCAAAGAAATAATAAATTCAAATTCAAATTACTTTATTGTCCTTAAACATACAGCTTGTGACAAAAAAAAAAACAGATTAACAAATACAGAATATTGAACATTATAAGTAGTATATGGGGACAGGCAAAGTCGGATTTGAGGAGGAGGAGCTGTGGAGGAGCCGGAAATGACGTCACCGGAACCGGAAATGACGTAACCGGAACCGGAAGTCACGTGACCGAAACCGAAAGTACCCGGAAGTGATTTGCACGCTTGCGCAACCGGAAGTAGTGGATTTTCCCTTTATTTGTTGACGGAAGTGACGTTAGTCACGTGCTAGGACCCGGATGTGCGGTCTGCGCATGCGTAGGAGGAACCGCAAGTATCCCCGAAGTGATTTGCGCGCATGCGCAACCGGAAGTAGTGGTTTTTCCACATGATTTGTTTACGGAAGTGACGTAAGTCACGTGCCAGGACCCAGACATATGGTCTGCGCATGTCTTGAAACCGGAAGTACCCGGAAGTGGTTTTTGTGCGCATGCGCAACCGGAAGTGATGGATTTTCCCCATGATTTGTTTACGGGAGTGACGTAAGTCACGTGCTAGGACCCGGGCGTGTGGTCTGCGCATGTTCAGGAACCGGAAGTGGTTTTTGCGCGCATGCGCAACCGGAAGTGACGTCAGTGACGCCATGCTTGACCAGAACTCAGATTGAATTATCTCCCTTTTCCCGCACTTCTCGGTCGTCTCTGGATCTTTCATCGGTCTCTAGGGTTTGATACTCTCACTGTTATGTCGAAGTCCGAGAGTATACGAAGTACACTATTGGATTATCTCCCCTTATCCCGCTCTTATCATCTGTGGGTGATGTTTTCTGTGAGGACCAACGGTAGGATTGGATTATGTCCCTCTACCTCCAAGTGATGCTGTCACCAATAGATCAATGGAGGGGTGTCCTTAGCAACTGCCTTAGCAACGGTGGTCCATTTCATTGCACATCACTGCTCATTGCTGCTCTTCTCTTGCTCCGTGCTGCTCATTGCTGCTCTTCTCTTGCTCATCGCTGCTCATCACTGCTCATTGCTGCTCATCTCTTGCTCATCGCTGCTCATTGCTGCTCATCTCTTGCTCATCGCTGCTCATTGCTGCTCTTCTCTTGCTCAACGCTGCTCTTCTCTTGCACATCACTGCTCATTGCTGCTCATCTCTTGCTCCGTGCTGCTCATCGCTACTCAGGACCTTACTCGCGTGCTCATTTCGCTCCTGCCGCTTCTCACTGTTCGTCATCGCTGTTCATCTCTTGATCCACACTTCTCGGTCATCTCTGGATCTTTCATCGGTCTCTAGGGTCTGATACTCTCACTGTTATGTCGAAGTCCGAGAGTATACGAAGTACACTATTGGATTATCTCCCCTTATCCCGCTCTTTTCATCTGTGGGTGATGTTTTCTGTGAAGACCAACGGTAGGATTGGATTATGTCCCTCTACCTCCAAGTGATGCTGTCACCAATAGATCAATGGAGGGGTGTCCTTAGCAACTGCCTTAGCAACGGCGGTCCATTTCATTGCACATCGCTGCTCATTGCTGCTCTTCTCTTGCTCATCGCTGCTCATCTCTTGCTTCGTGCTGCTCCTCGCTGCTCTTCTCTTGCTCCGTGCTGCTCATCGCTGCTCTTCTCTTGCTCATCGCTGCTCATCACTGCTCATTGCTGCTCATCTCTTGCTCATCGCTGCTCATTGCTGCTCATCTCTTGCTCATCGCTGCTCTTCTCTTGCTCATCGCTGCTCTTCTCTTGCTCATCGCTGCTCCTTGCTGCTCTTCTCTTGCGCATCACTGCTCATTGCTGCTCATCTCTTGCTCCGTGCTGCTCATCGCTACTCAGGACCTTACTCGCGTGCTCATTTTGCTCCTGCTGCTTCTCACTGTTCGTCATCGCTGTTCATCTCTTGATTCACACTTCTCGGTCGTCTCTGGATCTTTCATCGGTCTCTAGGGTCTGATACTCTCACTGTTATGTCGAAGTCCGAGAGTATACGAAGTACACTATTGGATTATCTCCCCTTATCCCGCCCTTTTCATCTGTGGGTGATGTTTTCTGTGAGGACCAACGGTAGGATTGGATTATGTCCCTCTATCTCCAAGTGATGCTGTCACCAATAGATCAATGGAGGGGTGTCCTTAGCAACCGCCTTAGCAACGGCGGTCCATTTCTATGATGCACTTCATTTCTCTTCTCTTGCTCCATCCCACTCCTCGCTGCTCTTCTCTTGCTCCGTGCTGCTCATCGCTGCTCTTCTCTTGCTCATCGCTGCTCATCACTGCTCCTTGCTGCTCATCTCTTGCTCATCACTGCTCATTGCTGCTCTTCTCTTGCTCATCGCTGCTCATTGCTGCTCATCTCTTGCTCCGTGCTGCTCATCCCTACTCAGGACCTTACTCGCGTGCTCATTTCGCTCCTGTTGCTTGTTGCTGATCGTAATCGCTGCTCTTCTCTTGCTCTTTGCTACTCATCGCTACTCAGGACCTTACTCGCGTGCTCATTTCGCTCCTGTTGCTTCTTGCTGTTCGTCATCGCTGTTCATCTCTTGCTCCGTGCTGCTCATCGCTGCTCTTATCTTGCTCCGTGCTGCTCATCGCTGCTCTTCTCTTGCTCCATGTTGCTCACCACTGCTCTTCTCTTGCTCATCGCTGCTCATCACTGCTCATCGCTGCTCATCTCTTGCTCATCGCTGCTCTTCTCTTGCTCATTGCTGCTCTTCTCTTGCTCTTTGCTGCTCATCGCTACTCAGGATCTTACTCGCATGCTCATTTCGCTCCTGTTGCTTGTTGCTGTTCGTCATCGCTGATCTTCTCTTGCTCTTTGCTGCCCATCGCTACTCAGGACCTTACTCGCGTGCTCATTTCGCTCCTGTTGCTTGTTGCTGTTCGTAATTACTGCTCTTCTCTTGCTCTTTGCTACTCATCGCTACTCAGGACCTTACTCGCGTGCTCATTTCGCTCCTGCTGTTTGTTGCTGTTCGTCATCGCTGATCTTCTCTTGCTCTTTGCTGCCCATCGCTACTCAGGACCTTACTCGCGTGCTCATTTCGCTCCTGTTGCTTGTTGCTGTTCGTAATTACTGCTCTTCTCTTGCTCTTTGCTGCTCATCGCTACTCAGGACCTTATTCGCGTGCTCATTTCGCTCCTTTTGCTTGTTGCTGTTCATCATCGCTTATCTTCTCTTGCTCTTTGCTGCCCATCGCTACTCAGGACCTTACTCACGTGCTCATTTCGCTTCTGTTGCTTGTTGCTGTTCGTTATCGCTGCTCTTCTCTTGCTCTTTGCTACTCATCGCTACTCAGGACCTTACTCGCGTGCTCATTTCGCTCCTGCTGCTTGTTGCTGTTCGTCATCGCTGCTCCTGGTTGTGGTCGCTGTTCGTTGCTGCTGCTGCTGAGGAGGTGAAGGTGGGATTCTCAGTTTTGTTATGAACCACCTCTTGGTCTCGTTGATGTTACGATGGCCATCAAAGATGTCTAGGCCCTCTCTTCTCTTGCTCTTTACTGCTCATTGCTACTTAGGACCTTACTCGCCATCGCTGCTCTTCTCTTGCTCTTTGCTGCTCATCGCTACTCAGGACCTTACTCGCGTGCTCATTTCGCTCCTGTTGCTGGTTGCTGTTCGTCTTCGCTGCTCTGACCTGGCTCTTTGCTGCTCTAGAAAGATCAAGAAAACGGCTAAATGCTTGAGAGAAGAGGAAGACTACGAATCAAAAGAATCATCGGAATATGCCGTAGAAAAACGAAAATATCTGCTTAACCGTGTATTGAACGACTACAACCCACCACCAGCTGAAGACAGCAATGACTCTATGTGAAATTGGAACATATTACAAAGAAAAAACAGAAAAAAAATATATAAAAAAAATAAAAAATTTTTTAAAAAAATTTTAAAAAAAGGGAAGGAGGGTAATGCAGCCTATATATGTTTATACATGTATAAAGCCAGTCACAAGCCTGGACAAATGCAGAGTGGCCTTAAAAAATTGAGGAGGATTAATGCAGCCTATCTTATGATAGCCAGTCACAAGCTTGGATAAATGCAGAGTGGCCTTTCAAATGACCTGAATGTAAGGGTGCTCTCGCACAGATCCAATCTTTGAATAACCACAATCGACCACCACTAGCAGCAGTAGCCCCAAAACTGAAATGAGCACGCGAGTAAGGTCCTAAGTAGCGATGAGCGGCAAAGACCAAGAGAAGAGCAGTGGTGACGAACAGCAACAAGCAGCAGGAGCGAAATGAGCACACGAGTAAGGTCATGAGTAGCGATGAGCAGCAAAGAGCAAGAGAAGAGCAGCGATGAGCAAAAGAATAGCAGCGATGACGAACATCAACAAGCAGCAGGAGCGAAATGAGCACGCCAGTAAGGTCCTGAGTAGCGATGAGCAGCAAAGAGCCAGGTCAGAGCAGCGAAGACGAACAGCAACCAGCAACAGGAGCGAAATGAGCACGCGAGTAAGGTCCTGAGTAGCGAAGAGCAGCAAAGAGCAAGAGAAGAGCAGCGATGGCAAACAGCAACCAATAGCAGGAGCAAAATGAGCACGCGAGTAAGGTCCTGAGTAGCAATGAGCAGTGAAGAGCAAGAAAAGAGAGGGCCTAGGCATCTTTGATGGCCATCGTAACATCAACAAGAGGTGGTTCATAACAAAACAGTGAGAATCCCACCTTCACCTCCTCAGCAGCAGCAGCAACGAACAGCGACCACAACCAGGAGCAGCGATGACGAACAGCAACAAGCAGCGAAATGAGCACGCGAGTAAGGTCCTGAGTAGCGATGAGTAGCAAAGAGCATGAGAAGAGCAGCAATAACGAACAGCAACAAGCAACAGAAGTGAAATGAGCACGCGAGTAAGGTCCTGAGTAGCGATGAGTAGCAAAGAGCAAGAGAAGAGCAGCGATAACGAACAGCAACAAGCAACAGAAGCGAAATGAGCATGCGAGTAAGGTCCTGAGTAGCGATGGGCAGCAAAGAGCAAGAGAAGATAAGCGATGACGAACAGCAACAAGCAAAAGGAGCGAAATGAGCACGCGAGTAAGGTCCTGAGTAGCGATGAGTAGCAAAGAGCAAGAGAAGAGCAGTGATGACGAACAGCAACAAACAGCAGGAGCGAAATGAGCATGCGAGTAAGGTCCTGAGTAGCGATGAGTACCAAAGAGCAAGAGAAGAGCAGTACTTACGAACAGCAACAAGCAACAGGAGCGAAATGAGCACGCAAGTAAGGTCCTGAGTAGCGATGGGCAGCAAAGAGCAAGAGAAGATAAGCGATGACGAACAGCAACAAGCAACAGGAGCGAAATGAGCAAGCGAGTAAGGTCCTGAGTAGCGATGAGCAGCAAAGAGCAAGAGAAGAGCAGCGATGAGCAAGAGAAGAGCAGCAATGAGCAAGAGAACAGCAGTGATGAGCAAGAGATGAGCAGCGATGAGCAAGAGAAGAGCAGTGGTGAGCAACACGGAGCAAGAGAAGAGCAGCGATAAGCAGCACGGAGCACGATAAGAGCAGCGATGAGCAGCACGGAGCAAGAGATGAACAGCGATGACGAACAGCAAGAAGCAACAGGAGCGAATGAGCACGCGCGTAAGGTCCTGAGTAGCAATGAGTAGCAAAGAGCAAGAGAAGAGCAGCGATTATGATCAGCAACAAGCAACAGGAGCGAAATGAGCACGCGAGTAAGGTCCTGAGTAGCGATGAGCGGCACGGAGCAAGAGATGAGCAGCAATGAGCAGCGATGTGCAATGAAATGGACCGCCGTTGATAAGGCAGTTGCTAAGGACACCCCTCCATTGATCTATTGGTGACAGCATCACTTGGAGGTAGGGGGACATAATCCAATCCTACCGTTGGTCCTCACAGAAAACATCACCCACAGAAGAAAAGAGCGGGATAAGGGGAGATAATCCAATAGTGTACTTCGTATACTCTCGGACTTCAACATAACAGTGAGAGTATCAGACCCTAGAGACCGATGAAAGATCCAGAGACGACCGAGAAGTGTGGATCAAGAGATGAACAGCGATGACGAACAGTGACAAGCAGCAGGAGCGAAATGAGCACGCGAGTAAGGTCCTGAGTAGCGATGAACAGCAAATAGCAAGAGATGAGCAGCAATGAGCAGCACGGAGCAAGAGATGAGCAGCAAAGAGCAAGAGAAGAGCAGCGATGAGCAAGAGATGAGCAGCAATGAGCAGCACGGAGCAAGAGATGAGCAGCGATGAGCAGCAACAAGAAACAGGAGCGAAATGAGCACGCGAGTAAGGTTAGTGATGAGCAGCAAAGAGCAGTGAAGAGCGGGATGGAGCAAGAGAAACGAAGAGCATCATAGAGCAATGAAATGGACCGCCGTTGCTAAGGCGGTTGCTAAGGACACCCCTCCATTGATCTATTGGTGACAACATCACTTGGAGGTAAGGGGAGATAATCCAATCCTACCTTTGGTCCTCACAGAAAACTTCACCCACAGATGAAAAGGGCGGGATAACGGGAGATAATCCAATAGTGTACTTCATATACTCTCGGACTTTGACATAACAGTGAGATTATCAGACCCTAGAGACCGATGAAAGATCCAGAGACAACCGAGAAGTGCGGGAAAAGGGAGATAATTCAATCTGAGTTCTGGTCAAGCATGGCACTTCCGGGTCCGTGACTGACGTCACTTCCGTAAACAAATCATGGGAAATTCCATCACTTCCGGTTGCGCATGCGCGCAAAAACCACTTCCGGTTCCTGAACGTGCGCAGACCACACGTCCAGGTCCTAGCACGTGACTTACGTCACTTCCGTAAATAAATCATGGGAAAAATCCATCACTTCCGGTTGCGCATGCGCACAAAAACCACTTCCGGGTACTTCCGGTTTCAAGACATGCGCAGACCATATGTCTGGGTCCTGGCACGTGACTTACCTCACTTCCGTAAACAAATCATGGGGAAAAACCACTACTTCCGGTTGCGCATGCGCGCAAATCACTTCCGGGTACTTCCGGTTCCCCCTACGCATCCGCAGACCACACATCCGGGTCCTAGCACGTGACTAACGTCACTTCCGTCAACAAATTGAGGAAAATCCACTACTTCCGGTTGCGCATGCGCGCAAATCACTTCCGGGTACTTCTGGTTCCGGTCACGTGACTTCCGGTTCCCGTTATGTCACTTCCTGTGACGTCATTTCCGGTTCCTGTGACGTCACTTCCGGCTCCTCCACAGCTCCTCCTCCTCTCCGACTTTGCCTGTCCCCATATACTACTATTATATAAAAGACATAGAACAAGCAAAAAGTGACTAGTGCCCTGACCTCAATTTCAAAGACTGTTTTAAAAAAGAACCAGTGTTTTTTACTTGCTGGGAGGACGCTGAGTTCAAAATAAAGACAACTTTTTGTTCACCGGTTAAATTTGTGAAATTTGAATCTTCGGCAGAAAAATTTCGAAACGGTAGTTGTCGTAATGCTTCATTTAATTTATAAATTAATATGAAATGTTTTTCATCTTCTATCGTTTCACGTGTTTTACACAAACGTTGCTCTCTTGGGATTTTATAAAATCTGCCCTTTTCAATTTCTAAATTATGATCACTAATTCTAAACTTCGTGATAAGTTTTCGATATTAAGAATTTTCCAAAGATAAATAGTATTCTTTGTTTTAAGTCTCCCAAACGAAGTGGGAGACATAGATTTTGATTTGCGATTTTTTTTTCTTCCTCTCCGATTTTGTTCGTTCGAGTACTCAATAACCGTCAGAGATATGGATCTGAGATTTTCCATGACGAAAGATCAATGTTTCTAGATATGCCTAATTCTATTCTTTTTTGATGGAGGTCACTGAGACTTATAATGACCAGTTCAAAGAGGCTAGGGGATTACTATAGGACCCTACGGGAAAATATTTTATTATACACCGTGACAACACCTATTAAATGACACACACCTCTTTCCTCTGTGGGGGGTTGGGGGTGTCATCCCCACCCACCAAAGTCGATAATTTTAAAAAATTTCATATGCAATTAAAATCCATAGCTTTAAATCACCAAGGGACACAGATCTCGCTTCCCCAGGGGGTTATCACAAAGTATGTAAAATTAAAATCCCCACCCCCTCGAATCATTAGTCTTTAATTATCTCGTAGAGCATTGAAATCCCTGCCCCTAAATAATATATTTTCTTTTCTTTTTCCCCATGATAACACAAACAGATTGATAAAAATATAACACCACACCGAAAAAGAGGGGGGCTTCCTCGCCCCTCAAATCAATAATTTTTACTTATTTCAAAATCCGTAAAAATGTTTATACCTTTAGCACGTTTTAATACGCAATGTTCAAATCTCATAATCCATGTAATAATATACCCCGTAACCACATATATTTCTAATTGCCTGTACCGCGACGCATAAATGATTTTTCACATTGCCCGGGGAATGGGGGTATTCCCTCGTAAAAAATCAACAAAAGACATTGAGATCCTCGGCCCTTAATTACATGAATTATAAACATTTTTATTCTTTGTGAAAAGCTGAGATATCTTCAGAGTTTATGTCCCACCCCTTTAAACACTGGATGTATCATCAGTGTTTCTGAAAAGCTTCGAAACTGCTGGCCGGGATAATCATTATGCCCATGACAAGACATAGTGAATGCACAATTGGTATTGTTCTCGAGGATAATTTACTATTCCCGGGAGATAATAAATTGTTATACATTTGTATATCATAAAAAATTCTCCAATAACATTTTATGCTAAACTGTATTGGTATAACTTTTTTTTTTATTTTTTGTCTGATCTTTATGGGGCTTGTTTATTATGTTCCTGCTGAAAAATAGAAAATCACTTTCGATCCGTTTTTGTCTGTATCTGTTATCGTTTTTGAGACTAAGGTGACACCCTAATTTTTGTAACTTTTTAATTTTTTATCGGATTTGATGCTTTTTTTTAAGGATTCCTCACGAAAAACCCAACAAAAGTTACTGCAGAATATTTTTTGTATCTTTCCTCGTTTCCAAAATAAAAGGGTCAAAGAGGCCATTATAAATTCATTGATGCTTACCCAATATTCTTACATTTTTATATGTGTATTGAATTTTGCCTCGCCGTTACGTAAATGAATGAAAATGAAAGAGAAAAATGCTGTTGTTATTGACACCTGTCGGTAAAAGGTTGACTTACTAAGAGTTTCATGCAGGATGATCAGAAGATGTCACTGATTTCGTTCGGCCATTTCGCGGGTGTGTTATAGCGTAATTTTTAAAAAGGTAAACCTGCCCATCACAAATTTAAATGTAAATACATGTATATTTTTGTTAACCCGTTAAATCCATTATTGCAGGGTATTGCTCCTGGCCTGGGGTTAGACTCCACTAATTATCTTAGTTTCAGATGCACCCCCCAGAATTTTATTAATTATTAGAGTTGGTAAAGTTTGAATACGTGATAGATAAATAATAAATGTCTTAACTTCAAAACTGTAATATTGACTGAAAGAGGATAGATTTTAGTTTAAAAAAATACGAAAACATTAACTGACTTTGGTTCTGACAAGTATTAAATGGGAGGTAATAAACCGGGACTTGTTGACATGTGGTGTGTAAAACTTTTGACAGTGATAAGCGGCACCTGAACTGGTAAGTTAAATTCCGAAAAAAAAGAGCCAGAAAAGGTTTTTTTCCCCACATATGTGATGGAATTTTAGGCCTTTTATTTTTGTTTAATTGATTTACGGATTTTTTTTTAAAAAAAATAGGGTCGGTCGGTCGGGAAAAAAAAAGAAAAAAAAAGAGGGAAAATCATGTACTTTTGAACAATCTTGGTTATATTGCCAAATGTACAAAGGTTGCAAATGATCAGTTAATTCCCTCTTTTGAAACCCAAATATCAGAACATCTATCTTGAAAGGTGTTGTTCAGTAGACCGTTCCCTTTTTAAGGGACGGACTCGTCAACTACAAGTTGTACAACATTAAATGAGTGGATTCGATATCTTACGGAATCAAGATATTCATACAAAACGAACTTAAAAGTGGCATGGATTCTATTAAGAAATTCGTTTCATAAAACGTGTTTCGGAAATTCGCATCAACTAACGTCTATAAATAGATTTTTTTGGGGGGGATCATGTTTACAAGTATTTTATTGATGGATAATCTATTTTTAGACGAATTGGAATATAATCTTTTATGAAATTTTGATGCAAAAAGGATTTTAATTTATTTTTATTTTTGGGATGGCTGATTTCAGAGGGTCGGCGCTAATAAAAAACCAAAATTTTCAATTTTATTTTTTTTCTTCAAATCGGCAAAATCGGGTCGGCGGATCCGTAAACCAACTAATTAAAAATAAATGGCCTTATGAAGAATCTGAAAAATTAAGTCTCAATTGGATTGAAACGCTGCATCAGACCTCAATTTTAAGCCGAAATGGAGTGAAATTTAACATTTTTAAAGCTTTTTTTATGAAAAATTTTGAAATGTTGCTATGCCAAATAGGTTTCCATGGATATTTTTTCATGATTGAGACAATGCTAACATAATGGCCTTTCAGAACATATATACATGTATATGGGTATTAATTACTCTGAAGATGGCATAAGACCATGACATTTATAAGCTCACTTCATATAGGAAATGGTACTATTACTTTGTGGAGTGTAACCTGGGATCATGACTGTCCAGTTGTTGTTTTTTTTCTGTTTTGTAGGTGTTATTTTGGTAAAAAGAAATTAAGAGTTGTCTTTCTTTATAGATAGATTTAATTTTATTGGGTGAATATTTTTGATTACCAATGTGGTGGTTTATATTTTAATTATTTTATTTATTTCCTTACATCATATTGTAGATTAGCATAATATTGATACAAGGAATACATCAATGTAACAGACATAATATATAATAATAGATATTATTTCATTTGCTTGGTCATAAATTAAAAAAAAAAATCTTGTTGTGTTTCAAAGTATCGTTTTTTAAAAATATGATTCAAATTACATTGACTTGATGTTGGGAGGACCTACATTTTGTATCAACGCAGGTAAGAAGTCTTTTTTATTATTTTTATTTAATGAAACCGAATGCATTTTATTACAACATACAATAAAATCTGTTGTCGTAAACGGTTCAGAAATATTGGGATATATCTCTGTCAATGCAGCATGTCAACAAGCAAAAGTTGATCAAGTGTGACATTGTACGACTGTAAAACTTGGGTCACAAAATATACCCATATCACGATTTCCAAGTAGCCTCTCCATTAAGTATCTATAAACTTTATAAGAACAATTTCGGTCCGTGTATACTTAACAATTTAATATTTTCCTGCAAAGGACCCCAGATGATTACAAAATTCTCAACACACACATTATATATAAACTTTTTTGAATGTATATGCTTTCCAACGGTGTAAGGATTTTCATTCAAATATTTAGATTCATTTGCTCCTTGTGGTCAAAGGTCGGTCACAGACCAAACATAACACTGAACAAATCTGATGATTATGCACAAGGATACCAATGTTACAAAAATTAATACAGCTGAAAAATTAAATTATAACTTGGTCATGAAAAGTCCATGTCATGTGCTGGTCATATTGATAAGTATTAAAAATATTGTTTTACAGATCTCTTAAACAACTACTTGTGGAAGTACACAAATTTAATAATCTCTAAACATGAAACTGCCTTGGTGGTCTCGTGGTAGCATGCTCGACTCAAGTGCGGAAGGTCACGGGTTCCATCCCTGGCCAGGTCAAACCAAAGACATTAAAATTGGTATTTGATGCTTCTCCACCTAGGAGTAAGAGCAAAGATCTACTGGTCGCCTCGGAGACGGTATAATGTGTTCGAGTGGGGTGATATGTCTTCCAGCAAACAGTTACCTCGTGAGCTAGCACATAAAAAATACGGCTCAGCATGTCGGTCTAGTATAAAGCAGGGATCATATTCATTATCATACATGTTCTCATCCTGATATGCACCTGGCTGCCAATGGATGATAAACAACAATTCATCCATCCATCCGTCTCTTAACATGATACATAAATCATTTCACAATATTGGCATAATCTAATAACGAAATGATTATTTTTGCACAGCGCAATTCCTTTGTAAGTCATCTTGGATTTCTAATCAGTACCAAAGAGGCTCACAGGAGCCTGTATCGCTCACCGGTGTTCAATTTGTCAATCCACAGCCATAAAAGCACCCGTCTAAGAAACAAAAGTCTGTATTATTGGACATAATTCTGAAAGAAGACAATCTAATAGCCATCGCTGCCAAGTCTGGTTCCAATATTGGCCAAGTGTTTTCAGACAAGAAGATTTTAAAATAAATAATTACCCTATGGGTAAAATAAATTTTCCCATAGGGTCCTATATTAAACTAATTTCGGCTGTGGCAGCCTTCTTTGTTGACAATCCATATGCATGTCATCTGACATAATTCTGAAAGAGGACCACTGAAGTATCATTTATGCCAAGTTTTTCTATAGGGTCCTATGTTAAACTAAATTCGGCTTTGACGGCCATCTTTATTATTATTATGTCTTATGTTATTATTTTATTGTCATTCTGGGTCATCAAACACAATTCTCAAAGAGGACCACCTACATGTTTAATGACCATTTCTGCCAGGTTTGGTTCTAATACAATGTAGGCTTAGTGGTTTTAGACAAGAACATTCTTTAATGAATTTTACATAGGGATAAAAGTGGCATTTGGTGAAAAAAGAGGAAAATTTTGTACACAGGTACGTTAGTAATGTCCAGGATAATCTCACTGGATGAAACTAGGAACACTGACTACACTGTGTGTGGGGACTCTAACAAAGGTTTCAGAATTTGAAGAGCACACCTGGTGGCCTGACTACAAAGGGTGCCTAAGGGAACATTATTCCTTTGTCATGCAACTCCTCTTAGGTTATTTTGAATATGGAACTGAAAGCTGGCTCAGTAATTGCCCTGCCAATGTAGACTGATCCAAAGGTTTCAGAATTCGAATAGTGCCCCTGGGGCTGGGATACAAGCTTAAAAGCAATCTAAGGGTACATCATTCCTTTGTCACGCAACTCCTCTTAGCTTATTTGGAATACTGAACTACAAGTTTGCTCAGTAATTTCCCTGTCAATCTAGATTGTGCCGTAGGTTTCGAAATTTGAATAGCACCCCTGGGAGCTGAGCTACACTGGTGGCCTGAGGGTACATTATTCCTTTATTACAAACTCCTCTCATGTTATTTGGAATATGGAACTGAAAGCTGGCTTTTGCCCTGCCATTGTAGGTTTCGGAATTTGAATAGCGCCCCTTGGGCCGGGCTACACAGGTAGCCTTAGGATACATTATTCCTTTGTCACTCAACTCCTCTCATTTTATTTGTACATGTAGTATGGAACTGAAAGTTGGCTGAGTAATTGTACCACTAATGTAGATTGTGCTAAAGGTTTCAGAATTGTTTCAAGATGCAGTTAATTTCCTGAAAGTGTCCAAGACTATTTTTTTTTAATTTTACTTTGCAACTATAGATTTTTTTATATCATATTTGCTTTAAGACTTATCAGGATTATTTGGATTTCAAAAATATGTGATTGCAATTTTCGTAAATTTCCTGAAAGACTCAAAGACTACTTTATTTGTGATTTCTACTTAGCAACCATATATACATTGTATTTGGAATCACTATAGGAACAGCACTAGTTTGGATTGTATGAATTTCAAAAATATGTGATTCCAATTTCGGTTTCCTGAAAGTGTCTAAAACTATTATTTTTGGAATTTTACTTAGCAACTACATGTACTGGTATATAGCTAGATTTTTTAAAATCATATTAGCCTTAAGACTTATCAGGATCATTTGGATTTCAAAAATATGTGATTCCAATTTTGTTAAATTTCCTGAAAGACTACAAGACTAGTTTATTCGTGATTTCTACTTAGCAACCATATATATTTGGAACCACTATACCAATTAACAGCATTAGTTTGGATTGTATGGTCTTCAAAAATATGTGATTCCAATTTTGGTAAATTTCCTGAAAGTATCTAAGGACTATTATTTTTGGAATTTTACTTAGCAACTATAGTTTTTTGGATCATACATGTATAATACCTTTAAGACTAATATAGATCAGTTGAATTTCAAAATATTCCAATTTTAGAAAATTTCCTGAAAGACTACTTGTGATTAGCAACCATATATATTTGGAATCACTATAGCAACAGCACTAGTTTGGATTGTATGGATTTCAAAAACAGAAGAGTAGCGTGGGGATATGCAGCGGGGCTTTTTCGACTTGTTATAAAATTACTCTTACTTACCACAAATAGCGATCTAATGGTATTCTAGCACATCTTATATTCTGCTTCTTTGCATTTGACATAGACAGTGGTTTTGTACCCTCTTTACCAGCTCCTCTGTCAACATATGCCCCAATGATGTAGACATTATCGGGATGGTCCTCCAATAATTCTTCTGGCCCTTGAGGTGACAAATACACAAGTCTTTGCTTTGGATAAAGATCCAAATAGCTCTCATCTGTAATCTTTGCCATAAGAGACTTACAATCAGAATATCTTAATCCGTAGTCCATCTTTTTTAACACATACCCATTTAGATCACAATTTACAAAAATTACATCACAGGGATCATTTATTTGTCTATTGAAAGAATATCCTGACATAAGTTGATTAATCAGTGTTTTAGTTTCTTGTATAGTCATGTACGACTCGTATCCCATATCCATAATCAATGGACGTCCAAACTGCATTGCCTGAGCAGCTCTCAAATTGTAAAATTTGACTCTATCTTTTTTCCAAAGTCTCAAAAATATTGTATTAGGGGCTTCAAACTTCTGTCCTTGTTTTTCCAGTTCTTTCAATTCTTGTAGTTTCTTATTTTTTTCCAATCTTTCTTTTTTAGCTAATGTAGCATTTTCTAGTTTTCTAAAGTATCTATAAGTCTTTTGCCTGCTTGCTCTTGATTTACAATTTTTCAGCAGCGTTGCCCACCATTCATCTTTCATTTCTACAGGCATCTAAAAAATATTTCTAAAATATTTCAGCAATTTTTATTAACATTTTCTATTAATGTAGATATAAACAAAACAGACTAATTACAAATTATTTATTAATCCAACTTACATGTACCAATACATTTTAACTTGGTACAACTTTCAAATCAAGTTTTGTATAAAGAGTTAGTAAAAACTAGAGATTGTGTCTCTGTAGGACCTGGATGCCCCATCCACCTGCACATTGAATTCCAATGTATTTTTTATGACGGGAAATGATTTCGAGAATTATGTTAAATATATGAAAATTGCATAATATTTCCTGATTATAATTTATATTAATTTTAATTAAGCCAGAGTACTAAATTCTGTTTCTGACATAAGGACTCAAATGCTAAAATTCTCAAGTATGAAATGACGTAAGTAATGTAGACCTTACTGTATTTCTTATGATTATTAAGATCCTTCCCATTTACAAATGGGAACACCGTACTGTATTTCTTATGATTATTATTAAGGTCTTTCTCGTTTACAAACCGGACTGATGACAGACGACGGACGTGGAAATTCGACTACCTTACACGATACAGTTCTCCACACTGATGCTCTATGCCAAATATTAGGGAGCTAACCTGTGTGGTTCCTGACAAAAATGTGACAAATTTTTCTATCCCAAAAATATTCTAAGTTCAGTCAAACAGAAAGTGACAATGCAACAGATTCGAAACTGTGGTACGCCATACAGTTCTCCATACTGATGCTCTATTCCAAATATCAGGGAGCTGGCTAGTATGGTTCCCGAGAAAAATGCGACAGAATTTATTGTCAAGACTGTATTGTTAAAAAGTAATCATAACTGTAAATTTTAAACTCAACTGACAACATTTCAGCAAAAAGTTCTATGCAAAAGGTATTACAAGCTTAATCGTTATAGCTTAGTATGCAAGTTTAATATTATTGTAAGCCTGTTGTAGAACATGGAATTGCCCACTCCACTTTTAATGAATTGCCATCATAAATTTTAATATTGATTTCAAATTGTAAATTTTTAGTTCTGATGAATAAAAGTCGCAACGACAAATTTTAGAATTTTAGAATTTGTACTAGTGAATTTAAGAATTTGTAATAATATTATTCATCAAGTTTGAACAGGGTTTCAAAAGAATTTGCAAATTATATATGTCTTAAATTTAAATTTTATAAAGAACTACATTGTATGTGGAACTGTTTTTGTAAACCAAAACATATGTCTACCCTTCACTTTATTCTGGGGCCTCGGTGGCCGAGTGGTCTAGGAAGTTCGGCATGACTACTAATGATCACTAGCCTGTCAACGCTGAGGTTGTGAGTTCGAATCTCACCTGTGGCGGGGTGTGTTCGACTCTGATCTTAATTGACAAGGATTGCCAATTTTCCTACCGAAGGTTGGTGGTTCTCTCCGGGTACTCCGGCTTTCTCCACCAATAAAAACTGGCTGCCGCGAAATAGCCAAATGTGTTGAAAACGGCGTAAAACCCCAACTAAACAAACACTTTATTCTAAATCAATCTTGTCTACCTCTAGGATAAAAATAATTTGACCTTGGGGTCAAAGGTCAAGGTCAAATGAAGGCCATAATGGTACTTGACACACACCCTCATTGTAATACACCTACATACCAAAGGTAAAATGAAGGTCATAATGGTATGCAACACACACCCTCACGGTAATATACCTACATACCAAAGGGTATGAGCCGAGGTCAAAAGACAAAAAAGTTAAAACCAGGATAACGAAATACTTTAATTAGACCTTGAGGTCAAAGGTCAAGGTCAAATGGAGGTGATGATGGTATGCGACATACCACTTCATGGTGATACACCAACATACCAAAGGGGATAAGCCTAGGTTAAAAGATGAAAAAGTTACAACCCCGACAAGGATATACTATAATTTTGGTCATAATTTGACCTTGAGGTCAAAGGTCAAATAAATGTAATAGTATGCAACACACCCCCTCATGGTAATACACCTACATACCAAAGGGTATAAGCCTATGTCAAAAGACAAAAAAGTTAAAACCCAGACAAGAAAATACTATAATTTTAGTAATATTTAGACCTTGAGGTCAAAGGTCAAGGTCATAATGGTACCGACACACCCCATCATGGTATACACCTATATACCAAAAGTGTATAAGTCTAGTTCAAAAGACAAAAAAGTTAAAACCCAGACAAGGAAATACTATAATTTTAGTCATAATTTGACCTCGAGGTCAAAGGTGAAGGTCAAATGAAGGTCATAATGGTACGTGACACACCCCCTCATGGTTATTCACCTACATACCAAAGAGTATAACCCTAGGTCAAAAGTTATGGCCCAGACAAGAAGAAGAATAAGAACTAGAATTGCCATTACAAGCAATACATATGTAACTGATGTCACCCCAAAAACCTTCTACATTTTATCCATTACCATGGCAACAGCAGCCATTTTCGAAAAATAGTAACCCACTTTAGTTTTCTTGTACTTATGCAAAACAATTCCATAAAATTTGAGATCATTCAGGTAAAAAAAAAAACAATTTCCCAATAAATTGCTTCGCTAAGCGCAGCTGGATACGACCGCAGAGCTCCAACCCTGAACAATTGGGGCAAAAATGGACACAATATTCGCACTTGATACAGGTCTGAATTTGGATTGTAATTAAATATTTGACACATAATAGGTTTCTGACACAGAATAACTGAAATCAAAGAACTTAGAATTGGTCATATGATTTGAATTTATATTCAATTTTTTGCTTCTTGTGCAATACAATATGTTGTGGAGAATTGCCCCCCCCCCAAAAAAAAAAAAAAATTTACCCCTTTTTTAGCTTTTGTGCAATACACTATGAAGTTGCACATTGACCCCCCCCTCCAAAAAAAAAAAAACAAAAAAAAAACAATAAAATTTATTGTAACACCCCCCCCCCCTCCCGCCCCTTTTTTTGCTAAAAAAAATTTGAAATTTTCTTTTAAAATTTATGAAATATGAAATGAGAAAAAAATTGCCCCCTTCCCCAATTTCTCATTTACCCCCCCTAAATTTTGTTTTCAAATCCCCTCCCATTATATTATAATAGAAAATGACATCATAGTCATGGATCAAACAAAGTTTAATTTTGGACCCTGATTTGGACCAACTTGAAAACTGGGCCCATAATAAAAAAACTAAGTACATGTTTAGATTCAGCATATCAAAGAACCCCAAGAATTCAATTTTTGTTAAAATCAAACTAAGTTTATTTTTGGACCCTTTGGACCTTAATGTAGAACAATTTGAAAACGGGACCAAAAATTAAGAATCTAAATACACGGTTAGATTCGGCATATCAAAGAACCCTAATAGTTCAATTTTTGATGAAATCAAACCAAGTTTAATTTTGGACCCTTTTGGCCCCTAATTCCTAAACTGTTGGGACCAAAACTCCCAAAATCAATCCCAACCTTCCTTTTGTGGTCATAAACCTTGTGTTTAAATTTCATAGATTTCTATTTACTTATACTAAAGTTATTATGCAAAAACCAAGAAAAATGCTTATTTGGGCCCTTTTTTAGCCCCTAATTCCTAAACTGTTGGGACAAAAACTCCCAAAAACAATCCCAACCTTCCTTTTGTGGTCATAAACCTTGTGTTAAAATTTCATAGATTTCTATTTACTTATACTAGAGTTATTGCACGAAAACCAAGAAAAATGCTTATTGGGCCCTTTTTTGGAAACTAATTCTTAAACTGTTGAGATCAAAACTCCCAAAATCAATCCCAACCTTCCTTTTGTGGTCATAAACCTTGTGTTTAAATTTCATAGATTTCTATTAACTTATACTAAAGTTATAGTGCGAAAACTAAATATCTTCGGACGACGACGACGACGCCAACGTCATACCAATATACGACCGCAAAAATTTTGCGGTCGTATAAAAATAGCCCTGTTTTTTTTTTTGTTTCCATGGCAAATTGGTGGCTTTTTTGAAAAATAGTGACCCACTTTAGTCTTCTAGCACTTATACAAATTAATTCCAAAAAATTTAGGCCATTTAGGTAAAAAAAAACAATTTGCCAAAAATACCCCCATTTCTTTTGTTTTCATGGCAAAAGTGGCCAAATTTGTCACCGATTTCAATTTTTTTGCATTAATATGTAAAACATGATGCAAGGAGCAATCCTACTAAGTTGTAAAAGGATTGGTTCAGCAGGTACAGAGAAAACTGCAATTAAACAAATTTTCGCACTTTATCCTTTACCATGGCTATGGCAGCCATTTTGAAAATTCCAAACTTCAAAAGCACATCTATACATGGCGGTTAATTTCTCTGTGAAGTTTCATTACAAAGGGTCCAACCATCTCCGAGAACTTAGCCTGACAAAAATCATTGGAAGAAAAATATAAAATAACTATAATTGCCATTGCGAGCAATAGCAGATGTCAGATGTCGCCCCTGGCAGCTATTTCGATGGTTGCCCTAAAACTTTGTAGAGAAACTTGTGCACATGTTAAAGGTCCTTACTGTAAAGTTTTAAATAATTTTGGAGTAAAATTTTGAATTTTGAAAATTTTACCTTTTTTCATTTCCATGACAATGGCAGCCATTTTGGAAATTTTGAAACTCCAAAAGTTGGGGAGACACTCACACATCCATTTTATGCAGTTTGAAATACCTTTGGAGCAAAAAATCAAATTTTAACAAAAATCCACCCTTGTTTCCATGGCAACAGTGAAAAAGTTTGTCAAACCAATTCATTTTTTTTTTGCATAAATCAGTTTGACTTGATGCAAGGAATAATCATTCATAGTTTCAAAAAGATTGGCTGGGCAGATAATCACAACTAGACTTGGTGATCATCATTACTGTGAAGTTTCATAAAGATTGTTCCAATCATCTCTGAGAACTCGTCCGGACAAAACTAGGTGGAAGAATTAAAAAAAAAGCAAAGAAACGGAACAATGTGAAATTTCATAGATTGTTCAAGCCATCTCTGAGAACTTGTGCGGACAAAATTAGATGGAAGAGAAAAAAAAAAAACAAACCCAAATAAACAGAACAATAACAATATGTTGTCCCGACTATGTCTGGGGCGACATAATAAGAAGAAATACTACAAACAAAGCACGAAGTGCTTTTGTCCAGCACTGATGCTAACATCCAACTGTAACAGGCATTAATATTTAGTTGATTTGTAAAGAGGATTTTTAAAAGGAGGAATCAATTTTTTTTTTCGCGAATTAAAAAAATTGGATGTAAATGAATTATGTCAGACATATTTATTAGCAATTGATTTTGAATTACTACAAACATATATAATTGTTCATTGGGTCCTTTATACAAAAAGTCTCTACCATTTTGCATAACTTTAAGAAGCTACTAAAAGTACTGAAACTAAAATTTACAAGTTAAAGGATACTCAAAATTCAGATATAATTAGGGACAAGATCAAAAGTTCAACGTAGGATAAAAAACTTAATTCACATAGTTTTTTCACTGACCCCCCCACCCCCCTCTTAACTTAATTTGGGAAAAATTGACCAATATGGGCATGTGCTTTGAGAGTATACTTTTTGTATCATGGGTCTTGCTTTTCCTCAACAATGTATGTTTGTTCTGTATATTGACTTGGACATCACTTGAATCCATATTTTTCAATCCGAAAATTGATGTCGGATAACAAAACTCCCCCCCCCCCCCCCCACCGCCAAACTATTTGAATTAGGTTTTTTATCCTACATTGAACTTTTGATCTCGTCCCTTAGAGAGTGGGCATCTCCATGTTTTAAAATATATAAATACCAATCCTAGGTACCCCTCATATGAATGTGCGTCTTGTTATAAGGGGAAACAAAATACGTTCCGAGTTGAGATCTCAACCGTTTCATAGTTATTTGAATGTTAAATGGTTTGAGAGGGTGGATAAAGCCCTTTTCTAAATATGACAGCTGACCGCCAATTTGCACTTCTTTTCAATTGGGAGACTTAATAATAAAATCGCAAACATGAATTATGACTTCTTTTTACAATACATACCCATAGTCATCTGATTTTTTTTTACATCAAAATACAACAATGTTTAGTTCAATTGGAAAATCGTCCAAAAAATAGAATTTGTTCGTTCCATCCTCATCTTGTTTTACCTGAGATTAGAGTTGACATGTATAGTTAATTAGCCAGTGTATATTGTAAAAATCTCACAAACAGGGGCATCCAGAAGTAGAACCACGTTTTCGTCGTTGGGTCTGGTAACATATTCAGTTATGAATATGACAGAGAGTTCTACATTTTTATTACATTCAATTCACATTAAACTTAATAAAATTGTTTATTTTACAATATACACTAGCTAATTAACTATACATGTCAACTCTAATCTCTATATACCTATAGCCATTAACCTGCAGGCTTCTAATACCTTGGCAGGCTTCTTTTAGTAGGACCCGACCCGGATCTTCCTCCAGTTTTGGAGCATCTCGCAAATCATTTTTACTACACATGTTCAACATTTGTTGACATTCGTCTTGTTAGAATATATATACATTGCAGGGTTTTAGCTAGGATTTTGAGACCATTAGTCACTTTTGCGGACAAGCAAAATGGGGACAAATTCTTCATGTTCTATCGATGTAACTTATTCCAGTTTTTTTTGTACATATGATGGAGAAAAAATATAACATTGAATATTAATACATATTTTTATCATTTATTTTTCAGCACTGGTACATATATAACATGATAATCATAATAAAAATGTTTTATTATCAATAAAGTTTTTAACAAAACATTGTAATTCATACAATAGCAACTATTACTGAATAAATAAATGAAATTTACATGTAGCTACTATTTGATAGATATCACCTCAATAATGCATGATCTTCCTATCCTTAGACATACACCACAACTGAAAAGCCCTCCTAAAGTTGAAAGTTTTAAGATCAGAAGGACCCAACATACACATGTATGCAGTGGTGCTCCAAACTTGGAAGAAAATTTCTGTTACAGATATGAGCAAAAATCTTTTTGACAACTTATTTAATATTGCCATTTTATTTTTTAATATTTATTTATCTATAATCTTTACTATTGTTTTTTCTCAAACATACTCTTAAAATCCTCCCATTGACCTTGTTTTAACACCTTATTAATCAATATTGACAAAATTTCCAATTGTAATGTAAGTCAAAGTCCGCTAAATTCATTTTTAAATGAGGTCTATGAAATATCACGAGAATTCCGATTGCCGCTATTTTCTATCTTAATTTTTTGTCGTTTCTTTCCCCGTTCCCTTTGATCTCCAAGAAAACAAAAAATGGCGGTTCGAGATCTTTTATGAAAATTATGGTCTTCGGACGCAGCTGATTAGATTTAAATGCGTCCCAGGGACGCATGAGATTGAAGAATGACACGTCCAGTCCAATTTTAGCGCGTACAGGACGCGTGTACGCGCCGTAGCGAAATTTGTTTTGGCGATTTTGAAATTTCAAGTGACGAATTGCATACGGAAAACATTCGCCACTTTCAAGAATCATTCGTCAATGGCGAAAGTGACGAGCGCTAGCTAAATCTCTGTACATTGTAACCATAACCTTTTAATATCTAATAAAAGGATTTGTTTTCTACAAAAAATAATCATTTCATTTAAACATTTCAAATTTATTCCTCTGAGAAAAGTGAATACACAAGTCCATTCCAAACTTATTTCGTATTTCTTTTCAAAAGATAACTTCCAGGTAGAAAAAAGTCAATAAAATATATTTTTAAATCGTTCTCATTACAACTATTTTTAATACAGTAAATGGTTGAAATGGTTAAGAATGACGAAATGAACACTCGATGACTGAAAGTAATTAACTAAAAATATGAAAATTACCCAGTGTCATCAGCCGGTAACAATATTACCGACAATGTTGGTTGTAAATTAAATTGAATTTCCCTCGCTTTCACACTTCTGTATCTCTTCATATTCATACGCTAAAGTTTGCTTGACTCAAAACAGTTTTATCTGACACCCATTTGTTATTCGATAGAGTTATCTCTTTATATATGTTATTATTCAGTGAATAATTGCATGCATCCCTATGCTTTTTACCTTGATTTAAAATTGTATTGAGTTCATAGGAACTATTTGCAGATTGAGGGTACTTTGTCTCAACTGATGGTCATGTCAACAATACTCCAGCACGGCTAGTTTTTATCAAAACTACCAGTGCTGGACTAAAAACAATATGTCTCCCTTCTACCACAGGGGAGACATAACTAGAGGATCCAAGGAGCCGGTATCACTCACCTGGAAATCATTTGCATAATACATTATTTGACTATAATCCATCCTGTCTGGAACACTGCTGTCCAATTGGCTCACTGATTTTGCCAAATTGCTTGCTGGTTTCAAACAAAAACAAATTTCACAGTATTTTCTCATAAGGTCTTATGTTAAATTAAAGAACCTTTGTGAGCACGCTCACATACCCCACGTCTTCATATTGTCACTGGAGGAACAAAATCTCACTTCACAAGTAAAATGAACACAATCAAATGCTTACCTTCACATATTTATCCTAATTTGAATGGCAGCATGTTGGGAAATTTAAATTCCAAGCGAGAGGAGTCAACAGTAATAGTATAGTGAGGCAAATAAGTTCAAAGGGGCGTAACTCCTGGAGAAAAAATTGAATCGTAATTTCCTGTCGATATGCACATCTACGTAGTATGTCCTTATTATCTGAAAAGGTTTCATGAAATTCTGTTGTGTGGTTTGAGAGGAGTTGCGATGACAAACTGTTGCAGTAGTACATTAAAGTAAATAAGTTCACAGGGGCGTAACTCCTAGAAAAAAAAATTGAATCGCAATTTCCTGTCGATATGCACATCTACATAGTATGTCCTTATTATCTGAAAAGGTTTCATGAAATTCTGTTGTGTGGTTTGAGAGGAGTTGCGATGACAAACTGTTGCAGTAGTACATTTAAGTAAATAAGTCCAAAGGGGCGTAACTCCTAGAAAAAAAATTGAATCGCAATTTCCTGTCGATATGCACATCTACGTAGTATGTCCTTATTATCTGAAAAGGTTTCATGAAATTCTGTTGTGTGGTTTGAGAGGAGTTGCGATGACAAACTGTTGCAGTAGTACATTAAAGTAAATAAGTTCAAAGGACGTAACTCCTAGAAAAAAAATTGAATCGCAATTTCCTGTCGATATGCACATCTACGTAGTATGTCCTTATTATCTAAAAAGGTTTCATGAAATTCTGTTGTGTGGTTAGAGAGGAGTTGCGATGACAAACTGTTGCAGTAGTACATTAAAGTAAATAAGTTCAAAGGGGCGTAACTCCTAGAAAAAAAATTGAATTGCAATTTCCTGTCGATATGCACAACTACATAGTATGTCCTTATTATCTAAAAAGGTTTCGTGAAATTCTGTTGTGTGGTTTGAGAGGAGTTGCGATGACAAGAAACAGGACTGACGGACGGACGGACTGACGGACGGGTCAAAAACATTATACCCTCCGCAACTCGTTGCATGGGGTATAAATATATTTGGTTCTGGTGGCCATCTTGGATGGCAGGCAGGGTCATCTGATACAATTCTGAAAGAGGACCATTGCTACCAAGTTTTATTTTAACTGAACAAATGCTTTCAGACAAAAAGATCTGTAAGTAAATTTTCCAAAGAGTTTTGTTCCAACTGACCCAGTGGTTTCAAAGAAGAAGATCTTTAAAGGAAAGTTTACGATGACAGACAATGATGACAATACACAATGTAGCTCACATGGTCCTTAGGGCCAGGTGAGCTAAAAAACAATTGGGCAAAGAAGAATAAATAGGAACGGACCTGTATTCTTCAACCCTCAAAAACTCAAACACAGCCAATTTTCGTCAGAGTCTATCGACTGTCAGACTAACGAACCATCAAACTATTAGACTGTCAATAGTCCAGTCCCTCAATTTGGCAAGGAGATTACCTAAGGAGCATTCTGTCAAAGATTGGTCTAAATTGCCCTCGTTATTTCAAAGGGGAATTTTTTTAACATATTATATTTTTCTTCTAATTTTAGCTACGGTGGCAATAAATATTTATGTTAAAGGTCCGGACCGTGGATATATTTTTAAAGATGGGTCATCCAAGGACCATTGCATCAAAGCTTGGTTCCAACTGGCCCTGTGGATTCAGAGGAGAAGATAAAAATATAAAGGTTTATAGACAATGTAGATAGACACCAAGTGACGCCAATAGCTCAAATGGATGTTTGGTCCAAGTAAGTTAAAAATACAATGAGGAATACAATGTAAATGAAATGGAACAAAAAGATAAGTCTTTCAAATTAAATGACGAACCTCACTTCCTCGCATATTACTGCTCCATACTTGGTATTCAAGTTTTATCACCTTCAAAGTATTTTTCTCTTCTTCAGTTAAATTATTTAAATATTCTGCAGCTGTTTTTGCACTGAATTCTCCTTCCATTAGAGGTTTCTCAATGTTTTGATCTGGTTGTTTCCAGAAATCTTGATCCTGAACATTTGTTGATGAAGTCTTTGATGACAGGAAAAATGGCTGTCTCCTGCTGGGAAATAACTGCAGTTTCTGGCAAATGGGATTTTTATTTAAAGCCAATGGGGCATTTCTAATCAAACACCTTACAATGTTGTTCATGGTGACTTTTTTCTGAAATGGAACAAAAGTTGTAAATCTAATCAAATTTGTTTTTTCATGTATGCAAAATGATATCTACATACAATGCACATGTCGTAAAGCACATTACAAACACATTGCAACTAATGTTATTAACTATTTCTACAATATCAAGAGGCACAAGTCAGAAATCACACCATTGTCTTTGTATTCATTATTCTATTCCCAAAAGGTGCCTGTACCTTTTAACTTTCATTTAGAAAAAGAACTAGAGGCTCACCTGAGCCTGTATACGTATCACTCATCTGGCTTCTATTAGCCCATTGGAAAATGTAAGGTCTGTTGTATCCACATGGCAAGAAGATTTTTGAAACATTGGATCCTTTGTTAACCATGTCCTACAGTGGTAGCCATCTTGGATTTCCGATCAGCATCAAAATTTTAAATTTGGTACAGGACCATCATACAATCATTCAGGCATATTATCAATTCAATATAACAATACAAAGATACTAATATTAGATATAGTAAATTTATACTATGCTGTATACGACGCATTTCAAGGAGTTACCTCTCATCAGCAGCATTAAAACCGAAACTTTGGAAGACCAAAAACCAAACTTATTTTAAACAAGACGTACTCATAACCAAAAATACCGAAATAGGAAGCCAAATTTCAGCTAAGGAGATCTACCATGTGCAATATAAGGAATGAACCCTTAGTATTTCTATTATTTTTGAATTTTGCTAAATACTGGTAATTTCTGTAACAAATCAATGAATAATCATGTCAGACAAGTCTGACGACTGGGTTGGCGAATATCCTCGGGGACCTAGGGTCCACCATGCAGAGGCATCGTCCCAGGAGTTTCAAAATAACAATCCAAAGATACTAATATTAGATATAGTAAATTTATACTATTCTGTATATGACACATTTCAAGGAGTTACCTCTCATCAGTAGCATTAAAACCGAAACATTTGGAAGACCAAAAACCAAACTTATTTTAAACAAGACGTACTCATCAGGGCTTTCCAAAGTAGCCGGTAGACGGCGGAAATCCGCCGTTTATGGCGGCTACAAGTGCCGGCTACTTCACTGACAAAAAAATAAATTCAAAAAGAAAAAAATCTTTTTAAAATATGTAGACAAGTGTCGAGAGTCGTATTGTCGGGAATTCGCAATAAACAAGGATGTAAATCCTGTGTTTACCTTTAGCTAAATAGTCACGTGAATTCCGGTCACTGATTGGTCATCTATTAAAAGTGTACATTTACGTCATCTCTAGTCAGAAAGCATCGTATTTTTGCAAGGATAATAAGTGAGAAGTTCCGATGGTCAACAACAATGAAGCAATCAAATACCCTGTTCGGTTTTGGCTTTAATTAAGAAAATTCATCTAATTTTATAACAATAATATTTGTTATTATTATCAAAAAAGAATGAATTATCAGCATAACGGAAAGAAAATAATGAAGAATTGAAGGTTACACAATCCTGCACACAAAAAAAATCAAATTTCTTCGAGATTTTTTTTTTTAATTTCATACATAAAGTAGAGGCTCTCAAGAGCCTGTATCGCTCACCTGGATTTAACTTTTCACCTTGAGCAGACCTGAAAATTTAAGTGTTGCAGTCAATTTGGCTGGTTTTTCTATAGGATTCTATGTTAAACTAATTTCACCTATAGGGGTCCAATATTTAACAAAGTTCGGTGTGGCAGTCACCTTGGTTGACAGTCCATGTCAACGTATATATTCCTAAAAGAGAACCATCTAAGGAACATTTCTGCTAAGTCTTGTTCCAACTGGCTAAGTGGTTTCAGACAAGAATATTTTTAAATGAATTTTCCTATAGGGTCCAATATTTAACTAAGTTCGGTGTGGTAGCCATCTTTGTTGACAATCCGGGTGATCGAACACATTTCTGAAAGAGGACCTCCTCAGGACCAATGCTGCCAAGTCTCGCTCCAATATGTCAAGTTGTTTCAGACAAGATTTTTCAATGAATTTTCGTATAGGGCCCTATGCTAAACCAAGTTTGGTTGTGGCGGCCATCTTGGTTGACAGTCCAGGTCATCGGACACACCTCTGTAAGAGGACCATCTAAGGACCATTGCTGCCAAGTCTGGTTCCAATTGGTCAAGTGGTTACAGACAAGAAGATTTTTCAATGAATTTTCCCATAAGGCCCTATGTCAAACTAAGTTCGGTAGTGGCAGCCATCTTGGTTAACAGTCTGGGTCATTGGACATATTTCTGAAAGAAAACCTCCTAAGAACCATTACTGCCAACTTTGGTTCCAACTGCCCTTGTAGTTTTGAAATTCACCCTCCCCCCCTTTTTTCTATTATAAGTAACAGCAGCCATGTCGGTTGGAAGTTGGGGATGCCGGACATATTTTTGGAAGGGGGCTATCCAAGGACCATTCCACCAAAGTTTGGTCTCAATTGGCCCAGTGGTTTGAGAGGAAAAGATCTTGAAAGGAAAGTTTATGCTGGATGCTGTCTTTAAAGGGCAAAAACTCCTATCAGGGGTCAATCAATGATTTTGGTCATGTTGACTTACATGTATTTGTAGATCTTACTTTGTTGAACATTTTTGCTGGTTACACTTTGTTTTTATCTATAATAATATTCAAGATAATAACCTAAAACTGCAAAATTTCCTTAAAATTAACAATTCAGGGGCAATAACCCAACAAAGGGTTGACCGATTCGTCTGAAAATTTCATGGCAGGTAGATCTTGACCTGATGAACATTTTTGCCCTGTCAGTTTTGCTCTAATTGCTTTAGTTTTTGAGATATAATACAAAAACTGCAGTTTACCCCTATATTCTATTTTTAGCCATGTCGGCCATGTTGGTTGGCAGCCGGGTTATCGGACATATTTTTTAAACTAGATACCCAAATGATGCTTGTGGCCAAGTTTGGTTCTATTTGGCCCAGTAGTTTCAGAGGAGAAGATTTTTGTAAAAGTTAACAGACGACGGACGCCAAGTGATGACAATAGCTCACATGACCCTTTGGGTCAGGTGAGCTAAAAATGGTAATTTGAAAGTTGGAATTAGGTGCCAGGAGATTGCAAGAATGCAGGATTTTGCTCTATTTACCCCAGACCCCCTGCCGTAAAGGGGCCAAGCTTGCAGCACATGTCACAGCAGCCTACTTTTAGATTTCAGCCTGCTACTTCAAATTGTATGGAAAGCCCTGTAATCTTTCTATTATTTTTCTGTCTACTGAAGAAGTCCATAATCTTCTTTTTTCAATGAGTGTTACTGTTTTTTTTTAATTCAAGTGCAAATTTAGTAACATTAAATTGATAATATCAATAAAAATAATATAATATTGCTCACAAATGATACCCCTGCCGCGATGAGGTGGAAAAATAATCCGTCAAACAGGAAGTTGTTGTTCAAACCATATCCCATGATATGGCGTACCTATAGTAGGCTTGTGACAAAATATCAAGTGGCTGTGATGAGTAGGTGCAGAGAGAAGTGACGATAAATTTTGTTACGGGCAGATGGATGGATGCATGCACGGAAGGACGGAACCCATACGGTAAAACAGTATACCCCCTCTCCATTGGAGCAGGGATATAAAAAGAAAAATATTCTTTATATTTCTCAGTTAAATGTGGCACTTGCATGGGTGAAAGTGAAAAATTATGAAAATCCTGAAAATTTTGGCGATGGGTTCTGGGGGCCACTTACTTAGGGCCCAAAATTGGTCCAAGTTTTTAGAGTAGTCCAGGACAAACATCCGACCTTTTCACAATTATTACCCAAATTGGAATACTTTGATGTATTATACCTATACTGCTCTAAAACATAACATACACACAATCTTCCTATTTTGTGCGGGTAGATAAATTGCATTAGAATTAAGAAAATTACATTTATGTTCACATTACTTGAATTTCACAATTATGTAACAAATATAACATGAAATTAATGAATTCTATATGTTGGTGTGGACAGTTTTATCAAAGACTTCAAATAAAGAGTTTCCCATTGCCGCCTTAATTAATAAATTGGAGTTTTATCCCAATCCTTCAATGTTAAATTTTAAAATTATTTAACATCGGCCAGAATAAATGAGTAACTTTTTTGAGAGTAAAAAAATTAATATTTGTGTGAGTTTGTATATAGTATACAACATGTACAAGACGAAATAACTATGAAGACAAAATTACAAAAATGAATATGATTTTTAAATTATTTCAGTGTGGTTTATAAAAATTAAACGCACTTTAACTTGTATGTTTAATCACATTAGTAGTCTTCCATCATAATGTATTTAGGTTCATAACAATATACATGCATTGATCAAAGTTTAAAGAAATCCTGAATTCAAGGTTCGTCATATTTTTATTTGTTTTACAGTGTTGTCCATGCTTTTGTTGGTTTAATAACATTTTGATGATCCCTTTCATGTCTCGCTGAGGCAATTTATTTTAAATATTACACTATTAATTTTTATTGTATAGTAACTTCTACAAATGTACTTGTGAATCTCATATTGTATACATTGAACACTGTGACTATTTTTTTTTTTCAATTGTTTTCAATTGTTTGTTGTCAAAACCTATTCTCCAATCAGGAGGAAAATAACTCACAAAACCTTAAATGTTTTAATTTATATCCCTTTCACCATCCATAATGCACAAATCATAGTTTATATTATAGAAAGTAAAACCTGCAATTGGTTCAAAAAGATGGTGCAGGTTAGATACAGAAAGAGAACAGCGAGATAAAATACCACATCGTTAATCTGCAAACGTCGTGATAGTCATTATGAACGTCATTGAAATTTACTCTGTTTTAGGGATATACACTTCCTTCTGCGATTTCTACAAAGAAAACAAGCCTGGTTGTCAAGTGATTATTAGGTATCATTAGTTTTCTTTTATCTTAAAGATTGAAAAGATTTTAATCGTGGGACCAAGTAATTAGAAAATGCCTGAATAATGGAATTTTCGCAATTTCCCCATATAATCTACACGTATATGTTAATTCAGCTAAACTTCAGATTGCTATATTTTAAAAACTAAGCTGGTGACCTATATTTTTTTGCATATATGGCTGGGATGTGGTTTTCACAACAATTGATGAGGTTTAGGTAATATTATATCAGGTTTTCGGTGTTTCCTGGAGGTTTTCAGTGATTCGATATCTAATCACATGCAAAATTTTAAAATTTTCGTATTTCGTGGGACGGGTCATTTACGAATACTTTACCTTAAATATCCGATACATGAATATTCGTCTTTTCTGTAATGTGAAAAATCAATATTACCGACGAGAACACGCGGGGGAGAAAAAATAAATATCCAGAGTCGAGGCCCACGGCCATGTGTCCGTGGCGTCGACACTTTGAAGTTAGATCGTAAGCAAGACAGGGTCGTTACTCAACTCACTGTCCTTATCGCACACCAATAATTCCTTACACATTACCATGAGACACTGTGGATGGTGTTGTTGCGGGTCATTATAGTCTAGTACATGTATGTCACTGTATATGTACGTGCCGACCTCGTGTGTAAATTCAGATGTTAACATAGGGAGGGGAGGGAAAGTCATTGAATTAAGCTTATAAGATCCATTCGGAAAATTTCTGGACAGTTCCACCCAGGCAGATGAAAACTCATAAAGATACAGCGAAAACCATGTAATCCAAGTTAATTTTGTCATTGGTTAAAATTGATATGATGTCAATAAACAATTGTAAATTTATGCATATGAACTTATATTTGCATATTTTATCGGGCAAGTTCTTTTAATGTTTACATCTGAGTATGAATGTTGTAAATGGTTCTTGATTTATTCAAAGTTAATGACTTCCCATTATTGACAATGATTTTTATTATGATGTTTAAACATTCAAAATTTGTAAATTGATCGTTCATTTTATTGTATTTGTTTACCTTTAAATAAGATATATTACCTAGAGATAATAAAATATTTGCAACATATAGGTAGACTATAACATATTTTATGAAAAGATTTGAAATATATAAATTACATCCACAACATCTGCTGAAAATGATGGATTGTAAAATTAGCCAGGAAAGAACTTTCAGAAAAACATGAAATTTATATACTTTGAATAATCACTGATTTGAATTGTGAAACATTGACATTAATTAAAGGAGTAGGGGCGACAGGGCCCGTTTTTTTTTTTGGCCTAAAAATATTAACATTTGTGGAAAATTAAATGGATTCTAAATTCGCCCTAATTTGGTAAAATATATTATATGCTAGAAAAATAACTCAATTCATCTTAATATCAAGCATTGTCACCGTAGACGTCAAAATGATGTCATAATATTACTTCATTGACCAAATATCTGAAAATAGCTGTTTTTTAGCAGTTTTCCTTGCACATTTTACTCAGAAAACATTATGTGCATTCAAAAAACAAAAAGATATTTTTTAAGAAGATGCATACTATCAGAATACATACTGAGGTTAAATATAACGTTGTTTCTTGCATACGCAAGCAATTTCCCATTACAAAGGTTTATGTGAAAAGTTTTCAAAATCATCAGAAACTTAAGATTTTTATTAAATTGCTTCATTTTGGTGATGATTTTATAATTGACATATTTAATGTAAGAAATGTGGTACTATTCTTTATTTTTGGCAAAGTATGTACTTGTATGTTATTTTTAGAAATATATCTTTGCTTGGTTGGTGTTTTATTTTTAGCCAAATGCAGGCCTTAACGTCCTTTGTTTGAATATTATATACATTTTGTAAACATAGTTTACCAACTAATTTTGCAAACTTTAGACTAATTTATTTCCCAAAAAGAGACACAGTCGGGTTGTACTGCACATTCATCATTTAAGTGGGAGGTTGCATGTTTTTGATTTTTTTTCAGATTATTTTTGTGTATTATTTTGTATACTTTGATGTATTATACGTATATTGTTTAATTCAAATGGATATGTGTAATTTGTAACTTCATAAAATTACCATTTAGCCACAAATTGAAATATTGACTATTTGTAAATGCTTATGATATTTGTTAAATTAATTAAATGTACCATTTTCTTCATTTTGAAACTTATTCTTAATATATTTTTCTTATGTTTAAGATCATTATCCTTCAGATAAATGTTAGTTGTTTGAATAACTCCCTCCTTAATAAATAATATAGGTTCATAATTATGACACGCCGCTTTTATATTTATTCAAATTCCAAGATATCTTATTTATTTAACAAGATATCTTATTAAGTATTAAGATATCTTTAATTTTTATAAGATATCTTATTTAATTTGAAAGTAAATAAGATATCTCTATAAGTTAATAAGATATCTCTATAAGTTAATAAGATATCTCTATTAGTTAATAAGATATCTCTATAAGTTTATAAGATATCTCTATTAGTTTATAAGATATCTCTATTAGTTTATAAGATATCTTATTATGTAAATAAGATATCTCTATTATTAACTATATATAAGATATCTTTATAACCAGTTAAATAAGATATCTCTATAAATTAATAAGATATCTCTATAAGTTTATAAGATATCTCTATTAATTTATAAGATATCTCTATTAATTTATAAGATATCTCTATTAGTTATAAGATATCTTATAAATTAATAGAGATATCTTATAAACTAATAGAGATATCTTATAAACTTATAGAGATATCTTATAAACTAATAGAGATATCTTATAAACTAATAGAGATATCTTATAAACTTATAGAGATATCTTATAAAGTATTAAGATATCTTTAATTTTTATAAGATATCTTATTTAATTTGAAAGTAAATAAGATATCTCTATAAGTTAATAAGATGTCTCTATTAGTTAATAAGATATCTCTATTAGTTAATAAGATATCTCTATTAGTTAATAAGATATCTTACTTCTTTATAAAGATATCTTTTAAACACATACTTTATTAGATATCTTATAAAGTATATATTTAATAAGATATCTTTATAACCAGTTAAATAAGATATCTCTATAAGTTAATAAGATATCTCTATAAGTTTATATGATATCTCTATTTGTTTATAAGATATCTCTATTAATTTATAAGATATCTCTATTAATTTATAAGATATCTCAATTAGTTTATAAGATATCTTATTTAACTAAATAAGATATCTCGATATTGAATAAATATAACAACGGCGTGCTATACATAATGTTCTCCAAAAACTTAAAAAATAGTAAAAATTATAAAGTTATTTTCTGTAATGTATTTTATTTATCTTGCAGTTGTCACAAATGTTACTGAAATATTCTGGTATCTGTTCCATCAAATACCCATGATCAATTGCACAAATGATTTTTTTCATCATAAATTATTTTCATGCGGATGAGCAAATCTCTCTTGCATGTATGTTTTAAGTCACATGGGATTGTGTGTTAGTAACTGAAAACTTCCCCAGAAATTTTTCTTTGTATTCAACTACCAAAAATTTATGAAAAAGCTAATTAAAGGCTATAACTGTAATTCCTACTCTGGGACCTGTCAATCCTATTTTTGTAAGAATATCTTCAACCAAATCAAATTTGATGAGAGAAATAGATAATCATCAATATCAGTTTCAAATTATTTTCCTGTCTTCAGTTAAGTATGTTTTCTTTCATTCTGCAAATTGAGAAGTATTGGTAAAACTTTGGTCATAGAGCAGGTACTAAATGTGACATAAACTATTAATGTTAAACCATTCCTGCAAAATTGTCTCAAACTTGCTAAATGTTTCCTAGCAACTGGATTTAAAGCAAAAGTTTCCCGAAATGGTTTCTATGGTATGTTTTGCAGTATACATATATAAATATATATATATTGCCAATGCATAACAGTGACAAAACTGCATGAAGCACCAAGAATCGATGCTATAATGACCAGGTCATACTTGTACTTCATGCAGGAATGACATATGTCATATCAATGGACAAAGTTTCTTATATACTACAATCTGAGGGTGTAATAAAGGATTCAAATCCCACCTGCCCACATATCGAAACATTCCAAAATTGCAAAAAACACCAAGAGACTATACTTAAAGGATAACATCCTACATTTGTACCTGTATTTTATGCAAAATTGGAAAGCAACCTCAGACATGTATACAGATACAATCCACACCAAATATGACCACCACCCAGTATCATGTATAAATGTACAAATATATTTGAGTAATGAGGGATCTTCAGTATTCATCATCCAAATAAACTTATCTTTATTATTCAATGTGTGAAAATTTTTACAGGACTTTGTAATATGGTTTACTAACTCTTCCCTCTCAAGTAAGTGTTTACTACATTTCAACATATAATGAATTTCATCCTCAACCTCACCTAATGTGCACCGAGAACAAATTCTGTCTTGTCTGAGCGTACCCTGGTACCTATCACATTCAATTACCAGTTTATGTGCAGATGTACGTAGCTGGGTAAGTTTTCTCCTCTGATCAAAACTGTGTATTATTGTAAGATAATTTTCAAACCCAAAATTTCCTTTACAAAAAGAATAATGAAGCAGTTTGCCCCTCTTTTTAAATTTTTGAACTGTTCAACCCACATAGTAATAAAATAATCTTCAACATATTTGTTACAATTCTGGTTAAAACTATATACCGAGTTATTTATACATTTTTTCATATCAGATATCCTTTCTAATAGTGCATTTAAACATCCATACCACATTTGTACCCATAGTGATTTTCAACAGTTAAAAGCAGCTTTCAGTAAGGGAAAGGCTGTGTCCAAATTTTCAAGCCGATGCCAAAATTTAAACATGGATTTTACTATTTCATAGTAGAGAGGGAATCGACCCAATTCAGACAGTACTACAAAGTTGGTACCTTTTTGTGAACACCCAAAACAAATTTACATAATTTGGAGTGTAATTTTTCACATTTAGAAAATATTTTGTCAATATCAATATTTCCTTTCTTAAATCTTGCAGCAAAAGGATTATTAAAGTATCCCCATATTTCAAAACAGTAAAAAAAATTTGGTCGTAAGGTATGGTCAAATACATGCAATGCTGTCTTGATATTAGGATTATGTGATAAAAAATCTTTCCATAACTTGAAGTATGCCTTCAGTGCCTTTTGAAAAATTTCATTTTGGGTAGAGGAGAAGGATCCAGATGCACAACACTGGAAACCTAGATACTTGTATTTGTTTACACATTCCAATTCATAAATTCACAGGAATCAAACATGAATTTATTTTTAAGTAGTCTGCCTGCCTTGTTGAAAATCAAAATATTTGTTTTATTTGTTTTTATTTCAAGACACCAATCATTACAGAATCTTTGGAGTTACTTTAACTTTTGTTGTAGTCCCAGGGAAGACATAGATAATAAAAATATGTCATCTGCATACATTAAGCAGTGAATAGGGGTGCTATCTAAAATGACAGGATCTGGAGTATGTTTAAGGTATCCCGGCAGTGAATTTATGAAGATTTTAAAAAGATTTGGACCTAAATTATCCCCCTGTTTTACGCCAAGTTTAATTCTGTAATATGATCTCCTATTCTAATACAGGACTTACAAAAACTATACATATTTTTTATTACATTATAAAATCTACAACCAACCCCAATCTCTAATAATTTTATTTTGATGCCAGTGTGTATGACTTTATCAAAAGCCTTTTTGAAATCAACAAAGCAGGCAAACACTCTTCCATCTTTGTTATTACAGTATAAATCAATAATAGATTTTAAAATAAATATATGGTCAGATGTCCTAGCTTTCTTGGTAAACACAATTTGGGAGTCATCAATTATATCATATTTAGTTAAAAATGAACCCAGTCTGTTGTTCATCATAGCATTAAAAAGTTTACCGATAGAGTTGTTAATTGTTATTCCACGATAATTACCTGGATCAGTAATTTTCCCGGACTTATGAAGCACAGTTACATACCCCTCAGCCCAGGAAGTTGGATATAAACCAAAGCTTAGGCAAGCATTAAATATTTTTGAAAAACATGGTAATAAGGAATTCTGACCATATTTAAGCATATTATTACTGACAGTATCTAAACCCGGAGATTTATTACCCTGTAATTTTGAGATGGATTTTAAAATTTCTGTTTCTGTTCACTAAAACATGATTGCTTTTCAAGATGACTTAACTTGTCATCTAGTTGTGAAAGTCTTCCTCGAAACGAGTCTTTAATTTGGCTTAAGTCTTGAAAATGTGATACCCATTTAGATGGTAAGGCAGCAGAACTACTATCATTATACTTATTATTTTTAGGTCATTTATAAGATTCCAATAGAGTGAGGGATTTTCCTCATGTAGATTGTCTAACTGGTCAATTAACAATTTTTTGTACTCTTTGTATTTCAATTTTCTTAATTTGGAATACTGTTTATTGAGTTTATAATAATGGCCTCTGACTATCGGATCAGACGGGTATTTAGAATACAATTTTCCATAATTTATAAGCCTATATCGAAGATTTTGTAATTCAGTATCAAACCATTTTTTGTGTTTTTTGTTTTTATCCTTTTTTGTTTTACTTTTTTTCAAGGATATGGAAGCTGTATTTAACAAGATATGGGACAGCTCTGCTGAGGCATCATCAATAGATAACTGTGATTCATCAATCTTTTTATTGCTAAATTTCTCAATTTTTTTTTGAATAACATGGGATATAAGTGCAGATTGGAATTCTGATGCTGAGTTATCTGACCATATAAAATTTGTAAGCATATTATGCAACATTAATTTCAATGCATTCCATTATATCAAGGTCGAGCCGCTGTGAGTATGATGAGTCTGTAGGTGGATCATTAACCAGACATAAAAATAGGTCTTTTTCCAGCTTCACACATTGAAAGTCTGGATTTGTGTTTTGTAAAATTTTAACATGGGGTTTAATACAGGATTTAACCATCACTGCAAGACCACCAAAATATCTATTATTTTTAGAAATTGGGCTACATATTTGGTAGAAATTGAAGCATATTCTATTGTAACCACATGCCACACATACTAGGTGATAGACACTTTGCTATACATATTGCATCTTAGTGGATGTCCCCTGGTTTTAAACAAATATATCTGGAATCGACAAACTCAGTAGACATACGGGATGGCCTAGCTCTGAGGAGGGTTGCCCTGAAAAATATCCTAAAATAACCCGAAACATTGAATAAAATGTAATACAAAACACAATGTAAAGTCAAAGTTGCGATCTATACCGTAAATGGAGGGGTGGGGGGTATGATCATTTTAAAAAAAAGTATGTGCATATATAGAAAAAGTATAAAGAAAAAGTATGTGCATATATAGAAAAAGTATAAAGAGAAAGTATAAAGGAAAAGTCTGTGCATATATAGAAAAAGTATAAAGAGAAAGTATAAAGGAAAAGTCTGTGCATATATAGAAAAAGTATAAAGAGAAAGTATGAGCATATATAGACAAAGTATAAAGATAAAGTATGTGCATATGTAGACAAAATATGTGCATATATAGACAAAGTATGTGCATATATAGACAAAGTATAAAGATAAAGTATGTGCATATATAGACAAATTATGTGCATATATAGATAAAGTATGTGCATATATAGAAAAAGTATGTGCATATATAGACAAAGTATGTGCATATATAGACAAGTATATGCATATATAGACAAAGTATGTGCATATATAGACAAAGTATGTGCATATATAGAAAAAGTATGTGCATATATAGACAAGTATGTGCATGTATAGAAATCAGTACATATAAGGCAGCTATGGCGTTCCATAGTTCTACATTGCAATAACAGACAAAAGTTTACATATTATACTTTATTTGTTCCTTATTTTCTCATGTTAAACATAAATAACATATATATGAACAATACCATTATAGCACTAAATTCTAATAGCAGCATATATATATATATATATATATATATATATATATATATATATATATATATATATATATCGATTATAACATGGCATTATTCATATCACAGCTTTATCAGCCCAAGGTCAAGGTATCAGCCCGAGAGCCGCCAGACTCGAGCCCGAGGAGGGGGTGCACCTTGTTAAAAATTTGACAGGTGGGTTCTTCCAGCACAGGGGACTCGAGGGATGAAATTGACCATGGACTGATAATGTGTTTTATAGGTCTGCATGAAATTCTTATCTCGATTATTTCAGTTTCATTGCCGTATTACCGAATATCCTCAAGGCGCTGCAAATCGTCATTGTCCCTCATCCATTTAATCAAAATGTTTTGTCACGTAATGTTTTTCTGTTTGTATTAACATTTTTGTGCGAATAAATATAATCCATAGTTTCGTCCCGCTATTGTCTGTCATGTTTCTATGTGTTAGTAAGTTTAGAATCGAACACAGAAACGTCTGATTCTGACAAAGTATTCTGAAGATGAAATTACAAACATGTTAGATTTTCTCACAGACAACATATTTGTTGAATTTGGCGGTCCAATTTTTCAACAAACAATCGGCATACCAATGGGAACCAACTGTGCTCCTCTCCTCGCCGATCTGTTTCTGTACTCATATGAAGCGGACTTCATTCAAGGGGTACTACGTGAAAACAAAAAGAAACTAGCCCAATCCCTTAATTTCACTTTTCGTTATATAGATGACGTGTTGTCGTTAAATAACGACAAATTCCAAGACTTTCTACATCTTATCTACCCCAGTGAGGTTGAAATTAAGGATACTACAGATGCACCAAAGTCCGCTTCATATTTGGATTTGTTTCTTGAAATAGACTATGAGGGATATTTGAAGACAAAACTTTATGACAAACGTGATTATTTCAACTTTCCTATTGTTAATTTTCCCTTCTTGAGTAGCAATATACCAGAATCGCCTGTATATGGCGTCTACGTTTCTCAACTTATCCGATTTTCAAGGGCATGCGTGAGTTACCCTGACGTTCGACAAAGAGGATTACTGCTGTCACAAAAGCTTCTTAACCATGGTTTTATCAGGGATAAGTTGATGTCATCACTTAGGAAATTTTACGGTCGTCATCACGAATTGTTTGACCATTACAGTGTTCCAATATCCAAGATGATGTAACATTTCATGTGCCTCCACCGAATTTTGACTTCCATCGGATTGGGTTTGTTGAACTTCACGACGGGTGCCGTATACGGAGCAGGAACTGCTTACCCTTCCGGGGCACCTGGTTCACTCCTGGATTTATAGGAGTTCGCGTGTTGTTCATTGTTTTTTTAGTTTTATGTGTTTATTTGTTGTGCTTGTGGTTGTTCGTTTGTCTTTCCGGGTTTGTCTGTCCTATGGCTTGCGTTTTTATATTGCTCCTTGGTATATTTGTCCTTTTTATAACGCGATTACGGATTAGGGGTATGATATAAAACGGAAGCAGTTGATATAAATCGGAAACAGTTGATAACAAAGTCATAACAGCCCGCTTAGTTAATTCTTATAAGATTTGGGCAAAAATATTTACAATTTCCAATTTTATCATAGGGTAAAATTGTACCTTTATATTCTATAAGTATATGATAAATAAATATATATATGTCACATTAACCAAGGTACAGTAACTGTGATGCTGAGCCTGCATATGTCATCGGATCGATGGTCCCATTCTGATGACGATCTTTCAGTAAGGACAGATTATTGTATATAATTATTTCTAGTCATTTTTATCATGTTTACAAATAACGTATAATTGAAATAACGAGAATAAAATTTAAAATATCTACATTTAATTAATAATGATAATTATTAATTAAATTTATTATTAAGATTTTGGTTTCGTTTTTTTTCATTGTCATGCCCCGCCTGTAAGGCAGGCCGTGCATATAGTTCTTCGGTTTGTGCGTCCGGTGTTAAGATAGTTTTTCATGAAGGAGTTATGGTATCATCCTGAAACTTTGTACTGTGATGTGAACAGTAGCAAATTGTTGCGAAACGGATGCTGTGACCTTGAAGTCATGGGTCATAGACTTTTTAAAAATATAAACTCCGTTAATTACTTTATCCAAGGATTTAAATAGCAGATCTTCTATTTAAATCCTTGCTTTATCAAAATAACATGTAAGTTACAGGTAATTGAGCAAATACATACCCTTTTAAAGGTCCCTTAATCCCCTATCTAATTAAATGTTTATTTTGCGAGTAGAATTTATATACATGGTGTCTTCCCGATTGTCCAACATTTGAAAATTACAGGTAAAAAAAGGTAAAAAAAAATGTTGGACAATTGGGAATGTTTTGATAAGAATTATACATGTTGGTTAATTAGAAAATGTTTTGATAAAGATAGTTTTGAGGTTCTATAAGGCGTGTTCATTAAAAGAAAAAAATATACTAGTGTTGCTTTAGGTTTATCCCTTTGGTTTGTTGCGTCAGTATTTGTTAGCTGATGTTTTATGACTTATGATTGTCTTGATTATCCTTTTGGTTTGTTGCTTCTGTATTCGATAGCTGATGTTTGTATTCAGATATTTTTATGGAAATATGGCAACATATTTGCACTTTGATTTTTATACAAGGGATATTCTTTTAATGGAAAATAAAAGAAAATACTTATATTTAAATGTTTTATTTTCATTAAATAAATATGAAATTATACATGTATATTAAAGCAATGCACATACTATTACAGTTATTAACAATAATTATTTAACATCAATCATTTGAATTGAACAATGACATAAGATATACAGATCAGAGATGATAAGAGCACTAACAACTTACAATGTAGCACATATAAATAATCAGTCCAAATGCAATAAATAATCTCCAGTATACTCTGTCATTACGTCTGGTCTTTACCTGGAAGCGGTAATTCTGGTACACAAGACTCTGCCCACCACGTTCATTTTCTACGAAGGAAACTTGCAACTGTGCATTAGCCATCTGAACTGATTATGATACAAATAGTAGTTGTAGTAAGTGAGTTTGGATGGCGACTTTCCAATTCTGGAAATCATAATGTGGGTGCAGTTTAAAGATAAACGTTGTAATGCCAATATGTTTTACGTTTGTGTCGTATACCTGCCACCAGAAAACTCAACAAGAGCAGTCAATATACACGAATTTATGGAAACATTAATGACACATATATACACAATCCCACAAGGTAATTTGTTCTGTCTGTGTGGTGATTTTAACAGCCGTTGTTCTGATTTCTTCGGCGTAAATCTGAGCATTTGCATAAAAAAAAAGTTTCATTGGCTAAGTTGTCGAATTTTTTTAACCACATTTTGTCCAAGATATTCCAAGATTCTTCATCTGAATGTATCAATTTGTATAGTATTTTTATTTGCCTACTTTTAACAAGAGAATATACATTAATCATACCAATGCCTCCCTTATCAGCGTCTATCAATTAAATTCACTTTATTATCCCAAATAAAACCCCAAATTAGTTTATTTATTTCCTTTAAAATATTATCGGGTATTCCACGCATATCCATTTCATATCCAATAACAGAAAGTATAAAACTTTTAATAATAAGAGTTTTCTCAATAAAAGTGAGATTGCGTGTTTTCCAAACAGCTAAACAACTTTTAATTCTGTCAATTTTTAGTTTCCAAATAATATTCTCGTCTATATCATAGCCATGATACACCCCTAAAGTTTTTATATTAGATTGTACCCAATTAATTTTTTTAAATCGCGGTCGTCTCCCTTTAAGTTTTCCTATCATTAAACCTTTCGTTTTGTCATAGTTTATTTTTGCCCCTGAGGCTTTTTCATAAATATTCAAAATTTCAAAAGATTTCTCAACAGATTTTTCATTTTTATTTAGTAACTGTGTGTCATCTGCGAAAAGGTTTAACTTAGTTTCTTTGTAACCGTTTTCACATGGTAGTTTTATTCCCTCAATATCCTTGTCGGCTCTGATTTAATTATTGATAAACATGTTATAAAAAATATTGAGAATATCTGTTTTAATAGATTTAAAGAGCAATGGTATATTGATTCAATGTCAAACGAGCGTAGTAAACTACGTACATACAGACTGTTCAAAAATGAATTTGGTGAAGAAAACTATTTATTTAAAAACATACCTGGTAAATATAGGAGTGCCTATGCCAAAATTAGAAGTGGTACTGCTCCTTTGAAAATTGAGACTGGGAGGTATGAAAGTCTTTTAGTTGAAAATAGAATTTGTTAGAACAGCATTTGTAATGAAAATCTTTTAATTGAAGATGAAAAACATGTATTAATGAATTGTCCTGTGTATGAAGATTTGCGTTGTTATTTGTTTTATCAAGCATCTCTATTTAATGTTAATTTTATGCAATTGTCTGATGACGATAAATTTATATTTTTATTCACTGATGAAAATATGTACTTTTATACTGCCAAAATCTGCAATGACATTTTATTGAAAAGAAAATGTATTTTATATAGCTAATTTTAGTGTAAATAATGTATATACAGTTTAGATAGTCTCTCATAACTCTTTTCAGAGTGGCTCTTGTATGTTTTATGATGTTGTTTTATTAACTATTTGTATGTTTTATATAATGAAGAGGTGAGACTTAAATAAAATATTGTCTTGTCTTGTCTTGTCTTGTCTTGTCTTGTCTTGTCTTGTCTTGTCTATATTAATATTTATTTATTATTTATTTATTTACAATAAAAACCCCTTGCTACTCTCAAATTATAATGATGATCATACATTGTTTAATTAACAACAATTAATGTAGGACAATCAGAACTTTTGTTGTTGGACAATCAGATTCCATAATCTTAAAATGTTGGACAATGGGGAATAAACCATATACATACTCTATTATTAACATTTTTTATAACATGTATGGCTTCTACCTGAAGATCTGTGTAAAGCAGTGAAAGCGCTGGTAGTAATAAATGCCGTAAAAGTGGAACTGATTCATTCTTCATCATATATATATATTCTGATAAATCTTTGCAATAACAATGGTATATAGGTACATAAATATAACAATATAATACAATAAAAGTAAGAGAAAAAAGATAAAACAATATCACAAGTAACATATTTACAACACAGACATTTCAGGAATACTGTCAGAAAATTAGCCTGGAGGACAAACACTGGTATTAATTAAACGTATAAAGAGATAAAACAGCATAATTTTCTTATAGTCCAGTCAATCTAGCATAAATTTGACCCTAACCTTAAAGTAATTGCAAAAGAAGATTTTTAAGTTTTAATCTTTAGCATTATACCCCAAATATACATAGAAAAAAGTCCAACAAAATCTAACTTGAAGAAGACTAAAAAATCACGATTTTAAAATTCCTATGGAGATTTGCATTGAAAATGGGAGATAACTCTGCAAAAAAGGCAGAAATATGAATAAAAATTGATACAAAATTATAACTTTACCGCTTCTATTCAGCAGAATGTATTGATTCTTGATATTTTAGCCGCCTTTAGAGTATAACAAACAACTTTAAAGGTGTTTTCATATCTTTTATCAAGCTAGAACCTAGATTTTGTAATTCATTAGTTGACAATTTATTAAATTTTTCAACATGTCAAGGTAAAGAATCTCAAATTTAATAAAAATGATTAAGCATATATTCTTCTTTTTGTGGTTTAAAGTTTCTTTAAACAAGGTAGATGCTGAACAAATATAATTTACAAATATAAACAATACAAAATGTTCACATTATTTTTTCAAAATGGTCACAGAGCCACAAATTTGCAATTTCTTTAATGAAAAATCTGCATAAAAAATAAAAATACCCATAACACTTCGGTTTTGTACATTTCATAAGCAGAAGATTATATAATACAGTCAAATACGAACTTATAACCCCATCAATGAATCATACTTTACAAGAATTTTAATACAAAAACTGACAAAAAAAGACTAATTTTTGCGGAGTTATCTCCACTTTCCGATGTTAATTTCCATAGGAAATTAAAAATACCGATTTTGAGTTTTCCTCAAGTTAGATTTTATGATACTTTTTTCTGTGTATATTTGGGGCTTAATGCTATAGGTTTGAACTAAAACATTTTCTGTTGCAATTAGTTTGAGGTTAAAACTTAGTTTGACTGGACTATTAAGGTTGGCTTTTTATTAACAGACATAAGACCTTTCATTTTGAGAATATTTGCAATTTTGTAAAATTTCTACCAATATAATCTTTTCTAGAATTATCTAAAAATTTACATTTCAGTAAATAATGGAATTCATCTCCAAGACTATTTGAATTACATAAATCACATTTTCTATCTTCACGATTTACATTTTTCCAACGCCACGTTTCAATGGGTAATTTATGATTTACCAACCTAAATTTGCAAAGTGTAAATATATCTCTATTGTCAAGTGTATTAAAGTAAATTATCTTTAAATAATCGATAGTTTAAAGTTTTCAGACAGTTTTGTATATTAGCATTCCATATTATATAAACTGATCTTTGAGACGAGTTTTTATTGTCAAGTTAAGCGATGTATGATTGATAAAATATTAGTTTCTCCGTATGTATGAAACCCCACATTCATTGAAAATACTTTCAACATATTTTAAACAATCTGAATTCAGGTTTGATGTGTTTGCCAAATTTAATAGCAGCTTGTATGCTCACTGACTGATGATAATTTAGAATTGTTGCCAGTTAGAATCCTTCCCCAAAAAGATATCATTCGTAACTTAATATCTAATTCAATTGGGTAGCGACACAATTCTCCGTAAATCATGCAATTCGGCGTTGAAGCTGTCAGGTGTAACAACAGCTTACAAAACTTTAAGTGAATCTTTTCAAGTATATCTTTGTTACCATATCCCCAAATTTCACACCCAGATAACAGTACGGGTTTAACGAATTTATCAAATAAATCTAATAGACAACTTATAGATAAATTATGTTTCCGACCTGTTTTAATAACTTCATACATGGCTTTCGTTGCTTTCTCTGAAATATATTTTTTACATGATTTAAATGACCTTATTCTAGAAAAAAGGACACCCAAGTAGTTAAGTTCTTTTCATTATTTCTAATTCACATCCATTATACATAAAAGAAATATTTGAAGGTAATCTTCCTCTGGAAAATATCATAATCTTTGTTTTTTCAACATTAACTTTCAATTTCCATGTTCTACAAGTATTAGTTGTAGGACGTATTTACATACTACAACGGCTGTTATTCAGAACAGTTTCGAGTCGGCCAATGGCCGACGAGAATTCTGTTCTGAATGACAGCCCGTTGTAGTATGTAAATCGTCCTACAACGGGCTTGTATCTTGATTGGTCGATTTGATCAGGGGCGTCAACCTTTTCTCTTTTCCACGAAAAGGGGTGTTAACGAAATCGGCCTGCATACTTTCTGATTTCGCGTGAATCTTCATAGTGGTGGCAGTTTTCGTCATGGCCGGTCAGAATTTTGTTGAGGTGGAATTTTTGTTTGCCACATATAAACATGGAGATATAACGGTTTCACAAACCTGCGAAGTTATTGAAAATGAACACTTGGCTATGGAAAGAATGGGTGATTTGCCGATGCAAGAGAATAATGATCAGGAGAACGTTACGCTTTCACTGTGTTATGGTGCTTTAGGGGGTACCGGATTCCTAGATTTGGAGGAAACTTCGCTTTCCCAATTAATGCGAGATTATGATACTGTTGATTTCGGAACTTTCACGATGGAAACTGGCGACGCAAGTAAAACATTAAGACGGAATTATCGGAAATAAACCATGAAACGTCCAGATTTGCAGATCCTGTGACCGACCAGTATATTAAAGAATTCATAGAGAGATCAGGAAAACAAAAATACAAAGAAAAATACAGCCTTTTCTGTTGGTGTGTTTGAGAAGCGGAAACTTTATCGCAGAACTGGAGTCAAGTCGCATAACCCGGTTGTTGAGTTAAAATTTATGACTAGATTGCTATTTTCAAAAAAATTGTCAAAAAAATTATTTGACTTCTAATTAGCAGTAAATGAAATGCAGAATATGTCATTGTTAATTCATCTTGTTGCTTAGGGAGAGGTTTCTCTTTGTCGTTTTATCTTTTCTTTTTTTTATGATTTTTTTTTCATTTTTAGCAATGCCATGAAAATAAACGTCCAATGCAAGGAATCTATAAACACTGGGTAAAATTTAGGTTTGTAGGTCACTGTAACTGTGCTGGTTATCAGGATTTAATGGAAGTTGTAGTACGTTACCTCTGTACTACAACATCCTTATATTAGAAGTTGTAGTACACTTAAGCTCCACCCCCTGTAAGGGTATCAGGATTTAAAGAACAACCGATTTCAAAGGAATTCGCATCTAATCATGATACAATAATCACTAAATTTATCAAGTTGATGTTGTAGGTCTGCTGCCGATGCAGCCATTAAAACTGTATCGTCAGCGTATAGTAAAATAAATATACGAATATAGATATTAAGTTTTGATTCCAGTTCTTCGGTAATTGATTTCAAACCAATGATATTTTCTTTCAAGAAAAATTCTTTCAAATAATTTAAAAAGAATCAGAACATGAAAGGATACAAATTTTCTCCTTGTCGGAATCCCATTTCACATCGAAAATACTCGATATTTCACCATTATAAGATAAACATGATTTGATATTATTATACATATTGTAAATGACATTATACATATGTCCATTGATATTTGACATTAGCATTTTATACCATAAAGCTTCACGTGTTACAGTATCAAATGCTTTCTCAAAATCAACGAAAGCACAAAACATTTTTTTCTTTTTCATTTTTAAATATCAAAAAAGGAATGAAGTACAAACATGCAATTTATAGTAGAATAACCCTTTCTAAAACCACATTGATTTTCACTTAAAAGTAAAACCTGGTCAGAAAACTTGTTAATCTTTCACGTAAAACTGCAGTAAACGATTTCCCCAAACAGCTAACTATTCTAATCGGTCGAAAGTTTTTTGGATGGTATTTGTCACCTTTATTTTTGTGAAAGGTTTAATAGCTCCCAAAAGCCATGATTCGGGTACATTTCCAGATTTAAAAACTAAGTTAAACAACAACATAAATATGTATAAAAATATTAATAGCAGGTTTTATGTATTCGTTTATAATTTGATCATCCGCGCACGCTTTGTCATATTTTAGATTTTTTATGCATTTCAAAATTTTATCTGCAGAAATTTCAAAATTAATACATTCATTTAGATTATCTGTCTGTACTTGTTCAAGTCCAAATACAGGGAAATTTCGTCTATCTTCATCTGCTCTATCCAGAGAGTTTAAATTTTTGAAGAAATCAAACAATTTATCGAAAGAAATATTAGGTTGTTTTGAGTTTTCGCGTTGGTTTAAAATTTTCCAGTACTCTTTTGTATTATTCGACCCGACTTTTTTAGTTTTTTTTCCAAAATTTCAGGGAACACACCATAAATATAATTATACAAATATATAAAAATATTTATAAAAAAAACATATAAAAACACAGTACCCTGGTGGACTCGTATAATCTATGCGAGTTTGAGGTTCAATTCCTCTAGTCTGTATACATATTTGAATTTTTTTAAAATAAGAAAATGGTTTTAAAACTTCCGCAGAACCCAGTGCCACATCTGCATTACGCTGTTTTATTTTTTTTTCTTTTAGCAAAAACCATTTCAGTCCATCCCACATAACCCAATAAGGGGATGGCCATTTGAATTTGAGGGGTGCTGGCAGATTTGATGAGGTCAGAAAATTTATTTACAATTTTGCTTTAAATGGAAAAAAAATCAGCAGCATATTTTGATAATTATAATACTTCCTATATGCCATGGATCTAAAATTGTGTGTTGAGCATCTTTTTTTGCATCTGTCCATCATGGACAATCTACCTATGAAGAAACCAGAAGCCTAGCATAAAAATGCCTCAGAAATTAATGTTTTAAGCATATTTGGGAAATTCGCTCATTTTCGGTCCCAATTATCGCTTCATGAATGAAATCAAAATTTTAAAACCTTATTGCGCATCTACATCATATGTACAATAATTCTATAATCAAAGTGGAAGCCTAGCTTCAATAATCAATAAGGAGTTGATGTCACATTCATATTTTGACAATTTGTTGATTTCGTCCATTAAGCAAAAATGGAAATTTTGAAACCTGTCTTTCCATCTTTACTCCATGGACAATTTATCTATACAGAAACCAGAAGCCTAGAATAAAAAATGCTTCAAAAATTGTTGTTTTAAGCATATTTTGAAAATTCGCTCATTTTCAGTCTCATAACACCTAATTAAGATAAGAACATGAATTAAAAAAAAACAAATAAAGTTATAGCAAAAAGCAGCAAGCATTAAAACACAGCACATAAGCAAAGCATTATTTAAAAAAGGTCTGTAAGCAAGAAACGTTACCATCACAAAAAAATTATTAAAATTTGTTTGTAAAATAAAATTGTTTGGTAGCAAAATAGCTATACAAGACTTTAAACTAAACCATACCTTGTTGTCATAACATTTGGTAATTCTGTAGTAAAATTATATCTACATTTAAAAGAATAATTGTGTTTTTTAACATAAACCAAATCATGTTTATACAACAGACTTTTCTTGTGTAAAATTTTATAACTTTCACTTGCAATAGACCCAGACTTTCAGTAGAATTACAAAAAAACACATTCTTTACTTTTTTTCACTACAAAAATGTCTTGTAAAAAGACTGTAATATTAAGTTACAAAGGTCATGACCTTATTCATTCACTGTGACTGTCGGCAAGTACAAGACATTGTTCTTGATATCATGTGGATAATTCTCTTTCAGTAGAATTACAAAACAGCAGGAATAGAGACTTATAGAATATTTTAATCTGTTAAGAAACATTTAATTAATATAGTTGTTAAAAGGGGGTAAAATATGTCTTGTTGTGTTTAAAACCATCAATTTTTGCTCATGTTCTCTATATTTCGATATTTTTCACTTGTTTAAGTGATACTTATAGGTTTAAGACAAACAGAAATACATTAAGTGACAAAACATTTTGACTAAATGAATGAGGGACAATGACAATTTGCAGCGCCTTGGGGATATTAGGTAATACGGCAATGAAACAGAAATCCTTGAGATAAGAATTTTCATGGAGACCTATAAAACACCAATGTTAAAGTATATGATAAAAATATCATAACATGTCATTCTTCATATCAGACCCATTATCAGCCCATGGTCAAAATCATCCCTCGAGCCTGGCGGCTCTCGGGCTGATCATATGTGTGATATGAAAAATGCCATGTTATAATCTATATGTACGCTCAATATCTCGGAGTATGAACGAATCCTCAATGAAATTCTTGATAAAAGTGGAAGTGAAACTTATAATACACGTATGGAATATCAATCAAAACGTAAATAGAATGTTTCCGCTATACCACAAGGTTTATTTACCAGTGAGCGATGTACAAGATGTCTTGAAAACGTGTTTGATTCATTACTTGATCTCCATAACATTGACGGAAGAATAAACAATATTTATGAATCTCTCATTGAAGCTATTCACAATGAAATGGACGACAAGATACCTCTGCATGTTGGATCCTAGGTCCCCGAGGGTATTCGCCAACCCACTCGTCAGACTTGTCTGACATGATTATTCATTGATTTGTTACAGAAATTACCAGTACTTAGCAAAATTCAAAAACATTAGAAATTTTATGGGTTCATTCCTTGTATTGCACATGGTAGATCTCCTTAGCTGAAATTTGGCTTCCTATTTCAGTATTTTTGGTTATGAGCACTTCTTGTCTAAAATAAGTTTGGTTTTTGGTCTTCCAAAAGTTTCGGTTTTAATGCAGATGATGAGAGGTAACTCCTTGAAATGCGTCGTACCTAATATTAGTATCTGTGGATTGATATTTTGAAACTCCTGGGACGATGCCTCTGCATGGTGGATCCTACGTCCCCGAGGGTATTCGCCAACCCAGTCGCCAGACTTGTCTGACATGATTATTCGTTGATTTGTTACATAAATTACCAGTATTTAGCAAAATTCAAAAATAATAGAAATATTAAAGGTTCATTCCTTGTATTGCACATGGTAGATCTCCTTAGCTGAAATTTGGCTTCCTATTTCGGTATTTTTGGTTATGAGCGCTTGTCTAAAATAAGTTTGGTTTTTGGTCTTCCAAAAGTTTCAGTTTTAATGCTGCTGATGAGAGGTAACTCCTTGAAATGCGCCGTATGCAGCATAGTATAAATTTACTATTTATACAAATGTTAGTATCTTTGGATTAATATTTTTCACACGAAGCTCTAATAAACGCAAACGACGAAACGCTAAACCGTACTGGAACAACTACTTGCGAGACTTATTCATAGATACGAACAAAGCAGAGAAAAATTTCCTACATTTCAAAGAAGACTAAAAAACGAACTGAAAAACATATCTAAAGAATAAAGGAGACAATTTGATAAACGTTTATGTCAGGAAGAACGTAAATATATAGCTCAGAGACTAGATAACATAAAACATATAACCGTAATACCACGAAATAATTTTGGCGGGAAGTAAATAAACTTGGTCGTGGAAAATCTACTACAAACATTGATAGTGTGATTATGGATGATGGAAGTGTGTCCTATAACCCAAAAAATATTTTGTCTAGGTGGAAACAGGAATATTCAAGATTTTTTTCCAGCGAGATCCAGCAGGCCGACTCCGAGTTTATTTAAGAATTACAGAAATTAAACGAACAATTAGAACAGGAATACGAAAGTCTCAACCCTTTTACCGAAACAATGGATACGGAATTACAACATATGAACGATCCTATTTCACTTGAAGAAACAAAACGTGCATTACAAAGTATAAAGGACGGTAAATTAAAGGAATTTGAATCGACAGCATTCCTAATGAAATTATAAAAAGTGACAAATTGACTAACATTCTTCACGAGTTAAATAACGTTTGCTTTTTACACGGTGTAGTACCTGATATGTGGCTTATTGCACAAACTTTTTTGTTTAGGTATACATGATAAGTTGATTGCTTTGATTCAAGGTTACCTAGGTAACAGGAGGCAAAAGATAGTCTTAGATGGTTTTTCATCCTCTGAAAAGGGTATCCATGCAGGTATCTCGCAGGGGTCAGTGTTAGGTCTCTTCTTATTTTTAATAACTTACATAAATGTGAAACGTAAATAAAAGTGTGTCAATCCAACAGCTGAGAACACAAGAATGTTAATGTCCGGTCCAATATGCTATGCTCTGAAAGTCTAACTTTCTTGTCCGTATATATACTGTAGAACAGAAACTTCTGGAATACGGTAGAAGTTTGAATTACACCAGAATTATTACGTAAGTCAAATAGAAAGTTCTAGTTATTCCATCAGTATCTATTCTTGTTCCAGTGATTTCTAAACTGCGCAGTTATAACATTATTTGGTAAACAACTATAAGTATTATGTAAACATATTATACATGTTATAAGGCCACACAAAACAAATTAGGCCAAGATAAATAATATAATAATTACAATATCATAACAATTTAAATATAGAATAAATATGTTATACATGTATCCTGTCCTGTCCTCCAAAATAATTAATATTATAATTTTGGGGTAAGAAAACTAAATATTTTACATTGTCAGTTACGTAATGAAGCGAGCAATTTGAATTCCCATTTGTTTCATGATTTTTTGTCTAATGACCCTTTATGTTCTAGATGTTATGCTAAATGAGAGAACAATCAGCACTTTTTGTTTGATTGTCCAGCTTATGATGCTATTAGAGATATATTATTAACCAAAGTTGCAAATATTCATCCTATTATTACTATCTCCCTTGATTTATTACTGTTTGGTGATACTACATTGAGTTTTGAACAAAACATTGATGTATTCAAGGCAGTTCAGGATTACATTTCAAAATCTGGTAGATTCTCCTGATGCTGCTTAAACTTAGCCACCCATCATACTCTATTCCAATTGCTGAACACACTCCTTTGCAATATATTCAAACGTTTAGTTAATTATTCCTCTGCTTATTCAGAAATATCATTTGAAATAGACAATTTTCTTCTCATTTCCATCCTTATTTGTTATATCAACTTCATGTATTATAGTTATATACCATCTTTTTATGTTATTTTTGATAAAATCTGAGTTATATTCAAAGATTAATTATCCACTTTTCATTATTTCATTATATGGTATAGGTACCAAATATTCTTTAAGTACAGTCTGTTTTGAATAGCTTCAAGTAGATTTTGTACAAAACCCCAATGCAGTTCACCTTAAGCTATTATTATTATTACCTATTTATTATTACTTATATTTTTAGGTGAATTAATTTTCCAGTAGGGAATGTCTATTCTCGTATGAATATTGTTTAAATATCTGTATACTCTGTGTTGTATTTTGTGGTCCACGTTCGTGGAGGCATCGAAATTTCCAGTAAATGGGAGATTGAAACATGTCGGGGAACGCGGGCGTGAGCGAAGATACTGCTTTCTTTTACGTGCGCGATCTGCCTATATATATACGAAACCTCTCACTTCGCCTAGTTCCTTCGAACGGTAAAGACGTCGAGATGGAACCACAGCACAGACAAGCCTTGATCAAGAACTACGTTCTTTTGGTGAAGAAAACGATGGTGGACGAAGTAGTCGATGTGTTGGTACAACAAGGCATAGTGAACGAGGACCAGAGAGAATTAATTGGGAGGTAACTTACACTTGGAGGTTGAAAGGGAGGGAATCACCTTGACTGACGGGAGGATGGAAGTGTATTTCCTACTGGTTGGCTGGATACAACTCCAGTATACCTGGGACGATATCGACAAGGCCGTTCATTACTTGGAACACAGCAGATATGGGTCCCTTAAAAAACACCTCGGGGGAAACGTGTACGTCATGCCACACTCCTGAATTAAAGATATACTTTCGTCATTACTCTCTATCGCCTCTGGACGAGCAGCTACATCCGACGGACTAAGTAGTGAGTTTGGATTTTTATCAATACGAAAAGGAGGTGGACAAAGGCATCCCAGAACTCGTTCCGGAGTTGAATAAACACCTTACATTGTTCGATAACGCACCAGAACGTGGAAAGCGCGGTTTGCAGTGAATGTAAACCAAATGAACCATGAAATTTTTTTTGAAAAAACAGCAAAAAAGTTAATGCAGCCTGCATCATATTGGAGCCATCATAATGACTTCGAATGTTTACAGTTGACAGCCTATTTAAATGCAGATCAGCTTTTTTTTCTCCTGAAAACATATGTAACCAATAAAAACATCAGAAAACTTCCAAATAATTTTAAAAATTGCGGGAACATTAATTTCCGATTGCGCAAACAACTTTCGGTCACGTCACTTCAGGTTAATCCTCAAGATCCGCCGCAGAAGTCTTTCCGGACGGGAATGAACGTTTACTCTAACACTAGTACTACTTTAAAGTCTTCTGCGATTTAGCCCAATCCAGCATTGGGTTAGACTTTGAAGCATGACTTTGAAGCAGGTTGATAAGCAGAACTAGTGTTAGGACTCTAAATTTTTCCATTTCATATGGGTGCTCTCTTTCAGGTCCGCGTTACATGGCCGCATCCATCTTTGATGTCCATCGTAACACCAACGAGATCAAGAGATGATTTATAACAAAATTGAAAAAAAAACGTTAGAAACATAAAGGACATAACGACATCAAGACAAAACTAGTCTTACGTCATAAAGACGAAAAACACGTATAACGTCATAAACGCAAAACTTGTCTTACGTCATAAAGACGAAAAACAAGTATAACGTCATAAACGCAAAATATGCGTGACTTACTGTGACGTCATTTCGGGCTCCACCACAAATGCTAACTGAACCTCCCTTCCATTTCCTTGATACATAGCAGGCACTGCCACACCCCTTTTAAAACTCCTTACTACTTCACATTTAAGGACGTTCTCAAGAGCTACTGTGATAAGGCCTACCTACTGTAATAGCCTATAAACTTTTGATTGTCCTACAATGTAAAAGACCCTCCCAAATGATGAACTAAAATGTTTCTGCATTAAACAAGGTTTACAATTTTAGCAAAATGTACTATGAGACTGATGTTGTTACAATACTGGAATTTCTCATCGACAAATTGATTTTGGAGGACATATTTTTCAACAGACGACCGGCATACCATGAATGGGGACAAACTGTGCGCCGCTTTTTGCGGACCTATTCTTGTTTTCATATAAAGCTAACATTTTTCAGGGGCTAATGAATCGGAAATAAAAGAAACTAGCCCATTCCTTTACTTTCAGTTTCCACTATATAGATGATGTTTTGTCACTTAATAGATCTTACTTTAAGGATTACCTACATCTCATCTATCCCAATGAACTTGAAAGTAAAAAGACCAATTGTGTTCAATTTTCATGATTCTGTATTTTCCTTGGATTTTGAATTTTAATACTGACTTTTGTCATATGGCAAAATGCTGGGTACATTATTCATGGCATTTGCATCACGTAACTTCAGCCCTTTTAAGCAAATTACCTTCCTTAGTTGTAGATCGAAAATGATAAAATTGTTTGAATTACGGATAATCGACTCTTTTTCCGTCTCGGCTCTTAAACTAATGTATCTATGAAAACTTCCTTTGGCGGATATTTACAAATTGTTAGTTTAATTCTGAGGGCAAAGGCTTCATATTTGAATGATTACGCTATGGGAGACTTGAAATTATCATGTTTTAAAAATATTTTGGCCGAAAAGTTATGAAAGCAGGTGAGATAAAACTTATTTCCTCATTAAATTCATCCTCGAAAGTTGTTCTCTATATGCGGACAATTTATGTATGATCTCGCCTTGTATCTGTATCTGTAGTTTGAATTTGCATTTTTAACTAATTTTTGTTAATTCATATAGCAGTTATACTACGGTTACGCTTCAGTTTTTTAAACTGAATTGGCCGAAAGTTTTCAATGCTGACAATGTTTATTTGCACACGAAAGGAAAGCTAATATTGTGTAGAATGTACCTATATGCGGACAAATTGCTTATGAGTTATAAGAATTTGAATATTTGCATTTTTATGGGGCAAGTTTAATGCTTTGTAATGAATGTCGTCAGAGAAATCCAAAATGGCCGCTATGCAAATTACCAAAGTACCCGCAATTTTGCCATATGTCGCTTCGGTATTCTTTTGCCGATATTACCTAGAGTGTAATATGATTTTTCTTTGAAAGTGCGGGGTGGGTTATAGCGATTGTGTCCGTCCACACTTTCTTGTGACATTAACTCCTCCTTCATTTTTGGGTTTAGGTGTTTAATTTCTATATAGAATGGTTGCATACCACCTGTAGATGCGCAATAAGGTTTTAGAATTTGGATTTTTTAAACAAGGGGCCCACATGAATTGAACTTCGAAAATTTGGAATTAAAGCTTGTGACCTAAACTACTCTTTCATTTTACAATTTATGCATTTTATTTCTATACAGTATTGTCATGCACCATATGCAGATGCGCAATATTTCATTTTACAATTTATGCATTTTATTTCTATACAGTATTGTCATGCACCATATGCAGATGCGCAATAATATTTTAGAAGTTTTATTTTCTGAAATTGGGACCCACAGGGGTCAAATTTCGAAAAACTGCCAATTTAAGCTTGTGACGTTAACTCCTCTTTCATTTTACAATTTATGCATTTTATTTCTATACAGTATTGACATGCACCATATGCAGATGCGCAATAAGGTTAAGAATTTTGATATTCTAAAATTGGGGTCAACGAGGGTCGAATTTCGAAAAACTATCAATATAACCTTGTGACCTTTACTTCTCTTTCATTTTGCAATTTATTCATTTTTTCTGATATGGTATTGTCCAACATTATATTTAGTTGCACAATAAGAATTTATAATTTTTATTTTTAAACCAGGGGCTCACTCAGGTCAAATTTCAAAAATTGTCAATTTAAGCTTGTTTTTTTTTTCATTTTTCATTAGGTCTATTGATTTAATTTCTTTATAGAATGACTGCATACTATTTTTGGATGGTAATAAGGTTTTGTATTTTTTACTATAGGTAAGTGGCCCAACTACTTACGGGGTGTGCAGGGATCACTGTCGATTCCGATAGTACAGATTTCTAGTTAATTATAACTTATTTTCTTTCACTCGGTAATACCGGTTTTCAGCACTCTCAGTGTATCAATCAGAACGTCTAAAGTTTGCTTTTTATCTATTTTATAATTTTAGTTCTTAACAATGTTTTTTTCAAATATAACGGATAAATACAATGTAAACTGAAAAAAAAGGATATTAGAACGTAATTCACAGTTTTCTAAATTTGACCCCTGTGGGCCTCATCTTTCATTCTTCACTTTAATCATTTTAGTTTGAACACAATAGTCTCATACACTTTATGTAGATAATATAAGATTTTAGAATTTATGTTTTCAAAAACTTGAAACCACAACGGTCGAATATCGAAAATTATGAATTCAAGCTTGTACCCTAAACTCCTTTTTCATTTTTTAATGAATGCATTTATAACTTTTACGCTTTAGATGGGCAATAAGGTTTTTGTCTGGGATTCTATCGATTGGTATGTCATTGTTGATCTTTTCTGTCATCTATTTTGTTTATTATAATTTTGATTTTCAAAAATTGGAACCAACGGGGTGACATAGTAAATTTAAGACTGTGAACTAAAGTCCTCTTTCATTTCCAGATTATCCCTTTTATCTATATACAATATTTTCATACGCTGTATGCAAATGCTCAATAAGGTTTCAAGGGTTTGATTTCAAACATACATGGACACTCAGGGGTTGTCTTCGAAAAATTGTGAAGTTAAGCTTGTGACCTAAACTTCCCTGAAAACTGTTTGTAGATGCACAATAAGGTTTTAGAATTTTGATTTTCAAAACCTGGGGCCCACAGAGGTCTCATTTTGACAAATGTTAATTTAAGACTGTGATCTAAACTGCTATTTCAGTTTTATTTTTACGCAATAGTTTCTTTACAGTAGATGTACAGTAAGGTTTTAGAATTTTGATTTTCGAAAATTGGGGCTCACAGTTATCAACAGCAAAACTAATGTAACTAAGACCTTTTCTGAAGAGAAATACTATAGTATTAATAAATGGGTGTTTTCATAATTGCCCTGTTATATATCCAAGGTCTGTAATAATGGCCTGAGGATTGCCTTAATGGCCCGAGGCAACGCCGAGGGCCATTACAGCATCCGAAGGCCATTATTACAGACCGAGGACATATAACAGGGCCATAATGAAAACACCCATTTCTTAATACTTTTATTAACCAGTTTGTATATAGCATTTGCATTAATCCGAATAGCACAAATATAATGGTAAGTAAGCAAAACTTGTGAGAACAGTTTTAAAGATTAATTTCGGACAGTTTTTTTTCAAAAATATGTTTTAAAATGTTCTAGTTTGCTTCTCATGAAATTTCCAAGTGGAGTATTAAAAAAAGCAGCCATTTTGAAAAAGCCGTAATAACCGGTTATTATGAACAAAATTCTGTAATGGCCCGGTTAAAAAAAAAAAAAAAAAAAAAAAAAAACAGGCTGAGCGTTGATTTGAGTAAAATTAGTTTTAATCTGACGATTGTGAAAGTACTGCAATATTTGAAACTCTAGGAATGCAACATCTGGGAAGTACAGCGTTGGTCGTCTTTTTCGACTGCCTCCATCTAGTTTGATATACTAAATAAATCAATGAATCCACCAGAAATACATTGGAGCTTCTATTGTTCACAGTTTCCATGTGATCTTATATTTCTTGTTTTTAAAAATATTTATAAAAGTCCGATATTAACCACTTTTAAAACCAATATTTTGCCGTATAATTTATAAGTTTCCTTTCACCGTTTTCCGCTCATTCATAAACATAATAGCCGTTTGCTGTATCCCTTATACCCCTTCACACACAGGGATTTTTCTTATGAGTCCTTACGAATCCCAAACTCATAGTCAATCGCAAGCATCCGTACATAACTCGTTGGTATCCGTTAATAACTCGTCACAACTCGCAGACACTCGTGAGGAACCGTGAAAGAAGAGGCAAATTTTTTGACAGGTCAAAAAGTTTCTTGCGGTTGTCCACGGATTAGCTTTTCCGTAAATAACTCGTGAATAACTTGTAACAATCCGTAAGTATCGTAAACCGGTCGCAACAATACGTATTGTAACAAAATCCGTAAATGTCTCGTAAACAATTTGTTTTACGATTTGTTACGATTAGTTTACAATTTGTTTACGGATTTTTACGAGTTATTACGAGCATTTTACGTACAGTTACGAGTACTTTACGATTAAGGAAAGGTATAAAAATTGTCTAGCTGGATGTCAGTTGTCGAATGATGATACAAAGAGAATTGCATATTTTTCTGCAAAAAAAAATAAGTACCCGTAACTAACTCGCAATTATTCGTAACAACACGTTAACAGGTCGTCAAAAAATGACTGTAAGTACTCGTAACTAACTCGCAACTATTCGTAATAACACCTTAACAGGTCGTCAAAGCTTAGATGAATCTTACCATTCCGTAATATACTCGTAACAATCCAGAACTAGATAAAGGCAGTCGGAAGCGACCGCTATCACCGCACTCCCCACATAATGTATCCCTGTGCACATTTTTGACAATCATATCTTTGAATACAAATGAAAAATGAAAGAGGGGTTTAGGTCCCAGCTTAAATTCACAATTTTCGAAATTCAATCCCTGTGGGCCGCAATTTTTTAAAAATCAAAATTCTAAAACCTTATTGCACATCTACATACAGTATGTGACAATACAGTATAGAAATTAAAAGCATAAAATGAAAATTGTATGAGGAGTTTAGGTCACAAGCTTAAATTACCAATTTTCGAAATTCGACCCCTGTGGGTCACAATTTTTCAAAATCAAAATTCTAAAACCTTATTGCGCATTTAAATACAGCATGGTTCAATATTTTACAGAAATTAGATGTATGATCTTAAAAATGAATGAGTTTGGGTCACAAGCTTAAATTTCCAATTCTCTAAATTCGACCCCTGTGGGCCCCAATTTTTCAAAATCAAAATTCTAAATCCTTATTGCGCATCTCCATACATGTGACAATACTGTATAGAAACCAGAGGCTCCATGGAGCCTCAATCGCCTACCAGGATTTTAAGTGACCACAACTGACAAAGCGCTTCTAGGTAAGATACGTAAGGAACTGTTCTACAGTGCCCAGCACTTCTTGATAAGATATGTAAAGAATTCTTCCAGTGTCCAATGTAAATCTAATATCAACTGTGGCAGGTAGATTGGATTCCGATCGGCAAGAAAATATAACTTTTGTAGCAGACATTTATCCAAGGATCTTCATGCAACAAAAATATTTACTTTGGCTTAGTATTTGATGACAAGACCTTTCTACAAATTTCCCCATAGGGTCCAATGTAAAACTAATCCGGCTGTGGTGACCATCTCGAATTTCAAATCGCCATAAAAACATAACTATTGTAGAGGTTCATCCAACGCTTGTTCATACATAAAAATATTTCAAATTGGCTTGGTAGTTTCTGACGACAAGACCTTTTGTACAAATTTCCCATAGGGTTTAATGGTAAACTATGTCCTGTTCTGGCAACCATCTTGAATTTCCGATCGGCGCAAAAAACATATATTTTGTAGAAGTTCATCCAGTGTTTGTTCATACCTAAAAATATTTCAATTGGCTTGGTAGTTTCTGACAAGAAGACCATTGTAAAAATTTCCCATAGGGTTCAATGTTAAACCAAGTCTGGCTGTAGCGGCCATACTGATTTTCAGATCGGCAAATAAAACAAATTTTATAGTGGTCAATAATATTATCATTCACACATCAAAAACATTTCAATTGGATTGGTAGTTTCTGAAATGAAGACCTTTGTACAAAATTCCCCATAAACTCCAATGTTAAACTAAGTCCGGCTGATCGGCACAAAAAACATATATTTTGTAGAGGTTCATCTAAGGAGCATTCATATGCAACAAATCAATTAAATTGGCTCGGTGGTTTCTGACAAGAAGAGCTTTAAAGATAAGTCCAATCAGAATGAATTATCTGCCCCTGGTAGCCATGTTGAATATCCAAGCGGCACAAAAACATAAATTTCATAGTGGTCTATCTAATGATCATTCATACATCAAAAACATTTCAATTGGCTTGGTAGTTTCTGACAAGAAGACCTTTGTACAAAATTCTCAATAGGCTCCAATGTTAAACAAAGTCCGGTTGTGGCAGCCTTGTTGAATGTCCGATCGGCACAAAAAACATAACCTTTGTAGAGGTTTATCCAATGCTTGTTCATACTTAAAAACATTTCAATTAGCTTGGTAGTTTCTGAAAAGAAGACCTTTATATAAATTTCCCCATAGGGTCCAATGTTAAACTTAGTCCGGTTCGGCAGCCATCATGAATTTTCCGATCGGCACAAAACAAATATATTTTATAGACGTTCATTCAAGGATCATTCATGCAACAAATCAATTCAATTGGCTGAGTAATTTCTGACAAGAAGAGCTTTAAAGATAAATACAATCAGAATGAATTATCTGCCCCTATTAGCTATGTTGAATATCCAAGCAGCACAAAAACATACATTTTGTAGTGGTCTATCAAATCATACACACATCAATAACATTTCAATTGGCTTGGTAGTTTCTGACAAGAAGACCTTTTTACAAAATTCCCCCATAGGCTCCAATGTTAAACTAAGTCCGGCTGTGGCGGCCATCTTGAATTTCTGATCGGCACAAAAAAACATAAACTTTGTAGAGGTTTATCCCGTGCTTGTTCACACATGAAAACATTTCAATTGGATTGGTAGTTTCTGACAAGATGACCTTTATACAAATTTTCCCTTAGGGTCCAATGTTAAACTTAGTTCGGATGTGGCGGCCATCTTGAATTTCCGATCGGCACAAAAAACATAAGTTTTGTAGAAGCTCATCCAAGGATCATTCATGCAACAAATAGCAGACACTCGTGAGGAACCGTGAAAGAAGAGGCAAATTTAATTGGCTAAGTAGTTTCTGACAAGAAGAGCTTTGAAGATAATAAATTCAGAATGAATTTTCTGCCCCTTGTAGCCATGTTGAATCTCCAATGGGCACAAAAAACATAACCTTTGTACAAAACCATCCAATTAACATTCTGCGAAGTTTGGTACAATTTGGACTGGTGGGTTCAGAAATTGTGAAATATGGTAAAAAACGTGAGACGCAAAGTGATGGCAAAAGCTCACATGGCCTTTTAGGTCAGGTGAGCTAATTAAATGCATAAGATTAAAAATGAATAAGGAGTTTAGGTCACAAGCTTAACGTTTGTGACAATACTGTATAGAAATTAACGGCATGAAGTTAAAAATTTACGAGGAGTTCTGAAGACAAGATTATCTAACGGACTGACAAGCAGACAGACGGACATACGGACCGATTACAAATATACCCGATCGTAATCGGAACGATATATATGTTGAAAAATATGTGATGAAAAGGTTACTAAACAGCCGAACGGTATGAATGAAGATTTAATTTGCAGAAAAATAGTCTGGGAAGTTGTATGTTTTTTTTTGTAGAAAACAATTTTTTAAATCTTTGTAAGTCTGTTAAAGTAAAGATTGGACATCCAATACAAGACAGATAGATCGTGGAAAGTTCAAAAGGATGTGTTTATATGTGACTGCAGGGTTTCATTCCTTTTAATAAATTTCGTTTGAGAAGCCATAATTTTTTCCCTTGAAGGAAAAAGAGATATGATAAGACTCATTAGGTTTTCTCTAATAGACTTAGATGATGACAATCCTTTAACAGAATATTCTTTACTTATTAACGTACACGGAGTATTGATTTAACTTCCATCAATGGACATATCGTCACCTCGAGGCTTTTTGTTTTTGTGTTTTGAGCTCATATTTCAGTATTTAAAGGTGACAGATTCCCTATCAGTAGAAAGTAAGTATTTATTGTTTTGCCCTTGTTGACATGTATATATTCTTAAATAGACATGTACACAAATACTTATAGGACGATTTGGGAAATGAGATAACGGTAAAACCGCTCACAATACAACAGGAAACTAAAAAAATAAAAAAATTTAACTGTTTCTGTTTTATTCTTCAGACATGTAGAAAATTATATATAAATTTTTTGGTTAGAATTTTATGTACATCTTTAAATATAGATTCTCCTTCAGGTACGAGTGAGTTATGGAATTTTTTACCCGAGATAGTTAAATTTTCGATTTTCAACACGCGAGCCTTCAGCGAGCGTGTTAAAATCTAAAATTTAACTATTGAGGGTGGAGAACTTCCATAAGTCACGATTAAATTGAAGGAGAATCTGTTTCTCCTATGATTTTCGACAAAAACCTCAAGAAAATGTCGTTGCTATGTAGTTTGTTTACATATTTGTCATTTCGGGACTTCTCTAGTTTATCGTTCTAATAACTGTAGAAAAAGGGCGGTAATTCCCACGTAGAAATTTAATAACCGGGAAGTGTTTAAAGATATTATGTATTTTTAGCCCACCGATTAAACACGTCAGGAATAGGAAAAATAAAGTTACAACAAGTAAAAGTTCACGTGACACTAATAAAACATCATATTGACGTATAACTCAGTAGCCTTTATATTCTGTCTCTGTGGATTTTGTATGAAACAAGAAAAGATGTGCATATCATCGTACACTCGGTTAAGATAATTTTAATCTGAGGGAACCAGCTTCAACATTCAGTAACATCGTAGAAATCTTAACATTTAGGCCCAAGCTCCAAAATGCGTCTCTAGTAAAAGAGGAAGGAACGTCTGTTGTTCAAAATTAGCAAAAAAGTAAAAACTATAGGGTAGGCACAAAAATTATGGTAGGTAGGGTTATCGGAAACAGGGCAATTGTTTTTTTTTTTGGCCTTAGCAGAAGAATATAGCTATTTCTAGTAACGTGTTGTACAAAATACAGATATTGTCACAAAAAATGTTGCGTAAATATGGGATAGTTAGGCATGACGAACGCGGTAAGAAACAATTTTAATAGTCAAAATATATGTTTTATAAGTAAATCGTAACTGTATACCAAGATCATATGCGTGATAAAACATGTAAAAGAATAATTTTAGACATAGACACTTTCCTACAGTCAGCCACAGAGGAAAATATGAATTCATACGCATGCTGCAGATTATTTAATTGCGAAAATCAAAACAAATCTCGTTATTGTTAACTTTAAACAAAACTTCATTCATGGTTTTACACCTAAACTGTAATGAAAATGCTGTTGTTATTATTAGTCATTTGTATCGACTGATATGAGTTTTAATAGACCTAAAAATGATATTAACCTTCGCCTTCGGCGTCGGCTATTTCCAATTAAAAAAAAATCCAATATGGTGTGTATTGTGGATTCTAATTGGTCGACAACCTGACGTCTGCAGGGATCTTCTATTTTCCGATAAATGACGTTCAACGCATAAGTCAAAATTCATATCAAAGAAATCACTGTATAATGAAAAATCCCTTCCGTGAACCCAGGTATAAAAGTAAATCTAAAAGATAATTCTATATATTATTTTTAAAATGAAGTTGCGGTAAAAGGAAGGGAAACAGAAAATTTTGACCTCATCAGAATAAATATCAGTGGCCAAAAATGAATATGATTCATCCCGGCTCGGCTAACGTGACGTCGATTAGGGAACGACATGTTTGTAACGAGAAATTTTATTGGTCGAACATCTCGAGTTAATTTAAACTGTATAACCTGGCTTGTGACGTCGTTGACGTATTGTTCCACAGTTTAAAGTGTAATTCACGAGCTTAATGAATTTTAAGACAAAATGCCTGAACATTTTGTGGGGGGTTGTTTTCAAAGTTAAATTATAAAGAATTTTTTTTAAATTGTTGAACGATTATACTTGTTTAGATCAGGTTAGATACTTTATGCTTTTTACATAAATCGCAAATACCATGAATACCTCAAAGCAAGTTCTATTGTATAACTTGTTAAAAAATTGAAACCAATCTAATAGTCTTATTTCGTTGAAAATTAAACTTATAAAACGTTCAAAGTTCAGAATTAAATTGTCATGTCATATTCTTTTTATAGAGTGGGATATGTCTATTTATGTGTCCTATCCAATAAATTGTAGTTCGCAATTATTGTACATAAAATATATGACTTCCTTCAGTATAATTTACGTTATTTGCTGTGGATAGCATTCATAAATACAAATATTGACTGAAAGCTCATCTAATATAATATATATAATTGTATTAAGTGCTACACTTCATCATTTTGACAGTTTTCATAAAATTGTATTTTTCTGAAAATGAAAATACTTCAAGGTCGGGTTCAAAAGTTCATTCGTTCACAAGAATTGAGAAAACAAGACAATTTAAGAATTCTATATAATGAAGGATTTACGTGAAGTAAACAATGGTGTTTGTAATTGAAGTTCTATATTTAAGGTGAAGAATTAATAGTCAAATAAAAGAACATTTTGTGTGTAATTTGTAAGAGTGTTTTCTGACGGTAACTTTTATTCTTTAGCCGATAAGATATTTTATTGAATAATTTCAAAATAAATACACATTTAAAAACTCAATATGAATAATGTGTTCAAGTGACACTACTGTATTAATTAGCTGTTTAAGATGAATTGACATGTAGGAGCCACTATTTGATTTTTATAAGGAACTGGTGTTTGATCTTTTTTCCCCATTTCCACTGTAAAATCTAAATGACTATTCTTTCTTTCCCTTTCCCCCTTAAACATGAAATGGCTATTCTCTGACTTGGATTTTGGTTCAGTAGCATGTTCGGATCGTCTCGGCTTTCAAAATTTCGACTGTGAGAATGTCCGATGAATACTGTATATCTTGAATATCGGTAAAAGAATACAAAAGCTAAACAAAACAAAAGTCAGTGGACAAACCCTAAAAGACTAAAGATCAAGGATAAGGCGAATTCGAAGGGAAAAACAATAAAAAACATACAAGAAAGACACAACAAAAGGAGCAGAAAATCGGAACAAGACGACACAAAAACCATAGCACTTGCAATACGAACTCTCACAAAAACCAAGAGTGACAGCAGGTGCTCTGGAAGACTAAACATGTCCTGCTCACTGAGGGAAATCCGATGAAAATTAAATTCAAGTAAGACCTGAAATGTAACTGAATTTGTGAGATATATAACCAAGTCATGATGACAACCCTAAAACGTCTGGAGAAATGATATTAATAGAGTCTGAACATAACCTTGTCTTAGCAGTTTATGTGACAGTATCTTCGCTCTATCAAAAATAAGTCGACGTAAAATTCACATGCACGACAGTAACGAATCAACTGGGCAGTAGAGAAGATCTAGATAACTTACAGTTAAGGTTATTAAGAGATAATACATCATAAATACAGTCCTACATCTAAACCCAAGAATTTGCATCAAACTGTAGTACAGGGATATGATCTCTTATCAGCATCACTTCAGAAAGACGCCATATTTCAAATTAAAATGGCACTCCAATTATAATTTGTAAAGTTGATAAATACCACATATTTTGTTTGCTGTAAGATTCAAACTCTCCAGTTAATCCAAAATTTATTTTATTTTTTTGTCCAGTTGAAAAAAAGGGGGTATAATTTCTTTTCATTTGGATGTGTATGCCTAAATATTTACTGCACATTTAATAATTAATACATGTACATGATAATACCACATGTCTTTTCTGTTGTAAGATTAAAAGTGTTCAGTTAATCCAAAATTAATTTTATTTTTTGTTCAGTGGTTTATTTCATTTCTTTTTTGATAAGTATGCCTAAGTATTTATTGCGCAGATAAATATATACATATGATACATGAAATGACCAAAGTACAATTGCGTCATCGAAAATGATCAAAATCTTAAAAAAAACTTAAATTTCTAATCAATGTCTGCAATGCTTGTTTGAAAAATAAGTTATATTAAATGAAATCGAAAATTTAACGGAAATCATATAAGAGGCTTTCAGGCGCCTGTATTGCTCAATCGGATTAAATTCGATTTTCAAAGGTGATACGTGTACAGTATTTAAAACAATTCAAAATTCAGTTTAAAAAATGATAAATTTAATTCTTTGTTATTAATTTTTTAACTCAATTTTTATAGTCATTTTACAGTGCCTTAACTACATATAGGCAAACGAGGCAAATGCCTCATGCCGAATTTGACACAAAAAAAAAAAAACCAAAACAAAAGGAAATAAAAAAGAAATTTGTTTAAAAAATATAAATATAAATATGATATCCGCTAAATATATCGCTTATTTGATGTCTACGGTAAAGGTGGTTAAGCTGTAGTGCAATTTGTTTTAAGTCTGCTGAGGCCTTTAACGCTATTCTTGCAAACCGCCTTTACGAAGCTAAAACTTTGATAAAGTTACTTTATTAAAAACGCAATGATGAACAATTTGATAACATATTCACTAGAGAGGAAAAAATTGCCGATCGATTAGAGGTCGACTTAAAACCTAAGCGATGTGTTGGGCGCCAGGTCATCGGGGAAAACGCTGACCCTGAAACAACCCCGGTTAAGCATTGGCGGATAAACCTCTTCTTCCCATTTATAGATCACGTAATATCAGAAATGGAGAGAATATTTCCAGGTGAATTGAAAAACCGAATGGTTGGATACTATCTTATCCCCAAAAAACAGACAAATTTAACCCCGGATGGTATAGAATCATTATCCGTCGCTTTTGCAGCAGATATGTCTAGTAAGGACGATTTTTTGGTGGAAATTGAAAGGTGGACACTTAAAGTTTTTGATCACCCTATGCATAAAAATATATATGGACTACAAGCTGCTCTACAGATTACAGACAAAGACCTTTATCCGAATATTCATACTATTGTTGCTTGTTCTTCCAGTCACGTCTGTATGTTGCGAACGGCCCAAATATTTTTCGCCTCGCTTCGCTCGCCAAACACGATTTTTGCCTCGTAGAAAAAAGACCCTAGTTACGGCCATGATTTTAAATGTATTTTAATTCTTATATATCAACTAAAGTTCCTTTGAACTATTGTCACCACATGCTATTATTGTCTTTGGTAAAATTTTACATTTTAATCTTTTCTCTGAAACCGTTGACAAATTTAAAGCCAAAATTTTGTAGAATTGTCCTTGGTTCACTTTTAAACTGTGTACAGACATCTCATCAATATGATCACAATTACAAAGCATAAAAATAAAAGAAAAAAATTGCTTCAAATATCATCTATTACACTACTAATCCATTTTGGAATAAACTTTGATAGAATAATCAACATGATATCCCCTTTCTGAATGTTTCAGACTTATTCTTCATGACATTAAAATGGCAAATTTGATCATATTTAGTACTAAAGGCTTCTGAGAGCTCCCAGTCTCTACTTCCTATCAATTTTTCATCTAAATTTTTCTTTTCCTATATTAAAAAGTTTGTTGAAAAGTAATTTTTTTATTGAACAGGCATCGCACAATCAAATTCAAGTGAAGACTGCATATTAAAAAAAATAAAATTTTGATAATTTTTAGACGACAGGTTTGTAGTGTCCCCTTTACACATATATAAATATCTATTAATTAATCCCTTGTGTAAACTTTCAGCATGTAAACTGTGTGTAAACTATGTGTAAACTGTGTGTAAACTTAGCTTTACACGTAAATAAGAACAACAAAAGAAAAGCGGCGCGTTTGTCCCCATAGGAATTCCAATAGTCTGCTGCAACTAAACAAATATACATGTCGATTAAAAATTCCAGTATGTAAACAACATCAGCCTCAGAATACAATTTGTTAGAATAAGTGTGATTTTTGACAAAATAAGCCTTTTCCTTACTTAATAATAGATCGGCGTATCTTTGTGTCCCTTCTTCTTTTTTCCATACACACTGGTGAATAAGATAATGTAAAACAGAATTAAGTGTACAGTGTGGGAGGGTAGTGTGCAGAGTAAAGATGTCAAAAGTTTTCATACTATTGCAATAGGTAAGGCTACTAGAAGAAAGTTGTTCCTTTAAGTTTTTTTTAGATTTCACATTTGATTCACACCACTCGCAGAGTAGGCTTTATCAAAATAGCTCTGGAACCGCCTTTATCAAACTGAAGTACAGTAGTAAGGAGGGGTTAGTAGCGCACTTGGCAGACCCAGCATTATACCTGTTTGTATGGACACTTGTGAAGTTCAGGTATCCAGTAAATGGAAGGGAGGTAATTATATCATCCCTTAAGCAATACCAAAGGAAGATAAGATCGAAATATGATTATTGATAATGTCTTCCTTCGGTATCACAATGAGTGTGTAGAATGTAACATATCTTGTTTCCAAAATTGGGATACCCCAATATGCAATAAAGTTCCATATTGATTCATATGAAAATGATAGCATTCCATTATGGTGGAAGTGTACAATGTAATGAAATAAGATAAAGCAATTTAAATATCTATGTTTTCGTTGCTTTTCTTGCGTGAAAATAAGCTTGAAAAAGAGGGGATGCAATTTTTCCGAAAATACCGGGGTCCTACGATGAAATCAATTTGCACACATTTTTAAACATTCATGAGAAATATATTTTTTTTTAGAATATTTCGAATAAAGATCCACTCTCGTTTTAAATTATTTACGAATTAATATGATATTGACCAATCGGAAGCGTTTTGGGCTCAATCAACCCTTCATAAAATGGTTGCACCCAGTGAATCTTCTAATGGTATAGCAATTTCCCGAAAGTTATTTAAAAACTGGGTTAAAAAACATTTATTACCTAACTGTAGACGATTAGGGTACCAGATATAATGTTTACAATCGATATTTCCGCCCAGTGCTGAACCTAGGGTTAACTGAAGTTGCTAAATGGTTTATTGTAACGTGTAAGTTGAATTGCCAAGTGAATTGTCAATACCCATCTCCTTAATTACTTAATCAATGTGGTGCCTTTATGCAGACAGACACTATGTTGTTAGGAACATTGTCACCTTGTAAAACGACATAATTGTTATGAAGGTTGGACAATGTTTTCCTAACGCGAGGATCGTTCAAAACTCCACTGGTATTAGAGCTCACAGATGTCTCTAAGGCGGCGAATACGAGCAAGAACTAATAACTTTATGGACCTGATCCAATCTGATAATGTCTCTGCTTCCTCTTCTCTCTCTCCGCCAAACAGTATCATCAGTACATTGTGAGCAATAAGGCCAAAAGGCCACAATAGAGGTAGCAAAAGTAACATAAGTTCAACTTTGCTTGGAGTTGAAAGTTCGTTTTTGATAACATTCATTTATCAACTTAAATTCTAACAAATTTGCCTGAAAAACGGCTATCCATGTAACCCAAGTCTTGCAGTTCGCCAACAGCAGTAAATTCTTAGTCGTAATAAAAGGTTAAACAAAGATTCCACTGTTCGTTGAAATGAGAGAAAACCTTTTAGGCCTATGGGTAAAATGCAGCAAAAGGCATTTTTGTCAAAATTAAAATATTCTGGCTTAATATTGAGATTCATTGTCAACGAACGGGTCATTACTACCACAATACATTTTGTTACTTGTTTGAATTAATCAAAGAAGAAACCAAAGGCAATATTGATTAGATAGAATTGTCAAAGACAATTATTGTCTTGATTACAGCAAATTTTATCTATTCAATATTAGATTGACGGAGAGTATACTGCTAAATGTAATTCGTTTGACAATCAGAGTTAATAAAGATTCTATAATATCAGTTGTTCTCATGGCCGAAATATCTAAAGCCGAAACAATTCCGGAAAAAAAATACTTCCGGAAAAGCAGATTTTAATATAAAATCAAAGTACTGAAGTACTGAACATCAGAGGACCTCAAGTTATGTTGGATTATTGATAAATGACAGGTGTTTATACAGTACCTGCCAGACAGATGTTCACCTTACAATATAGTACATTACATTCTCCAAATTAGGCAATTTTCAGACATGAAAGCTTTAGGAAAATTTGGCCACCATCTACAATCCAAAATATTTTGTAACCAAAAGACTCAAAATTTTATAAAGAATTCATCAAAATAAAAACTTTTCGGAATTGTATGGCGGCCATTGTTAATTATGCCAAAACATTGCAGACAAAATTGACCAAAAATACAAATAATGTATAATTATGGGGTCATAGCTTCAAGATATTTAATAGTAGGTGCCAAAATAGTATATTTTAGTCTTAATAGAATTATCACAAGTATTTCTATTTGAAATTTGTAATCGCTTGACCAATTTAGGGCCATTCTAACCCTTCGTGAACCTCTCTTTTCCTATAATATGTAGTAAATTTCTACTTGATATTCCTTAAAATATTCACATATACCAAAATACATTTTTTTATATTACATTTAACAAGAAACATTTTACGTGATCCCATATATTTGATTTAATCCAGTTATATATATGCTAAGCATACAGTTATAATGATTTTCAAATTAGGACTATATTATATGAACAGAATTGAGCATTTTATTATTTATTTAGCATATCTGTTATGTTTTCAAATCATTTATCTGTATGCTGAGCTAGCATTTGTATAGTCTCTTAATATTCTAAAATGGATTAAAAGGATCACATGTGTTACAATCAAACTTTGGATTGACCATTAGATAACTTTAAAAAATGTCATAACTGGTATATATAAACAGTTGGATTTATTATTGTATTATCCATTGAATTCATGCTATTTCCATTTAATACAGTTTAATAGATTATCTATACCTATTATTAATAGTAAAAAATGCAAAAAACTATAAATATATACATGGACTAACATATATACATTATTCATAAAAATTAATCATTTATCAAACTTCAAAAAGTTCATCACATCGCATAGCATATACATGTATACATGTAGTTGTACATAACTCTAAACTGTATATAACAGTGAATAATTTGTGAATGTATCAGTGGTACTTGCTTGCATATTAGTTACTATGGGACACGTCTCTAGAATAGTGAAAGAATCACCATTCAATTTTGCGTTTGATTAATTTTTTTTGTGGGAATGAGCACTTTAAAATAAATAGTGTTTTGTTTAACATTTGTCTGCGGCAAATAAGAGTTCGAAATATTATTTAGATAGTAAAAATATTTCCACATATAAATGGAAATATAACTATAATGATAAGAGGGACACAATCCAAATTTTAAATTTATCTTGGTTTTTTTTTGGTGATAATAAACATTGTTTATATATTTAATAACATTCAGTTGAGCCATATTAATATTATAAAACGGAAATCACTTTCATGATGAACAGAGATTTACATACAGACAGACAACGGTAACATTGACTGCCCCCATCGGCTTAGCAAAAAGGGCATTAACATTGTAATGACTAGTATAGATGCATTGGGAATGAGAGCATTATTCATGCATTGACAATCTTGTCTACATATATATATCCAAACAGTAGTTCATAGCACACAGTTTTAGTTCAAAAATCTATATATATATTTATATATATTCATCCGCAACAACAATTTTTCGGTACGTCATTGATATTAAAGATTGTTTGATTAATATACTAATATTTCTAACGACAAAACATTTTCATATTATTAATTTGGATTAAAAAAAAATCTGAGTATTCATTGAAAACATGAATTTAAAAGAAGCGATAAGGAATTTTATTTTGCACTATATAATGTCCGCGGGTCTATAATTGTTATAGGTCGGTTATCATTCCAAAACTAATTTAAATATATGCAAATAAGCGGGAAATTTAGGCGATGGCAATACACCCGAGGCCCTGACGGTCCTCTGATGAAAAAATGACCTAAAGTGTAAATCCGAAACCATGGAAGTACAGAGGTTTGCACGAGAGAGATCCTTCGTTTCCTCAAAATTCAATAACTTTATAGCATTAATGGGGCCCGTCATTAAGTTTTTTTTAAGGTTAATATGTATAAACATAGAAATGTATGTGTAAAGACAATCAGAGTATCGCTTTTAGAATAAGGGAGAGAGAAAAAATCGGCGTATTCATTATCATTTATTTATGCTCACTGGTGCAAGTGCTTTGTGGAAATTGTCCAAACTTAATACTCTTGTAGCTTTCCTTGATCTATCGAAAAAATTTAGAAGATTATGGAGAGATGATCTGTTTTACTTACTCTTGAAAAATTAGACACAAAGGAAAGTTCTTCTGAGGAATATATATGACAAAGTTGAAAATAAAGTACTTTTCAGAAATTTTGAACTTAATCGTTAATGTCCGACCAGGATTATGGGTGAAACAAGGGTACACATTGCTCATTAATGTTTTTTTTTCGATTTTAATGAAAGGTTGAACTGATTATTTAAATTAAAAAAAAACAAAGGAATTTCTTTCGGTAATAGTTTTATAAATACCCTATTATATGCTGACGATGTTGCATTATCAGCCAAATCGTACTACAGTTTACTAATAATATAATATGTGAAATTCCTTTGTATGAAAATTGAACTTAAAATTCAACATAAAAAGCTAATGTTTAGTTATTGGCAAACATGTCAATACTAATAGAAAAAAACTATGATTTGTCAGAGATCCTCTAGAAGAAACGGACCACTACAAATATCTCGGAGTATATTTTTTAAGGTCTTTAAAACCGACTTACCATACACTTATAATTATTTAAACGAAAATATAGGAACCAAATTAACCAGTATAATAAGAAGATTTGGGAAGCATGTAAATATTAATCGTATTGAAATTGGCAATGTTAATTGGACATCTCTAATCCGCCCAAGTATTGCACATGGATTGTTCATGGCTGCTCAGTATGGTTTCCAACATCAAAAAATCTCCACTGTGTGTTTTGGTATCTAGCATCAAAAATATTGTTTAAAACTGAGATGAATGAATATCCCCATATCATCTATAATTTTAGAATTGAGATAGGAACAAATAATCAATTGATTAACAAAATCGGACGAAACTCGATTATGTAAAAAAAAAAAATCTTCAATGAGCTTATCAGAAATAATAGAAATGAATGGCAATATATTGATCATGTGAAAACCCCTTTTTGGACTGTAGAATTTGGTCATTTTCAATGTATTGCGAAAAAATTCTATGAATTCTTTGGCTAATTAACAGATCTAAACAGGTCAATACATCTCTGAGAAATCAGGTCTGAAGCTTTAAAATCGTAACCTTATCACTCCCCTAAGCTCAAATGGTTTGCTGGAACGAAATTCGTTGCCAATAAAAAATACTCTTATTTCGTATAAAATTACGAACAAATGATATGATATGCAAAACGGAATTGCAGACTTAAGACATTGTAAATTAACTAGAATGTCCAAATTACGACACTTCATGCCATATTTCAAAATATGGCAGTTGATTTCGATGGACTACCTTCAAATGATAAGTTAAATTTGTTATTAAATGACAATGGGTATATATAATTGTGATGAAATGAACTAAATATTTAAAAAGTATTTAAAAGATTCATTTTTAATGGACGTAAAATAATTAGAACTACGCGCTAAATATGAGATATAAAGTGTTTGTTGTATATTTTCTTACGTTTACTAAACATTTTGTACTTCAGCTCAAGTTGTTTGTCGTCATTCTACACGAATCTATATTTTAATAACTCCGAATATTATAAAATGTAGTGTGTACCTACTTAAACTATAGAGACATTTATAAGTTTTTGTATTCCCCTGCCATAAATTATTCATGAATTATTTGGTACTGTGTAATATCGTATGTTTGGACGCAACCTGTACTACCCGGGTAGTGTTTGTACATACCAATGGTTTTTTGTGGTGTTATCTTTTTTTCAAGTGGAAAAGGAGACAACGTATTATTCTGATGTTTTAGTTATTTACAAGTTATTGGTATAACCTGTTTCTTATGAACTTTGGTGTTCAAATTTTCCTCTGATGAAGACTTTCATCAAACCTTTGCATTTATAAAGTCTTATTTACATGTTTCACAGACGTAGTTAATGTTTTCTTTCATGATAGATTAGTGTATACTTTCATGTTTATTTTATCCCACGTCTTTTCGTTATTTTCGAAAATCGACTTTCTTTTAAATTTATAACTAAAATGCAGTGTCTTCTACATAATCATTTTGTGGCTGAGCTATTTGCAGCAATGATCGAATAATGGCTTCGATTTCCTCTAATTTAATGACCCCTCTAAAAAATCATAGGCAGTATTTCTGTATACTTTGTCATGTAATTTGATTTTTTTAATGGATATTTTCTACTCTTGAGTCTTCAGTGAAATCTTCTCAAGCATAGAATTTCAAAATGTCTACATTTTGAAGAGAATTGATACAGACATGTCTTAATACCACAATAAAATCGGAATGTTTTAATACTGATTGGCTTTTTCTATGATTTGTTCTCTTATACGTAGTTAATAGGATTTTTAATTCTTTCCGTTCATTTTCTCCATTTTATCTGTCTGCATGGTACTAGTATTAATTTTCTGAGACCAATTTATTGGTGAAAGAATGTTAATAAAATTGCTACTTCTAGATGATTACTAATTATTTTGTTGAATTTAAAGATAGATTCTTTATAACTCGGTGACTTTTAGTAGTAATCAATTTAGCTTCAACTTCAAATGTTGGAAATGACTCCATCTGTGTAAGTCTGTTTTCAGTATTGTCTATTTCTTTGAGTTCAGTGTTCCTGCCTGGTAAAGTTACATCTATAGCTGATGGGCTGATATTTAATGCAGACGAAATTTTTATCGCAAATAATAATGAAGTAATAGCATTCAATTTCTCATATTTTCGTTTTTTTTTTGTCATGCTTATATTTTAACTGAAGCTTATTAAATAACATAATCCTGACAGCCGAGAGCCTATTACTAGACTAGTACGATAAACATCGATACCTTTATTAATTAACTAAGCCAATATAGATTTTCCATATTAGCTTCGTTGTTTATACTGTAAAAAAAGATGTCAGTATTAATAATTTTTCACTGAAAGTGATGTCTAGACCTAGCAAAGATGGTAGGAGGTACCCAATTGGACTATATTTAAGATTTTTATAAAATTTTGCATGAAACTAAAGCATGTTAAACTGCATCTGAATATAAAAAAAATAATGTTTATCACTTTAATACTTCCCGAAAAATGCTTTATCAGGCAAAAAGAATGTGTAAATACATAGAATGCCCGTCGATGTCTCTGGAAAAATTAAAATCTTAAGACTTTAAATTATGATTTCTCAAAATCCTGTCTCTAGGATTTTTTTTTAAATGATGTATTATTATCATTGAAATTCTCTTTTTATTGATATAATTTTTTTTCAGAGGTCACCGGGCTCGGTTTTTTTCAGTATAAATTCGGTACTTTATGTACAAATGAATAAAGCGCCAAAAAGCCAAAATAAGCGTAACGTCGTCACTACGTCGCGATGAAAAATGTAGATTTAAGGGGGTACCCAGCACTTTAACTAAAATAGATTTGGCTCGTTTAATTTTCATAAAATTTTGATGAAATATTTAATTTGACATGTTGACAAAAATATAAAAAAAAATCAGATTTATAAAGTAGTATAATAAATAATTTTCTCCATGCACTTGGATATTTACCAGAATCTAGAATTAAATTAAATAATTTAACTATTGATTTACAAATAACAACCGAACTATACTTTAATAATTAATTATATAGATATAAGTTCTGGTCCTGGGCTTTTATTTGGTTTGAGGGCACTAATGCATTGTTTTATTTCTGTAATGGTAAATGGTTTGTCAGTAGTTGGATTTTCATTTAACAAATCTTTATTTTGGGTTATATGGTTTTCAATTCCAGTTTTAAAATTTACATTACAGTTGTCACTTTTAACTTGCGATTTATTAATTGATTGATATTTTGTTGTATTTCAACATTAGTATTAGAATTGTCCTTTTTAAAAGAATTAAAAAATTCCCAATATTTCTTTGGGTCAGTTTCTTTCCAATTCAAAACTTTATCTTAGATCTTTAAATTCTGTATCTACCCATTGTTTATATGACATAAAAATAACAATGTAATGAACATAAATGAGCGGCAGCTTCGTCCTTGAAAATAGTGTGTATACGCGATGAAGTGAGAAATTACAGTTTTCGGAGACAAATCTAGACAGATGAGTTGTTTCACGATTCATGCTCAGGCTTTGGTTTGTTGTCAGCTGACCCGGTACATTTATAAGTAAAGTGTAACTTTCGCAACAACGCTGGTTTTGGTATGATAGCAGCTACATTGTATATCGATTAGATTTTGAGAAGAGTGCACTGGTAATGTTGTACTTATGTTTATCCTGAGTCTCTTCATCGGTTTTTCCTAAACCTCCTTGATATTATTTGTGTGTAATTTTGTATGTAATATTTACGAATTCGATTCCATTTTCATCTTTCTCAAATCGAAAAGACTTCATTGTCAATTGTGATGAAACTCGCATCCACGAATGACTAAATTTATACTCCGCAAATACTAAATCCTATATCTTAATGCTACTGGAATATCATTGGAAAGATATTTTTATTTTAACAAGCCCCTAATTAGGTGTTATGGAATGTGTTTGGTTGGTCTTGCAATTCCTTTTTGAAGTTAAATTTGAGCTTTGAATTGAGCATGAAATTTGAAATGATGTTCATTGTATGAATTAATTAACATAGCTTCGTCTGACGAGATGAAAGTATTCGTTGTCCTCTTCACGTCGTTGGTTTTGTGTGTGAAATCGGAGAACCATGCTCTCTAGAAAACACCCTCTACAGTTTGTGTAGTAAACGAATACTAACCAACGATGATTTATCAGATAAGAGGTAATTAATTTATTTATATAACAAAAAATCGATTTAACATGGTAAAATCAAATGAATATTTTAATTGACGAATGAAAAATTTAAATGAGTGATTGTTGTTAAATACCATGTCGAATCGCATTTTACCAGTCAAACGGGAACATGGTTTCAGCTATCTGCATATAAGTTATATTTTTTAATTCGAAATAGAAAAAAAACAATCCATTACATGTTTCAATTTTCTTTCCCAGAAATACAGAGAAAAACAACTCCAGTAGCATTGTTTGCCTATCTAAGTGGTTCAAAAAGCACATCATCAAGTCTTAAATACCAGACAATCGTATACGATAAAGTTCACTTAAACCTTGGCGGGGGATATGATTAAACAATCGGGAAGTTTACAGCGCCATCAGACGGGTTGTATTTGCTCCATGTATCTACTGTTGTATACGACAAGTCATGGGCTATATTAAAACTTTTGTTAGATGGAAAGGTAAAATACATTGGTTTTGCAGACTCTAGAATCCATGATGACAGAAACCATGTTACTACAGCCACACCATCATCACTTAAGAAAGGAAATGTTGTCTATGTTAGAGTAAGAGTTGGAAATGGTTGAAAGTACATAGAATGTAATCAGGATATAAGAACCAGAAACATGGAATCTGTGAATGCTTTCAAGAAAAACATTAAAACTTATTTATTCAGACAGGCTTTTCCACATAATTAATAGATTGGCTCTCTGATGTCGGACGGTATTAGACTTTTATTCGATCTCAGTATATATTTAAATGTATCATACTTACTTTTTATTGTTTTACACTTTTTATTATTTTTTTTAGACATTTCTCATACTTACGTATTTTTTATTGCATTTTTATTTCCTTTACTCTTTTATTTTTAGACATAAAGTTATTAGTCCAATTTCTAAATTGAAGTTCCTCTGTTGATTTTCTTTTAATATTCTTTCAAAATTTATTTATATTTTAAAATTACTTTTGATGAATAATTTTAAATTTTTCATATATTGAGTTGTATTTTCTACGGTTTCTATTTTGATTCTATTGAAACATTAATTTTGTTTATATATATATGTACTTGTATAGTTGGTTTTTTTTAATGCATTGTAAATCGCTTAGAGTAAATGTTTATTTAGATAAGCGCTATATAAGCACTGTAAATAATAATAATAATAATAATTTTCCGGAGTTAAAATCAACTGAAGTTGAATGAATAAAAAATTGCAATTTTTTGTTTAGATTCAATGGTCCAGCCAATTATAAAAAAAATATTGCTACAATTCAGCATTCTTTAATAAGAATAATTTAGTGCATTGTTTTAGTTATAACATTGAGGAATTAAAGAAAACATCCCGACCTTTAACCTAACATGGTACGTGGTATGCTTTTCCATTGTTTCGCTTTCATCGTAGAAGCATTTAAAAGACTCTCATTTTATTCGAAGCACCGTAGGTAAATACATTGTACTATATGCTGGAAGAAGTGGCCCTCTAATCGCTGATTAGTTATTGCTTTGAGAGTGTTGTCAATTAACATTGTAACTTCGATACATTTACACCCCATCTTTTATTTTATGTAAAGTCATTTGTTCTAGTACCTAACTTATAAAATGAAGCACGGATTGTAATATATTTTCATACTTTATCTGCTTTTTCAATGATAAATCACCGATCCAAAATTAAAGAAAAGACTTAATTATTGGTAAACATGTTTTCCCTTGCCCATTCGTTATACCCTTTACAAGTCGGAACCCTATATTTCATAGTTTGTGTATATTTTTTTCATTGGTTTTGTGATTCGTGTCAGCTGATTATTTAATTTTTACAGGATGTAAAACGTGAAAGTCAGTTCAAAATGTGTTTGATACTGCATGTACGAATCGACAAAAATTTAAGGATTTTCACATATACAATCATACGCTAACATTTTTTCATTTATTAGAATACCAACAATGTAAACAAATGACATCTAAGAACGAAATGACAAGTATGGTCCCTTTGTGAGTGGGAAGTAGAGGTTGTAATAACCACTCTTTTTCAAAATCATTACAAATAATAAAATGTGTTTATACATTATTTATAAAATATTTAATCAATCATTGGTCTTCTACTTAGAGTATAACAATAGTGTTTCATGGTTAATTAAATTTTTGATAAATGACAAGTAAGGTCGACTTAAATTACCTGTTTGAATGTCCAGACTTAGTGTGGGTTGAATATAAGGTCATAATTATTCAGTCATGAAAAGTTACAGATTTGCAATGTGATGAAAAAGGACATGCTTTCGCTTAATTTGATAAAATACATATATCTATAGCTCCGTCCTTTAATTGAATGGTTTTATATACTTTATGACCCATTTAACATTTGGATCTTTAGTTTATACCGTTTCGGCATTAAAAATTGCTGATGAGACAGTTGGTCAAAGTATAGAAATACGGTTCATGTAAACTTGGTATCATAAAAATGTTTATTCCTATTGACTCATTAAACAGATTCTAGGACTTTATTAGCCCAGGAAAGAATTAGTTTTATTCTTGGAATGCGTGTTTCATTGAAGGATTCTGTCCTTTAAACAAATATAATCGTTGTTTGTGATAAAGGTAACTAGTATTTATTTCACCTAACCAGAAATTAAAAAAAAAGATGTAGCTAGTTTGAAAACTTTATTACCGGTTTTGGCAATATTTCTAGAAAAAGGGTTGTAATTATACATGTAGAAATTGACTTAATAATTATAAAGTTTATTCTAGCTTGATAATTTCTTGATGAAACAAGGACATAAATCTGTATTCTAATGCAATGTTGGTTGTAACGTTGAATTTCATTGGATGACGTCGTATTCTAATTAAAATTAGTTCTCCGCACTTGCTCCTTGTTTTAGTTCGGTTGATTATATGTCGGGCGTGTGAGATCTAACTACAGCAGCTTGCTCTGGCCCATCAGCTTATCAATACAAAGAAAAATATGTATGAGAAGAAACAGTTGTGTATTGTGTGGATTCTCGTTCATAAACATTGAAATGTTGGCAACGGGAGAGCGGGTAGAAAAAAAAGCTCTTCAAACAAAAGATGAAGTTGAAACCCGACAGGGTATGAGAGCGCCTCGTTGATTGGTTAATTTTCAAAGACTTTCTAAACGCTGATTGGTTGGTGAAAGTTCAGCGAATTTGACCTTAGACGCCGTAGTTAGATCTCCCGTATATAAACAACCGAACGAAAGGAGCAAGTGCGGAGAACTAATTTTAATTCGATTGATGACGTACAAAATTTCAGGGCATTAATTGTCACTTCCGGATTTCAAAAAAAATCTTTATTTTACTTAAATTTTTTACACTAACATTAGAAGGGAGATAACATTATTGTATTTTAAATATTTGCCGGCATCAGTTTTGATTTAATGGTTGCAAATATCTGTTTACTGATTCCGCTTACCCGTCGCCAGTAAACTCAATTTTCAACCGTCAAATCCACAATTGATGCCAGCAAATACTAAAATTCAAATGTAAATCCGGGAAAGGTCGTGTCTGTTTAAAACATGCTTAGGTTTCCTTTTTTGTATTATATTTTGTATATGAGTTCGGAATTTTTCGTTACTGTCAAAGGTAATTACCTAGTTGTTTATGAGACGAGATGAATTCCAACGATTAGTCTTGAAATAAGATGTTTATTCGTTCAGATAGAATTCGGTTTTTTTGTTATTATTTTTTATTTGTTTTTTTTTTTTTTTTTTTTTTTTTGGGGGGGGGGGGGGGGGGGTGGGGGTTAAAGTTGATTAACTATTTTCTACATCAAGATGAAATATTTTCAAGATCGATGTTCATAACATCTTCTAAGGTAAAAGGATATTGGGAAGAACAGGAAAGAGATATATCGTCGGCAAATTTCACTATAGCGAGACTTATAAGAAGACTAAGAATGTGAAGATAAGCCTGAATATTAAATCTAGTACAACTTTTGTGATAAAATGGAAATGAAATATTGTAAAAAAGGTTCGGAGAAAAGGTTTAAAATTCAATTGACTTATTATCTGGAAAATTTTAATTCAAAATATTCCGGGATTTTTCGGACTCTCAACAGTAGTAATGTGTGATAAAATTAATTCCTAATAAGCTGAAATATCGGTTAACGGTTGAAGTAAACTGGCCTTTCTTTGTGAGTTCGACATAATTCGCGTCGATTGCACTCAGTTTCCCTGTTGTTGGTAATAAAAACAAGTATCAATAGTATCAATATGTATGGATATGAAATATATACATGTATCACTGAAACAAAAACAAAAGATGTTGTCGTGTGATCCTTTTGATCGAGGAGCAAGGACGGCCCCAACTACAAGAAAAGCACCGAAAGTCCGCCTTATGATATGTAAGAAAAACTCAAACAAAAGTATAAAAAAGATCCAAATAAATTCAGTTTGATTAAATAAATGGAATTGTTTATTACACAGAAAGAATGATGATGAAATTAATACGTTTTTATTATGGTATTTGCCCAGCTGTATGAACATATATGTAAATAAAGGAAGAAAAAAAAATTATTTTCAGGACTATTTCTATTATGCACTTTTCAAGTTATCAGGTGAAAAAAATCACAGTAGTGTTTTTAGGTGCCTCAGGCCAAATCCATTCGATCTTTTTCCTGAAATATACAGAACTGAATAATGGTTGATATATCGAACAATAATAATTAATATTTTTATTATTATTATTATTTATATTTATATTATTGTTGTTATTCTTGTTGTTGTGTTGTTGTTCTTGTTCTTGTTGTGTGGTGGTGGTGAAGTTGTTTTACTTTTCTGTCTATTTCTCACAAATTGGAAGATTGTAAACTTGAACGAGAAAGATATAGGTTTGGCCTTAAGATGACAAAAAGTAATAGAGTCTTGTCTATTAACGTAATGTCACATTTGTTATGCCCAGTTCATGTTTTCTATGAATAAAGACAACTTATTTATACCATATGTCACTTTATCTGACGATATATCTAATCTATATTCTCTAGAATTTCGTGTTAGAATAATGGATGAAAATAAATCCTCATGTCGTGTCAAGAAGGTCGTCACAGAAGATTATTTTTCTTGAAACAATAAATAACAGAGATATTATTATTAGTGTTTTTCTGTCACGAGTTGTAGATCTTTGGTATTCGAATTTCGAGATTAGTTATTCTGTTTTTTACATTGACATATTCCCTGTATTCATTAAATTTAACGAGAAAATACAAGGGATTATGTTTTTATGCGATTACGCGACGACGTTTGTATAGCAACATCGTTGGCGACGGCCATTGTTACGTCACTTCCTAGAGTGAAATATGACTTTCGATTTCACTGGGTGAATTATGGGATTTGATTTCACTCGGAAATCCTGGTATTTCACCACACTCAATGTAATAAAAACAACTTATTTTATACGACATGTCAGTTTATCTGATGATATATACTAATCTATATTCTCAAGAATTGCGTGTTAGAATAATGGATGAAAATGAATTCTCATGTCGTGTCAAGAGGTCGTCACAGAGGATTATTTTTCTTGAAACAATAAATAACAGAGATATTTATGTTAGAATCTTATAAAAAGTAATTTAGAATTTTCCCAGTATAGGTAAATAATTATAATCCTTCCTTTTTTATGAACGTGAGAGGACAGGGGATTATGTCCACAGAACAGCATCTTGATTATTCAAACCTTTGTCAGTTAATATCTTTAAAATAATACAAAAACAATAAGACATAATACCAAAATAAAAAAGCTACCATACACATAGCAAAGCCAATACTAAGGAAACACAAATACTAGAGCACTAGCAATGTGAGCTCCCACAAAAGCCAGGAGTGACATCAAGTGTTCCGGACACTCACATCGTCAAAAATATTTTACCATTTTAGAAAGGTTGAAGAATTAAACGCCAAGTAGTTAATTTCTGATATTCTTTTTGAGATTTGTTCCTTTTCATTTCTAACTAGTCTACATTGTTTGAGGTCAATGTTTACAAAACGTTTATTTCTATCCAGTGCTAATCAAGCCCTATTTGTCAAGCAGGGAATTATTATTAACCAGAGTCACTTTGTTCAGAATGGATAACACCATAATAAAAACCAAAATGTAGTTCGGACAACCAATTCAAAATAACCTTAGAGATAGCATATATTAGATCAAAGTGTCCATAATTACCGTATGGACAGCACTTAACCAAACAGTGACGTAACGACAAAATACTAAATCAGGAATAAATGCTAAAGTCAACCATTACACAGCCAGTTTTCCAGTTAAAGAAAACAAAATTACATAGATATTCATGTGAGATATTGGTTTTTAAACAGCTGATTTTAATATAGAATGAATATCACACTAAAAACCTTTTGAATAAGAATAACATGTAAAGCGACAAAACAAGAATTCGTTTGTCTCATGACTTGAAAATAGAACCAACAACAAGACTGTGATATTTCAAGAAAACATGAAATCAATACAAAATAGGCGGAATAACCAAGAACAACTCTATTTCAGACTGTGTAATTACATGCCTATACCTATAACCACTTGTAATTGATGACCCAGGCCTTTCAATGTCAATTTTTAATGAAAGAAACTCGAAAACTGATAGAAAACAATACTTGCTGATGTATTACACACTGTCTTTGTTAACAATAGTGTAAGCAAGTATCCATCTTCTGAACTGTTCCTTGGGTTAAGACTTAAATGTTACCTTTTATCATTATTTTTTTCACTTTTGGTGAATTTAATCCATCAACCATATATAATTCGCCATATTGGTTTTTCAAAGTATTAACGCTTGAGATAGAAAAAAACATACATTAACTGCTCTTTGTAAATTCTATATAAATGAAACCCTACTATTCATTAAGCAATATTACGTTTCATCAAACTACAGACAGATTTCTTCGTTTGATAAGATATCTTTTGGGGACAAACTTACTGTTCCAGAACACGTGATGTCACTTTTGTTTTTGTGTTAGTTGCTAATGATAGTGTTGTGTTGTCTTGCTCTTACCCTCTTTCGTTTGCTAACTGTAGTTGTTCTCATTTTTTTTACATCTTGGCTAAAACTACAAAACTGATTTTTATCGAAAATGTAACTTTACGTCAAATCAATTGTTCCGTTCGCAACTTTTGAATTTAAAAATACTTTCAAAAATAACAGACATATTCGGTATCCAATAATCCCTATCAAAAAGTGCGAAAAAGATGTTTTGCTAAATTTTGTTGACAAAGGTAATTCTTCTCCTGTTTTCTAGAAAAATATGGATTTTTTAAGTGGATTACGCGGTGGAGCCAATTTCAATTTTGTTTACCTAATTAGTCTTTGTTATTCTTAGAACAGTTTGACATTTGCAATGTCAGTCAATGTTTTTAATATACCATTATTAATGACTGTCGACCTTCTTGTAAGAGAACTTGTTTTCAAACTAATCCGTGATGTATATAGTGAGTTCATGTTTGTATCAAAGGCGGAAAAAATAATTGTACAATGTATGTTGCCTTAAAACGTTGAATCTTCATGAAAATACGAGCTGCAGAATTTTTTTTCCAACGACATTATAGCTTTATTCTATGGAGAGATTATGTTTGAAAAAGCGAGGTTTGAAAATTACTTATTTTTTGCATCCCAAAGCATTTAAGTCAGTCAGAATGACAGAATAATTTATCTGTTGTTCAATTTTAACTATCTCTCTTCGGGGCATAAATACTGGTTGTCAGTAAAAATCCTAGCTTTTGTTACTCCACTGTTAGAAACAATGACAACTGACCTTTAGTGGTATCAGACCTTAATTTTATGTGATGCGCTTGTAGCAAATGAAAATTTCCATTTATTTTCTCTATAATATTATTGATATCCATGCCACTACTTGTAGTATATGTACCATAGATAATAATAAACAAGCATCGATAAAAATAACAAGATACATAAAATAAAACGGAAATGGTAGACAAATTCTTGACACAGAATCGTTAAATATATATGGCAAAAGGTTATAAGCAAAGGAACTGCAGTTGTGTTGCTGTTCTTCATCTTACAGGTCATAAAGCGGAGAAAAATCTCGCATACACTCTTATGTATCATGTATCTAATTTTAATTATTCATTTAAATATAATTATTGTAATTTTAGTTCTTATTTTATTTGTTAAGTATTCTTTTGGAAATAATTTGCTGGGTCAGGTACTAATATCAAAATAGACAGCAAGTATGTCATAATTTTCATGTACAATTGCAATTTGCTTCTTGGGGTTTAACGCCGTTTTAAAATAAGCACATTTGGCTATTTCGCGGCGTCCAGTTTTTATTGGTGGAGGAAACCGTAGTACCCGGAGAGAACCACCGACCTTCGGTAGGAAAATTGGCAATCCTTGTCAATTTAGGTGGGAGTCGAACATACAACCTCAGCGTTGACAGGCTAGTGATCATTAGTAGTCATGACGAACTACCTAGACCACTCGGCCACCGAGACCCCAATTGCAATTTGCAAGAAATATTTGAGTTTATTCAATAATATATATAATTCAATAGAAAAATTGCATAGACGAAAATTTGAATAAAAAAGGATATTCAATTATTATAACTTTAATGATATATTTTTCATGCCTTGAACTTTGCTATAATGATCGATTGTTTTGACCAGTGACAAAACAATATTTTTGCTGTAATGTGTTTAAGGGTATTAACCAGATACGCAATAATTACTTATGTATTGTAGAATACCATTTCCATGCTGTTAAATGTTGCTGGATATTTACAAAGCACGCAGACAGATCTTCTGTGACACGTGATATATTTCTTGATGTTTAAAGTTGTTTAAGTCCTTGGAGTTATTCAATAGCCATGCATGTGTTGGGTGATATTTTCTTCTTTAAAATTACTTTAAATTAAATTAATTCCCATTCTAGATTATTGAAAATCAGCAGAAAAGTTTTAGTGTCATTTCTGGATTAATCTTCATTAGATTCAATTTAGTATTTGAATTCAATTCACAATAAACAGAATAATTCTCTGCTTATCGATTTAAACTTATGGAAACAAGAAAACCTTCCTTTAAGGGAATAATCTCTTCAAACTATGAAAAGAACATAATATTTTATTTGATTTTTAGCTGATTAAGTCAATACATTTCAAATCATCAAATTAATCAATCTGATGTCAAACTACTTTAACAAAATACATATTCAAATGTTGACTATAACCTAATTTCGCTGTCATTTTACGCTCTCCTGTTGTTGGTCATATTGCCGTTTGAAACCTACGACATTTTAGATTTTTTGTTGTCGAAGATACGGAGCAGCAAAAATATAAATTTCATAAATAAAATTGTTCATATAAGTACTAGTCTTGGTAATCGCCGTGGTGTAGTGGTTAGGTTACATTCCACTAATTATCTTAGTTTCAGAGAAATGCACCCCTAGAATTTTATTAATTATTAGCGTTGGTAAAGTTTGACTACGTGATAGATAAATAATAAATGTCTTAACCTCAAAATTGTAATATTGACTGAAAAGTGTCTTGTATTGAAGCTGGATTTACTTAGATGTGATATGATCAGAATTTAATAAAGCGCTCCGCTTATACCCTTGCTAGGGGCGATCTTGAACTTGTAGTTGGTTGCTGATTCCCCCTCCCCCCTGAAAGCTTCATTTTAACTTTAAATGAATAACAGCAAACTTGGGTTGAAATTTTGAATATATATATTTGAATCATTCATTTAAATTTAATTAGTGTAATCTTAAGGTCAAGGCGAAGTAATTGAACGCCATCTAGTGTTCATTTGTTTACTGTTTCAAGGGTAACAGCCCCTTGTCATTGTATTACGTCCCCGACTGATTGTCTGACGTCGTAGCCATTATGACGTTCACTCCGGAGGAGCAGTGGAGTCGCTCTAAGGTAGAAATAATGGTGTGTTCAGACGTCCAGTTATTACGCAACACAAAACTTTTTCGAAACGTTTCAAAACGCCTAAAATCGGGCGAAGCCCATTCAATGTACGTAGCAATATTTTTTAGTCCGTCGTCATGTAAACACGGCCATATTGGAAGCCGTTGTTATGGTGTCATATTTGTAGGTCATTGAAGAAATTTTCGAATAAAGTTCCCAATGCGCACAAAACCTCGAAAAAAAGTCGGTGGAAAATTATATCGTATTCTCTTTAAGTTTGTGCAAGTGCGAAAATATTTCAACCGGAAGTCGCGCTGTATTTTTGAGGGTTTCTGGGATAGATTTACAATGCTACTTCCGGTTTGAAACTACAGTCTACTTGATATCTGGATTTGAGACCCATATTCTACACTTAGTCGGGCTTCGCCCAATATTATCAAAACGCATTCGAAAACATTATTTCGTCGTGTAAACGCATATTTAGACTAATTCGTTTCAGAATCATAGGTACATGTTGTTATTTTTAGAGTAAATATTATGCAAGTAATTTGCTTAGTTTAAATTTTAGGTATTTATGTACAGTGTGCTACCTCCATGGTATTACCACGCCGTAAGTCACCTTTTTGACACTTAGATGACGGGTACACTGTTATAAATTTACTAAACATCTCAATTTCCGTGAACTAAGTAAATAACGCGAATGTATATATGACGTCAAGTTGCCTATATAACATCATTTTCACTTTGATGGAGAAATACAAAATATCAAGCAAGTGAAGACGGTCCTCATTAATCATGTTAATATTGTTACTTATATTTTTGATGCAATTTCACCGTTCTCTAGAATTCGCCTGGTATTAGAATTAATTCGTACCGCTTCAGCATTTGAATACTGCGACTTAAACTGAATCGATTGATATTGTGACCGATATTAGCTTAATTTTATGATCTCATGACATGATGCATTCAGAATGTACATTAATAGTTTTTTACTTTGGTTACACAAAATTGAGTTCTTTGGTTCTTTGGATTTTTTTTAAGGTAAATATAGGTGCGAGCGAGCAATTTTTTTTTCTAACGGGATGGGTTATTTTTCATGCGAATATAAAACTTAAGTGTGACACAACTTTTTATTTTTAATTTGAATTAGGGGCGAATTTTGAGCTCTTATTTTTAAGTGAAGGGGCAAAAAAATTGAAGAGGCACAATCGAACGACCTAAAAATCAGTTTGGTTTGGCCTTATTTGTCAGGGATTTTACGGCGAATAGTTTGTCCAAAATAATTACGTGGAGTTACAATTGGTCCACTTGACGCACTGTGATTTATTTTAATATGTTACTGGACTATAAGGATACAGTTGCAATACAAATACAACATGAAAATCAAACATTGTCATTCAACAAATAATAAATAAAAGGAATAAGTAACGAATAAGGAATAAGTAACCAACTTGACGACCCTTAAAATCTGCAACTCCTTACAGAAAGAAAAAAATAAATAAATAAAATGACCAATGAATAAATAAATAAATAAAAATTAACAAAAACATTAAAAACATTAAAATTAAAAAAACAACATCAGATGAAAGTAAAAGGTTTGTTGTTTGTCCTATAATTATTATCTGCAATACATAAACGTTATCGAACGCTGGACGTCATGACGTTGCCTGAAAAAATCACCAAAATTAGTAGCTTGATATTATCCTCAACAGCAGATACAACGAAATCAAGCATGGGGACCCCCAAATATTTTTATATCATCAGAAAGCTGGTGGATGAGGCAATATAATATTAGTTTTTCAAGAAACTGTAGGATTAACATCAATGGTTTTTATAGACTTTTCGAGCAAAATTTTCGAAAAATTGACGTTTTCCCTATATATCCTATGTTAAAAGTTGATTTCAGAACGCATTTTCAAAGGGTTATAGCCCGCCTCCAGGTGCTGTATTTTCACGCTGCATTGACGACCCATTGATAGCCTTGAGCTGTTTTCTGCTCTTTGGTCGGGTTGTTGTCTTTTTGACACATTCCCAGTTTCCATTCTCTATTCTATTTTCATCCCACAGAAGCTATAAATGATCGATTGTTTTAACCAGTGACTTTTCTTCTTGCATGGTACTATTTAATGCTTTTACAGTTTGGTATAATCGTTGGGAATATTAACCAGCCATGCAGGAAGTACGTCTGTGTATAATATCATTTCCATGTTGTTAACAGTTGCTGTAAGTCCTTGTGGGAATTTACCAGCCACGCACAGTTCTTCGCTGCACGACATTTCTCATGCTATTTAATGGTTAATTTAAAACATATTCAACGGTCTTGCAGATGGTATTAAATAAAAAAGATTTTTTTTTTTCATTTCAATACTATATTACTGAAAATTATAAGGAAGGATGTAATGTAAAGAGGACAAATATACCTAAGGAGCAATCGAAAAAACGCAGTCCATTAGACAGACAAAACCCGGGAAGACAAATGAACAGCCACAAGCACAACATATAAACACTGGAAACTAAAAAACAATGAACAACACAAATTCCTATAAAAACTAGGAGTGAACTCAGGTGCTCCGCAAGGGCAAGCAGTTCCTGTTCTGTATACGGCACCCGTCGTGAAGTTCAACAAAGCTGGTATATTGCTACTCAAGAAGGGAAAATTAACAATAGGAAAGTAGAAGTTATCACGTTTTTCATAACAAATCCAAATATGAAGCGGACTTTGATGTATATATCTGTAGTACCCTTAATTTCAAGTTCACTGGGGTAGATGAGATGTAGAAAGTCTTGAAATTTATCGTTATTTTAACGACAACACTTCATCTATATAACGAAAAGTGGAATTAAAGGATTTGGCTAGTTTCTTTTTGTTTTCACGTAGAAGCCCTTGAATGAAGTACGCTTCATATGCCTACAGAAACAGATTGGCGAGGAGAGGAGCACAGTTGGTTTCCATTGGAATGCCGATTGTTTGTTGAAAAATTCGACTGCACAAATTCAACAAATAATGTTGTCTATGAGAAAATCTAACATGTTAGTAATTTCATCCTCAGAATACTTTTTGTCAGATTCAGACTGGTTCTTAAAGAAATAAGCCTTTTCTCTACCTAAAAATATAACTGCGTGTGCCATTTTTCATGAAAAACCATGAAAAACATTGATGAACTAGTTGTTTCAATCGATATTTTAATTGAGAATGTGGTAAGGTAGTATAGAGAAGTCGAATGTTTTATACTGTTGCATGTAACCAAAGATTTTGATTTTATATATTGTAGTAAATTTTTTGAGTTTTTAAGAATCCACATCTGATAGACGCCACTGGTGGAATATGATGTTTCACAGTACTTCTGAAGGCCCTCTTTAATACATGTCAATATGAGTGTTAAAATCTTTGAAAGAGGTTTCGTAGAGTAATCAGTTTAATTTACTTTTGCTTTGTACAGTATGCATTTCGGGACTAATCTTAATCGGGTTCAAGTATTTGAATTAATATAACAATAGACCGAATAATCCTCTGCTTATCGATTTAAACGTACCAAAAAAAATTCTTCTATTTTGAAAATTTGATTTGTAGCTGCATTAGTCAAGACAATTCAAAATTAATCAGTCAAACTAATCAAACTACTTTTAAGAGTATTTCGTTAACATAACTTCATTGTTACGTTATGTTACGTTTTCCTAAAGGTCTTGATCAGCTACAATTTCTTTATATGGTGAAGCTAACATTTATTTGATTGAAATATTTATAAGTATCAGTTTTGCATTTGGTTGATCTGTTTATGTTTATGCATTTCTATTATCTTAGTCAACGACAATAATACTTTCTCTGTCCAAAAACCACAAACCAAAGCTGTAATTGTATAAATGTGACCGCTTCTAGGGGACAAGAATTTATCTAAAACATTCTTTATTTTCCACGAATAAAACAAATTATTACATTGAGTGTGGTGGAATACCGGGATTTCCGAGTGAAATCAAATCCGACAATTCACCCAGTGAAATCGAAAGTCATATTTCACTCTAGGAAGTGATGTAACAATAGCCGCCGTCAACGACGTTGATATACAAAATTGACGCGTAGTCACATAAAAAAATAATTCCTTGCATTTTCTCGTTACATTTTCTGAATACCCGTACTAATCCCGAAATTCGAATACCAACAATCTACAAATCGTGTTCGAAAAACACTAATAATTCACTCATGCGCTACGCGCATTCCTAAATTAATGTTTTGTTCGGTAACTCGTTGTAGATTTTTAGGTATTCGAATTTCAAGATTAGTTATACTATAACTGTTAGAAATGTATAATACTGTGTTGGTTTTTATTGTGTGTTTTGTACACCAGAGTGTCAGGATACATAAGGGGGAGGTTCGGGTACCCATAAAACCGGTTAAACCCCACCACTGTTCAGTGTCTGTACCAAGTGAGACTATACTGACTCTCTGTTGTGTTCATGTTTATGTTTTGTACTCTTTTATATTATTTTTTGTTCGGCGTTCTGTCAGTTGGGTTGCTTTGATTGATTGATATGTCATTGTTGACCTTTCCTGTTATCCATTTTGTTGTTTCATAATAAACGAATCTGTTCTGTGATTTTATAATCTGTGGATTTACGCGTTTTCTTTCTGCATAAAATATATATATACACCATATTCAAACACTAGCTGTCATCTTCAAATCGCACTATCATTCAAAACAAAATCTGAGTCGGTCTCTAACGTCGGGATACCCAATTCGCCCAGTTCGGAAGGTGGTTTCCGACCATTGCGGAGAAACTGTTACAAAAACATTGTTTATTTTTATTTTTGGACAAGTAGACAACACAAGTGTTTTCAACACATACATTTGGCGTGTATACACTTATTAATTTTCTGCCAGCAGCGGCTCAAAGGTCGCGTGGTTTCGTAATTTTGGAAGGGAACCCAAATCGCCCATGTAGTAATAGATCCAACGAGACTTCAGTGCACAAAATTTGTTTCTGTCTGTTAAAGCTACAAAACTTTACTTTCATCCGCACAAGAAAATTTTCCATCAGTGTTTACAGTGACAAAATAAAAGAGGGGGGGGGGCGATCTAAGTACACTGGGCGATTTAGGTACCATTACGTTATGGAGGTATGCAGAAGCCCTTCAATGTTACGCTAAAAGCTATATACATTTATATTTCTTTCAAAATCCATGAAACCGATTACCAGGGTGGTTGACGACTTCAATAAAAGATAAGTTGTGTATACCAATATTTTTTCTGTTTTATTTCGTTTCTACTGAATACTACTGTCAAGAAATAATGTAATAGCCAGTCTTATCTTGTACTTGTGAATATTTTCTGTAATTATAGTCTCATGCGATTTCATTTTTAGCAGTAATCAGCTTTATTTCTAATGCATTTTTGATGAATTAATATGATAAATTCTAGGTTAATGCTTTAATTGATCAATTAGACAGTAGTTCGTCATATCATAAGTACCAATCTGATGCTGTTCGATCATTATAACGTAAATCTGACTTCTCCAAGGCTTTATTTTCTGGGCTATTGATGAGTATTCTTCTTCTGGTAATCGACAAAAAGAGAAAACAAGTTAATTGCTTTACATACCAGAATTTTACTATTTTTGACAATGTCTTACACCCCAAGTTTTGCTTAGGATATACAGCAGTTCATCAGGAAACCAGCCAGTCTGTGGTATAATCTAAGATTTTGGCGTTCTAGCATCCACTTAGTACAACTGTATATATTTCGCGCCAAACGGACATTACTTTTTATTCATGCCTTAAACTGTTTGACAATTATGATATCCCATGTACAACTGAAAGTTTATATGGAGTACATGTGTATAATCAAATATTACAACTTATTATTAGCCATATGCCAAATTTCTCCAGTAAGGATATAAAAATAAACTCTCTACTTTTCTAAGAAAATATGCCAGATTTCTCCAGTAAGAATATAAAAATAAACATTACACTTTGCCAAAGGCCAAAAATGTTGAAAACCGAAACAATAAGCAAACATGTTTAAGAGCACGACTGACCCAAAGGGTGAAGCAAAATCATATCCTAGGGCAGAACTATGCTTAAGGGAATGCTATTTTTATATTTTTTATTAAAGTAATTTTAAATATATCGTTTTCACGCTAATATCGATATACTGTCAACTGAGATGGCAATACCCTCGTGGAGTTGAAGTCCACTAACAGAAGCTTCAACTCGGTGGTAGTAATATGTATTATATTCATCGCCGCACTTCGAATGAAGTTCGTCGTAGATGCGCGATAAGATTTTTAAAAATTGGGGTCCACATGGGTCGAATTTCAAATATTGAGAGTTTAAGCTTGTGACCTAAACTCCTCATTCATTTTTCAAGCCATGCATTTAATTTCTATACCATATTGTCACATACTATATGTAAAGGCGCAATAAGGTTTTAGAATTTTGATTTTCAAAAATAGGGGCCCGCAGGGGTCGAATTCCGAAAACTGGAAATTTAAACTAAACTGCTTATTAATTTTTCATTTTATGCTTTTAATTTCTATACAATATTGTCACATACTGTATGTAGATGCGCAATAAGGTTTTAGAATTTTGATTTTGACAACCTGAGGCCCACAGGGGTTGTATTTCGGAAATAGTGAATTTAAGCCTTTAACTCCTCTTTCATTTTTTTTATATTTAACAAATTTATTTGTATATATATAATATTGTTCTTTATTTTCTGTAGATATGCGAAAAGGTTTTTAATTTTGAAAATCTATTAAGGGATCAAATTTTGGGACCGAAAAAGATGAAATTGCTAATTCTGCTTTGTCTCTGGAAATACTCATTTTTTGTTTCAGTGGTTTCATTTGTGTATAATACTGTTCTTCACTATGTGTAGATGTGCAATAAGGTTTTCAATTTTGAAATTTGATTCAGGGTTCCAATTTTCAGACTGAAATTTTTCATTGTTAATTGTTTTTTGACTTGTGTAGCGCGGGGATTGACATCGTTTCTGACGGCACCAATTTCTAGTTTGTTTTTGTTATTCGGTATTTTTGCCCACAGCCAATGAAGAATTTCATAACTTAAATAATTTAATCAATTTGAACTGGCCTGTCACTTGGTTACCAAAACCAATCTGGTCAGTCGTAAGTAAAATAATTAAACATACATGATTTGTTCAATCATGTCTTCAAGGAGAACATATGGAATATCCAATGTAAAGTGATGGTTTCTAAAATATTGTATTACTTACCTCGAATATTCCAATGATGACGTTATACGCGTATTGTTTGGCATGAAACTCGCATCTTGACTCTAAGGCGCAATCTTGTTATAAGTTTAAGCTTTTGGAAATATCTTTAGAAGGCCTTCAGCGACTTTCAAGATGGGGAACATAAGAAATATCTGATGAGTTTCTTGTGTTTCTTTCTTATAGTACATCTGTTATTATTTCGTTTATTCCCCTTCGTTGTTTTCTTATTCTCCATGTTTTTTTTTCGACAAAATGATGTCTTTTCAAAGATTCTTGAAGCTTATTTTTAGTAAAAGTAAAACAAAAAAAAATAAAGAGGAAAAAAATATGTATATATGAGAAAAATAAAAGTTTCTGTTTATTTAAGTGGCGACCTAGCAGGTAATCATAGGTCATCAAGGGTATATATTGTGATAACAGGTAAAGTATCTAAATAGGAACTGTATGGTATTGTAGTGTAATGCTCACTTCAATTGTGGTTAGATAAAAGGTATTATTGTGTAAAATGTTGCTTCTCTTTATTGTGATTGGATGATGGGCAGTATTTCCAAATATCCAATTCATATGCTATCTTGAATTTGAGAGCTAGACATTGTAAAATATCATCCTGTGGGTGGAATATAAGGTTGGGGAGAATTAGCTTAGCAAACGATTCAAACGGTATCATATTCTATAGAATAGGAGGATGTTGAAGAATACGATACGGTTGAAAACATCCCACCAAGAGTGGATTCGAACTCACAAATGACTTCAATGTAGTAATGACAAACAAGTTAGACCACTTGCCCAGTTATGAATTAAAATTTACAGTGTACAACAGTTTCATGTTAGTTGTTGGTTCAAATAAATATCTTTCAAACCAATTTTGATGCGCAAGATGTGCATATTTCGTCGATTATCGACTCATCAGTTGTGCCCAAGGCCAAAAATGTTGAAAACCAAAACAATAATCAGGCCATAATGTTGAAGAGCAAATTTGAAAATGACCAAAAGGGGGTAAAGCCAAAACCATCTATATACGAGTGAAATAAACCTTAATTTTTAAAATTTTTGGTCCAACTATGCTAAATTGTATTTAGTGGGCACTTTAGTATAAGTACGTATCAACTGGAATCCACTTTTTGCCATGTTTTACTTATCAAAAGTTAGCAAGACAACAATTCAAATTTTGTATTTATGTACGTGTTTATATCTTATAAAGTCAAACGCTATAAAAAATAATAAATGCTTGGTATTATCAAATAAACGATTCCGTTAATATCTAGTGTATTGTTTTTTGAAAACGACTATCGGGCTGGGTGAATATATTCGTGATAACAATTCAGTAATTACCTAATAAAACTGAGATAACAGCTGTAAATCTATGATGTTACCACCCCTGGGTTGTCAATACTTCTATTTTAACGTGATTTCAAGAAACGTATATTTGAAAATCAATAAATTTCATTATAATTAAAGTTTCAACTATCCAAGACATTCCTACGCACAAAATTAATAAACGAGTTTAACGTCCGATTTGAGTCACACAATTTATTATGATCAGTCCAAAATCAAATCTTATTGCGATTTTCATCATTGGCTGGTAAAACATCATAAAACGTCGATTCGTTGTATACATTATCAGATAGGAAGAAATGAACCATGTGTTTTATCGAAAACAATCAATACTAATTTGGTGACTTCTAATTGAAGCCATTTATATAATCTGGTGACATTTTATTATGATAGTTTATTGCACTGTCTCGTAAGAAATGAGTCTACAATGTATTTATTCAAGAATCACGAATGGCATTTAGGCAACCATTGTTTTAAATTCTGTTGTCCTGGCTTTGTTCTCCTGTCAGTTTTCTCCCAGATCTGATATTATTTTATTAAATGTCGATATAAACACAAACCTTGTTACCGTGAAAAGTTAATTGATTTGTATTACATTTCATTTTCTCTGCACATTTCTACAGCTCCGACATCCTTTTCACCCTTTTTTATTTGGAACCTTGTTATACAGGCTTTCTGGTACATTTCGGATACCTGCAAGGTCTTGCTTCGTCGATATTTATTATCCTATAGTACAACAGGGATTAGAGGTGAAAAGCCCATGAGAGATCACCAATTAAACCATTTTCAAAAAGCCGTGAACAACGTTAACGTAAGTATAAGAACAAATTACAAGTTTTACAAAACAAATGTGTTAGATTTATAAAAAAAACTATGGAAATAGATCGAGAATAGATGATAATGTACTGAAAAGTATTGGTTATGTTAATATTGAAAATCGTGTTAAGCAATTAAGACTTAATCATGTACATAACATTTTTTACCATAAATGTCCTAATTATATGTACCAACATTTTACAAAAGTAAGACATGTACATGATCATGTCACAAGAAATAGCCAGTATAACTTCCGGGTTCCACCAGTTAAGAGTCAGCAAGCTGACACTTTTTATTATAATGGTATACTTGGAATTCATTACCTAATAATATAAAAGGTATAAACAATATAAATAGTTTTAAAACCAGTGTTAAAGAACATCTAATGGAAAACTAGCTGTACTTCATCTCAGTCATATATATACTATTGATATACCATTTATCATTTTAAAGTTTCTATATATTTTATAGAGTGGTGATAGCAGGAAGTATATAATTATTGCATGTTTAACTTTAAGATGTTTACATTATGGGACCCCATTGGAAATAAGCTCTTTGAACTTTTATGGGTCATCCTAATAAGATGTCAACTTTTAATTGTTATACAGACGTATGCATATACATGTTCTATTACTGCATATTGTTTTATTGCCATATAACATGTTGATATTTTATTGAATAAATTATCTTATCTTATCGTAAACAGAACAATCTCACAAATAATATCTTTTTTATCTCAATAATATCTTTTTTGATTTCTGGGAGGTGAGGGGGTAAGAAAGAAAATCAAGGTAGAGTCATAGTATCCTTGATAATTTTTTTAAAACATAAATTCTATTTCGCAACCTTTTGGTGCCATTTATGAATATTTCTAATTTAATGTACTTTTCTCACCACGTGCCTGAGCTTGTTTCCTCTCCCAGTTTTTTACCCTATTCCTTCTTCCTTTAAAGCCAAAATTATCTTAATTGCATATTATTTTATAAGGCCAAGAATATAAATTTACATGAAAATTAAGTATTGTACACATAGGGGATATCTTTACGGATAAAAGCACACATTTTACCTCAGATATACATGACGTCAAATCGCTGCAAGTAAATATCTAAGAATCATTATTTTGATTTTTTTCTTTTGTATTTTTTAAAGCCACATCACATGTTTCCACCAAGAAGATTTGTAACATAAACTGAGACTATATGAACAACTTCACTTTAAATAAAATTCTTTGATATCAATTTTGATGCACAAGATGTGCACATTTCGTCGATTTACGACTCAGTTGTGCTCATGGCCTCAAATGTTAAAAACCAAAAGAATAATCCAAAAAGTTGAAGAGCAAATTAAAAAAAAACAAAATGACACAAAAGGGTAAAGCCAACACCATCTAAGGACAGAGCTATGCATGAGAGAGATGCTCCTTCGTTTCACAGTTTTTTTTAAAAGCTGTTGAATATGTTACGTTCATTCAATTACAATGCTTTATTTTTGCTCGGAAAGTAATAAATACGCGTATCACATTCTATTTGTTATATTCCTGCTGTTTTGTCATTTCATTGTAAGAGAATTATCTACACGATATCGTTGGTTATGTTCAAATAATCCTGTTTGTCCAGCCAGTCAATAACTTTTGTTATAAGCTCTAGAGACTGTAAAAGCTTGTAATGGATAATTTTGCATTTTCATGTATCTAACACGTCATGCAGAGATCTTAATTAATTACAACGCGTACTGTGGCGTCTAGAAAACGCCAACGTACAAGAGACTTGACAAGCGGTTATTCGAACTTATCAAGCATTCACCTAACATCTGCAGGACAATGTACTTATCATGCAGAAACAAATGTTATGAAGATATTAAAAAACGAGCTAACTGAATACGTCATATATTAGAAATACTGGAACTGACAAAGAGGAAGGCAAAAAATTTAAATCTGCATATATACGTGTTTATTCAATTTTATCTGAAAAATTGAACTTTAATAAATTAATTGTTGGTATTGAAATAAAAACTTATTAATTTGTGTAGCATTATAAAATGACTATAAATTATCTGGTTAAAACTGTCTAATGGGTTATGAGTATCCGTTTTATCTTAACACAGCACACAGATTTATGACCCAACTAGGGAAACCGGAATTAATTTGATATTAACCAGTCATTGGTTAAAAATTTAGAAAATCGTACGGGTTCCAAGGAACCCAGTGTATCGTCTGTTTTCGCTGTTGTTGTGTATGTTTTCAGTGTAATAGTTGAATGTACGTAACTTTTCTACATATGTTATTTGTTGAAGAAGCTTCTGTCCAAGTTTGGTAAAAATCCAGGATGGTTTAACAAAGTAATTAATTTGTTAAAAACTTTACATGCAAACTGTAGTATGTAAATGTTGAAGCCGCCGACGACGACGGAATGTAGGATCGGTATTTCGCACATTTCTACGTGTTTGGGACAGTTATATTTGAGAAAAAATTCACAGTGGCTTCAAAATATCCTGATTTTACCACCGTAGGCCATTTATACCAGATATTTTGCCGCGAGCGAAAGCGAGTGGTAAAATATCGGCATAAATGGCCTACCCGTGGTAAAATCAGGATATTTTCAAGCCAACATAATTATTTCCATTCTAACAGGACAGGTTCTACGACATTTTGAAACGCCGCAACATAGGTATTCAGACATCAAGTCGCCATTACACAACGCAAGTTATACTATGACGTCGTTAAAGCTTGTGGGAGAATTTACTATGACGTTCCCATACAAGCGCCTGGCGTCTGTGATGTTGGAACCAATATATCCATGCTTTTCCACGGATGTAGACCGAAGGCGTTTGAAACAAGTCATATTAGAATCCGTGTGAGACAACAGTGTGAGCTTCATGCATCTCACATCACATGACCTACCTTGACGTAACAATGCAAATACGTCACGTCACAATGCTAGAACGTCAGAAAACACACAACTTCGCACAAATGATATGTACAACGCTCGACAAGCCTCGTTTCTGACTTGAAAATGTGGAATTGTCCAATCATGAAGAAATAATTCATTGGTGCCATGCTCTTTGGTTATTTTAACATGAGTAGACATTATATTTGTTTATATGTTACACCGAGCCTTAGTGTTCCAAATCCTGTAAAACGTATGATTTTCCGTTTTTGACCGTCGATCTGGCGTCGTTTGAATGTATCACGTTATACCTTGGATTGTGACGTCGCATTTTCAACTGTCGCACAATTTCGGGTGCCATTTATCGTTGTTGTATTTCGAGATTTGCTAAATGTTTGCAAAGCCTCTGAAAAAGAGTGGATTGATGGGTAGGGCCGAATAATGTAGCCTTCTGTTGCGCCATTAGCCTACTCTTTTTCGAAAACTACAGAAGGGATCTTTAGCTTGCAGGGAGCGTGGCATTCTCCAGACACGTTATCCACTATGGTCTGCGGTCATGCATTCTATATTATGACCTGAAAACCCCCAACGAGACGGTCTCCTCTATCCGCCGTCTGGAGACGCGGTCGTAATCCGTTACAGGTGCCTAGCAGATTATTTAATTGAACGAAAATAATTGTCAAAAATTCAAAATAAACGTAACGTATGGCATTATTATAACTTCAAGGTATCTAATAAACTTTATAAGATATCTTATATAGTTTATAAAATATCGTATATAGTTTATAAGATATCTTATATAGTTTATAATATATCCTATATAGTCTATAAGATATCTCATATAATTTACAAGATATCTCATATATTTTTCTTTATAAGATAAAGCCTAGCAGATTATTTGATTGAATGAAAATAAGAGTTAAAAAGCCAAAACAACCGTAGCGTATGGCATTAGTCTAACTTCAAGATATCTTATACATTTAAGATTATAAGATATCTTATAAAAACTAGATTATATAAGATATTTTATATATTATATCAGATATCTTGAAGTTAGAATAAATAGTAAAACGGCTTGCCATAGTAACGTCCTAACAACGTGGCGCTGCAAAATATATTTAGTGTTTTTACATATTAGACATGAAGTTGAATGATTTACACGGCGAAAACGAAGCTGGTGACACTATATTTATTTAATATCGACATATTATTTTTATCTAAATTTAGATTTTTGAGAACTGAATTACGATTTATAGTGATTTTATGTATATATTTTTGGGCTGTTTTACATGAAATTCACAGTAAATGACCTCTATTTAAAAATTTTAAATCAACCTTTTTGAAGAAATTTAAAATATATAAAATGTTCGATATTTAGATGTAGTCTCGAATATTCTAGCTGAAAATTTCATACAAATGCGTAATTAAGGATTTATTGTCATATTTTTTTTATCCCAATCAATGAATACTAATTTGAAGACTCCTATTGAGGCCATTTATGTAATCTAGTGACATTTTATTATGCTAGTTTACCGGCAGTAAAACCTCGATAAATAGCCACCATTTTGCTAGCAAACTTTTGGCGTTAAAACGAATTTGGCCGCTAGATTGAAGGAAAGCATGGAATCTTGAAGTTGATGCATTAATATTCATTTCATAACCATCCTCAAGGATAATTTGAGCTGACAATTTGTGAGAGTGAAATGTCACGAGTATGCATCTACAATTATTGATTTTAATTTCTTTTATTTTTCGACAAATATATACCATTTACCATTGAGAACAACCTAATGACACAAAAAGAAACTCACACGAAAACATACGAACAAATTAATTTAAAAAAATGTTAGTTTGCATATACGAAACTAAAGAAGACTTAGAACTATTGAATATATTTTATGGCAATGAAGGTAAGCTTACATTGTTATATTCATGTTCTTTTGACATTTTGTTGTAAGAAAATTATCCACACAATATATTCAGCTAATCCTACACATTCAATAAGTTCTCTTTGCCTAAGCTTTATAGTCTGTAAAGCTTTAATAGATAATTCCTTTTTTCCCGGTGTATATAACATCACCCGCCGTTCTTCATTAGTTGTATTGAACACTATGTTATCTGGAAAATTCCAACGAACCACAGACGTGACAAACGGTTATCCGAACTTACCAAATGACACTGTTAAATCTATAATATCAATTTTTATGCACTGAATGGGCACATTCCAAGAAATTATTTCTCACCAGCATTACCTGTATCTTCAACCATTTTTGCGCCTCATCTATCGAAAGTATATGAAATGTATCCACGTTTCAGATTAATCAAATATTCGTTAACCATTTTCAATAGTAAACTTGGGATTCAAAACATCTAAACCAACAGTGGAATAATATAATATGTGAAACAGTGAAGGTGATTCTTACCTTTTTTTAAACACAAACTTTTAAGCAAATTCACTGTAACTCAAAAACGTCTTACAGATGTTCCAACAGACTCGCAGTTTGACTGTGATAGCCGTCTTGGTGGGTGAACGGTGTTTACTAATACGAACCAGAAAGTGGACAGCCTTAGAACATTTGCTGGTAACTTTAGTCCCAATTCATGATTGGTTTTATACGTCCGAGAGTATCACATTATTAATATATTTTGGAACAAAAAACTCTTTTGGGCATCATTAATTTTATATTAAAGGATTCGAGGTGAGATTCAGCTGTGTTTGACTGGATGGTTATTTTCCAGTCAAACGAATTAATCTTTTAACGGTCTTTTAAGACAATTTGTTTCCATATTACTATATAGGAAACATGTTTAATGGTGTTATGTTTTCGTTAAGGTGTTGGCAAATTTTGAAGGATTCTATTGGAACAGATTTTAGTTTTGTTAAAAAAAAATAAGAGACTTTGAAAAAAAGCAATCACCATCCATTATGTTAAGATGTAAATGAGGTATTTTAAATCAAATTTTGAAAGCTTTCTTTTCGCCTTTTTTGATAGACATTTTAATGTACAAGGAAAGCTATGCGTAACGTCTAATTTTAAATCTTCATTGATTTTCCCACTCAATAAATCAACACAATGTTTTCCTGATATGAAATAAACGGAAGACTAACTAATAATGTTGGAAGCAGTTTTTACTACCGTTTTGTGGCAATTAGTATGATGAGGAATAACTTTTGTGAACAAGGAATATGATCTGTTGTAGTATAAAATTACAATTTTCCAATAATAAAGGAAATAAATACGTGGAATTGTTATTTATGTTTTCAATTTTTAACATTATTTGATTTTTTTTTTTTGCTGACGAAATAATCAGTAATGGGTAATAAACTTTTGACCTTATATTAATCTGGATTTACAAAATAAAATATTGATTTTTAAGTGAGAAAGTCTTTATAACTTCTAACATAGCAATAATTGAAACCAATGAGAATCGTTTATTTTTGACAAATGAGATCACCTTTCCATATACGTAGAACCTGACGTCACTTCCGGTTCTGATGGATTTGTGAACTTTTCCAAACTTTTATTCATAATGTTTCATCATTATACATAATTTTTTGCATGGTTCTTTGTTTTCTAATGTTTTTTTAAGTTGTGTGATGATTTTTGGACAACAAGCATATCGTGTCTGTCATTTTTATTGCTGGAAGAAGAAGCAGAAGAAGCTGAACAAAACCTTAGTGTTGACAGGGTAGTGATTATTAGAACTATGACGAACTTCCTAGATCACTCGGCCACCGGTGCCTTGGTGATATTTTAATTCGAGGATGCCTGGCTCTCGACAAGATCGAAACTTTAACCCTTTAAGGCTTCAATAGTCCATTGAAATATTGGTTTATTGTTGAGATAAAAACGTGTTAATTATTCCGGCTGCAAAATAAATTGAAATGACTAATTTTTTCTGGTATTTTTTGCATGTTCAGTATTAAACTCCATTAATGATTATAATGCAATATCTAGGTGAGTTTTAAATGCATTATTCAAAAAGAGACCGAAGGAAATATCAATTATGACACTCAAATGATCGCAAAAACAAAAACAACAAGGTTAAGGATAGTAGTCTGGCTTGGTACAAACACTGAAATATAGTCGGAATAAACCAGTCAGTGCGCCGTGGTGTAGTTGTTCTACATTTGCGCACGGGTATACCTCCTCCGTTAGTCTATTTCCTATTTGTTAAAGAAAGCAGATTGTCTCATTTTTCACTTTATTACTCATAACCACTAAGTTCAAGAACTATTGGTTAGTAACATTTGCAAGTTCTTTCGAACTAGTCATTAGTTAAAATTGGACGAGGAGGCAGTCTCTGAAAAAAAAATCTGTCGACAATTAGTGTCTGTGTGCTAAGCTAAAAGGAAGACGTACGTGTTAGTGGTTATTTATTATTTTCACAAAAGTGTACTATAGTTTTTATTCATTATTGTCCTCAAATTATATTATATACACAAAATGTGTGGCTGAAATAATGAAAACATTAAATTCTAGATCCAGAAGACAAAGGGTAATTTCAATATATATATACAATGCAGTAAATAACAAAACAGAGGGGGGATATAACCTAATCATCATAATCGGTTGTAGAAATTTAAGACAAAATTTATGACAGCTAGACGTTTGTTTGAGATTTTACTATGAGTAACATTATGTTTGAACAAATGTTTATAAAAAAAAATTCAAGAAAATAATGGTATGACTTTAAGACCATTTGGTTTTGGTAGTGCTAAAAAATTAAAACATTAAAAAGTATATATAGATTTTTAAACCAATAAAAGTATTTTTCATTAGATTTAATTGCAAAACTGTGCTGTAAAACAGCTTCCTTGTATCGAATTGAAAATAAAATCACTGATATTTAATTTTCATTTTATTAGCCGTTTAACTACAAAAAAATTGATTTCCTTTTATTTTAGGCTGGGACTATTATAACTAACTTTTTATAATAGTCCCAATTTTAGGCGACACCAGTCTTATTTTATTCGTGTAAAGCTTCATAGATTTTACAAATCATATTAATTCCCGTTAAATGATTCCTGATCAACACTTTGTATGGATGCATGTTTCTTCCGTAAATGGCCATTTTCAGCGTCAGATGACCAGTTGAAGATTCATATCTCCCACTGCACGAGGCCTCATCTTCCTGCTTTAAGGACCAATCAAAGCGCTGTTCACAAATACACATACCTCTTGACCAATCAGGAGTAACTTTTTATAACTTCGTCGACTGTGCTAATTGAATTTAAAAAAAAACTAAGTATGTTGCGAAACAGCTCATACACCAATAGAAAACAAGGAAAATACAGTCGGGTAACCGGAAGTCCCTTTTTGGCCAAAATGTGATCATTCTCTGATCAGTGACCTTGCGCGTCGAACGGACTATTTCGTGCACTTGCGACGTCGAAGCAGTGGCATACGGAAGTCGACACGTCATGTTCAGTGAGCTATATCATCGGTTCTATCCATCGGATTTTTCCTAAATTTTGACAACCCGTTCCAAGCATTAAATTTGACCATTCTCTGAAAATTTTGTACGATTTAGATATTTAATTTCTTTTCAGAAACCATTTCTTGACCAATTTTCGAGTGCAAAAAAATGACTGGAGCGGGTCGAATGGCGTGTAAATAAATTTGGTACAAAAAAATGTTTTCTCACGAATCAATATGATTTTTTGCACATCAAATCTGGGGAATATTTTCAACATTTTCTGATATATTTAGATGAGATTCTCGAAAAAACAAAAAAGTGTACCAAATTTAAAATTAGGTCCCCCCAAAAAGCTTTTTTTATTTGCTTTCTATCCATTCGTTCATTTTATTATTATTATTACTATTTTGCGATATACCAAAACAAACACGAATGAAAATTCATTGTATAAAGAAACAAAATAACACTTTTATATTGCATCTTTAACAGGTTTTTTTCTGTCTAAGTAATAGGTTAGTCCAGGGTATGATCTTAACAGATGTTGACAGCTACGGCGCGTTCATATAACGTTGGGGTACACAAATCGCCCAGGCCGCACCTAAAATAATGCTGGAAAATTTGCTTCCGCGAGTAAGAAAATCAATTTGCCCTTTTCGTAATATTCGTAAACAGACGCAACTTTTGGGTATAAAATGGAAATGATAAATTAATCAGATGACTGCAAAATAAGGGTAAGAAGTTAGGATGAAACGGATCTGTCACTATCAAAGTTTGTGCGACGGACCGATTTCAACTCATTAAGGTGGTACCCAACACTTTCACTAAAATTAATTTGGCTCGTTTAATTTTCATAAAATTTTGACAAAGTATTTACTTTGACCCATTGACAAAAATTTTAAAATTTCAAAACATTTGAACCAATCAATTCATCAGAAAAATTAAACTGATTATATAGCAGTTTGACAAACACTAATATTGATCATTGAAAAGCTTAAGATTCCCTTAACAACACAACGTTATTAAAACGTTTAGCTGATTTTACAGAGTTATCTCCCTGTAGTGTTAGGTACCACCTTAAAATCCACTGTATTCTAACAAATGTGATGTCTTGGTGTGGAAACATTCATATATCTGTGTTCTCAAATTTATAACTTTACCTCTTCTCTAATAACAGAAATATTCAGAATTTTCATGTCTTGTTTGAATGTGCTTACTTCCGCGATTTTTGTTATGACAACATTTAAGTTCGATAACTTGCACATGCAGGTGCGATAAAATGTAACGTCTTACATTACGAGTAGTTCCCCTTACAACACAAAACATCGTTAGGGATATTTACTGTATTGCATGGTTTAATACAAACATGTACTTAAATAGTTCCAGATTTATTGTGTTAATAGTATGACAGACAACAAGGATTTCAATAGTAGATATAACGTTACGTCCTTGCAGACAAGTATAAAACTTTTTGCCATTAAAATGTTGATGCCCAAAAATAATAATTTTAATGATGCAAATTAACTCTCTCATTTCTTTGCAACTTCCTTTCTTCCAAATTACACTTCATAGGTTCTGTCAATCCAAGTTATATTACATTTTTATTAAGCATACTTCATCCACTGTGTATTTACTCCAACTAGACAATATCAGTTCTTCATACATTTATATGATTGTTTCAGTTGTTAATTCAAAGCCCAAAATAGTATCTGCACTGCAAACTAGATTGTTAAAATTCAAAAATAGTTTGTCAGATGCATAACTAGTACGGGAAAGACTTTACTGTACTGCAACTGGTCCCTGGAGCTGTATCCTAGCAGTTCTGCTCTCTTTGAAAGTCTGTCACTGGACATTGAAAGATTCCAGTTGATCTCCCCAGCTGAGGTAGGTGTTTTAATTTCAGAGATGTAATTGCATTTTTTTTTTTGGGGGGGGGGGGGGGTTGAGGGGATAGAAAGAACATTTTTACCCCATGTCAGGTTTGCTCTAAATGCCTTAGTTTTTGAAATTTAGACAAAAACTGAAGTTTTACCCCTATGTTCTATTTTAGCCAAGCCGGCCATGTTGGTCGGCAGGCGGGGTCATCGGGCACATTTTTTAAACTAGATATCCTGATGATGCTTGTGGCAAAGTTTGGTTCAGTTTGGCCCAGTAGTTTCGGAAGAGGAGATTTTTGTAAAAGTTAATGAACGACGAGGGATGCCAAGTGATGAGAAAAGCTCAAATGACCCTTTGGGTCAGGTGAGCTTAGTGACTTCAATCATACCTAGGGAAAAGTCACAGAGTGAAATCATGGATGAAAAATCAATTTCATAAAATCATACATTTATATGATATTTAGGATCACTATATTCATATAAAGATATTTAAATTAATTTTTTTTGTAAACAATAATTCAATGCCTTAATGTTAATTGTAATTAATGGAATTTCTGTTTTGGAGTTACATTGTATATCCTAAAACTTTATGCAAATAAACATATTTGAATTTTTAAATAATTTTATACATAATATTAAATAAACTATGACAATTACCTTTTTTAAATTATAAAAATAAATCATATATATTTTGAAAACTAAAAGAATTTCTGAATTTACTGCAGATGGCTGCAAAGTGTTAGATTACACTTCCAAGTATACATTATGTAAACGATAAATAAAATTTCCTTTGAAATATTATTAAGGGATATAATATTTATAGCAGAATAGTGTTATAATGCAGCTCCATTGAGTTATTTAACTAAGTTCTAGTTGCAAATGGGAAGAACCTAATTCCTATACAAATGTGAAACAATATTTTAATAATATATTTATTAACTCATTAACTATAATATTTAAAACTTCAAAGCTTTTGCTGTTCTATTAGAATTATTTTGGTTTTTTGCTCCAAGATATATATGTTTGACCTTCAAAACTTTTGCATCAGTATTCTATGAACATTTGTCTATATATAAAAATTTATGTAGTTTGGTACATGATTATGTCTGAATGGGATATATATAGATAGTAAACTACACCCATAAATTATAGAAAATAATAATGGAAAAAATAATCCCAAAATATTTTGAATAGAAGGAAATGGAACTATTTTTTAAGAATTGAGAATGATTGTGTAATACTAAATAATGGATTGATATTTGTTTAATGCCGTGTGGGCAAAATTTAAGCCATATCACGACATTAGAGAAGAGGTTAGTAATATTAAATAAATATGGGCCAGCATGTTTAATGAATACAGAAAAAGTATACCCAATCCACTCTCATTTACTATGCAGTATCTGTAAAGTTCTGTATTAATGGTACATATATATTACATAACCATATCAGAGCTTATCGCACAATTCTATACTAAAACTACTGGTTTTTTTAAATCTCTTCTGATGGGACATTATCTTTATAAGACAAATACAGGCAAGGGATGAATATTTTTTTCTTAGACCATGGTCATGGGACATGTATTTTATTTTTCTTGGTAAATGAGGTTGTACCGGTTCCATGCCAGTAATAAATATTGCCTAGTCCCTTAGTTAGCTCACTGGTTGCAACGCTGGCTTGTCATTGAGAGGTTCCTGGTTCGATCCCTGGGAGTGAAACTGGAATTTTGTAGTCCCAGGCTCTATCTCCCGTTACATTTGTCCCTATTAGTTATATCTAAGAAAATTTGCTGAGCTTTAAAATTAACAAGCATGTGTTCCATGCGAGTATTTGAGAAACAAAAGTTTGGGGAATAACAACACACTGAGGTATCATGATATTTTAAATATTCAACTGTTCAAATATACAATACACAAAATGAGACGAAATATTGCAAAAAACCCGTCCTCCTAAAAAAATGAAAAATGGCCGACATTTTTACTTCGTCGACAAATTCTATGATTAGATATTTTCCTACGCTGGGACTTCCGGTTACCCAACTGATAAATGGAAATGGTGAGCTGTCAAAAGGGGCATAAAATGACTTAAGTGTATAAAATACACAAGATGAACAAAACCAAATATAAAATCTGCGCTACACTCGGGAAAGATTCCCAGTCTTCATTTTAATTGAAATCGTGTAAGAACTTGTTATTCTTTAATTGGAAATGTATATCTGAAAAATATTGAAAGTGGAAATTAAAAAAAAAATAAATATTACAATAAGAAATTCATACTAAATTCGACTAAAATTACAAGAATTAGAGATGAATTCATTGATGCCGTTCTGAAGATAGATAAAAATGACCTCAATGATGTAAATCGGGGAAATTTTTATCAATTTTGACAACTTATGTCTTGCGTAAATATTTCTGAAAATTGCAAATCAGGACAGAAAAAAAATACTGGAATTATAACAGAAAAAAAATTATATAAGTGCTATATGTAAAGATATGACTGCTCCTGTAAATTACAACGCAAATACAAAAAGGGTGTTTGTGCATAATCCTTTTGCTGTTTTTTCGACTATACGTTAAGCTTGAGAACGGGTTGTCAGTAATATTTTGTTCATTATCTTTAAATTGCCATAAAACATCATCACATGAGTTTCCCAATCGTCCCAAAATTACGTTATGCAAGTAAAATGTGTGGCTGAAACAATGAAAAGAGTAAAATTAAGACCCAGGAGAAAAAAGTAATTCCAGTAGCAACAAATAATAAAAAAGACTCGAGACAAAACAAATGATTATTGACAGTGTTTGTTTTCAGAATACAGCTGGTCATTACCCCCCGGTCATTACAATCTTAGATCAACTGAAAGTACAAAACGCTTCCTTAATAATAAAATCTTAAGCAGCATTTTTATATACTAAATTATATGATATTAGAAAGACCGTAAGAGAGTATTTTTCAAGTTTTATGATGAAAAATATTGTTTTCTTTGTTATTGGATCTCAACATTATACAAAGAATTGATGAATGACTTTAGTTGTTGTTTTGGTTCTGGTTTCCTCAATTTAATTGTCTTATTCCCAGCAAATTAATGTAATTTGAATAGCTAACGATAGGTTTAAAAAGAAAATCAATCGAAGTGATGCGGCATGAAAAAAAAATATAGTATTTTACAGCTGTGTTTATGTGATGTTCGATTGTTCCGAGCAAAACTCATGACAAATAAACACCAGACAAGATCAAATAAATCTATACGTGTTTTTTCCGCACTTCGCTTTTTTTTTATTAGTAAAGACGACGCTAGAATAGGCTTCGAATATATTGATATCGGGGTGACTTCTCGGTCATGGCTAAATAATACTTCCCATAGCCACTGTTTAATGGTAGCAGAGAGACTTGTTTTCTCTCACGGTATTAGATTGACAGCCTCTCAAAACAAATTTATATATTTATTAGAAGTGATGGATTTCATTAAGAAATATTTAAATACGATACATAATTGTAAAAACAAACAATGAATATTGGGAAATTGTAAAATAAGGATAGATCTAAACAAGTGTTTATTCATAAAGGAAATTATTATATCAAAAATTGGTGAGTATTTTTTTGATGATAAATCTATTACAGATGTTTAATTTTTTAATTTAATCTTGAATAAATTGTTAGGATGGTATTTTTTCATAGATCAGTTAAAATTATCCGGTGTTTGAGCTTTGACTTATCGCTTAAGAACACTGTATATTTATTTAATCATTTTTTTTCAATTCAACAAACTACTTTGTAGATGAAGAACTGTATTACATAAACGCCCAGTGCATTGGAGACAAACAAAGAATTCCAAATACATAAATTTTTCAATAAAATTCAATAATAATATTTTTAAAACAGTAGTATCCAGGGGTTATGTTTTCGAAACTATCCAAATATATGCCCTAAGATATCTCATTTTAGGACCATGTCAGGATAGTTCGGATGTCTTAGAATGTAAATCAAAGCTATTAGGATTATACTATCTGTTATACATGTATAACAATGAATATGTTATAATTTATTGTAACATTTTATATCGAAAAATTGAATGAAAATATAATAAGTAAAATAAGAATGAAAAAAAAATCATGACTTGAAAAAAAATCCATTGCAAGTACATATGTTAATTATCAATTCTAACATTGACACAATCAAAACACGAATATAAATTAGGAAGACATATGTTTTAGTGTCAATTTTAAATAAATAGAAAACATTACTGGGTAAAATATTACTTGGAACTAAAGTATTCTCTGAGCAATTTATCACATTCCTTAAAAATTGAAAGAACAACCACATAATTCTTATGGGATGGGGGTGAGGGCTGGGGATACAACGACGGAATTTGAAAAAGATAGGTCACAAAAATTTGGCAAAAAGTATGCAAGCATTAAAATATGTTTAGAAAGACAAAATTTAATATTTAATTGATTCAAATAATGTTCTATTATGAAAGAAAGTTTGGTTCAAGTATGCCGTGAAGAATTAATTCTTTAGAGAAAGCATATCATTTACTTCTTCCACCCAGATTATGTAAACAGTGAAATTATTTACCGTGGCCTACTAATTATATTTTAACTATTGTCCTAAGACGTGGTTTTGTGTGTCCTAACTTTACGATAAATTTTAGGACATATGCTTAGGATTAAGATATATCTTAAGACCATCTTAGAACATATTTTAGTTCTAAGATACCTATGAAAACCCAAATCCAGGAGTGTCCATAGAAATATTTAATGATGAAGTCGTGTACATTTGAGCAACTAAAGAGGTACTTGATAGAAATATAAAATATGATAAAGTCCTAAGAAAGTAAAGAGTGCACATTTTAATTGAAGAAGTTGCGGAGTTTTAATGAAAAAAAGGTGCGCAAATGTTATGAAAAAAGTGCGCAGATGTAATACAAAAAGTGCGCAGATGTAAAGCAAAAGTGAGCAGATGTAATGCACGGGTGTGAATGGGTCTTATTTAAGAAGTTTGAGCAATTTCAATATATAAAATTAAAGAGCCGCGGGTATCATTATAGTATTAATGAATTGGTGTTTTTATAATGGCCCTGTCTGTGATAATGGCCATAGGAGGTTGTAAAGTCCTGAGGCAACGAACTCAGCCCTAATATTGTAAAACGGTATGTTTCTTACTGATGATGCAGCCCCGCTGATATTAATACAGCTTTTCGGCCCCGGGCCAATACATAAAAAAGCTGTATTGGACGGGTCCGATACAGGATTTTTCACTTCCGCTTTCAGTTTATAACGTCAAAGTAAACACAACATGTCGTCTGCGGATGTATAGTTTCTTTGATTTTGTAACGGTAGGTTATAATTTTGTTGAGCGGTAATAAATAAATCGTTATGCTTAATGGTTTTGAATGCAATAGAAATTGGTCAACTTGTAGTTCAGCATGCTAGAACTGCATATTATATACAAGAAGAGTTTCAAGACTATACTTGAATTTTCCATATTTGATTTTGGCCCTGTTTCTCTGTAATGACCCGGTATTAATTCCCGGTTTTTCTATATTAAGCCCGGTCGGGGTTTTTAATAAACAGTATTTTTTGGCAATAATGTACTTAGTTGGTTAATAAAGAAAAGTAAAGATTCGATTTTAGTCCTGATAATATTCATCAAATAAAAGTGAGGAATGAATTCCTTTTGAAACACCCCTGAATGATGGACCAATTAAAGATAATGGGCTCAGATGGAAGTTTTACCAAAATTAAAATCATGAAATCCGCAGAAATGGACAGAAATCGGCGGAAGGGACCAAATAAACACAGAATCGTGTTGAAACCAATCAAAATGGTTCATAAATTATTCATGGGAACGAGACGGTAAGTGTAGCATAGGCGTAAGCGCGACCCGCCGTGTGTTTCACGGACGATGTATATTTATATAAGGATTTATCAATCCAAATAAATATTTACCCAGGCCGAAATCCAAGGTAAATATGATTTATCTTGGATTTGAATTAATTATAGTAGTCGAAACAAAGTCATTAACGGATTTTTGCCAGTATTTGAGATTCAAGGCACTATAAACCTTGCTGCACATAACAATATAGTGCACTGGATGTTCGCATTTCGACAAAGCGTGTCTCCTCACTAGTGCTTAAAAACTGTCGAATAATGAAAATATAACGTCGAGAAACCCCAAATCACCCATACGTCCTAATTTTTCAACGTCACAAGAAACATTTGAAAAATTTTGCTGGAAAGCACTAAAAAATCGTCGTTACCGTTTTTCTCCTGTACTCGAAAAACACCCTTCCAACTGGACGATTTGGGTACCTCGACGCTTATCCAAAATGTATGTATAACCGTTAGTAACCCACAGAAAGCGAAACAAACATATTTGAGATGATTCTTGTTAATTCTTTGGCTTTGTTTAGCCACTGACCTAGGATTTAGGGAAGGATTTAGTACCAAATTAACCCATCACATTCTATACTGACATGTCCCAAGCCAGGACATTGTATTTTCAGTGTTTTTATTCTTGTCGACTCATTGTTACATTTATTACCATTTTTTCCAGGGCCATTCAATACTTGTCCGTTTGGTGACATTCAGAACTTGTCTTTTGATGGCATTCAGGACTTCTCTTTTGGTGGCATTCAGTACCTGTAGTTTTTTAAGTACATGTATCTGCATCTGTCCTTAACTTTAATATGAAAAAGACATTTAGATCTGAACAAAGTTTATTTCAAACGACTCCAAATACTTTTAAAATATCTATAATAAATTGACTTACCTTGGAAATGACATGGGTATATATTAAACTAGTCGAAGCAGACCTGTTGCATATCCCCGCGCTACTCATAGTGCTGCTGCTATAGTGATTCCAAATATATATGGTTGCTAAGTAGACATCCCAAATAAAGCAGTCTTTCAGGAAATTTACTAAAATTGCAATCACATATTTTTGAAATTCAAATGATCCTTATAAGTCTTAAAGCTAATATGATCCAAAAATATCTATATTTGCTAATTGAAATTCCAAAAAAGTAGTCTTAGACAATTTCAGGAAATTTATCGAAATTGGAATCTCATATTTTTTAAATCCATACAATCCAAACTAATATACTAATGTTACTATAGTGATTCCAAATATATATGGTTTGCTAAGTAAAAATCACAAATAAAGTAGTCTTTGGGTCTTTCAGGGAATTTACGAAAATTAGTACCACATATTTTTGAAATCCTTAAGATCCTGATAAGTCTTACACCTAATTTGATAAAAAAAATCTACAACTGCTAAGTAAAATTCCAAAAATAATAGTCTTAGACACTTTCAGGAAATTTACCAAAGTTGGAATCACATATTTTTTACTTCTAGATGATCCAAATATGTGTTACTGCTGATTTGATCCAGAAAATACATGGTTTCTTGTCAAAAATCAAAAAAAATAATGGTCTTTGAGACTTCCAGGAAATTTACCAAAGTTGGAACCGCATCTTAAACAAATTTCAAAACCTTTAGCAAAATTTTCATTAGTGATACAATTACTAAGCCAAATTTAAGTTCTTTATTCCAAATAACATGAGAAGAGTTGCGTGACAAAGGAATAGTGTATCCTAAGACAATCTGTTTAGCCAGGCCTCATGGGCGCTATTCAAATTCCGAAACATTTGGCACAATCTACATTGGCAGGGAATAACTGAGCCAACTTTCAGCTCCATATTCAAAATAACGTGAAAGGAGTTGCGCGACAAAGGAATAATGTACCCTTAGGCCACTCTTGTAGCTCGGCACGAAGGGGCGCTATTCCAGTTTCGAAATCTTTGCCACAATCTACATTGGCAGGGCAATTACTAATAATCTGAGAGGAGTTGCGTGACAAAGGAATAATGTACCCTCAGGCTGCCTGTCTAGACCGTCCCTCAGGGGGCTATTCAAATTCCGAAACCTTTGGCACAATCTACATTGACAGGACAATTACTGAGCCAACTTTCAGTTTCGTATTCCAAATAACCTGAGAGGAATTGCCTGACAAAGGAATAATGAACCCTTAGGCTCCCTTTGTTGCCCGGTCTCCAGGGGCGCTATTCAAATTCCGAAACCATTGGCACAGTCCCCACACACAGTGCAATAAATGACCCAAGTTTCATCTTTCTACATCAAGTGTTTCACTGAGATTATCCTGGACATTACTAACATACGTACTTACGTACGCCGAACAGCAAAACAATATCCTCGCGCGTCGGGTATAAAGATATGTCTCGTATAGCAATGAAGTGTAAACAAATTGTTTATCTAAAAAAAAACTTTACGCACATTTAGGGAAAATACCTACAGAACAACTATGATATGTTATAGAGAAATGAGTCAAGTTTGTTGTATACCGTTTACAAACAACAAAACATTCCAATGCACTTTTGTTCATGAGTTGCACATTTCATCCACTTATGCAAGTTTATTAGTACTCAGTGCCCAAAGTATAAAAAAAAATAGAAACAACAAACCAAAATGTTTATTAGAGAAGATACAAATTCTCCATAGTTTCCAATTACTTTGACTAATTTTTAGTAGCAAATGGGACAAAATTGTACACTTGTCATGCGAGTTACCAGTGCTATAATCAAAGATATATATCCCCCGTAACAAGGTCTTTGAATGTTCCAAGTATTGAGCATTGTCAATAATTGCTAGATAACTCATTTTATCTTCAAGTTTACGTGACACAAGAGAAACTGTACAATTTCTCTCGAACGTGCTTTGGAAAGCTGTTATTCATATGGAAGTAATACTATCCTCTGCCAATACAATAATAATTAAAGCTCCGTTATGGGCTATGGAAATGTAATACCGAGCTATGCGAACATCTGATACCTTGTTGTCGACGCTAAGAGGCAATTTTGATTCCTAATAAATGGTAATGGTTGCAATTTTTTCAAGAAGAATTGAGGTAATTAAGGATAGGATCTTTCCCGTTGCTGTCATGAAAGTGACAAGTTTAACATGAAGTGTCTCTTAATTGATGTTGGGTTATCTCTTTCTCATTTTCAGATAATCTTACAGAGAAACTGTTGCCCCCTGGGAAATCTATCACATTCTTAGATTTGAACAACAGACATCCGCTTCGAGCAGGATTAAAGATGACAGAAAATACGACTAATATAAGTTCCGATATGTTTCATATAGATAATGACGATGGAAGAATGGTGGAGGTATATATCGTGACGGTATTACTTTCTGTTGTTATATTCGCAACACTTCTGGGGAATACATTTGTTATTGCTGCTATTTTAGTTTATAAACCTCTACGAAACGTTCAGAATTTTTTAGTGATCTCGCTTGCGCTTGCTGACATGGCTGTCGCAACAATAGTCATGCCATTTCATATTTCAAACACTGTTGCAGGACATTGGTTATATGGTTCTGAATTTTGTGACGCGTGGCTGACGTCAGACATTCTTCTGTGTACCGCTTCTATATTCAACATATGTGGCATAGCGTTAGACAGGTACTTCGCAATACACGATCCTATTAATTACGCAAACAAGAGAACAATTAAACTCGTGTTGATAATGATTCTCGTAATTTGGTCGTTGGCAGCTGTAATATCAGTTCCGCCATTACTTGGATGGAGTGATACAGGAAGTTTATACGATACGAAACAAAAAATTTGCCATTTAACCGACGAACTTGGATTCGTTGTTTACTCAGCAAGTGGTTCTTTTTTTATTCCACTTGGGATTATGTCATTTGTTTATTTAAAGATATTTCTTGCTACAAGAGAACGATTACGAAAACGTGCACAAGCAAGTGCGGCGTCTAAATTAATATTATTGTCAAATGGTAAATCGAACACGCCGAAAGTTCAAGTTGACTTCGTTTCAAATGAAAGCAATAATGACACGACAGAAACAAGACCACCAAGTGTGAACCCATCACCTCTTCTTCCAAGATGCAAAACGTCGAATGACGCTCCGGCTCAAAAAATGAAACAGTTTTTCGAGGAACGACAAAAAATATCTTTATCTAAAGAGAAGAAGGCTGCGCGAACCCTTGGAATCATCATGGGTGCATTCATATTATGTTGGTTGCCATTTTTCTGTGTGTATGTTATTAACCCTTTTTGCAAAGAATGTGGTTTGGGTGGATCGTATCTTGAACTGGCTCTAGTAATTCTTGGGTATGTAAATTCAATGTTAAACCCCATTATATACACTGTTTTTAATGTTGATTTCAGAAATGCGTTTCGATATATGTTTGTCAAATATTGCTGTGGACAACAAGGTCGACAGAGGTCAACGAAACCACGTCGTACTCATTTGTGATGTCAGGTATAATTTTTAGCAGTTAGCAAATGAGTCACTATATTCTTCAGATCACATATATTTATGGTCATCAGTGTCATTGACATCTATAGATTCAATAAATCTTTTATCTTGTAATCAGACCGAAGGTACATATTATTGACTATTTTATCATTCATCAAGAAAACAGCGAGGAATTGTGCAATTAATAGGTTTATTCACTGGCTACGCTAATCAAATGTTTAACATTAGACTTGACAGATATACACTAGCTCGTGCCATAGAATAACAGTTTTTACTGACTTGAAAGTAAAGATGACATCATTTTATACAGTAATAGATAATTCATAAATATACCAAATGTCACCAGTGGCGTAGCTTCCATTGAGGCAGTGGATTGTTGAAAATATTAAGAATTTTCACGAAAAAAACTTGTAAGATACATATATTGTCCCCAATGCTATTCAGTATGTTTATGTGGGTTATTGTTATGTGTGGTAATGTACATTTGAATCCTCAGGTCAATATGGATATATACATATAGTGTTGTATAACCAGAAGAAACGATTGAAATGAACAGAAATCTCTTGCATTGAATGATCATACCATTTGTTTTGTTTTTTGTTTTGTTTTTTTTTTCAAGTGTACTGCAACTGCAAAATCAACTTAAGAAGGTTACAAAATTAGAGATATTTACTAATATAACTTGAAAAATCTGATATCACAGAATTATTTTAAGAATAATGGAATAAATTTTATATGATATCCCTTTTGATGTGCTGAACTCTGTTTCCGCGAAATGGGATGTTCTATCACTAACATTCACTTTGACGAAAAAATAAAAATCTTAATATGATCATTAGATATATATAAAAGTGATTTCATTAGACTTAACTCAGTATGTCTTCAGATTTATACCAATCCTAAGATCAGGTTAGGTCATAAATTGTTAAAATACATATTGTAATCTGAAATATCAAAACCTTAAAAAGTATACATCTATGCCTCTTTGGAAGTCAACGAAAATATTTCATCACCTTAAAAAGCAGGCAAGCTACGCCATTAGTCGTGACGGTAAATATATTTTCTTAGGTAGACACATTTAGTCTAGTTTCAACTATTTCAAAATTATAATCATGCTGCTAGTATTAGTAATAACACACTACTGCTTTGAATAGCAGGCAAGCTACGCCATTGGTCGTGACGGTAAATATATTTTCTCAGGTAGACATTCAACTATTTCAAGATTATAATCTTGCTGCTAGGATTAGTAATAACACACTACTGCTTTGAATAATTAAAAATTGATACAAAAATTATTAAGATTATCTCTGCTTTTGCTCTCTGTACGTCATATATGTTTAGTTTTTTCTTGAAAATAGTTTTTTATGATATTTCACCGTGATTAGTTCGTCATCACTAATGTTAAAGATCTGTTAAAATTTAAGAAATAAATAGATGAAATAAAACTGCAGTTAGATTTATTCCTCCTCGTGATGAGCGTATGAACAGAATTTTCCATTGTCGATTTTCCATTCGAATGTTCTATTGTATATCTCCTATTTCTTACTCTTCCGGAGCACCTGATGTCAATCCCGGTTTTTAATGGGAGTTCACATTGCTAGTGCCTTAGTTTCTGTGCTGTCTTTTTCTAGTTTTGTTTATTCTTTTATTTATACATGTATCCCTGTTTGTTTGTTGTGTTCCTTTCTCCTGACTTTGTCTTTTCCTTGGAATTCGAAATTGTGGACTTTTCCCACTCTTTTGTCGCTTTGGTATTCTTTTGCAGAAAGACCCATGAAGTCCTTGAAGACCCATTGGTAGCCTTGAGCTGTTTTCCGCTCTTTGGTCGGGTTGTTGTCTCTTTGACACATTCCCCGTTTAAATTCTCTATTCTACTTTTGATTATCTTATTTATTTAATTCTATACCTGGGAAGTTTTGCACTCCGTGTGTCTTGCAGTCCTCCATTTTTAAAAAACGCCTCATCCGAAAGATTTGATTTTGTGTATGGATGATTACAGATCAGGTTAAGATTTGGTCCGCTCTAGTCACACTTACATCACACACGATATTTGTTATTAAAAATTATAATTGTCTAAATGCATTATCTAAATGTAGTAAGTGTTTTAGTTGTAGGAAATAATCACCTATCAAAAATTCAGATTAAACAAATGTTACCCGATAAGATAAGATTTCAGTTATTTAAGGATTGACTGTATTTTTTTTTCAGTCTATGAAGAAATAACGTCAATCACGTGGTTCATACTAAATAACCCGCGTGTATTGAGGTTATTTAGAATACTAGACTGAAAAAAAGTTACTGTCAATTCTTATAATTTCAGCGGTTGATTTGATGTGTAAAACGTCGGAATTCCCTTTAATGGCGTCATAGTAGAAAATAAAATTTAGTCTATGATATATTAAACGAAAAGAATTTGACCAATCAAATGACGCTTTACATCCAATATTAAATTATACATGAATATTGATTTTCACCTTCTGAATATAGCTACATATTAACTAAAGATGCTTTTTCGAACACCAAAAATTACCCCATATTCTCCAATCACTCCATAATCATTGCATCAATTAGTTATACTGTTACCTAATCATTGCATCAATTAGTTATACTGTTATAGTTAAACAGTCATGTCATAAATTAACTGCCCATTACTTACACTGATGTATAGACCCAACGTGTTCTTGACATTTATGGTAAAACAAGAATTAAGAAATATGAGCTTTCTCGGTACGATATATTGTGTTGATAGAATAGGATAATTATTTATAAACATCAGTTTTAATCAGGAGTAATCAATTTGTCGAAATAACAGCTAATGGCTATTCCATTAAGGAAGGTCGGCGTTGATGTGATGAAGGCATAGGACTCATCAAAGTGTCAGTTCTAATTTACAGGAAATTTCTTCTTTTTTTCTTAGCATGTTAACATGATAAATGAATCTAACAATTCCGTGAACTCGTGACAAGACCACCGAGCTAACTTAAAACACATTAAACGGACAGGATAAAAACATCAAAAGCGTGGTTATTTCAAGGAGTAGCCACTTTCAGAACGTGAAAAGAACAACTGTAAACAAAATATTGATCACTTGTTGTATGTCTTTTTTCTTTTGATATATTTCTTGTTTTAAAAAAATGTATACGGGTTAGTTACTACCTTTACGATTTGGATGCATCGGTGAATTTGAAACCCCTACCCAAAATTATCCACGTTATATCGAATTTGTGACCCGAAAATATCCAGGAAAGCTAAAATTACATATCCAAAATTATCCAAAAATAATAAAAGGCAGTTATCATGATGAGACATATTTATACATTTAACATTTATATATTGAAACGTTTGTTATGATATCAGAGAAATAATGGACAGACCTGGCATTCAAAATCATCATTTATATATGATTTACTAGTACGTATATAACACATCTTTTGATCGGCTTTTTGTTATTTTATTCTTCACCCGAATTTGCCGTATCTAAATATCATTGAGTTACACCCTCCCCCACGAGCAGTACAACTAATTAACATTAAAATTCAACTTTATATGTGACTTGACAAACATATTACACAAACTTCAAAGTCAAGCATTTCTTTAGCCTCGATTAACAGTATGACACAAAAATATACTGTTTTACCCATAATTCTATTGCTCACATTGTACGCTTTTTATAAACTTGAATTCCATAGGATTTTCCTACATTTGTAATATTATGGGTGGAATAAACGAAACAGAACGAACTTAGCTATTTTTAGCACCTGATGTCAGCAACATGTTTTTAATGGTTTTATTGTGATTGTCAAATTCTTGTAAGCTAGTGTTACATGTACGAGGATATTCTCCTGACAAAATTATTTGTTTAGGTGTTTTATGATACATGAGAGATGAAACGGTTGTGTATACTCAGTCATATGTATCATTTCTCACAGAAATTAAAGATCTAATATTAAGGGTGGAATAAATAAAGCAGAATATGCTTAACCTTTTTCAGCACTTGATGCCAACAACATATTTTTAATATAACCGTAACCGGTATTACAGTTCTTGTCTAGTATTTTTCAGTGGTAGTTAAATGGTGACACAAAATAAGCATTCAAAAAAGTAACTGCTATTATTATTATTTGGAACAAAAGTATTTTCCCTCTTGTATATTTCTGTCCTTAAATACATCATTTTTCATGTCTTAGATTTCTCTAATATCGATAGTAAGCACAAAAGTAATATCTATCGTAGAATATTTATATAACAAATGTGTTACCGACTGATAATGATATAACTTTCGGCATTTTTTAGTATATATAAAACGAGTATACGTGGACAAGCTAAGTTTTTGAACAAATAACTGAAGACAGTAAAAACAAACAAGATTGAAAACTGCACAAAGAAAAATCCTGAGTAACAATGTATTTTCCAGAAAGTAGCTAAACTGGAGGTTGGTTATAGGCAAAGTAACAGAATAATCAGAACAGGATTTATACATAGAAAACAATATAACAGCCTTAAGATTTTGAAAACTAGTCCACATAATGCTTTGTTAAAACTAAAAGAAAAAGGAAACTGGACATGGAAATACCATTTATCTGGTATGAACCGACAACAACAAAAAACTAGAAATTGATGCCATCATGTCAATCCCCACACTGCACAAGTCAAAAAACAATTAATAGTGAAAAATTTGCAATTTCACTATATCAGTCTGAAAATTGGAACCCTGGATCAAATTTCAAAATTGAAAACCTTATTGCACATCTACACATAGTGAAGAACAATATTATAAACAAATGAAACCATTCAAACAAAAAAATGAATGAGTATTTCCAGAGCCAAGGTAAAATTAGCAATTTCATCATTTTCGGTCCCAAAATCTGAACCCTTAATAGATTTTCAAAATTTAAAACCTTTTTGCACATCTAAAGAAACTAAAGAACAATATTATATACAAATAAATGTGCTTAATGTGAATGAAAAATGAAAAATTAGTTTAAGGTACAAGCTTAAATTCACTATTTCCGAAATACAACCCCTGTGGGCCTCACGTTGTCAAAATCAAAATTCTAAAACCTTATTGCGCATCTACATAGAGTATATGACAATAGTGTATAGAAATTGAAAGCATAAAATGAAAAATTAATAAGGAGTATACTTTAAATTTCCAGTTTTCGAAATTCGATCCCTGTGGGCCCCAATTTTTGAAAATATAAATTCTAAATCCTTATTGCGCATCTTCATATAGTATGTGATAATAATGTATAGAAATTAAATGCATGACATGAAAAATGAATGGGGAAGTTAGGTCACAAGCTACAATTCAAATTTTCGAAATTCGATCCCTGTGGGCCCCAATTTTTGTAAATCAAAATTCTAAAACCGTATTGCACATCTACATGCAGTATGTGGTTATACGGTATAGATATTAAAGCATAAAATGGAAAATGTATGAGGAGTTTAGGTCACAAGCTTAAACTTCCAATGTTTATCCCCCGCACTTCAAAGAAGTTCGGGGATATTGTTATCGCCTCCGTCCGTCTGTCCGTCTACCGTCACACTTTCTTGTGACCTAAACTCCTCTTTCATTTTTAACTTCATGAATTTGATTTCTATACAGTATTGTCACATATGGTATGCAGATCCACAATAAGGTTTAAGAATTTTCATTTTCAAAATTGGGGCCCACAGGGATCGAATTTTGAAAATTGGAAATTTAAGCTTGTGACCTAAACTCCGCGTTCATTTTTCATGTTATGCATTTGATTTATATACAGTATTGTCACATACTGTATGTAGATGCGCAATAAGGTTTAAGAATTTTGATTTTCAAAAATTGGGGCCTACAGGTGTCAAATTTCGAAAATGAGGAATTGAATCTTGTGACCTAAACTCCTCTTTCATTTTTGACTTCATGCATTTAATTTCTATACAGTATTATCAAATACCGTATCTAGATGCGCAATAAGGTTTTAAAATTTTGATTTTAAAAAACTGGGGCCCACAGGGATCGAATTTTATTTTTTAATTTTATGTATTTAATTTATATAAAAGATTGTCACATACTGTATTTAGATGCGAAGCAAGGTTTTAGAATTTTGATTTTCAACAATTGGGGCCCACAGGTTTCGAATTTCTTAAATTGGCAATTTAAGCTTGTGACCTAAACTCCGCGTTCATTTGTCATTTTATGCATTTGATTTCTATATAGAATTGTCACATACTATATGTAGATGTGCAATAAGGTTTTAGAATTTTGATTTTCAGAACTCGGGGCCCACAGGTGTTGAATTTTTAAAATTGGAAATTTAAGCTTGTGACCTAAACTCCTCTTCCATTTTTCATTTTATGTACTTAATTTCTTTACGGTATTGTCAAACACTGTACATAGATGTGCAATAAGGTTTTTAGAATTTTGATTTTCAAAAATTGGGGTCTTTAGGGGCGGAATTTAAAAAATTGAGAATTATAAGTGGGTGACTGAAAGTTTTCCTTCATTTTATACATTTGATTTCTATACAGTATTGCCATACACTGTATGCAGATGTGCAATAAGGTTTAAAAATTTTAATTTTCCAAAATCTGGGCCTGTATAATTGTGAAAATGGTGCGCAGGGATACAAAATGTGGGGAGTGCGGGGATAGCTGTCGTTTCTGACTGCCTCAGTCTAGTTGCAATTCCACCTATGTGGACCCCAAAATTTTTAAAAATCGAAATTCGAAAACCTTATTGCGCATCTACATGCAGAATGTGCTAATACTGTATAGGAATTAATAGCATAAAATGAGAAATGAATGGGAGTTTAGGTCACAAGTTTAAATTTTCAATTTTCGAAATTCGACCCCTGTGGGCCACAATTTTAGATAATCAAAATTTTAAAACCTTATTTCGCATCTACATACACTTTGTGACAATACTGTATAGGAATTAAATGCATGAAATTAGAAATGAACGAGGAGTTCTGCAGACAAGATTACCTAACGGACGGACAGACGCACCGATTACAAATATCCCCGAACTTCATTCGAAGTGCGGGGATAATGAACACGAAACTTCATGTGTACATTTTGGTAGTATATACAAACCAAGAAAGCAAGCGGTCAACCCACTTGAATGTCAAATTGTATCAAATTTTATTTATGATAAATATTATTACATGATAACTTTTGTGCTGGCCTTGTTACTGGTACGGGGTTAGCTCTATTGGACCTATGATTAAAAGATCATTTCTTTTAGTTCAGTACTGAAACAAATAATACAATAGTTAGTTGCTGTCCTTTGTTAAATTTGAATGCAATTGTAAACGGTAAAATATATTTCAATAAAATTTTCACTTATTTTCTAACTTTCTGCAGAAAGAAAGGTGTTTCAGTTTCCAGTACATGCACAATAGTTTCAATGAAGTTCACAAATTACTGTTTCTACATTATCAAAGATATATATAACATTATACATGTGACAACTGTTTACTCATTTGACCTTGTACTAGATTCCGGCTATGAATATGATATGCTTTGTTTTGCAACAAGATGCCCTTCTTCAATGGAAATTAAATAAAAAGAAGGGATGAAACAACCTAATCAATTTAGTTATTTATTGATATTATACATTGCTATAGATTTCTTGTCACAGCGCTTTATATATATATACTATTCACAACAAGGGTTTCTGTTGTGTACCTTTTATTATGATTTTCGTTGTTTTAAAATCTGGATCAACCACTTTATGTTTGGGTAGAAATGAATTTCAAAATAGACAGGATCCAATATTGTTTTAATTTTTAAATTTTGTTTAAAAACAGGCTCACTGGTGCATGGCCCGAATAAATCTAGATCCAAGATTAATTCCTTGACATAGATAAAAATCCAATTGTTTCTCCTTTATTAAAAATCTGTTTTTATGCGGGTTGGATCCGTTTGAAGAAGCTTGCTGCAATATGTCTGTCGAACTCATTGTCCACTCAAGTATTTAATGTTGCTTTCCATAATACATAATATGTTGTTTTCAGTGGTTGTTTTGTACCTCTTTAGTGGTTTATATATGTGTTATGCACATCTTAATATTTTGTACAAGTTATAACTTGAAATTGCCCCAGTCTCATAAAATACACTCATAAAACTGCCCTGTTTCCTATTACCTTATGTTTTATCCTGTATTTAAATTAACACTGTTTACATGTATAAATGCTACTATTTGAAGTAGTAATAAAGTCACTAGTAGCTTGTAGATAAAGATAAAAGTAAATTTTGGTAATTAATGTCTTTAAGTAGTTGCATTGGGTCAAGTATGTTAGAACGCTATTCTTGGAAGAGTACCACAAGCCATGGAAATAATACAGGACCAATACCGAATTTACATGGCTTGAACAAATCAAACAATTTAAGGAATGCTTATATAAACTTGCCACACGTTCTAATATTTTGTACGATTCACGATATCTAATGCTTCATTGCTATGCACAAACATATGTTGTAATAATACAAGTACTTGACAATCTTAGACTGATCATTGGCTTTGTTTATGTAATGTGTATAAATATCTACAACATTTCTATTACTTGGACACCTTTATACATTGTACATTTGTACAGATTATACATGTAATTTGATGACAACATAACAATTATAACTATTATACAAAATAATAACATTTATCCTGCAATTGGCCTAATAGGTGTATGGTCTCCTTGTACGACAATACCCCATACAAAGCGATTGAAAAGGTGTACTCTAACCCTATTTCCACGGACACTTTTTTTGGTCTAGTTTAACTGCTAAACTCAAAAACAAAGAATTCTGAAAGAATTTGTCGTTGAGTTTATTTTTAGAAGTTAAAATAGTTCACAAAAGTGTGCCTGTAACTAAAGATTATAGTACTCTTTTTCAAACAAAACTTCTTAGTTAGCTACAAGTTTTAAACATTAAATTTTATGCAAATTATTTAAAGAAAGAATATATTTTCTGACAAGTTATTTTAATTCTGTAAAAATAATATCGTTCTATTGCCAAAATAATGGAATAATTGTTCATATTATACAGTGCAAATGTGCAAGGAGTTTCAGGAAGAAATAGGCCTTATTTGGTCATTGAGAAATTTTGGAATCCTAATTTTATGCTAAATACAAACCATCAAAATGAGAAAAAGATATCAAACATTTTGTTTTCTCATTTTTACATTAAAACAAAACTAAATAGCTTGTAACCTTATCTTTCAAAAAGTTCACATTTATATGTAACGATGTTTATTTTGAGTCATAATTTGTAAATGTGTGAACTCAATCATTTTACGGCACATTGCTCTACGTTATAACCTTTTGTAAGCCTGCACACAATCACATGAATGCATAGTAAGCAGAGAAACATATACGACATTCAGTAATTCTGTTCGCCGGTGTGATCTTTTCCTCCGTTTTTTTTTTTTTTTTTTTTTTGTAAATATTACAAATTTGTATTGGACTTCGAAAATAAACGTTATTTTTGGTGAGTTTACCAAAATAACAATCCAAAGATACTAATATTAGACATAGTAAATTTATACTATAATTTATGCTATATACGACGCATTTCAAGGAGTTACCTCTCATCAGCAGCATTAAAACCGAAACATTTGGAAGACAATAAAATTTAAATAAACAATACCTTTCCAGAAAGTCATGTTCTTAGTCTAACCGATAATTTGGCCAGCGTGCACATATATTTGCCATGGAGTTCTGATTTGTGTGGATTGTCATATAGTACACTGAGAACAAAAGAAGTATCATTAATAAGATGAAAGTGAATACTTTTTATGCACTTGTACCCGGTCAAGGTACTTGACTTGGGTACTCATGCATAAAAGTCTTATAAAGGACACTTCTACGACGCGGTATGTGCGTCATAAATATTTATTTATGCTTAAGCATAAATCGATTTACTAGTATGCCTAGGCATAAATCGATTTAAGGCTAACCATAAGTATTTATATTTATTTATGCCTAGGCATAAATCATTTATGCATAGTCTTAAATGGATTTATGCTTAGGCATTAATATTCATGCCTAGGCATAAATCGATTTATGATTAGGCATAAATATTTATGCCTAGGCGTAAATAAATATTTATGACGCACATACCGCGTCATAAACTTCTTTTTGTTTTCATTGTACTGTATCGATTACAGATTACGATTCAATTTTCCAGCAGTCTGATTCAGCCGTTTATGAAAGAATCTCATGTTACTTTTTATACAACCACATCAAATCAATTTTATACAAAGACCTATATATGTAACAATAAACTTTCAATACCCGTTAAACAATGGAACTCTGAAGACGAAAAAGAAGTTATATAATTTCAAAATGTTAACGCTACGTTAATATGTAATACATGTAATAAGCAAGATGTACTCCGAAAGATAATGATCCTTGAGCTATATTCCAGGAAGGTTTAACAAAGATTAAACTGTACTCTTTTTCATGTAAATATCCAATTGAATATCTGTTGTTCTCCTGAAGTTTATATAGTAGTGATACATGTATGTAGTAGGTTAGCAAGTCTTAAAATTTGCAATATTTTTTTATTCTTAAACATATTCACTATATAAGGCCACACCAAATTGATTTTATGTTCTTTGGAATTCAAAATCATCATATATATATGATTTACTTGTAGGTATATAACATATCTTTTGATCGGCCTTTTATTATTTTATTCTTGACCCGAATTTGCCGTACGTCCCGTATCTAAATATCATTGAGTTAAACCTCGGTTAACAGTATGACACAAAAATATACTTTTTATATATACCCTTAATTCTATTGCTCACATTGTAGGCTTTTTATGAACTTGAATTCCATAGGATTTTCCTACATTTGTAATATTATGGGTGGAATAAACGAAACAGAACGAGCTTAGCTATTTTTAGCACCTGATGCCAGTAACATGTGTTTAATGGTTTTATTGTCATTGTCAAATTCTTGTAAGCTAGTGTTACATGTACAAGGATATTCTCCTGACAAAATTATTTGCTAAGGTGTTTTATGATACATGAGAAATGAAACGGCTGTGTATACTCAGTCATATGTATCATTTCTCACAGAAATTAAAGATCTAATATTACGGGTGGAATAATTAAAACAGAATATGCTTAACCCTTTTCAGCACTTGATGCCAACAACGGATTTTTAATATACCCGTAACCGGTATTACAGTTGTTCTTGTCTAGTGTTTTTCAGCGGTAATTAAATGGTGACACAAAATAAGCATTCAAAAAAGTAACTGCTATTATCATCATTCTAAAACCTTATTGCGCATCTACATACAATATGTGACAATACTGTTTAGGAATTAAATGCATAAAATGAAAAATAAAAGAGGAGTTTAGGTCACAAGCTTAAAATCCAAACCCCTGTGGGCCCCAATTTTTGAAAATGAAAATTTTAAAACCCTATTGCGGATCTGCATACATATGTGACAATACTATATAGAAATCAAATGCATGAAGTTAAAAATGAACATGATAACTTTTGTGCTGGCATTGTTACTGGTACGGGGTTAGCTCTATTGGACCTAAGATTAAAAGATCATTTTTTCTTTTTAGCTCATAACTGAAACAAATAATACAATAGTTAGTTGCTGTCCTTTGTTAAATTTGAATGCAATTGTGAACGGTAAAATATATTTCAATAAAATTTTCATTTATTTTCTAACTTTCTGTAGAAAGAAAGATGTTTCAGTGTCCAGTATATGCACAATAGTTTCAATGAAGTTCACAAATTACTGTTTCTACATTATCAAAGATATATATAACATTATACATGTGACAACTGTTTACTCATTTGACCTTGTACTAGATTCCGGATATGAATATGATATGCTTTGTTTTGCAACAAGATGCCCTTCTTCAATGGAAATTAAATAAAAAGAAGGGATGAAACAACCTAATCAATTTAGTTATTTATTGATATTATACATTGCTATAGATTTCTTGTCACAGCGCTTTATATATATATACTATTCACAACAAGGGTTTCTGTTGTGTACCTTTTATTATGATTTTCGTTGTTTTAAAATCTGGATCAACCACTTTATGTTTGGGTAGAAATGAATTTCAAAATAGACAGGATCCAATATTTGTTTTCATTTTTAAATTTTTTTTAAAAACAGGCTCACTGGTGCATGGCCCGAATAAATCTAGATCCAAGATTAATTCCTTGACATAGATAAAAAGCCAATGGTTTCTCCTTCATTAAAAAATCTGTTTTTATGCGGGTTGGATCCGTTTGAAGAAGCTTGCTGCAATATGTTTGTCGAACTCATTGTCCACTCAAGTATTTAATGTTGCTTTCCATAATACATAATATGTTGTTTTCAGTGGTTGTTTTGTACCTCTTTAGTGGTTTATATATGTGTTGTGCACATCTTAATATTTTGTACAAGTTATAACTTGAAATTGCCCCAGTCTCATAAAATACACTCATAAAACTGCCCTGTTTCCTATTACCTTATGTTTTATCCTGTATTTAAATTAACACTGTTTACATGTATAAATGCTACTATTTGAAGTAGTAATAAAGTCATTAGTAGCTTGTAGATAAAGATAAAAGTAAATTTTGGTAATTGATGTCTTTAAGTAGTTGTATTGGGTCAAGTATATTAGAACGCTATTCTTGCAAGAGTACAACAAGCCATGAAAATAATACAGGACCAATACCGAATCTACATGGCTTGAACAAATCAAACAATTTAAGGAATGCTTATATAAACTTGCCACACGTTCTAATATTTTGTACGATTCACGATATCTAATGCTCCACTGCTATGCACAAACAAATGTTGTAATAATACAAGTACTTGACAATCTTAGACTGATCATTGGCTTTGTTTAAGCAATGTGTATAAATATCTACAACATTTCTATTACTTGGACACCTTTATACTTTGTACAGATTATACATGTAATTTGATGACAACATAACAATTATAACTATTATACAAAATAATAACATTTATCCTGCAACTGGCCTAATAGGTGTATGGTCTCCTTGTACGACAATACCCCATGCAAAGCGATTGAAAAAGTGTACTCTAACCCTATTTCCACGGACACTTTTTTTGGTCTAGTTTAACTGCTAAACTCAAAAACAAAGAATTCTGAAAGAATTTGTCGTTGAGTTTATTTTTAGAAGTTAAAATAGTTCACAACAAGTGTGAGTGTAACTAAAGATTATAGTACTCTTTTTCAAACAAAACTTGTTAGTTAGCTACAAGTTTTAAACATTAAATTTTGTGCAAATTTTTTAAAGAAAGAATATATTTTCTGACAAGTTATTTTTATTCTGTAAAAATAATATCGTTTTATTGCCAAACTAATGGAGTAATTGTTCATATTTTATAGTGCAAATGTGCAAGGAGTTTCAGGAAGAAATAGGCCTTATTTGGTCATTGAGAAATTTTTGAATCCTAATTTTATGCTAAATACAAACCATCAAAATGAGAAAAAGATATCAAACATTTTGTTTTCTCATTTTTACATTAACACAAAACTAAATAGCTTGTAACCTTATCTTTCAAAAAGTTCACATTTATATGTAACGATGTTTATTTTGAGTCAGAATTTGTAAATGTGTGAACTCAATCATTTTACGGCCCATTGCTCTACGTTATAACCATTTGTAAGCCTGCACACAATCACATGAATGTATAGTAAGCAGAGAACATATATGACATTCAGTAATTCTGTTCGCCGGTGTGATCTTTTCCTCCGTTTTTTTTTTTTTTTAAATATTACTTTATATTGGACTTTGGTGAGTTTACCAAAATAACAATCCAGAGATACTAATATTAGACATAGTAAATATATAGGACGTATTTCAAGGAGTTACCTCTCATCAGCAGCATTAAAACCGAAACATTTGGAAAACAAACTTATTTTAAACAAGAAGTACTCATAACCAAAAATACCGAAATAGGAAGCCAAATTTCAGCTAAGGAGATCTACCATGTGCAATACTGACTACTAATGATCACTAGCCTGTCAACACTGCGGTTGTGAGTTCGAATCTCACCTGTGGCGGGGTATGTTCGACTCCCACCTTAATTGACAAGGATTGCCAATTTTCCTACCGAAGGTCGGTGGTTCTCTCCGGGTACTCCGGCTTCCTCCACCAATAAAAACTGGCCGCCGTGAAATGGCCAGGTGTGCTGAAAACGGCATTAAACCCCAACTAAACAAAGCAAACAAACCATGTGCAATACAAGGAATGAACCCTTAGTATTTCTATTATTTTTGAATTTTGCTAAATTGGTAATTTCTGTAACAAGTCAATAAATAATCATGTCACACAAGTCTGATGACTGGGTTGGCGAATATCCTCGGGGACCTAACAATTTTTATAACGTTTTACAATCTTTTCATTTTCAGATTAACGCATTTTAAAGCAGTATTCCTTTTTGTAATATAATTTAAATAAACAATACCTTTCCAGAAAGTCACGTTGATAGTCTAACCGATATTTTGGCCAGCGTGCACATATATTTGCCATGGAGTTCTGATTTGTGTGGATTGTCATATAGTAACACAAATTACTTATAATATGGCTCTAGTGCTTGGATGACAGCAGCTAAGTCTCACCATCAGACTCTAGATAAAGTCCAGAATCAGGCACTCCGCATCATCACAGGAGCCATGAAATCAACACCTATTGCTAGTATGGAGGAAATTAGAAAAATACCACCATTAAGTAAGAGAAGAGAATGTAAAGCTATGATTCAGGCCGCCAAATACCAATGCTTACCAAACCACCCAATGAATGAGAGACTGAAACAACTATCCTCAGGTAGACTCAAAAGATCCAGCTTCACTCTAGAAACAAGAGCATTGCAAAGAAAACACCAAGAACATCTACCTAAACATGTCAAACCTATAGATTTTAAAATGAATGACAATCTATGTGCAGAGAAGGAGGACAATGTAACCATTCAGACAAAAGTTCCGTTACTCAGTGCCAAAGATGAACAATCAAACATCGTCAGAAAGACCGTAACAATGAGCATGCTGGAAGAAGAGTATCCATCAGAATTGTGGGCAAGAGTTTACACAGATGGTTCAGCCACAAATGCGACAACAAAAGGAGGGGCCGGTATCTACATAGAATACCCAAATGGAGAACAAAAGTCAATGTCAATGGCAATACCAACAGGATTACATTGCTCCAACTACAAGGCTCAAAAAGAAGCACTCATCCATGCGGCAAATTACATCAAGGAAAACGCAGAAAATATGCAAGTAGTATTCCTAACAGATGCCCTCTCTGTAATACAAGCACTGACCAACAACAAACTACCACAACTTGGAAGAGCTATTTATTCCATCAAGAGCCTTAAAACTGCCATACAGTGGATACCTTCACATTGTGGAATCAACGGAAATGAAAAAGCAGATAAGCTAGCAAAGGAAGGCGCTCAACAACAGCAAGATGAAAATCCTGTCTGCTACACAGAGATGAAGACCATCATCAAGTCTCTGCACAATACCCCCCAGAAGCAAGATAGCTATCATCAACTAAAAAGATTTGAGCAAACCACAATCTTCAGGCTAAGGACAGGACACAACAGACTCAACCAAAATCTGTACAGAGTTTTGAAGGTCATACCATCACCTATGTGTCCCTGTGGAGAAGCAGAGCAGAATACAGAACACTTTCTGCAGACGTGCAAGTTACACCAGGCACAGAGAGAGAAGATATGGGATAAACCAACCCCCATTACAGAGAAACTGTATGGACCTGTGGAAGACCTACAGAAGACGGCCAGATTTGTTGAGGAGACTGGCATTCAAGTGTAATGGCGAACGACAAGAAGAAGAAGACACAAATTACTTGAGAACAAAAGAAGTATCATTAATAAGATGAAAGTGAATACATTTTATGCACTCGTACCCGGTCAAGGTCCTTGGCTAATGCCTCCGACCTTGACTTGGGTACTCGTGCATAAAAGTCTTATAAAGGACACTTCTTTTTGTTCTTATTGTACTGTATCTATTACAGATTACGATTCAATTTTCCAGCAGTCTGATTCAGCCGTTTATGAAAGAATCTCATGTTACTTTTTATACAACCACATCAAATCAATTTTATACAAAGACCTATATATGTAACAATAAACTTTCAATACCCGTTAAACAATGGAACTCTGAAGATGAAAAAGAAGTTATATAATTTCAAAATGTTAACGCTACGTTAATATGTAATACATGTAATAGGCAAGACGTTCTTCGAAAGATAATGATCCTTGAGCTATATTCCAAGAAGGTTTAACAAAGATTAAACTGTACTCTTTTTCATGTAAATATCCAATTAAATATCTGTTGTTCTCCTGAAGTTTATATAGTAGTGATACATGTATGTAGTAGGTCAGCAAGTCTTAAAATTTGCAATACGTTTTTTATTCTTAAACATATTCACTATATAAGGCCACACCAAATTGATTTTAAGTTCTTTGGAATTCAAAATCATCATATATATGTGATTTACTAGTAGGTATATA